>CAWUFW010002774.1:0-1200000 GCA_963921515.1 Calotriton arnoldi | reverse complement strand
GGGTGCAGGGATTAGAGGGGGAAGCCATGAAAGAGGGATGAAACACGTGCACTTCCAGGGACTTCTAAAAGCGAAAGAAAAAGTAGTTCCCTGAAAGTGAGCGGTGGAAGGATGAAAGCTATCCAATCAAAAGGATGGTTAAGAAGCTATGCTCCAGGGGAGAGATAGGAAGAGGGAGGAAAGCCAGTGACTAAGATGCAAGCAAATGAGAGTGAAAAAAAAGCCAACCAACAGTAGGAAATAGGCTAACTCAAAGCCCACTCTAAGTATTGGTATTGTCACTGTAGCTCTTCGCAACAGACAGCTAAAAGCTATCTGGACGCAAGACCTAATAAAGAAAATCTAGGGTCACAACCTCCCTAAAATGAATTCCAGGACAACTGATGCTGTGCAGCTTGCAGACAAGCAATTGTAAATGGCTCTTAAAATGTAAAAATGCTCTATTTAAATGTTCTGTTAAACCAACGTATATTTTTTTCAAAATAAGAACTGTTTTTTAAATAGAGGGAAATAACACTACATGTTTTATAATATGCTTCATTGTTAAAAATTACACCTGAATAAAGTTTTTGTATCATACTTTGTGATTTTATAAATGTTTTAGATTTTTCTGAGGTCTGAATTCAAGATATTTTGAGGACTTGCTATAGTGTGCATTAGCAATGCAGTACTTGGCATGAAAGACAGCAACGGCAGCCCTCAAAGTGTTGAGACTGGGTTATGTCATTGGAACTTGCAAAATGCATCAGCATGCCTCCTTTGCAGGTCGAAAACAGGGACCACATTACACAGGATCTGCAACCTTTCTAATTCTTTTATTTCCCTCTTTTCCATTATGTGGAATTTAGGCCCCTCAGGCTTTCTATCATAGAGGCCCAATCTTCTTGATAAGAAACTTTACCATTATCACCTTGATAGCAGTGCTTAATTTGTAAAAAGAATAATAAGTGCCAGGGCCCTTCTCGGAAGGCCACTGCAGCTTGCACCACACATTGCCCCTGCCAGTGCTGCCAATGACATTACCAACATGGCACCTAACCATCTCACTCGTACAAGTGTGACAATTCAGACCTTTTTTAAGTCACACAAGTCTATAATCGCGTGAGAGGCTGGTATTATTTATTTTGAATGTATATTGTCTTAATAAACACCGTTGTTGTGCTCGTCTCAAAATTAGAGACAGTGCTACCATGTGGTGGACTGTCATTAGAGCGGGAGCGGACATATTTAAGTGCCGGTGCTGAGCACCGGAAACCACCGGCTCAAATTAAGCACTGCTTGATAGAAAACATATATATCTACTAAAACAGGTCTGATCAAAGGCCTCTCTTTCTGTAAATCCATACCTTCAGTGTCCTTACAACTCAACCCTGGAATGTGTTACAGAAACTTCTTTGGATTTTCAGTGATCCTACACTCAGGCACTATCTGAAAATACACTGTGCTCCTGCCAAACTATAGTATATTACCCTTTACAGAACAATTCAGCATACTTCAGACCCTCAGTAGACTTAGGCCCTGATTACAATTACCCCAAAGAAACAGTAGGAATGTATTGCACCTGATAAAATCTGGCACCCTGGGCATAGACATTTATTGCACCTATTCTGACTTTTTAGGGAATAAAGTGGATATATATGGCACTTACTGCAACAAATTCTGCATGTCCATCAATACCGGGGCTTTTTCGTTTGTTACATTTTATCCAAGTTTGACTTACCAAAATTTAACGGAGGGTGCGAACTTTATTGCACCCTTTACTGACTGGCTCTGTTGGACTGACCGGTCAGGTACTGTGGCACTGCCAGATGGGCTGTCTTGAAAGGGCCTGTATGTTGGCTGTTTCTTTTGGTCCCATCATGGGCCATGCGACCCAAAAACCAGCCTACACACTGGCTCTCTCAAGCCAGCCCATCTGGCAGTGTCAGAGTGCCAGACAGGCCAGTCAAACACCGATTATCTGGTGTATTAAACATTGAATCATTTATAACAGTAATTGCTACGCAAACAGCTGTTTGCACAAAGAGCGCAATTTCACAGGCCAGTTGTATTCAGCTCTAAAGTGTCAAGCATTCACTTCGGTTGTCAAATTTGGGGGCATATTATCAACGAGGCGATAAACAATTATCGCCGCTTTTGCGTCCGTTATCGGACGAAAAGCGGCGATAATTTTATCGCCTAATCAGCAAGGTCACGCTATCGCGTGAATCCTTGCATTATCGCACTTTCCCCCAACGCCCATCTTTGCATCTCTAATGAGATGCAAAGTGGGCGTTACTGGGCGTACCCCGGATGGACTACGTTGCAAATATCGCTGATGTTCACATCGCAATATTTACAAGGCAGCCCACAGGATTTTAGCAGAGGTTACATTTTGGCGAAAACGGCTAAAATCCTGACTTAGCCATCCCTAACATAGGGGGTGGATTCTGCTGATACGACCACAGGGTCGTATCAGCAAGGTTATCGCCGTTTTGCAGGGAACATCGCTGGAAAACCAGCGATGTTCCCTGCAAAACGGCGATTTCCCCGCTATCGCTGGAATTTTTATCGCCCTGGAGAAACGCGTTGTTAATAACGCGCTACCAGGGCGATAAATTCCAGAGATAGCCTGCGTTAGGGAATTCGTCGCTACGCACGGCCAGCGATAATTATCGCTGGCCGTTGATAATATGCCCCTTAGTCTTTAAATTCAATTTAGTATAAAGTACCCAAGTCTTGTACAGACAAAAAATTATGTAAGAGGCCAGAATGAAGCAAAAAAAAGAGAGGAAGTAAAGTGTAGACACACTTAGACCCCCGAACGCAAGCTAATAGAGGGAGGGTGATAGAGTATGTGAGGTTTTTCAAGCCAGCACTCTGGCAGAATAGCTCCTGTAGTGGTCGCCTTCGCTGTGTATATTGACCACAGAACATGGACAACAACGACTTTCTATTACCATAATCAGTACAAACCAAACATATGCTAGAAGAGTATGGGGGTGATAATTAGTTTAAGGGGTGTATGGGAATTGATGGAGGAAGAGTGATGAGCAACGTTTTAACCACCCTTAAGAACATGGCAACGACAATGGATCAAGGGCATTTGAAGGACAATTGCACTTGAAATTATACTGGCAGGAAGTGCTGGCATTCAATGTTTGCTGGACTTATGGTCCTCCAGCTTCCCCAGTCAGATTTACATACAAATAGGCCGAACTGCAATTTCACGTGTTAAGGCCGAGCAAGGTTTATTGAAAGAGGTGATCGTCTCAGATCTCATTATCCACTCTAGAGCACACAAACATACGCTAGACTTCCCACCAGCTTAAGTTCTAAAGCATTGTAAATTAGATTTCTGGGATATGCTGTGAATTTGTATAGAGAATAACACGGTAAACAGCTGTTATAGTGATGTAAGGACCTGGTATAAAGCGAAAGTAAACAGAATGTAAGGTACACTATTAACACCAATGTAATGACTAGACCGCCTTATTTAAACATGAATCTTAGAGCAAAGGTAAAGATGGGGCTTCTACATTTTCGTCTTTCTTACACGCTTATCCTTCGATTTGAAGGCTCATTAAGATGTATCCCGAAGACTAAGAGGCAATGTCAACTTTGCTGAATATATGAAGAAAAAATTGATTACATTCTGTGTTCTTGGCCAGTATTTAGAGAGGCAGGCTCTAGGTCGACATCTAAAACCATAGTGCTATGTTTCAAAGAACAAAACAAAGGACTATTGAGCAGGATCATTATATACTTGAATTCAGTAACTTTGCAATTGTGTAAATATTAACCGTTCGACTTGGCATCCTTGGCGTGGTTTTGCCCTAAATTGTTGCCAAAAGACCTCCTGTTTTTGCTAGCCTTAGGACTCTGCACACTTTACCACTGCTAACCAGTGCAAAAGTGATTGTGCTATCTCCTTAAAACATGTTAGATTGGCTTATGTCCAGTTAGCATATTTAATTTACTTGTAAGCCCCTAGCAAAGTGGTTCCTGGGCCCAGGGCCTGTAAATTAAATGCTACTAGTGGGCTTGCAGCACTGATTATGCCACCCACTTAATAGCACTTTAAACATGTCTCAGGCCTGCCGTTGCAGCTTGTGTGTGTGCAGTTTTAAACTGCCATTTCAACCTGGAAAAATAAACCTTTAGCCAGGCCCAAACCTTCCTTTTTAATGCATTTATGTCACCCCAGTTGTAGGTCCTGGACATCCCAGAGGGCCGGGTGCAATGCATTTAAAAAGTAGGACATTTATTTTTAATATTTTACAGGTCCTGGTAGTGAAAAACTCTTACATTAGTTTTTCACTACTGCAAGGCCTACCTCTCCCTTAAGATAACATTAGAGTTGCCTTATTATATTTTATAAGTGTAATTTCCAAATGGGAACAGCTAACCAGATCATGTTTGGTGTCCCTGGAATCATAATGAAAATTCCTAACTTATGGTGAAGTCGGATTTTAAATTACAATTCTGAAAATGCTACTTTTTGAAAGTTGGCATTTTCTTGCCTTAGCCATTTGGTGCCTGCAGCTTGTCTCTGGGTCACATAACTGGGTGTTGGTGACAGTTGGGCTCTGTGTATTCCTCCGAGTCAGCCACAGGCAGTGGGGAGCTTATGTGTGACTAGATGGGCCAACACTGGCAGGATGGGAGGGAGGAGCTGGGTCCAGTCCTACTTACACTTGAATAGTCTGTGTTTTGCCTCCACAGAAAGGAATGCATACCCCCTGCAGTTAGTCTGGAGCCAGGGCACCTGTGCACTTCAAAGGCATGCCTCTGGAAGCTTCTCCTCACTTCAGAGGCACAAATGGGTATAAATACTGGACCTCAGGCACCAACACTTCAGTACACTTCTGGACCTGTGGATACTCTGCCAGGAAGAAGGGCTAATGTGCTGCTGAAAGGACTGCCACTCTGCTGGACTTCTGCTCTAAAGGACTGCTGCCCTGCTGTGCTGACCTGCTGCCCTCTTGCCTGGGTGCAAAGGACTGGACCTGCATCTCTTGAACCCAGAACCCAGAGTGACTCCAAGGGCTAGTTGGCTGGCCCCCTGATCTAAAGCCTCAGGGACACAACAGGCTTTCAACAACTTTGCACCTGCACCTGCACCTGGACTCTGCCATCTGTGAGTCTACCCTGCCAGGTGGTACCACACCTTTCCTGGACCCTTGGAAGTGGGCTTAAGGTGCACTGTCGGTCTCTGTGGATTCAGTGGAAACAATGTATCTCCTCTGCTGCATGGCGCAAACCCAAGCAGAACCGATGCATGGCTGCTGCTGCGTAGATTCAACCCGTCGCAAAGACCAGCATCGCTTCTCAGCCCATTGAAACTGCCGCTGTGCAACGCATCCTCGATGGAAAGCCCTTGCATCTCTTGTCAATGGCAGCCTCCACGATGACGCCGGACTCCGCTTTGCAGCTCTTTGGAACCAACGTATCGCCCCGACTGCGCCCTGCAGCCTCGCTGCCAGACTTCACATAGCAAGTCCAGTCGACAGGATCCTCGTCGACGATGACGCAGGTTCTTGCAGCACAGCCTCGCTGCCTCTTGGAACCGATGCATTGCTTTGGCTGTGCGACACATCTTCAACGTGGATCCTCGCAACGCTAAACAAACCAGGATTTAAGGCACCTCGATCAGCAGGCCTGACTGGGTCCTTGCAGCCGGTCCATTCTCCATTGCGGTTGGCCTTACCTTGTGACTCTGTCCTGGTCTAGTACAACCAAACATTCTCAGTTGGCGCTTTGTGCTTTTTGGTGTGATTTTCTCTAAAATCTTTAAAATTGCATCTCTCTGGTTCTACTGATTGGATGTTTGTCATGTTGATCTTGCTTTATTTATTAAAGTAAACTCTATTTTTCTAACTTCGTGTGGGATCATTTCTGTGTGGTTTTTTCAATGTATTACTGTTTGAAGTGTTGCACAAATACTTTACACATTGCCTCTAAGTTAAGCCTGACTGCTCTGTGGCAAGCTATGGGAGGGTTGAGCACAGTTTAATTTGGGGTTGACTTGTGCCTCACCCTGACAATGACTGTGGTTGCTGCTTGACCAGGGCTCACACCTCAGTCAACCAACAAACCAATTTCTTACATTAACCTTCCAATAGCTTTACAGGTTTTTAGACTCAATACAGATACTCAACATATTCCTTATAGGATGTATCACATGCTCAAGTTAGAAAAATTGTCAAAGTCTGTTGGGACTGGAATGTCCCCCTGTGGGTAAACGAGCAAATAGCCCTGCCCTGAGTTCCCAATTACACATGAAATGGGTGTCATCACTTTTATTTTGGCACTGATCTAACCATACGATCTTCATTCCCTTTTGTTGGCACTGCAACGCTGTGTTTAGCACGTGCTGAGACTGTTCCTTTTTCAGTCCCCATATTGTTGTGGCTACCTGCGTGAGGTCAGATAATCATAACAACCAATTGTCTCTTTAAATTATGCACTGTTTGGCATTTTTCTTTTTTGTAACTTGCACTTAGTGATGGGGGATAAGAGTTTTGGTCTACCACCTTGATTAGTGGGGCACTACATGAAGTGAATTTCACGTAATAGATTTGACTCCAGAAAGTGGGATGCTTGTAGAAAGTCATAAAGAAAGTGAAAGTGGCTAATTAAAAGCAGTAGAAACTACAAACGCGGAATAAAGAAAAACCCCTGGAATGTAATACGTAGTTTGAGGATACAACAGAGTGTTAGAATTCATATACATATGTTTTCCCAATTTATCCTCTTCCCCCTGGTTTCTTTCTCCCCCTCCTGAACGTCTTCGGGGAGAGGGGAAAAAGAAACCAGAGGGAAGGACATTCACTCAGGAGTGTCTTCCTGGGAATTGGGCTGCATATCCTGTGTATCATTTACATCCTGGCAAGCTTGCATGTGAAGAATCATTCCAAAGTTTCAGTCTTCATGATTTACACGACTAGAAAAGAGAGGGAACGCCAGCCAGAAGACTAGTGAAGTTAAAAGAAGAAACATTTAACTAGATAGGCTATCTACTTACCAGGGTTGTTTCTTGTTTCCCCAAGGAAAGCTGGTGGTGACACCAAGAGGCCCCTAAACTCAAAGAAAGGAAGAACAATTATTGGACATATACCTCAAGAAGGAAGGGAAAAGAAAGAAAGACTGCCAATTATACTGGACTATATTTTACATTTTCCATGCTAACAATAAAGCCATCATTTGTCAAAACCTACCAACCGAGCCTCCTAAGGAATATTTCTGCCCATCCCTCCATACTTAGTCAGAGACGGGTGAGAAGGAACTTTAGAGTCATGTCAAAAGTATGTGGTGGACTATGTGATTGCCAATAGGACCTTTTTGTGTGGCCAATCAAGTATACAAATCAGTGTAAAAAATTGAAAGTTTTGTATTTTGTGAATTGTCTTTTGTTTGGCCTTTGTGTGTATTTGATTTACTTTTGTAGTTGTATAAATATGAAAAATTGAAAGGTGGGCAGGGTATGGGTGTGCTGGTATGTGAGGGGAGTGTACTGAATGTATGACTGAAAAGACTGACAGAGAGGGGTGTATTGAGGGTGTGTAAAAGAGAAGTTTGTATGGGTGAAAGGATGTTAGAAAAAAGAATTGGTGGGTAAAGGGAGCTTGGTTTTTCTAAAAAACTTTTAAATTGTATGTAAATTTCTGTTGTTGATTCATACATGTGATTTCTAGAATAAATTTTGATTAAATCAAACGGAAAAAGAGGTTTATGGTGACATTGTTTTATTTCAATGCACCGGTTGTAAGGTGAGAATTGTGCATCAGTATTGGCGTTTTGTTGTTTTTGTTGCAACAGGGCTCAGCCGTGCTGATTAAGAGCCCAAACCCTCTTTTGTTTTTTGCACAGGATGTTGATGGCACAGTGTATGAGTGGAATGAAGAAACACCTTTAGGGCAGCCCAGAGGTTATGAAGGAGTGGTATGAACAGAAAGCAATATTCAATAGGTACCAAGAAGGTCAGGAGGGTTTAGTGTTGAAGCCTATTTGGCCAAAACCTTTGGGGGGATAGATAGTGTGGAATATACAAGGTTCTACAGAAGGTTTCTGAAGCAAACTTCATGGTGCCACACAGGAGCCAAAAAAAGGGTTTCATGTGCTCCGGCTTAAGGCATTCCCCTGGAGAAATTTCACAGTAGCCATCATGGAAATGACAGATGTGTTTCAGGAAGATAGTGGGCCACTGCCTGACCCATTGCACAGTGAGGTGAAGGATGGTTCTGTGGAAAGGGACACAATGTGCCCCTGAACTAACACCTGAGCAGTAAAGAGAGCGGAGAGAGGTGCTAGGATGATTTTCCCATCTCTTTTTAATGACTCTAGGGTGGCAATCTATCAGTTCCCAGACCACAGACAAAGGGGATAGCTTGCCAGTAAAGAACAGGGTTTAGAGAATTTCAGGAGTACATCAAGGAAGAGGCTGCCAAGATGCTGGACTTTGGCTTGAATGAGAATTCCTGTAGTCCTTGGACCAGTCGAGTATTATTGGTGCATAAGCAAGGATCCAAAGACTTGTATTTTTTTTTGTCGACTACTGGATCCTTAATGAGGTGACCAAGACCGATGCACAAGGGATTCCCATAGCTTATGAGCTGGTGGGGCAAATTGGTGCAGCTCGACACTTGCATTCACTAGGCCAATTTAGGGTCAGGCCTTTGGGTTCAAGAATGCTCCTACCACTCCTCATGTTTGTGAGTTTGCCTTTCTTTTTTGTCTTTTACAATGCGTATCTTATTGCGTGGCAACTTCTTGTAGCCTTGGAACCTAATGTCAATACATCACATCACTCTTGGCAAACCCTGGACCTCCAACCACTATAACCCTCAGCTTAGACAACATGAAGCTAGTTGATGTCTGGCGCACACAACATAAAGGTGAAAGAGATTACACATTTAATTCTAGTGTACACCAATCATATTCACAGATTGACTATATCTTTGTCTCCCAAACTGTTTTTTCCTGGTTGGGTTCCCCCAACATAGGCATTTGGGTCCTGTCAGACCATGCACCAGTGACAATATCAATACATACTGCACCCCTGGAGGACCCACCCTGTAGGCCATGGAAGAATAATTAGGTAGCATTTCGGGACCCTGTTCTTGGAGAGAACATACATGTAGTGCTGGAAAACAACTTCAAAGAGATTGCAACTGATGAGATCCCATGTGTGACTATTTGAGATGCAGCTAAAGCAGTGGTTAGGGGAGAATTGCTCAAACACACCACAGGCCAGGGGAGAGCTAGAGGCAGTCATGACAAAAGATGCAGCTCACAGATTGCTAGAAGCAAAGCAACTGTATTATGAGAAGGGGATAAGGCCGTTAGATTGCTGGCCCACAGGATACATGCTTATAGACTGAGGAATCGCATACGCTAAGTGATCGACAATGAGGGAGAGCTGCACATGACAGACTGGGGGATACTAGAGTCTTTTACTCAATTATATATGGCTCTCTAATATGGAGAGCATTCGGACTACAAGACGAATATCTCACACAGGTCTCCTTCCCTGAGATAGACTGGGAAGTGAGGGAGGAGTTAGAGCATTGAATAACAGTAGAGAAAGTGATACAGGCCATTAAAACGCTTCCTAAAAACAAGGCCCAAGACCCAGATGGGTTCTCCAACTCCTTCTACAAACCTTTCTCTATACTTTTTGTCCCTTTCCTGACTAACATTCATAATTGCTTTCTGAATAATCAGGAGGTAACACCTTTTATGATGGAGTCCCTTCTCACATTGAAAGTCAAGCTGGGAAAAGGCCCTGAGGAGTCTGGATCATACCGCCAGCTCGCACTCTTAAATAGAGGTATGAAGATCTTTACAATATCCTGGCAGTCAGGTTGAAAGGAGTATGGCCCTGCTTGGTGTCTCCGTACCAAATGGAGTTTATTAGGGATAGGCACGCAGGAGATAATATTGAGTTGATCCTCAACATAGTTGACAGAGCTTCCTCCACAAGCACCCAGGTCCTCCTTTTCCCGTTGGATGGAGAAGGCTTTAGAACATGTTGATTGGACATTCCTGGCCAAGACGCTTGATAAGGCTAACTTGGGCCCACAAAATGAAATCCTTTTACTACATTTTGTAGGGATCTCCAGGAGACTCTAGATTCACTTGTGCTTCTCAAGGTCTCCACATCTAACCTGGGGTACAAGACAGGGGTGCTCTCCTCACCCCTGATTTTTCCCAAACGATGGAGCTTCTGTTTCACTTTGTGATGGCTAGCTCTGCTATCACATGCTTAGACTCTAGAGATGGGCATGTGAAACTAGCCCTTTTTGCTAACGACGTCCTTTGTTTCCTTTTTTTACCCCAACTTTATTTTTAATTTTATTAGGGATAGAGGAGAGATACACACACTTTTGCAACACATTTCTTCTCATTGTATAATGCACTGTTATTGGTAAATCGAGCCATAACACACAACCAACATCAGTGGCACATGATAACAAGAGGTGTTCACCCAAATTCCCAAACCCCACCCGACTTAGCTCAATGGAAGTACCCTCTTTTAGTATATCACTGAATCCTCCAAAGCTGTGGTGGTTGCCCAGTCACCATTCTCTGGGGAGGTCATCCCACAAATGCCTGAGACACACAGAGCCCTGGACATTGACATTAGGATTCCTCCTGTCCGTTGTTCTTGTTTCACATAGGTGACAAACAGGTACCATTTTTTTCCAATTTCAAAACTCTGTCTCGAAGGAGTGTTGCTAGTTTCTCCATGGCATATACCAACTATACTTTTCCCCACCACATGTTATGTGTAGGTACCTGCTGTTGCTTCCATAGTTGGGCAATGCTTAAGTGTGCAGCAAGGAGGAGATGTGACAACAGTTTCCCATTGGGGTAGTCATGAGGTATAGTCATTGTTCCCCTGGGTCTCCCACAAGGACAAGAAGCAAGTCATTGGGCAAGTCAATATTCGTTATTGTCCATATAGAGGTAAAGACCTTGTCCCAGAAGGTCTGGGTTCTCGGGCATGACCACAGACATGCAAAAGTGTGCCCCTTCTACCACAGCCTTTCCAGCATAGTGCAAGGTTGCCAAACAACTTGTGAAGACGCACCAGGGTAAGGTACCATCTTGTCAGTATTTTATAAGCATTTTCTTTGTGGCTTAGACAAATTGAGGATCTCAAGGCCCTTGATCTTACAGCCCTCCAGGTCTCAGAAATTTTGGTCCCCAATTCTTTTTCACATTGTATTGTGTTGGCTTATGGGGTGTAAGGGCCAGAATATAACAGTACAGCCATAATATGCCTTTTTGTCTAACGTTGTTAATGTATAGAGTTTCTATTGGCGTTGCCTCCCGCTGTAGTGTTGCTCTAGTGGGTCCCCTCCAACCTAGTGCAGGGCTTCTGTGAGTCAGTATGCATCCTGTATGGTCAGAGTAGCTCAGTGAGTTCTTCCCTCATCCTGGGCTCACCCTCATTAGTAAAGTCTATCATGTTGAACGGATGACCCTGGTTGAAGGTTAAAAAGTCGGAGTCGGCCATTCCCGGGGGAAAATCCAAATTATTGGTAAGAGGGGTTTAGAGGAATGGATAGGAGGGAAAAGCCCGATTTTGGTGTAGTGTTTAACAGTGTGTTAGTAATCTGAACATGATGGGCAAGAAAGAGGTAGTTATGTCCACCTCTTTTGTGGTAGCCATAGGAGGTCCTTTAGTGAGCTGGTCGAAAACGATTGTCTGACCTGTATCCTCTGTGGTTTTTCTCGGGATTATGGTTGAAGTCCAATGAGGGTTGAATTTAAGCAGCTACCATATACGTGGCTACATTTCAGAAACCAGGCATTCATCTTCTGTAGAACGGGGAAGGGCCACTTTTGGCACCCTTGGGGACTTGCTCTCCCATTCGAAGTGGAGCATTTTTTTTATCATGGAGAATGTGAATTTTGAGAATGTAAGTGGTAGGGTTTGCACTACATATAGAAATCATGACATGAAGTTCATCTTGAGGTTATTCAATCACCCCAGCCACGAGATTTCCAGCCTGCCCCACCTATACAAGTCTTTAAATAGAGCTGTAATCAGTGGGGGATATTGTTGGCATAGAATGTTTTGGTGTGGGCTGATAGATTGAACCCCAGTGATATGATGTCTGTTTCTACCCATTTAAACCCTCCTCTTTGAATTGATCCTTTTAGCTGGTTGAGTGGGTCCCCCAGCCCGATCCCCTGGGACTTAGAGTAGTTGATATTAAAACCCAGCACTCGAGCAGAGGGGTCTAGTTCTGCTTGTAGTGCTGGTATTGTGCTCTATGGGTCTGTCACAAAGCATAATATATAATCCACACTTAGGGCTAGTTTATGTTCCCTGTTGCCCACCTTAATGCAGTGGATAGCTGGATTGGACTGGATCCTTGCCATTAGGTGCTCCATGGCCAGAGCAAATATTAGGGGGGATAATGGTGTTTCCTAGCCTCATTCCTCGTCTTAGTAGGATACCTGATGTATAGTATAGTCCCCATTAATTTTAAGCCAGGTGGTTGGTTTCTGAGAGTTTGCTTGGAGGAATGTTTTCATCTTATGAGCAAAATGGATTCTGTTCAGCAGCCTAGACAGGTATGGCCAGTCCACGTAGTCATCGTTCGCTTGCCTGTTTTAAATGAAACCCAATTATTGGGGGGCGATTAGATAAGACCAGATGTATTAGATTCTGGTTACCGGGATTGACGTCAATATTTTCACATCACATGTGAGAAGTGTAGTCGGGCAGTACGACAAATACTTCGTTAGTATCTTATTTGGCTTCAAGAGCAAGATGAGATGGGAGCCCTGCATAGTGTTGGTTACCACCCCAGATGTTAAGACATAGTTAAATACCTTTGCAAGAGGACTGACTAGAAGAGAAGCACATGCCTTGTAAAAAGAAGAAGGGAAGGCATCTGGGATTTCCGAGCCGGCAGACCTTTGATTGCAGTTTGGACTTCATCATATGAAATCTCCTCCTCCGTGGCCACGTTTAAGTATTGTCATTTATGATGTTTTGGGATTACTTAACCTTTTTTTTGGGTTAACGCTGAGTACTTGTGGCATCTTAGTATGTTGTAGTGCTCCTCTACACACGGTTGTTAGAGAAGGGCTGAGAAACTGATGAACACGGGTATTAATTGGCATTTTCATTCATGTTGGCTAGAGATTTTTTGGCAGTTATCATTTTCACACAAGACCGCACTTTTGATTCAAGGTTTTGTTTCAACAAGGACCAAGATTATTCACATTTCAATTTCTTCTACTACTGGACTCTTCGTGCAGAGGTAAGCGTGAGTGCACGCATTTGATTACACTGGCAGGGCAGTGTGTTAGTGAGGCATTTACTCATATCTTGAAATTTCTCTGCATGTTACATCACTGGCTTTATATGGTTCCTACGTTGAGTGGGATCTCCAGAGGTAGGATGGGGCAAGTGACAAGCAACTTATTACATTTTTGAAAGCACTGGGTGTATTAAAATAGTATTAAAATAGAGCTAGATTCACACGAGTCATCAATGCATGCTCGGTACACAGCATGCATACATTGAATAACATTACACTCTTACAGGCTTATATTAATCTACAGAAGCATGAATCATGGATTGGCATGAAATGTTAGGGGTCCATGTGGACCTTTAACACAAGCATGGTAGTTTGGGTGATTGAGCATTTCTATGTTTTATTGTTGTTTAATATTGCCAATTTCTTTTTGTTTTTCAGATATGCCCCTGAGGAAGGGACACTGACGTCCAGAAATGCATCGGGCATGAAATTGAACATGATTATAACATTGTGCATTATGTAATGTTTTGATGTTTCATTTATGTTAAATTATGTATTCAAGGAACTCATCATATTTAGTTACTGTGTGTAAAATTAACATGTGGTATTAATTCCAAGGTATTATCAGAAATACCAATGAATACTGATTGAATAAAAATAAGTATTCAAATGAAGTGAAAAGTAGAGAGTGTTACATCATAAGCAAAAAAGTTTGTTTCATTTTTCTTGTAAGAGTGCCACATCCACCTCTTTCCATCTGGGCCAAAGTATTAGGGCACAGTTCCTGATTGAGGGGTTCAAGTCTTGTGCCTAAAAGGACAGCACATTCAGGGATGGCATGGAAGGTAATATGGGTGTCCGCCATCATACGCTGAGTGTGTACGGCACGGTATGCAGTGTCTTCGTCATGACTTCTTGTGGTGTAATCGTGTGTGTTGTCTGGAACTGGGAAGAATGAGGAGCTCCCTGGGAGCAAACAACTAACTGTAACAGGATGGATATGATGAGGATTAAAACCCCACAAGGGTTTGGGGTCCATTGTCTCATCATGGGGTTATAAGTCTGTAAGGTATGTAGGACAATGGGGAAACAATTATTAGCTGGGGCAGGCTTCTAGGTCGATTGTGGGAACCCATATACCTTTATGTGTCAGTGTTCCTGTAGATGATAAGCCCATTTCAGTGGAGTCATTGTTTAGTTTGTGAACTTTAGTGAGTTTGCCTTGGGATGCTTATCCCTTTTTTGAGAGTCTCTCATGGTTAGGAGTTGCCTCCTGATGAAGATGGGCAACGTTTTTTGTCCTTTTGGCAGTGTTGTTGGTAGGCCTTCTTCAAGCTGATGATGAGGTCTGGAAGCACCAGCCTCCTCTTTGGTCTACTAACCAGTGTTAGAACTCCCCCACCTCAGTTGGGGGTGCCAGTCCCTGGGTCTCCTGGGCTTCCTCAGGGTTGCGAACTGCATAGCGTCCATAAATTGTGGGTGAATATGAGGTAGAGAGGAAATCCCCATGTGTATGGGATATTTTTTTTGTAGATACGAGGTTATCTACCGGAATTCCCTCAGTCATGCTAGAGTTTGGGCCGAGATATCTTGAAAGAGTTGTATAGTGTCTACCCTGAACACTATTGGTTCCTGTTGGGGAGCTCCCTGTAAAACGTTTTCTTTTTGATGGAAGTAATGAACTCTAGTGAGGACGTCTGGAGGTAGTTTCTTTTGTTGTTGATAGGTGGAGTAGACCCTACGAGTATGGTCTAGGAGGATTGGGTCATCATCTGGTTGATGGAGAATCTGGGCGAAAACGGCGGGGACATGAACCTCTAGCTCAGCTGTCTGAATTATTGTTCTGATGTCTCTGATTCTTATGTTCTGTCTGGATCGATTTTCAATAGTGTCCAGCTTGTCTTGCAGCGTGGCTTTGTTGTGCTCCACCTTTTTGAGATGTTTGGTACAGTGCACGTTGTCTTGTTCATGATCCGCTACTGGTGCTTTAACTCATTCTAGTCGGGAATTGGTTTGGCCAAGGGAGTGATCTACGTCAGATAATGCCCTGTTAAAATCATGACACAGAGATGTCATGTATTTGCGAAATTCCACCAACAGCGCTTGAATATCCTCTTTGGTTGCTGGGGCTGGCAAGTCAGTGGTCTCACGGGGTTGAGAGCCCAAAGCCAGGGTGCCCCCTTCCTGAGAATGGGAAGTATTGGGTTTCTGGAGTAGGTCTCTGATGGAAGCGGAATGGGGAGTTTCCGATGACTGACTGCCATTGCTGGTATGTGTGGGTCACGCATTCCCACCTACGCCCTCATAGGATCTCCACTGTCTGTCCACTGTAGGTCGTGTATCTTCCTTACTGGGGCTCCCTTCTGGCTTTCTTTCTCGGATTCGGCATCGAAGGCATGGGGTTTATGCTAACTTTCTCCAAGCCCCTCTTGTGATCCCCCCAGTTGCTTAAGGGTGCAGAGGCCACCCCATCAAGTTGGGCTCTGAGGCTAGGGGACCCCTGGCCTCCCCCCAGTACAGTTGTGCGGCATTTGTTCCTTATACTTTGCTACCTCGCTTCACGTCCATCAGCATATTGACTGGGGCCCTTCTGAGGAGTGATGGTTTCCATCCAACCCAGACAGTAGGTTGTGGAGGCCGTTTCACTCCACCCCTGGTTTCCAGGTGGCCCCTCACCTTGGTATGCCCAGTTTACAAACTCGTGGGGGCCAGAGCTCTCGGTGACTCTTTGTCGTTGAGCCTGCCGAGAGCAGATCTACTTAAAGGCCCCCTCTCCTCCTCTCCATCAGGTTTGGTGGCATTTTCCTCTGCTTCTGCCAGCTGTGAATCAGCCGGGCATATAGGGATGGCGCTGTCGGCTCTGCCATCTCTTCTTTTATCTTTCTCCGGCTGCCGCTGCTCGCACAGCACTCCTCCACTGCCTGCAGGTCTGCCGGAGCCTGTTCCTCTAGATGGCTCTCTCCCTGTTTCCTGACGGCTGGGCCCAGGATTTCGCCTCCCTTTCCCACCAAATGCAGCCAGGACCGTTCGGTCCTCCATCACTGCCTTGGGTGGCTCCATGGTCACCTTCGCCAACATGGCACCAGTCACTTGTTCCTTGTTCAACTGTCCAGAGGTCGCCGCTTATGGCTGCCAGTGTACATTAGTTCATGGTTGGCCATATCTGGATAAGCCTGATGCCTGATGCCTCCCACAGATGCCGGTGGCCGCCATGTTGCCCACTCCTAGGAGCCTGTCTTTGTTGACAGTTTTCTGGGTCAGGCAGTCACCTCAGGGCACTCCTTCTAACTCGGCTGTTGACAAAGATGGTTAAGGCATGGCCCTTTGCTGGCTTTGTTGGGTCTCACACCATTTTTGTGGGTTAGGTAGGGGCACCGGGACAGAGCTCATTAGAGACACATCTTGGCTGGTCTCTTCCCTGGCAACATCTCCGTCCTTTGTTTTTTTAATCAAGCCTTCCAGCTCTCTCCCTGCATTGTAGACCGAATTGGAGCAGTTCTGACTCGCAGCAGGATTTAAAGTCAACTATCAGAAATCTACAGCAATGGGGGTGGAGACAAATCAAGCAGAAAATGAGGCAGTGGCAGTTAGCTATGGCTACCAGCTGACCTCGACTGGGATCAAGTACCTAGGAGTGGTTATTCCTCCTAAGGTGGAGGATGCCTTCCAGAGCAATGTATCCCCCTCCTAGATACACTTATTTAAAGACTTATATCGCTTGGGTGAACTGGAAATTTCCTAGGAAGGTAGGATAAACTGAATAAAGATGAACTTCATGCTGAGACTGCTGCATCTTTTCCGTTCCCCCCGCATGACAATCCCTTCAGAGGTCTTGAAATCCCTCACACATAATATGTGGGCTTTTATTTGGAATCCAGAATCACCATGTATAGCAAGGTTTCTTCTGATCAGGAGCCCCCGGAAGGTAAGCTTGGGAGTTCCTGATATTGGACGTTATATTTTGGCTGTCCAGGTGTTCCCAGCAGTAGTGTGGTGCTCCCCAGATGCATACAAATTTTAGTGTCTTTTATAACAAGAATGTAGCAAGCTCCTGCTCCACCAACTGCTATGGCTCCCCCCGATGGCCCACCACTCCCTGGACACATCAATGTGGTCCACGACAGTGGCTTTACAATACTGGAATAAAGCAGTCTGGATGAAGGGTATCATGACCTATCATGCCCCCTCATCCCAATGGTCAGAAATCCAGACTTGCCACAGGGATCGACCGATAAAGGATACTTATCCTAGGTGGGGGTCAAACATTGCCTGGGTCAACTATATGGAGGGTGTACCCAAGAAGAGGTACCAATGTGATAATGATTTCTTTCTAGGATCCAAAGACTTATAACGAGTGAGGCAACTTCCACACTGGGCTAGACAGCCCAAAGTTCAGGAACAAGGAGCGAGGGTAACCACGGGGGTGGAGGATATATTTTCTGAAGGGGCTAACCTGGCTCTACAGAGCATTGGAGAGAAGTGCCCTCCCCCCAACACAACTCCTGTATATGCAGATGGGCAGAAGACCTCAGCCTCAAACTGAGGCAAAACTATTTTTATCTGGAGGGGGTGCAGCGAAATCATCCATGTGCCTTCAGTACAAGGAGAATGCCTTCAAAACCATGTTGCGATGGTACATAACTCCTGTATGCCTGAAGGTGATTAGCAATAGTTCAGGCATCTGTTAGAGGGGATGTGGGGGTAGAGGGACTTATATGCACATGTGGTGGGGTTGGTCACAGATACACCACTTTTGGAAAGAGGTGTTGGAGACTATCAATTAGATTACAAAAGTGTCATTGCCAATGTTGCCTCTGATAACTTTGTTAGGTCTGACTGATGAGGAGGGATTTTGCCCTCTTCCTCACCCATAACTAAACTGTTGATCCAATTGCTTTTGGCGGCCTGGCTAGTGGTGGCACAGAGATGGCGAAGCCCCGCACTACCAACATTGGGAATGTGGTGGACTAAAATTTGGACAATTCATGCAATTGAGCAGCTCACCACTTTACTAAAAGACACCATGGCCCAATACAAAAGAGATATGGATCCCCTTTCACACCTATATTAAAATTGACGTGAGTATGTCTAAACTCCTTGAATTGTTGCAACTGGCTGGAGATCAGGGTCTGGACCCTGTGGATTTGGGGGACACCCCTCACCGACTTGCGTCGGGCTACAGTACCTCAACTTTATGTGGGAAAGCAGCTTGACTCCCCCAAGTTCGATTCTACTGTATATGCAGCTGCCCACTGATCCAGCGCCAATCAGGGATCGATAATCAACATTAACGCAATCACTGGCCCATACTCATACACCCAACAAACTAATCCCTGTTGCGCTGTTCAAGTTTGTGTTAAATCAGTTATTCATATATGCAGGATCATATCCAATACTCTAAATACATAACTGAACCTGCATATCAACTCTCTTTCCTCTGGTCGATGGACCTAAAGTTAAGAAGTTGATGGTATTAATTAGTACTAACTATCTATCTATCTATATTACTAAATAAACCACAAACTCAGTGTAAGGTTAACAGTGTTTATCGCAAAATAATGTGAAGGTAAAATACTCATCATGTACAGGTTTACAAAGCAAACAAAGACTCAATCACAGAGAGAGAACATTAATCAGAGCAAACAGTGTCAAACTCATATCAAAATGAACAAAAAATGCAAATGAGGGAGTGGATGGATGAGGAGACAACAGATTCAGAGACAATTATACATTTGCAAATGATTATGCAAAGTACGGATCATTTAGCTATACTAACCCAAATAATTCAGTAGAAAATCTACCCTCTGGCCATGGGAATAGATGGGGGTTCCCCGAGAAGGTTCAGGGATCAAAGAGTAGGACAGGAACAGGAAATAAGCAGGCCTCAATCTGGATACAGCAAACCGACAAACAGCGACGATCTCCCTCTCTCAAGCTTCTCCAAAGACATGCCCAACGACCCCCCAGGCACTCCAGTTATACCCTAAAACCTACATGTCCAACCCATCATTGTAGCAACATTTTCAGAAACTCAGTCTCTCATTGGTCAGTTTAGGGGGTGTTCTATCATACCACCATAGTCACATCCATGTTTTCACAGCATTCTTTGTTTTACAATTTTCTCATTACATCAACCACGTCTCATGAATACACATTTCCTCCAACAAGTAGCATGTTGCAAGTGTCTACACTTTCATTTTTTGCCTCGACAGTTTCTGCGGAATGAGTTTGTACATTTGCACTTGATCCCACTGCCATCCTTCCGTTACTTGGCAGTCATACAATAATCCTTGAAGGTTATCAGCCGCTGCCTTCTCCATTCTCTCTCGGAGCTCGATTTTCCGCTAATTTATTCGTATTTTATTTCTCGTTAACCCTCGACTGACATGCAAAGATGTAGGCCCAAGCGTGTATCACTACGATGAACAAAAACACAAACATTATTATTTCCATGAAATAAAATTCTCACTGTTCACCACCCACTATTGCACTATTCCCCGTTGTAATTCTAGCAAGAGCATTAATGTCCAAAAACGGCATTATTATTATTTTATTTTTAAGCGGAACGTAAATGCGGCCTAGTTTTCATGCATTAGTCCACGCATTAGTGAACGCATGCGCAAAAGCATTTCCCTGTGTTCTCGTGTTTTTGTACGTTATTTTCACAGCACACTGTTAGTAAATGTTACTGAGGACTTAATCCGAGCAGGTTTATTTTCTCCAAACCTGCTCCATCACCACCGTATTGTTAAGGTTATCCTGCTATGTCCTGCACCTCTGTACTTATGAGTGTAACATCTGTTTACCCTGGCCTGGGTATGAAAATGCTTAACTAAAGTTGTTACAAAAAGGCTGAGGAAAGTTCCCCACTGCATGAAAGAACCAGCCGCCCAGCTGGGAGTGGTCTGCACTAGGTTCTGCTGAATACCTGGCTGGAGAGAGTACTGGAACCTAGGAGCCTTCACTTGAAACATAAGAGATGTAGGAGAGACCAGGGTATGTTTTTCAGCACCTAGAGAAAGGGAAAAGTAGTCTCCGTAGACCTCAAGAGGACCAGGACAAAGCACTAAAGCTACTAGAGAAAGACATGACCTTGATGCCCACAATGTGCCTGAATAACCCACTCAGATTTTTTTAGCAGTGATGTTAGAGGCATGGAAAGACCTTGGCAGCTGCAGGATCCAACTTTGCTGCTCTCAGAGCTATTGGCACCAAGATTGAAGGCTTCAGAGGGGGGTCCATACTCGACACATCCAAATTTGGGGCACTTTTACAGTCTGCCTTTCCCTGCTAGAGGAGTCTGATTCTCAGAAAAAGTATGTGGTTCTCATTTTGAGTTCAGAGGCAACTGCTAGGCTTACAAGATCCCTTCTCCATCGCAGTCCACCTTAAATTGTAACGAGGTCCTGGTGAACTGCAACCATTGGCTTTGTGGGTTCTTGGTGCATTTTACTTTAAAATTTGACAAATTCATATCTTCAGTTTCCTCAATTTGTTTGTTTTTGGCCATTTCTGTATTCCTTTGTTTATTATATGTGATTTCTTTTCACTAAATTGGTTTAGTTATTGTTTATTTTCCCCCCACATATTATTTTGGTGCTGCTTAATATTTAGCAGGCATTTCTCTGGGGAAAGTCTACTACTTTAGGCCATGGTTACCAAGGGTTAAACCCAGTTGTTTACATCGAAACCGTGCTTTGACTTCGCAAGACACTGTATTATTAAGTTAGTTGTGCCCCCACAGCACAAACCAATAATTCAAAAATCTCACATTGGTGCAGAAGATCTTAAACGATGATGTGAGTGTTGATCCAGAGCCAGTGAAATTACTCATCTGATGAGATGATAGATAGTCTTCTAAACACTCTGGTAATCCGGTTCAAAATCTCAGGAAAAAAGTATGAGTCTCGTCGAAGCCATCCTTCATGAGCAGAGTCAACAAATCAAAATGGATCCATATACTCATCAGAGCCCAGCACTCTAGAAAGCGGAATCCCCCAGAGCTCGACGCTGTCCTCTCTGGTTCAGCCTTTAAATGGTTCACCTACACCACCTAATCAATTAGAGGGGACTTCGTTGACAGTCTATACAGATGACCCTAGCTGTCCTAAGCAATAACTCCAACGAGCCGTCACTATCCGATGTCATACTGGCAAAAAAACACTGGAAGAACATCAGCAGCCTCTGCCTAAACAGTGTTGAAATGCTGAACCTGATTGTAAATCATGACCAGGGCTGTGGAATTATGTGGTTATGCAGCTGCTATGTTTTCCGCATAATTATGTATTTGCCACACTTGCCACATAGTCCATCATGTACTGCATAATTTTGTTTCTATTTCAAAAAGAACAAAACTTACTAAAAATGCTACCAAACATGTTGCCGCGCAGTGACAGGCCTTTTGTCATGCAGAAGTAGGCTTTCAATTCCTGATTGCTGTATCTGTGTGTTAAATTGATATTAAAGAGGTGAAACCTTTGCCTATACACTGTTAACATGTTTAAAAATGATAAAACAGTGAGGTAATACTGCTTCAACATGTGAAACATCAGCTGCATATTTTGCCCTTTCATGATACCTAATTTAGTCAACCCTGACTTCAGTCCTCCGCTGCAGCATAATTCTAGTAGCCTTGATCATAACCTAAACATTCCTAGACTTTTGCTGGCTCTCCCGCTTTAATGTATCGAAATGTAGCAGTCCTCCATGACTCTCTTTCAATGCACAGATTCAGTCTACTATTAAATCAGCTAACTTTGCCCTAGATGCTCCCTTGAAGATATGCTCTGTGCTAACTATCCAATCCTATTAACTGCTAGCCCTGGCAGTTGCAATGTCCAGACTGCTGAGATATATATATCTCAGGCAAAGTTATCCACAAACTCTAGCAGGCTCAACACAGAGCCATCTAGATCATATATGAAATGAAAAAGAATGTTCATCTACTGACCTGCAGATCCCAACTTTCTTGGCTAACCAAAGAACACCAGATGCAATGTAAAGTCCCCTGCCTGATTTGGAGGGCAACCAGTACAAAAGCTTCCACCTACTTATAAGGCCTACTCTTCATTAACCAACCTCCCACTCCGCTACAGTCCAACACCAGCCGCAAACTTATTCCATGAAGGTGTCAGTCCAGGTTTGGAGGCAGATCAACGAACGTAGCAGAAGTCAAATTAGGCAACAATCTCCCCAGTTTAAAACAAAACCTAAAATAATGTCTGCTCTATCTGCAAGCATGACTTTCGTCAGGACTATTTTGCCAAATCTCTCTTTTTCCTCTTGCTGTCTTATTCACAATCTCCTTTCCCATCCCTCCTTTCCATTTTCTGTATAATTGCACCACTCCATCCCTTTTTTCCTTCTTTCCCCTGACCTAAACTGTATTTTACAGAATTCTGATTGCCATGTTGTTCCTCTATATGCCCTCCCGCCCCTTTTCCACCCACCCCAATTCAGTCAATGCCAATGAACACAACTACTTGTAGCTCTCTGTGCTTTGTTTTTTACTGTACATTGCGCCTAGAAGCTGGACCCTGGCATTGTTGCTCACTACAAATAATAAACAATTGCAACTATGGATATAATAATTTGATAGAGCACGGTGAGAAGGATTATTTTATTGATATTTTGTTTACACTGGTAGTGCTACCACCAGGCCACCTTGGGAGGAGCTGGATGGAGGAGGAGGAGTTAGGCTGAAGCAGTACAAAGACTGTTTTGCTGCACTGGCATTGCCAGGTTGGTTAAATTATGGCGATGGGTGGGAGTGTGCAGCAGTAGAGGGCACAGACACTGTCATTGTGAATGTATGGCCTCTTATTTTTCAAAATCACATACGGTGCATTTATGTACTTGTGTGCTGTGTCCATCTCTCTGATTCTGTGTGCCTGAGGGAAAGCCAGTGCTTAATTTGAGCCTGTGGTTTCCAGTGCTCGGCACCAGCACTTACTTGTCAGAACCTGCACTTAGGACAACTGCCACATGGTGGCGCTGTTTGTGCAATTTAAAGATGAGCAGAAAAACAGCTGTTTGTTAATTAATTATACATTAAAAACAACTTATACCTACCACCCAAGTAATTCTTAAAGCTTTGGCAGCTTCGAACAGTCTGATGTGTCACTCTTGTAGCAGTGTGATGGTTAGTAGTTGTGTTAGTGCAGTGGCAATGTGTAGCGCAAACTGCATTAGCCTCCTGACAAGGCCCCGGTACTTTTTTTTTTTTGTTTTACAAATTAATCACTGTCGGCAAGTTCACTGCCCAAACCAGCTGTTTCATTCTTGCATCATGGCAAAAGCTGGGCTGCCTGACCTCCACGACTCCACTTTTCATTGTGTGAGCTCCTCTGAGGCTCAATGAGAGGAGGAAGAGAAGACGTGAGAACGATAGTGCAGAGCGTTTTACTTAAATACGGGGTGTCATACTAATCTATACAGACCAAAGTGGAAGGAAGACAAACATATTTTATGGACATTTCAATATATTTTCTCACAGGAAATATTAGTTTAAAATCTACAAACTTTGGGAATCTCTGTTTGAATAACTAAACTCTGTATGGGGTAAAAAGTAACATACGGCACAAAGGGAGTGTTTTATCCTTGATGAGGCGGTGTAAAACCATGACTTGCAAAGCGCAAGTATCGGAAAAATACAGCTGAAGGTGTACACGAGTGAAACCCGCCCACAAAGAACTTGAGTGGCAGCCAAGGGAGTTGGAGGGTGGAAGTGGCTACTGTAATTACTTTCTAGGAGCAAAGAACTAAACTGTACTGTGAGGGGTGGGTTAACTTGACATTAATCAGAAAGAATTCTGTACCTTAGCTACGAGAGACAGTTTTGAGCAGGTCTTACCGCTGTCAGTCAGTAAACATTCATTCTGAGCAGTGCAATGTGCTTTTCCTGCCCTAGATGAAGTGACACTTTGCTCCCAAACCCCCCACACCCTCCTCTCCACCCGACTAGTACAGGTGCACTCAGCATTGCCTGAAGAGGTAATCTGCCACCCTCCTGCAGCGCCTGTCTGGTCTTGCCTCATCCTACAACTGACTCTGACTGCTTTAGGCAGTAAATTACTAATGCATCGCTAGTCAAATAAAAGCAATAGGTTTATAACAAAATATTCTAAATAAACTTTTCATGCCATGCAATTAATATAGACGTTTAACCTTTCCTCAGCCAGGGACGCAGGTGCAGACAGGCCAGGCTGTGAAAGATTCCTAACGATCGACTCGATCGAAAGAAAGCAGTTTGCCCAGGTGTGAGCACACAATTTATCACTTCTTAATTCCGTCTTCCTTTGGAAGGCACTTTTTCCACACCAGCAAAAAAAGATGAGGGTCAGAATCAGGATCGGACTGGGACCGATCATAGGCTGGGAAAAGCAAAATAAAAGTTGCCCCCGTTAGCGAAGCACATAGCTAAAAAAACATTGTAATATCCGGAAAATCAACAGTAATAACCAGTTCGTTTGGCTATAAAACTGGCTCACAACTGCTAAAAAAAAACATCCTCCACTCTGATCTGTCAAACCAGTCCGCCGGGCACTGCCCAGTTGTCCCATAGGCCTGACCGACACTGGCCAGAATGCTCCCTGCACACACCTAATTATAGGCCTCCATTGTGAGCTATGACGGTCTCCTATTGCTGATTCACATACAGGAGAGCGGAGATAATGGTGTAGTGAGCAAGACGCAAGGGAAGGAACATTTTAATGTGGCCAGTCCCCTGGAGCAAAAAAATAAAGGAATTTGAGTCTGGCAATTTGCCAATTTTTCGACTGCATAGTGCAAACCCTGAGGGGGAGTGAAAGAAAAATGTGTCAATGTTGCCTAGAGAGCAAAAGAGCTGTTTACACACCTGTTCATATATGTGTTAAGGCATTCTTCCCATGCCTGTTTCTTTTCAAAACCTCCACTGGAAACCAGATCGCACACCTGCAAGAAAGTTCCTCGAGCTAATAAAAACTGATCCATTTCTACCAGCCCAAGTTTGACAATCCTATCACTTGAATTAAAATAATTCAAATACAAATGTATAATACACAATGTTTGATTTTATAAAGTCGTTATATTGATCAGCACGTTTTATGATTTGGTACAATACACCAAGTGGATGCAATTTAAAAAAAATAAAAAATAATGAATTATTTGCCTTTGTACGTCTAGTACTACAAGAAATTGATTATTATTTGGGGTGGGTGGTCACCAACCTCAGGGAATATTAATACTAAATTGTCTGCTCTAACTCCAAAGTCACAAAATTAACCCGAGCTCAACCCCCTGGTAGCAATGGCACACAGCAACAGGTTTAAGTCAATGAGAAAAGTATTTATGCAGTGCCAAAACTAATTCGAAAAGTAGAGTAAAATGTAATTTATTAAAGAAAATAACACCTAAAATGACAAAAATCCAATTAGGGGAATCAGAGATATGATTTTTTTTAAAGTTTGAAATAAAAATAGCACCAATAATAGTTTATGAAGTGGTGAACTGGGACCTAGGCGCGATTTCAGGCTGACCATGATGGAACATGGTTTGATACACCAAGAGGTTTGGTTTCAGTCAATGGTTTTACCTTCTGACTTGATCCTTTTTATGGAAAATTTCTTCAATAGGGTAAGTCTAAAGCTGTATCCAAAAAATTAGTATCGAAATTGGCCCAATGTTCCCTTAACGGCTCCAGAAGTCTTGAAAGTTCGAAACGTTTCTAAGGCCCAACTTTTCAGGTTTCCGAAGCAGTTCCTCTGGGTCACTTCCAAGGCTCCCAGAACCTCAGGGACAGCACTTAGAGAGGAGTACTTAATACAGCAGAGGCCACCAGCAAGGTTCAGTGCAGGTCCAATTGGTGCTGGTTAACCAGTCACTTCAGGAAAAAGGCCTCTTGCAACTTGTTTTGTACCTGTAGTCAGGTTAGCCAATTGATCCATGGGGTCCGCTTCTTTGTCCTGGTTACAAGAGACAGCAAGTCCAGTCCTTCATGGAGCAGGTCTAGTCCTTCAAGCTCCTCTCAGGTTACACTGAAATATACAAACAAGTATATAAAAAAGTAATGGGTGGGATACCTGGATTTATCTCAGCCACTGGTAATTATTCTGGCTGCATCCTAGTTCATTGTTTATTTGCCCAGAGCCACCTCATATTAGGTCCAGTCATAAGCAAACTAGCCTTGATCCTTCTTCAATAGGAACAGTCCAGCCGAACTGCCAAGCCAGGTCCTCTTTAAACTCAACACACTCAACACAAGCAACCCAGTTTGGAACACAAGCATCCTAGTTTGGAAGTCCTCAGTTGGGTACAGTTTGGTTCCAGTGGCAAAGTGAGCACGGTTCCCAAGTCTGAGGTTACAACAAACAGGGTCCTGTCCTCCTCTGATCTTCCTTAGGTCCAGAAATTGTCCTGAGGAGGGTGCCTTGGAGTGGCATATTTATGGTTGGCATCAGCTTGTGAGTGGAGGTGACGCCTGGCCCCTCCATAGATAATGAGGAAAAAGTTCTTAGGGGCACCCCTACTCACTTAACCCTAAAATTCATGATGGAGACCTCTTCCTCGCTTGTGCAGTATCTTTAAAAAAAAAAATTGCACATGTGCCACTTTTAAATATCATGCATCCTATTGTGCAAGTGTTCGCTGATTATTACTGAGAGCTGTATGCCCATAGACCAAGAGCACCACAGGAGGTGGCCCACCCACTCCTCACTGAGGTCTCCATACCCTCGGTACCCTGAGCTCTCGTCCGTGAGTTGGATCAGCCAATCATAGCTGAACAAATTGACACAACTCTGTCAGATATTCCCTCTGGTAATACTCCGGGCCTAGATGGTTTGCCCGTTGAGTACTACTGTGCAATCTGCAGCAGCTAGTGCCCCATCTGCTAGCCATGTATTCCAAAGCCTTGGGGGCAGGTGCTTTTCTCCCAGAGCTAGACACCACCACAATAGTGGTAATTCCTAAAGCAGTCCAACCCCGAACCATTGCACCTCAAATAGACCCATCTCTCAAAAAACTCCAACATTAAAATATTTGCAAAGGTCCTGGCCAATTGATTATGACAGACTCTGCACCCTACCTTGTCCATCCTGACAAGTGTGGCTTTATGCCAGCCTGCAGCACCCAAAACTGCAGTCCCAGAGTCCAGGTGGCCCTTTCCCAAGCGCACCATCTTCAACACCCTTCGGCTCTACTTTTGATAGATTTTGAGAAGGCCTTCAATATGGTGGACTGGTCCTTTTTAAGCACAGTTCTGGAGCATGTAGGACTGGTGACTTCCATAAGCTCATTAAGCTT
Source organism: Calotriton arnoldi (assembly GCA_963921515.1). Taxonomy (NCBI): domain Eukaryota; kingdom Metazoa; phylum Chordata; class Amphibia; order Caudata; family Salamandridae; genus Calotriton; species Calotriton arnoldi. Next base: position 1,172,452 of record CAWUFW010002774.1, on the reverse strand, counting down.
TTGTACTCCCACCTTCTGGCACAGGATCAGATAAATGGGACACTTTCTCCCACTATTCCTATCTGCAGAGGCGCCAGGCTGGGCTGCCCCTCTCCCCCTTCTCTTTCCTTTGGAAGTTAAACTTCTGGTCAGAACCATGCGGTGTGACACGCAGGTGAAGGGGTGGTCGTGGGGGGTGGACCAGAGGAAAGAATCGTGTTGTACGCCGATGATATCCTGCTCTTCCTAGCCAACCTGAAGTCCTCGAGTCTGCACTGTCTTGAGCTGCTAGATATCTTTGGGGATGCCCTGTGTTAACAAAGCAAAGTCATTGCTGGTGCCGGTCAGGGATGACTCCGATATTTGTTCCTGACAGTCCGCCGACCGCCTTTTGTCACCTATCTTTACAATATTTGGGAATACACATCTCCCTGCTCCCAGAGTTGGCAAGGAGTCTCTCCTTGACACCCTTGGTAACTAGAATGAAAAAAGACCTTCATGTCCTTGGGCTAGTAGCTCTTTTCAAGATGATGGTGCTGCCCGCTTCCTCTATGTATTCCCGAACTTCCCTTTACCACTTCCTTGCTAATGGTTCAACGCTATAATCCGTCCCTTCTAGTTGGCTGGAGGATGCCCCCAGAATGCATTTATTAATTTTCGGAAATCTCCCTATTTAATAGGGAATAGGGGAGGCAGATCTACAATGCTATTACTCCGCTACTCAAGTGACTGTGATCGATTGGCTCAACGGGGGATGGGATGACCCAGCCTACCAAACGCAGCTGGCCCTAATGGGGCTCAATCTAATAATGGTGCTTTCATATGGGGCCCCAGTTGATCTGTCCCTTCCAGAGGTCACCCAAGTGTTTTTTCTTGGTTGGAAGAGGGCTCTTGGATTGACCTGATGGGACCACAAACTCATGGGCATTGGCTCCTCTTTGGCAGGGGACATGGTTAAACCACTTGGCGGGGCTGGCTGGGTTTGCAAAATGGGACAAGATTGGAATCACTCTTCTTGGAGATGTGTGGTCAGGGAACTTAATTCAATAATATCAAGAAACACAGTTACAATCCCAAACCCAATTTCACAAGTACCTAAAATTGTGACACACTCTAGCAACCAACAGCCCCACAGGGTTAACCATTCCTGAATTTATCCCCCTTAAGGCTGCGCTGTTGACTGGGAAGCTCACCTAAGGTGCAATCTTGCAGATCTACCGCTCCCTGGTCATAAACGCTCCGAACCAGTTGTAGAACCTGAAACAGAATTGGGAGGCATGGGTGGGTGAACTGGATGATGCAGAGTGGAGAGAGGCCGTGATGACCCCTCGGGTACTGACCATCTCTACAAGTCTCAGACTGGTCCAGCTTAACTACCTCCACTTTAACCTACATGACTCCACAGCACTTTCAACGGGCAAGCAGGACCTCACAGGCAGAGTGCTTCCATTGTTACATTCTGGCCGCAGACTTCTTCCATATGGCATAGTCCTGCCCTTGCTGGACGGTACTGGCGACATATAGGACTTGAACTCTCGTTCGTCCTGGACAGGCCACTAAAACTCTCACCCAGAACTGCTCTCTGGGCCTTCTAGAGGAGCTGGAGGGCCTGAGACTGGGGCAAACGTTCATTTGGGGTTGCTACGCTGATTGTGAAATGAGACATTGCTCAGAAATGGAACTCCAAGAACCCTCAATTGCTGATTATGTGGCTGGCGGGGATAGATTGGTGTGCTCAGCAGGAACAGTCCATCTACGCAGCCAGAGGCTGCCCACAGAAACATGGGAGAATTTGGGGCAAATGGTGGGGGTATTATGGTTTGGGTTCTGAAGATTGCTCAAGTTGATCTAGCGATAAAAAATGCTGTCTGTGAAGTGATAGTTGTGACTGTACTGTCAGTATGTCGGAGGTTATTTTGACAAATTTGTATAGCATGTTTTAGATTGCTGCAGTCAGGGGACACAGGGAGGGCTTGAAGTTATGTTTTCTCTGTCACTGTAGTGGATAGCACAATCATTGCTGCAGTCCATGAGTGACATTTAACTTTCCATGCTCTGGGTGTATTTCTTCACAATATATTATGGCCTTCTAGGAAAGTATATGTACAAATAGGGTTAAGCCAATTTCAACATGTTTAAAGGGTGAATCCATGCACTTTACGCCTGGTTAGCAGGGGTAAATTGCATAGAGTTCTTAGTCCTGGGGCAAAAGTTGGGTGAAAACCACACAAAAGATAGTAAACTCCTATTATTCATTATTTGTACTTTCTGTTCTTATGCTTTAATTTTTTTCTCTTGCTCAATTTAAAATCATCAGTTTTGCAACAAGCTTTTGAGGCTTGCCTTTGTCTTAAAAAATGTTTCAAGTTGGGGGTGTGACCAGTGCGGCAAGATGGCGGTTCCTTATAAATACCGCCCCCGGCCGGCACCCACAATCCTCCCTAATCCTGCCCTCTTCTAGTGCCTGGCCCTTACTTGTCCCAGTGGTCCCACACATCTCTGGTGGCCGCTGTGGGGTGAGAAAGACAACGGTGCTGAGGTGTGGAGGGGCGGCATCGCTAAGACCGTGGGACGCAGAGCGGTGAAGGTGTCGGCGGCCTTGGCCATGCTGTTGTCCAGCCCCTGGAGGTGGGTCAAACTTCTGTCCTTTTGCCCAAAGCAGATGCAGGGATACCCGGGATGCTGACACGCGCCCACCGGGGCTTGTCGGTGAGTGATGGAGTCCTGAGGGGGTGGTGTGGTGTTGCGCTGTGCCAGTGGGTCAGAGGGTGGGGTCTTCTCCTGGGTCTTACTGCGGGTGTGCCCTTTTGGGGGAGGACAGCCTTGATTGGAGCCTGGCAGTCCATCCTCCTGCAGCCATCTGGAGGCCTCGGGCTAGCCAGCTCTCTCCCCTGCTACCTTGGCCTCCCTGCCTGTGTGGGGATTTCATCAGTCCGGCCCCTCAGGATCCAGTGGGTCTGTCTTTGCTGGGGATCGAGTGCCACCACTCCACTAGCGCTAAAGCTCTGCTGTGGAGGGGGGTTGGGTGGCCCATGTCCAGTGCACCGGGCCATAGGCGAGCCAGCAACAACCCCTGGACCGCCCCCCTTTTTCTCCTGCCTACTCACTTTGGGGAACCGGCGCTGCTCGTGCCGCCTCAGTCTGAGTGTCTGGTAGGCCCGGTGCCTTTTCAACGGGCCGCAGAACAGTATCGGGAACTGAGGCCGCTCTTGTTTGGGCTTGGCGCTGCTTGTGCCACCCATGATACGGAGATCTGGAAGGCAAGAGCTCACATCCATGGTTAAGGGCAAACCAACGCCCCACCAGAGTAAGCTCAGCAAATATGCCGAGCTATCGCCACCCACTGCGGACGTTTCACTGGTGTAGATGGCAGACCAGAGCCCAGTGGCGGACAATGGCATCCTTCTCCTCGCCAATCAGGAATCAATATCAGCTTTGGAGTCTAAAATAGGGGCGGTCAGTATAGATGTCGTGCTCTTTCAACAGGACCTGCGCAACACCACGGGACAAGTAGTTGAGGTGGAGAAACGTATCTCGGCTTTGGAGGACACTGTAACATTTTTACAGCATACACTCCGCAAACTACAAGTGGCAAGCTCCTAGACAGTGGCGGGACTGGAGGATGCAGAGGAGTGCTCACGCCGGAATAATCTGTGGGCTTCCTGGAGGTAGCGGAGGGTGAGAACCCAGAGAAATTCCTTGAGCAGTGGCTCTGTGGCTTCGAATCTCTACCTGCTTCATTATAGCTCGCGCCCATCGGGCGCTTGCCCGGCAACCGCCTTATGGGGCTCTGCCAAGAGCAGTAATCACTTGATTCCTCAACTACTGAGATAGAGACTTGGTTCTCCGTGTGGCTAGAATCAAAGGTGATACCTTCTATGAGTCCTCGAAAATCCTTATCTTTCTGGACTACACCAGGACAGTCCAAAAGCAAAGGAAATCCTTCTATCAAGTGAAACAGAAGTTACTGGCCCTGAACTTAAAATACATGCTCCTCTTCCCGGCCAAATTGAAGGTTCTCTTTCAGGGGCAATTACTATTCTTTGATTACCCCAACAGAGCCTGGGAATGTCTGGAGGAGCGCCCCCTCAGGTGGGAGAGGGAGCTGTGTGCACCCGGATAGGTGCAGCTACCCTGGAAGGGAGCTGGAACGGCACCTACCGAAGCCACTCCGGTGCTGGAGACCAAGAAGTGCTTATTGGAGAGGACGGTACCGGTCGCTTTGTGGTCTCCGTGTGGTGCAACATTTGGAAGACTCTGACAAGATTGGGGGCCCCTTGCTGGTGGGGCAGGGCCGGGATGCAGTGGCTGAGTCTAACCCGGCATCAGACCAAATGATTGATATTTCGGTGCTGCCCCACACCTACTAGTTCTGTTCTGTAGCAAGTTTGCCAATGCTTGAAGGGTGACATATGCTTCCAAGGGGGAAGTGTAGGGAGGGTGGCTGTTGGGGGGATCTGGGGATTCCTGTCTGGATGACAAGTCTAGCTTCTTTCATGCTGTTTATGCTGTTTCTGTTGTGTATTTATTCACCTGCAAGGCAAATACATTCTCCATTCATAATTCATGCCGGCCCCTCCCCTACTTCCTCTTTAGGCTACAGTGATCGGCCCACAGCTCAAGATCCTAACATGGAACGTGACTGGATTACTAGATAAAAACAAGAGAGGTGCAATACCCCAATACTTTAAGCGACATACTCCAGCGGTTCTCCTCCTACAGGAGAACCATTTGCTAGGCTCCAGCTTTCCCATACTTGCCATCATGGCTAAACCAGGGTGTTTCGCACAGGGTACGCAAGAGGCACTAGGTGAGTCACAATCTTGCTGTATCACACAATCCTCTTACTCATCACTAACACCCATCTGAACTCCCTTGGCAGGTATATCCTCCTTGAGGGCATGTTGAAGGGGTGACCATGGACAGTGGGTAGTATGTACGTCCCCCTGGCTCTCATTACTACCACGCTACATGATCTGTCAAAGGTCATCTTGAACACCCAACTGGGCATCTTTATATTGGGGGGTGACTTTAACGCCATTATGGATAGATACAAAGACATATCACTAGCCCCCTCGACCCGTATATTGGCCCTCAGTAAGCAAGTGCACTCTTTGGGCTTAATAGATGTTTGGCGTAAGTGGTACCCCTTAGACTCTAGATTTACACACTGCTTAGATTCCCATAAAACCCATTCCAGGCTTGATTATTTCTTAAGGCTTGATTCGCTGTGACTTGTACAGAACACTCCCATCCTTCCACGAGGGCTTTCGGACCATGCCCCAGTTGAATTACATCTGGGGACAATGTCCTGCAAGGTGAACGGCGCCTGGAGGCTTAACCCCTAATGGCTCAGGGATGACACATTTGTAGATCTCCTTAGGGAGGTCATTGAAGACTACTTTGATTTAAACCAGGGTTGGGTGACCTCCCCGGTGTCTCTATGGGAAGCTTTTAAGATGGTGGTATGTGGTGGGCTTACACTGCGGTTCATGGGCGTGAACACCAAAAGGAAGAGGAGTTCACACGCCTGGAATCCCAAATTCTCTCTTTAGAACAATCAACCCACACTCCGAGCGCTGTCAGCAACTAGAGGACCTCTGCGGGACTGTAAAACAGAAGCTCCTCGACTCGGCACGTGCGGCAGCCTCACTTGCCCAGGATTGTCTCTATGAGCATGGCAACAAAGCCAGTAAACTACTTTACTGGCTTTCCCAGAGTATACTTACACCGGACGGCAGACTTACACTCGATTCTAATGAAATTGCTGAAGCCTTCGTGGTATACTACTGCAACTTATTTGAACATAAAGCCCCTCCATGGCTCGAACAGATCCACCCAATAGCATCGAACCTCCCCATTTGTTCCTTCTCTCAGTCTGCGTGCACTGCACCTGAGGAGCACTTTACCCTGATGGAGCTGCAGTTGGCCATCATAGCTATCCCCTCAGGGAAAACGCCTGAATCAAACAACCTGCCACTTGAATTCTTGCAAAAGTTCTCCTCCCTTCTGGCACCCCATTTATTACTCCTCTTTGAAGAGGTGAGTCAAATTGGACTACTGCCCCGTGACCTTAGACATGCCACTATTACCACTGTCCTCAAACTAGGAAAGCCACCTACAATGTGCTCCTCATACAGGCTGATTTCTCTCTAAAATACGGAAGCAAAACTACTGGCCAAAATGATGGCGTCGAGACTCGCCAGCATCATTAAAACACAGATAGAGGAGGACCAGAATGCCTTTATACCTGGTGGGAGCACACAACACTGCATCTGCAGGCTCCAAACTGCTCTATCTCACCTGCAGAATTTACAAGGTCCAACATAACGGATCTGTTATTAGTCAATTACACTGATCAGGGCTTTTTATGACTCTCCCAGTACGAGAGTCCAAGTTAATGGGATACTCTCCTCACCATTCCCTATCTAGAGAGGTGCAAGGCAGGGCTGTCCCCTGTTGACCCTCCTCTTCACACTAGTCATTGAGCCTCCTGCCTGTTGGATCAGAGTGGCTGCCCAGGTCCAAGGCTTCACCTGGCCTTCAAATTGTAAGGGCAGAGTTGCTCCTTTATGCCAACCACATGCTTCTCTATATGCAATCCCCTCAGACGAGACTATTGTGTCTTATCTGCATGTTAGACATCTACAGAGATGCAGCCGAGCTCCGAGTCAATTGCCAAAATACACAATACATTCATCTGACAGGCGTGCCCCCCCTTGATGCTACCTGACATTCGACTATGGATTACATCTGGCCCATTTAAATACCTTGGGATACATATTACCCGCGACCAGCAAGTAGCGTGGGATCTCAATAACGCTCCGTTCCTATCATGAACCCAGTCAGACCTCGACTTTTGGTTGTCCCTCCCTTTGAGTCTCCCAGGCCAGATAGCCCTCTATAAGATGCTAGCCCTCTCTAGATTTCTATATGTTCTACAAAATTATCCATTCAAGCTCTCATCCACCTTTTCCCTGAGGTCCAGTGCAGGTCCACCAGGTGTTATTGGGCAGCCAAACCACCCAGAGCCTCAAATGCCAAATGTAGCACACCATAATACAAAGGAGGTTTGGGGCCGCCTGACCTCCGTCTCTACTACTGGGCGGCGCACCTTATACTCATCGATTGGCTATTTGGAAATCTGCAGGACTCCTCCTGGTGCTTGGAACTCCAAATTCTGGAACATTGGGGTATACCCGATCTTCTCTATGGGGGCTGACCACCTGCCACCTTACCCCAGATATCCAGACTCCCCTTCCTGTGCTGGCAGGCTGCACTTTCCCATATTAAATCCCTGGGGAACCGACAGGCCAGACCCCCTCATGGGTAGAAACATGACTGCACCAAGTGGCTCAGCTGGAGGGTTTTAGATGCTTGTACTGCATAAGGATCTCAATCCTGCAGGGCCTTTGGAAGAAGTATCACTTAATCTCCTTTGAACACCTTAGAGATGAGTTTCACTTACACAACTAGCAGTTCTTTAAGTACTTGCAGGTGCACCATGCCCTGGAGACATATTGAGAACTACTCACGAAGGTCTCCAAATTCAATACTCTGGAAAGAAAACTTACCATGGGCCCACTCAGCCGACAGGGGACCTCTCATTTGTATAAATCTCTTCTACTTAATGCTCCAGACCGGTTGCATAAGCTTAGAGATGATTGGTCGTAGATTTGGGGGCAATGAAGGACGACGATTGGCGCAAGGCCAGGATGGCCCCACGAGTCTTGCCCATTCCCTCCACTCTGCGCTTGATTTAATTTTCTTACTTTCACTGAATATACTACAGCCCGAGTAGGCTGTGGATTATGAAGCGTGTGAGATCACTGTGCTATATGCGGTGCAGTGATTCTGAGGAGTCCTTCGATCACATAATCTGGACTTGTACCGTCATCGTGCCCTATTGGTCCTCTATCCACGCTCAGATTGAACAAGTGCTAAATTTCTCAGTTGCGCTGTGCCCTAAAGTGGCACTCTTAGGCTTAATGGATAATTCATTGGGCTGCTAATAGACATCAACTGACATTTGCAGCTCTGGGAACTTGATAGCTAAATGGGACATAGTCCAGCACTGGAGGTCCCCGAATCCCCTCACCCTATCCAGCTAGCGTATGGGTATGAACCTCTGTTGCGCAGTGGAACAAGAAATATATAAATGGCGAGGATATGTCAAAAAACACTTGAGGATCTGCGGTGCTTGGCCCGCTCTTTCTTTGTAAACCATGATATGAAGCGTGATTTTGATTGTTGGAAATATGCTGTTTTCTCCGCGACCCAGCGAGAACTAATGGAGTAGAGGCACCTCTGCAGGGCCTGCTGGCAAGTATATGCATGTAACCATGCACTGTTATTGCATGTTCAGTTTTGAAAATGAATAAAAATGAATTATTAAAATACATTTTAAAGTCGAGTCAGCCTGGTTGTTAAGAAAAGCCAAGAGTGCTTTGATTTTGTGTCCATGGCTGCATCTACTAGCTTTAAGCCTGTGCACAGCACACTGCACTCCCAAGACAAAGAAAGGAACAGGACAGCATGGAGAGAGAGCAGAAAGGCTAGTCAATGAGGTGGGTGCTAATGAGAGACAAATACATTGACTTGACACGCTCCCAGAACAAAAAGAAACACTGACATTAATAGAAAGGTTACCATCACAATAGGAGAGTCAAAAAGGGTTATTCATCAGCAACTATGAGGCATTTCTGAAGGAGGGTTGACTAATTAGACACTGTTTTATGTCATTCTAATTAACATGCCCTCATATAATCATCAGAGATATGCCAAATTACTTGGAAGTAATTGGAACGATTGGATGGCCACGCTGGCTGCCAGTCTGGAAGAGCTAACGAGTGTGATGCCTGCCACTTCACCTCCGCAATCCTAATTTGCATGCGTCCACCTCTAAATCAGGGAGGAGTAGCGGGGGTCCCCCTGCTCTGAAAGCATGAGAACAATTTCACACTTAGCTTGTGTCTTGAATGGATAACCACCACAGTCTTGCACAGGCGCCCAACGACCATTGGGCTGAGAGAGTTTTAGCCCCTCCCCCCCTTTAAGTATTCCCTGCAATGTCGGTTAAAGCCCCGACAAGCCACTGGGTGATTTTATTGCTTTCAATGATCTCCGTTACCTCCCTGTCTCATATTATATAATATGATCATTTCAATGCCATAGCAAAAAGCAATGACATGCCCTTTTTAATGTGGACAGGTGGACGTCAGCAGGGGTAAAAAAAAAAGCCATTATCACATCCTGCCAACAGCTAAAAGGCAGGGGTATCCAGCAACACTTCCACTTCAACATGTGAGCAACAATAAATACTTATCACATGGCGGTTAAAAGGCAATGCTATGCCAGAAGAATTTTGACTTCCAAAGAAAAAGTCTATAAAATTAGCCCAGTGTATTGAATTATAGCATGCATTGTAATAGAGCTTTGTTTATTTCTTGATGCTGTGAAGCCAGTGATATAGTGGAGCACTACCTAGAAATAAAATGCACAAAAGAAAGATTACGTTTTGACATCAAATAAAACAAAAGAGCCTTCCATCTATAAACCTGCTTACTGAGCATTATGTGCAGCTGGGTGTATGTAGGTAGTTATATGTGCCATTTTTGTGTTGTCTCCAGACATCTATGCGCAACTTGAAGAGATTTGGATTTCGAGCAGGGGTGTCCAACCTTTCATCTTTCCGAGGCTGCTAAAATGGATATCACTGAGTTAAGGTTAGAACACGTTATTTACAGTAATGCAAAATTTGGAGCACGACCAAGGCTGATTTGCATATGGCTGTTCCTGACAGAGGTGGCATGGTGGACAAAAACATTATGGACTGGAATGCAGGCTCAGGCAGTTACCATTGTCAGAAATTAATTCAAGCTTTCCACCAATCGCTTTTCTGCTTTCTTTAGCACCACGCTCTAAGAGCCAAGACCTCGGTCCTGTGCTCACTATATTATAGGACTCAAGCACCCAGTTGACCAGGCCGAATGGGACAAAAAGCAGTTTAGTGTTGCTTGTGCTCTTGTTCAGAGCGGACCTGGCATTTCAGTCTGAGCTGAACTATTCCTATTGGAGCAGGGCAAAGGCTGATATGCTCGTTTCTGTCTGAGGGTGGTAAGGTGGGCAAAAATCATGCATTGGAATGTGGCCCTGAGTAATTATCACTGGTTGAGATTAATTCAAAGATTCATACAGCACCTTTCTTCTTTTTGCAAAATCTACTGTAGCAATCACTATGTAGAAGACAACATTATATATTTGTTAAATATATATATTAAAAAAATGACATAAAAAGTAGGCCTGGGCGGTGAACTCCACTCAGTTCGCGGAGTTTGTGGAGTTTTCTGCACTCCGCGGAGCTCGCGGAGTGCAGAAAAAAAAACGGTAAGTTCGTGAGGGCGAGCTGCAGCTCGGATATAATTTCTACCCGAGCGGCAGGAAGAACAGCGCGAATGGCAGTTCGCACTGCACTCCACACCTTGCGGAACTTCGCAGAGTTTTTTTGTCACTTCGCGGAGTTCCGCGTAGCAAAACTCTGCGAACTACGCCCAGGCCTGATATAAAGATTCAATGGATTTTGCTGTAGTTTGTGCCCTGGCCTTCCTGGTGCATGCAGAACTATCGTGACATCCTGGCCTTTTACATGTTCTGGCCTCTGTTCCAATCCTAACACACTGTGAGAAATGTGTGCTGATTGTAGAGTATTTACCATCTGCTGTGGGCTGGGTGTTTTAGCTACTACCTTGTTGCTTTATCTGATTCTTGCAACCTTCACACCCTGATTGCCTTTACCACCTTGACTATCTGCCATCTGACAGTCTTCCTTTGTTTTCATGTGATTGGATTTACCACCATACCTTCCAGCTGGCTGACAGTGTCCTGAGGACCAGAATAAAATAATTTAACAGGCTGGGTTTGAAGATACGCACTGTGGGAAAACAGAGGAGTTCTGGAGGATGACAGAGGTGTCTTCAGAAGTCCATTGACCCAACACTCTGAGCTGGCATCTACCCCTGCTCTCCCCTTGTGCATATATTGCTGGGGACCTCGAAGCAGACTTCTACACTTACCCTATCTTCAAACACAGACTTTAATGCCGGGATGATCCAAAACCCTGCCCCTCTCACCAGCCTTCATATACTGTTGGTATCAGGAGCTCCTAGACTCATCTTTCTGCTGCCCATGCTGTACCTGGTATGTCTGTATTGCTGTTGCCAATGATGTACATATTTTGTGTGGGAAAAAACATGCATCAATGGTATTTGATGTGCTGTACTGGTTTTGTGTGTTTTTGGAAGGTGCAATGCTGTTGCGACATGTGAAGTAGCATTTCATGTTTAGAGGGTGGAGTGGGGTAATATACCACATAATATTGGGGTTGTACTACTACCTTTTATTGTAGATCAAGTTGCTGGCAGGGAGCATGGTGACCACCTGGCATCATGCATCCATTCCCGCTTGGTTGTTCTGCCTTAGAGGTATGTATGTTTGATGCAAATAGCAATTTCAGCTCACCTGAGAGAAACTTTCTCCCACGTTTTGTCACGGGCCCAGTAGGCCAGTATGGTGGAGGTCTGAGGTAGAAATGGATGAAGTGAGCAAAATTATTTTGGGGTGGAGAAGAGGGGTGGAGGAAAGTAAGAAGGGAGATGAGTACAAGGAACCATGGCGGAGGAAGGAAAAGTGATGACATTAGTAAGGATGCAGATAGAGATGGGATGAGAATAGCTAAGAAGAGGTAGAGGAGGAAAGACTCTTTGGTGGATCTAATGAAGGAAGACTGAGTAGCCCAATGGATAAGGGGAGATTAAAAAATGGAGAGGAAGTGCTAAATGATTGCAGGATGACGAGCAGGGGATGAACTCAGAGAAGGATGAGGGGTGAGAGCGAGAATGAGAGAGAGTGAGAGAGACTGAAAAAAGTCCTAGAAAGAGAGATCCAAGGAGACTGGCAAAAACCTAGAGATAGCGTAAGACCGCAAGAAAGATACCCAGGGAGAGAGAGATCGAGAGAGAGAGAAAAAAAGGGTGCTTCAAAATTTAAAAAAATTGTTTAACTTAGAATGTTAGCATAAAGGATTTTTGTTTTCGTCACTGTTTGCCTTAAGATGTTATTTTGCTTATTTGTCTCTGATTGCCATAAGATGATATTTTGCTTTTCTGTATAGCTTTTTAAGCCATCATATAATCCCCTAAAAGCACAGAGGGAATGATTGAGAGAAAATAAGAATAAGGACTAAGAAGGAAGAACACAAAGCAGAAAGACTTGTATATGAAGTGGGCATTCTTTAAGACATTGGTCCCTCGCCACACAGGCAGCAGTGCTTTTTGCGTAACCAGCCTTAAGCATCTGACCAACAGCTATGCAGTACAGAAAACTAGAAACAATGAGTGGCAGGAGGGATCAGTTATGGATGTTGTTGGGGTGACGGTAAAAAGAATCAGATACTGACAGAGCTTTGTAAACCTTCCAGAGATACTTAGGTAGGTCAGCTAGAGACCCATTGAGGCAGGAAACTTTCCAGCTGCTCCACAATATTTAATGTGCAACCTCTCCTGACTCCTACAAATAGTTACATTTCACAGTGTGACCACTGTTGAAGACGTTTTGGAAGAAGATCTGACTTGGGAGGACAGAGACTATTAGTTTTGGAGAATATAGGCCGTTAATATCTGTTTAAGAGGTAGGAGGAAGCAGGATAGATTCGCAAGAGGGGTCGTTGAAAATACTCCTATTTATCCAAAACCATATTCTCAATTGTTCTATTTAACTGCATCGCTGCTGTAAGAAGCCAGACTACTATTGTTTCTAGAAGTAAATTGTTATGTTTTCACTTAGCATTACCACAAAAAATCATATTTCATAATTCTTTTGCTCCTACTCAAGGATTTCAATTTAATATATAAACCACAACATCTGAAAAACATTGTGTAGAAATGCTACAGACTTAAGGCTGTAGCATTTCTTCTTCTGGCACTGTTACTATTTTTAGCAATCATTAATATTTATCACTCTCCTGCTACTAATGTTCACATATGTGATGCATGCTTGGGTGCTGGTTTTGTGCAGACATGGACTTCAAACAACTAAAGTACCAAAATGGATGGGACATTACATACCCTTTGACCATGAAAGGCAATACATGATCGATCCTTTGACCCACCCTGAGCCTCTCAGTCCTCCTCTTGATTGTTCAGTGCAGGACTTTTAGAGTTATGTTTATTTTCTGATCCAGCAGCTGACTTGATGAACCTCAAAAGCAGCAAGATTAAAGACACTGTCAGTGTTAGCAAATGTCCTCACAGCTGTAGCAGCTGATACAGCTGGATAACTCTAATTTTCGTGCAGTAGATGTACCATGGATAATCATACTTTATATTCAGTATCTCTGCTTCATCATGTGCTGTTAGCACCAACATCTTTACAAATATGAGTTGCTTTCAGGCTGTGGTACTTGCCAAGCATATCAAAAGCATGAATACTCAATGGAAGCTGGAATTTAGGGTTACAATGTAGTACCACTGAATACAGTTTCAACATTCTGTGGGTTATAGTGCTGTCCGGATTATGTACCGAACCACAACAGTAAAGGGAGCCTCAACTAGTCATTGTGACCAAGTTTCTGAAAATGGTTATGCTGCCAATGATCAAAGTGGTAGCCCAAGGACTTTGATTCTAGTTGAACCCCTGGTCTTGCAAATGCAATAGAGACTTTGTTACCAACTCAGTAAAACTCAATGACCCAAAGCTGCACACATCAGGTTTCTACAACTGGTACTTTTTTTCTAACTAATCATTTGAAAAGCGGCTTAATTTAGCTTGAAATTATTAATATGGATAAATAGTTGAGAAAGTTACGATGTATATATTCACTAAACGCAGAAGCATTCTGCTAAATAAAGGTAAATGTGATTGTACTGCAATTCTGATTTCTGCTAATCTGGCAATTTACATAGCAATTTATGTAGCACATGAGCTTGCTCCTTATTGTAATTGTATTTATATAGCGCTTACTACCCCTGACGAGGCGTCAAAGCGCTTTTTCGGCGAGTGGCACGCTACTCCGGGACCCATAGAGGATTAGTGTTGAATTAGTATAGTGAAATATGAAAGTAATTTTAAGTGGTCGATAAGTTAGTCAGTTATTTGGATTCGGAAGGATAGCAGAAGGATAGAAGAGGAAAAAAGGTTTATATTTATATAGCGCTTGTTACCCCTGATGGGGTGTTGAAGCGCTTTTTTTTGGCGAGTAGCACACTACTCCGGAAACCCATAAAGGATTAGTGGTGAATTAGTATGGTGAAATATGAAAGTAATTTGAGTGGTGGATATTAGTCAGTTATTTGGAGTGAGAAGGATAGCGGAGGGATAGAAGGGGTAGAAAGGTTTGCATTCATATAGCACCTGTTACCCCTGACGGGTGTTGAAGCGCTTCTCTGGCGAGTAGCACGCTACTCCGGAACCCATAAAGGATTAGTGTTGAAAATTAGTATAGTGAAATATGAAGTAATTTGAGATTCAGTTATTTGGATAGAGAAGGGTAGGCGGCGGGATAGAAGAGGGAAAGAGGTTTGTATTTATATAACGCTTGCTACCCCTGATTGGGTTTTGAAGCGCTTTTTTGGCGAGTAGCACGCTACTCTGGAACCCATAAAGATTAGTGTTGAATTAGTATGGTGAAACATGAAAGTAATTTGAGTGGTGGATATGTTAGTCAGTTATTTGGATTGAGAAGGGTTGGGGAGGGGTAGAAAAAGGAAAAAGGTTTGCATTGATATAGCGCTTGTAACCCTGATGGGGTGTTGAAACGCTTTATTGGCGAGTAGCACACTACTCTGGAACCGATAAAGTATTAGTGGTGAATTAGTATAGTGGAATATGGAATTTGAGAAGTGAACATGTTAGTCTGTTATTTTGATTGAAAAGGATAGTGGAGGGATAGAAGAGTGAAGGATTTGGATATATATTTTTTTGGAGGTCATAGCAGTAGGAGGAGGCTTTTGGATGAGTAAAAAGGGGGAAGAGTCAGAGGGAAGAGTTTCAAAAGGTTTGTTTTGGGGGATCGGTATAGTAAAAGAGGTGTCAGATGATGCAAGGAGGGGTAGAGTAGGGGAGAGTCTAGAAAGGGTTATTTTGGGGATCATAATAGTGGTATGGGGTTTGGGATAAATGAGAGAGTGGATGTAGAGGATATATTGATAGATGTATAGGGTGAGAAATAGGGTAGTGCATTGGAAAGAGTAGTAGAAAGAAGTTTGAGATGAGTCAGAAAGTTGGGCTAGAAGATATATTGAGAGAAGTCTAGGTTGAGAAAAAGGGTAGTGCATTGGAAATGCTAAATAAGAAGAAAGTGATAAATATATAGATCCATAAGTACATTGAAAGTATATAGATGTCAGGGTGATGGCTGCGGAGAGCCCCGCCTCCGTGTAGCCACAGGTGACCGCTGCTCCTCCCCCGTAATGGAGCCCGCGTATTCCCGCACCTGGGCGTTAGCGTTCTGAAGCGGAGGACCTGGCCGGCTGGCGCACTGGTGTTTTGGAGTGTTTTGGAGTGCTCGGCGTTTGTGCTGTTACCCGGCGAAGGCGAGCGCGGGTATTCTCAAAGGGGGTGATCCAGCGCGATATCAGAAACAACATTCATACACCAGATACTCACTTGGGCCCATACATTCACACTACGCTAATACTTACGCTGGATTTTATCAGTTGTTACTCTCTATCAAATCCCTGCTACCAATTACCTCCTGATTGAAGAGTAATGACTTACCAATGAATCCTTGGCTAATTGGGAAATTTAAAATGAGTGACATTCATTATAGTACATAATCCTGAAATAACCACTGAGTCAGGAAGTTTTAAAATGTTTATCTAAAGATTTAGCAGAGTAAAATACAGAGCCACATGGTACTTAATCGCAATACCCAAGATTAAGCATAGAAATGATTATTGCTAATCAATGACGGTGTTTAAAGAAGAGGAGAGGATAGAGATAGCAGCGCAACTAAAGGTTGCATTATATTTACCTAGGTGCGAGAACCAAACCCCTTAGCCAAGGAGTTGAAAGAATAGGACCCAGGAAGATGAAAAGCAAAGACTTCCTCCAGGATCAGGACAGGACCGGTGACCTCTCTACAACGACGCCTGCGTCGTTCCCCTCTCTGATACTCGACTTCTCCTCGATTCTCCCGTGCCTTCCTTCTAATGGACTCGGCCGCCCCCTCCTCAGGACCTCTTCTGGACAGCAATTCGGTCTGCAATCGATCAGCTTGGCAGTCTGGAGCTAAGAGCGCTCTGGCAGCATGGACGCCTGTTCTTCGTGAACGCATGCTCTGACTAATTAACTAATGCTATATTCTATTATACCCTTCTACGCCCATGTACCTCCCCTTAATGTTACTAAAATATGGGGCCACTACTTCTGATTGGACAGGGACTGGGGGTGGATTCTTGCACCATATCGATTTGGCCTAAATTGTAAAGCCTATTGTCTTTACATTCCCACCCCTTCAAATTAATACATTCGCTTTATTTCCCACCCGTCTCATGACAAATGTAAACCAATTTTCATAGACAATGTGTAAATATGCAACAGGAAAGCCAAAGTACAGCATCTTCGGCCATCGGGTCGCGGCCTTGGACGACGTCCAGATTGACTTCATTTGGCAGGCACACAGGACACATGCGCAGAACCATTTGCCTCTCGAGTTTCAGGTCACCAACCCAGGCCCAAGTTTACGAACTAATAAAAGTGCAAGAAGAAAATATTAAAATCACAAATAAAATGTTTCACTGTATGCCCACTTTTTCTATTCTATTCCCATTTAATTATATATTCTAAGCCGCGTTAGTAGCGTTAGGAAACGACAATTTAGTAATGACATGAGAGCAAGCTGAAGCATGTGAAAACATTAAACAGCCATTTTAATGCACACTGCGCAGAAGCAGAAGTTTCCCACCAAGCAAAGAAAGACGTCACACCATGTGATATGGTTGCGACATGCGCATTGAGCTTTCCCGCGCATAGCGCCCATTTTGAATTACAAACAAGCGTTATTCATTAGTAAAACACATAGGCAAGCTTCCTTTTCTGTCGTGTCGTGAATGCAAAGGTTAGGATTAACAATACAAGTTTAATAAATTAATACTGTAAGGAGGATTGAATACAAGCAAGTTTCATTTATGAAACCTTGCTCCATCAATCCCCTCTGTGATGGCGTTTCTGAGCCATCAAAACACTACCCTCAATCAGATGCCAACTTCTAGCAAATTACTTCATTCTCATCTTTACACTTTCTATTTTTACAATCTCCTTTTAATTTCTTGTATAATTCACTTCTCCACTCTTCAAGTTCGATTTCATCTACCTTTCGTTTCTTTCCTCTTCCTGTCACCTTATATGTTCCATTCTTTTTACAGCATTTGCACCATATTGTTATTGCCAAAATGATTATTGCTATCCCTGCTAAGGGTACTAATATTTGACCTATAAGTCCTTTCCCTATATTAGCAAACCAGGTTCCAATTGACGAGATACTATTTGTCAATCTTTCCCATACACTATCAACTTCCAGTGGTTTAAGTTCTTTCTCAAGTTTAGTTATTTTCTGTATATACGTTCCAATTTCTGCACTCTTATCACGAATATAAGTGCAACAATGTTTCGTCTTCAATAATTTACAGACTCCGCCCTCTTTTGCCATTATAATATCTAGAGCTAGTCGATTTTGAATCACCATAGATCTAATCGCAACCATTTCTGCATTAATCATTAGAAACCCTCCTGCAGTATCTGTTGATAAACGATCAACTACTGTAGACAATTTACATATTTTCCTTGAGTTCAGAATTATTTCCACTGAAGGTATCAATGCACCAAATATATCACCTACAATTTCAGAAAAACTAGCTCTTTTACTACGTATTAATTCGTTATTGTTTTCATTGCTCTCAGTGTTTCTTTTTACGTGGTATATCTTTGGAAATACTATTCCAAAATAACAACTTCCATACCACCGTGCAGGAAGCCTAAAGTAAGCCTTATTCCCACACACATAATAAATTCCTGGAAAAACTGAATCTGTTCCTCCTTTGAGTCCCCAACTTCCAAGAATTAAAAAATTGTGTTCACATTCACTGGTACCAATGAAAACATTGTTATAATCAGTCTTTAACCTATGAAGACAAATTTTTCCTGTTTTTACAAAATCCAGAGCCATAGCAGCTTGAGCCTTGCCAGGTGTGTAACTCCCTTCTTTCTCCGCCCTAGGTGGCAAATGAGCCTTATGCTCAGAAGCTTTCTTTTGAAAATCTTGTCTTCTATCTTCTACTAAATTCAAAAATATCTTCTCTTTTTCAAGTAAAGAACATGTTAGATTGTGTCTATGTGCATGTGTTATGTCTATTCATTTCATTGTTAAGAAAAATTCTCCCATAAACTGTGTGTCTTGACTACTAAGCACTGGGTTCATACTCTTACGAATCGGAACCTCAGAAAATATCACATCTAAGTTTGAATAATAATACTGAAGTCTCCCTGTTCTATAAAATAAACTAGACAAAACACTACATGATATGCCATATGTCAGTGGTAAATGGTGATATGTTAATCCTTCTGCTACTGATTCAGGTAACTTCATACAGACATAACAATTACTAACTTCCATGGTGTCTACATAT
Source organism: Calotriton arnoldi (assembly GCA_963921515.1). Taxonomy (NCBI): domain Eukaryota; kingdom Metazoa; phylum Chordata; class Amphibia; order Caudata; family Salamandridae; genus Calotriton; species Calotriton arnoldi. The sequence goes on along the minus strand of CAWUFW010002774.1, from coordinate 1,153,793 downwards.
TGAAACAATAACTTTGTGAAAACGTTTAAACTAGTGTCGTTGTCAGCTACTTCATGATGAATTTCTGGTTCACTTTCTGCCATTAGTTCTACTCTATTGCCCTTCATGTTTGCTGTCCTCTCCTTAGTGTCATTATTAATCTTTTTATCTATTATCATAAGGTAAGGAACTGCTACAATCAGGACTAACCATACTATAAGCACCATCACTAGACTACATATGCATAATGCACAGCATCTTCTACAACATTTCTGTTTTGGTCTCCCAGCAACTCTATCGTCAGGCAATTTTCGACAAGGAAGATTGCTCTTCTTATCTTTTCTTCTTTTCTTTAGCTTATTCTTTTGCTTAGTCAGGGTGGTCTTGTTTCTTCTTCGTACGTCAATTCTGCACTTGTTCCTTCGCCACCACTGTCACTTGACTCTGAGCTTTCAAAATCTTCAAGAATGATATAAGTCCAGTCAGGACCCTTGAATTTGTTATTCACAAGTTTCAGTCTTTTACTTTTTCTTTTCTCTGACTTTTTCTCTTGATCAGTTTGACTTGATACTTCAGGTACTTGATCTGGATCTTCACTTCTGGTTGTTATGTGGTATTTTACTCTTTTAATGACACTCGGCCAATGATCTCCCTTTTTTGTTTTCTTTGTTTGCACTGTCTCTTTATCTTTGTTTTCAGAAATCTTTTTAATTTCACTGCTTAGCACTGTTTCGTGTTCTTCAATTACTGTGTTTCTTGTTTGCTCCTTTTCAGGTCTAATTGGTTTTTCTATAACAGCTCCGCTGTGAGTTTCCAATAACTGACCTTGTTCTTTATTTATTTCTTCAAGTTCATGTTTTTCAAGGTTTTCTTCTGTGTACTCTTCTTGATCTAACTTGTTCTGATCAGGGCTTATTGCACTGTGAACTTCTGCAGCCTGACCGGATTCTTCTAGACCTGTCTGTCCCTGTTCAAAGTCTATTAGGTCTTTACTGTTTTGAGTCCAGTTTTCTTTCCCTATCTGACCTTGTTCAGGATTTCTTAATGTCTTTTCTTCTTTTTCCTGAACTGCATCTTCTTCACCTATCTGATCTTCTTCAATTTCTTCCAATTTCGCTTGACTTCTTGTTCTGTGGTATACTTCAGGAACTTCTACCACTGGTATCCAATCCTGACTTGTGCTCGGTTGTTCTTCTTCAGCTTCTCTGGAATCTCGAACTTGAGATCCTACAGCTGGGCAACCTTCAGCCTCTTCAGTGATTGGCGTTGTCTGAGGATTCTCTTCCTCGGGATCTGGTACTCTCTTGGTGTGACTTACATGAATCCAATTAGGAAATCCAGCGCACTTCACTGCTGTATTCGTTGTCAGTATGACTTGACACGGTCTGCCCCATCTAGGTGATAGACATGTTTCTCTGGTGTGATTCTTCACTACCACCCAGTCACCAGGATTCAGATCATGTTCTTGCTCGGGCTGCCTGGAAACTGCGTCTTCTCCAACCTGATGAGAGACAGAACGCACTAGGTCAGCCAATCCTTTGCAATAGTCCAGAACCATATCATCAGATATATTTACCAGTTTGTTTGTGGGAACATGTGTTTGTCTCATTGCTCTTCCCATCATTATTTCATGTGGGCTCAATCCTGTGGTTCTGTCAGGTATACTTCTGAGTCCCATTAAAACGAGTGGTAATGCATCTGGCCACTCTAATGATGTTGACGCACACATTTTACCCAGTCTTGACTTTATAGTGCCATTCAATTGTTCAACCACTCCAGAAGCCTCTGGACGATATGCACAGTGCAGTTTCTGTTAGATTTGGAATGCTTCACAGATTATTTGGATCACTTCACTGTTAAAATGTTTTCCTCTATCTGATTCCAAAGTTACTGGAAAACCAAACCTAGGAATGAGCTCTCGTAGCAACAGTTTTGCAACTGTAATGCTGTCATTTCTCCTAGTAGGGTAAGCCTCCACCCATTTTGAAAACAGGCACACTATGACTAGTACATATTTCAGCCCTCTACATGGTGGTAACTGTATGAAATCAAACAGAAGTCTCATAAATGGACCCTCTGCCTTTCCAATTTTTCCAAATCCAATTACTGTCTTCCTCCCCGGATTATGCATCTGGCAAGTTAGACATCTCTGGCAAAGACTCTCTGCCACAGCCCTGAATTTGGGATTGTACCAATTTTGTCTGAACAGCCTAATCATTGCATCTCTTCCTATGTGTGTGTCTCCATGATGCATTCTAGCCATTTGTGAGAGTAAATAGTCTGGCATGACTGGTCTGCCATCAGCACTGATCCACACTTCATCATCTCCTCTTTGGGAACAACCCACTTTGATCCACAAATTCTTCTCACTTTCATCAACCTCATCTTGCAATTTCTTGACGTCATTCCAAGTTTCAGGTGGCATATACAACATAAGTTGGCAGCTGATTCCCATTCTTTCCACCCTCTTATTGACTGACATTCTGGTTTTGGCACAATGTTGAGCCACCAGATCTGCATATCTGTTGCCGACTACCACCCAGTCATCTCCTGACTGGTGTGCGGCACATTTCACCACAGCCAATTCTTTTGGTGATTGTATTGCTTCTAGCAATTCCCTTACAAATTGTCCATTTTTAATGGGGGATCCTGAAGAAGTCATGAAATCCCTCTGCATCCATAGTTGGCCAAAATCGTGCACAACCCCGTAACCATATTGGCTATCTGTAAATATGGTTACTCTCTGATTCCTCCCAATTTTGCATGCTTTTATCAACGCAATCAATTCAGCTACTTGTGCAGATTTGACTCCTGGTAAATAAGATGCTTCAACTATTCCAGTTAATTCACATACCGCATAGGCAGCAGTTAGTTTACCATCTTCATGTCTTTGACATGAACCATCAACAAATAGCTCCCTGTCTGGCTTTTTAAGAGGCTGTTCCTCTATATCTGGGCGTGGTTTTGTGCATAATTCTGTAATTTGTATACAATCATGTTCATCGTCTTCATCATCTTTAATTCTCTTATGATATGGGTCTGGTAGTAAGGTTGCTGGATTTATTATAGTACACCTTACCATGTTCACATTTTCAGCTCCCATTATTATTCTTTCATATTTAGTCAGCCGACTAGGAGTAAGATGTTGAGTTCGGGTTCTTGTCAACAGAATGACAACTGCATGTGGAACATACACTTTTACAGGGTGTCCCATCACAATTGACTCACTTTGTTCAATGCTCAAACAAGTAGCCGCCACTGCTTTTAAGCATCCTGGCAATGCAACTGCTACTGGGTCCAATGTAGCAGAAAAATATGCTATAGGACGTCTTTCTAGTCCATGTCTTTGAGTTAGGACAGAAAGTGCACAATTTTCTCTCTCATGACAGAACAATGCAAATTCTCTTTTATAATCAGGCATGCCTAAGGCAGGTGCTGAACATAGGGCATTTCTCAATTTTACAAAAGCTTCTGCACTTTCATCCTCCCACTCCACAGGGTCCTTTGCTTTCTTTTTTGTCATGTTAATTAAGGGCTTAGGGCCTGATTCACAGAACTAACTTACGTCAAAAACGTAAAGTTAGTACTTTTTGGTATTCACAGAATACACTTACTCATTTTGGTATTCACAGAATGAACTTACTCATTTCGGTATTCACAGAAGTTAGTAGTCCTAACTTTAGGACTCCTAAATGCCTTCTGTGAATAACGAAAGTCTTAAAGTTAGGATTTTTCTCAGTTTAGGAGTAGTAAAGTTAGGACTCCTAACTTTACTACTCCTAAACTGAGAAAATCCTAACTTTAAGACTTTCGGTATTCACAGAAGGCATTTAGGAGTCCTAAAGTTAGGACTACTAACTTCTGTGAATACCGAAATGAGTAAGTTCATTCTGTGAATACCAAAATGAGTAAGTGTATTCTGTGAATACCAAAAGTACTAACTTTACGTTTTTGACGTAAGTTAGTTCTGTGAATCAGGCCCGTAGCTAACATGAAAAATCCTGGTATCCATTGTCGACAGTAACCTACTATTCCTAGGAACATTCTCACTTGTCATTGTGTTACAGGCATTTGCATTTTCTTTATTAAAGCTACTCTTTCAGCTGTTACTCTTCTTTTTCCTCTCTCAATTTGGTGTCCCAGATACTTAACAGCTGTTGTACAGAACTGCAACTTATCAGGTGAGACTTTATGTCCTTCTGCCAAAAGATTTAATAATGCTATAGAATCAACAACACAGTCCTCTCTGGTGTTCGATGCCACCAATAAGTCGTCGATATATTGGACTAAGACTGAGCTTCCTGGCATCACTAGTTTTTCAAGGCACTTTTTCAGTATCTGGTTGAAAATAGAAGGACTTTCTGTGTACCCCTGAGGAACACGATTCCACACATAAACCTTATTTTCAAATTTAAATGAGAAAAGATACTGGCTGTCTGGATGTAATGGTATTGAAAAGAATGCTTGACACAAATCAATTACTGTGAACCATCCTGCACTCCACGGAATCTGGTATAGAATTACTGCAGGATTTGGTACTATGGGACAACATGGTTCTACAATCTTATTTATTTTCCTCAGGTCCTGAACAATCCTATATTTTCCACTAGGTTTCTTTAATCCCATTATTGGTGAATTACATGGGCTACTCATTACTTCTTTTAGTATGTTTTGTTCTACCATTCGATTTATTTCTTCAATGACTCCTGCTTTTACTTCTGCACTCATTTTGTACTGTCTGGTATTTGGGAAAATTGCACCTTCCTTTACAGTAATTTTAACTGGATCTATTTTAGCCATAAGTCCTACTTCTTTTCCGGTGAAATCCCATACTATGGGGTTTACTGTACCTTTTAATTCTTCTGGCAACTCATCTTTTGTTATTAATGAAAACATCTCATCCACTTCTGTACCTTGTTTTGCAATCATAATTTTATATACATGATCTTCATCTGGTGTCTGAACTGCCACACCATCCGGTGTGCAGAAAATGGTACAATTCATCTTGCACAACAAATCCCTACCTAATAAGTTTACTGGACTAGAATCACACACTACAAATTGATGCATTTCTCTGAAGTTTCCAATTTTAACTTCCATTGGTTCGGTAAGAGGTTCTAATCCGCTGATTAGCTACCCCCACTACTTGGATATTTTCACCAGAGAGAGGAAGATCTGGAATGTCTGCTGTTCTCACAGTAGACCGGGTAGCACCAGTGTCCAAAAGGAAAGTAATATTATTACCTTTCACATTCCCTTCAACATATGGACCTGACTGATCTACCTGTAAGGATGCGCCAAGTATGCACTACTTCTTCCCCTCTCCTAGGCACCGTCATGGACTGTATTGACAGAAATCGTCCTGCAAAAGAAATTGTGATGTCATATAATCATTTTTACCACTTCCTCCCTGATATCCGATGTCTGTACCATGCTTTGCTCTGCTTACATTACCCTGAATAGGTGCAGGTGGCAACTGACTCTGAGGATTTGCACCCTGCTGTGAGTCATTCTGCGTCTGTGGATTTAAATTTTGATTTGGGCCATTATTATTCCGGATCTTTTTACATTCATCCTTCCAATGCCCCAATTTTCCGCATCCATGACAAGGAAATTTCTTTTTAGCTTCTTCTCTACTCATTCGTCCTCTAAATTTTCCACCATTCCCAGCATCACCATTCGTTCCAGAATCTTTTCCTGGATTTTCACTGGGATTTTCCAAATTAATTCCCTGTTTCTCAGCCATTTTCACCTGAGCCCACATTACTTTTTCCTGCAATTTCTTGTGTCTATCCTCAATATTGTCTCCACAATATTTTGCATACTTCAAAATCTCGTCAATGGGCTTTCCCTGCCAACACAGCATATGCTGTTTAATCATCTGGCAAATTTCTGGCTTCAAACCGTAAACAAACCGGTACACAAACTGACTCATGTTTTTGTCTCCAATGTCCTCAAATCCACTATACTGTTTAAATACCTGCAATAGACGCTCATAGTAGGAATGTACTGATTCATTAGCTTCTTGGGTAGTTCGATCTATTTTTACCCAATCTGTTTCTTTCGGTGGTATTTTCCCTTTCAGGTAAGTTATCACTTGCTGATACTTTTTCATCACATCATTTGACGGGGCACCTGTTTTCGGATCTCTAGGATATTCATCACTAGGCCAATCAACTGTAATTTTACAATCTGTCCACAAATCGGCAGGTACCACTATGTCAAACAAACCATCCAAATCCTTCAACAATACCTTTGACACCTTCACAAACCTGTCAACCTGCTTGTACCATTCAATTGGTTTTTCTCTCAATTTTGGAAAATCATTCGTAAATGACAAAATATCCTGTCTGCTCCATGGGACATATACATATCCTCCTCCCGCAACTTCTCGCATGGGATACATTTGATCTGCTTTCCCTGTTTCCTTCATCACATATTCTGATGCTGTTCTACTTGTTCGTGCTTCTTCCTTTTTCTTGGCCCACCTAGTTTTCCATTTATCTAGGTCTCCCCATTTTTGCAAAACTAACATTAATTCTCTTATTTGTAATCTTCTTCCAGAGGCATTCATATTTTCTAAATCTTTGTCTGAAAATTCTGCTCTATAGGGTTTCTGTAGTACCTTTGATCTCCCTATTTCTATTCCCATCTGTAGTGCTAAATTGGATAATTTTTCATGGAATATCCTTACATTTCTGGTGATACTCCTACACAGGAACAATAATTCTTCTTCATCATAGGTATTTAAGCGTTCTAGTCCTACATTTCCTGCTATTATTTCTTCTAATTCGACTTTCAATTTATGAATGTCCATTATTTTCGGAGGTGTGCACTGTTTAACTGACCCTTCCACCCATTTTTCTAGATCTTCAGGTGTTACTATGGTGGCACTTTTTGCTCCCGATGAAGTTATTAAACTTACATCTTTTGAACATCCAGGTACATCTTTTCTGGGAGTGCTATTTACAGAACCTCGAATAGGCAAGTCCATGAGTGATATTGTGGATTCACAGTCACTAAATTGATCCTCAATTATAACTGGAGCTTCAGGTTTTGGATTATTCGCAGGAGTAGGTGTAAGTATCTGTGGCGGACAGCTTCCCTGAGTACCATATAATGGAACTACTGGACCAATTGTTACAGGTATGGTCAAAGAATCAGGATGTACTTTTATCTGGGTTATTTTCTGTATTAATTTTGCTCTGGTCTTTTCTAGAGCTTCTTTTTCTTTGTCATGAAGTATTCTACTCGGGGTGAATTCATGCATTACCTGTGGCACTAATGGAGTTTTTGGTGGTGCACTTGGGGTGCATCCACTTGTCCCTTCCTGATATGGTGGGGGATTTCTTAACATTTCCTCCATAAATTCGTCTTCAGACTCCTCATTTCTCATTAAATGTTTTGTCTTTTCTGTGCACTTACTTCCTAATTTCTCCTCTGCTGAGAACAATGGATATAATCCTTCCTTAAATCATTGCCCTTCTCCATTGTTTTATCTGACCATTCCTAGACTCATGTAGGTATCTGGGGAAAAATCCTGGATAACTCCTATTACTTCTAGATCGGTCTCGCTCAAATGCCTCGGTTTCCCATTCCTCTAGAGCTTCGTACTGAGTTAATCTAGGTCTGGGTTCTAAGTCATTCATCCTCAATCTTAAGTTTTGTAGAATTCGCCCATTGAACGTGCCATTCTCGGGAAATGCTAGTATTCCATCATTTTTGGTATATTCTATCCAATTCTCCATCCATACACAAGTATGATAACCTCTCTCCATCATCATAAATGAAGCGGGCGTTTTAGCTGGTGGAATAATAATTCCTTCTCTAGTTTTGATTGGTTTGTCCTTTTTAAAATAATTCTTAATCTTTTGTAAAAATGACATTTTTCTCCTTTCTCCGTACATCTTGGGTAAGTACCGATGTATAAAATTATATTCTGCAAAGCCTAAATATCTCCTATCCTGTCGAATTCCTGTTAAAGTCGGATCGCGTTTTAACATGCAATCCTTATCCACTAAGAATTTCGCTTCTATAATTTTGACCAATCATATGTCTGCTATCTTTTATTTCCGAGCCAATCCTTGCGCGGCCTTTTGGTGACGTTTATCTGTCAACCCCTCCTTTACAATCTGCTCTTTTCTGTCCTTGCTGGTTTAACCAATCCCAGCGTGGCACCTATGACGTCAGTTCTACTCGTGACCCCTCCTTTACAAGGGTTTTTCCACACCCGCTGATTCAACCAATCTCAGCGCGGCGTTTAGTGACGTCAGCTCCCTCTCCGGCAACTGACCCTCCCTTTACAAAAATTTACGCAAACTTATTTTCTCTATAAATCTTAATTAAATTTCAGTAACAACATAAAACATTCGCTATCGTGCCAGTTTCTCTAAAATAGAAAAGATAGTTTTCTCTCACACTTAGTAAAACCTTTCTGTTTACTAAACATACACTACGAGTAAAACACTTCCGTCTACTCTTCACACAAGCTCCAGAAGTACCTGTTACTTCTCCAATGTTACCCTTTCTAGGTGATATAACATCAAATTTTTACCAGCGTACTCTTTTTGCTATTACTCACACGCATAGAGTCCCTAACGAGTACTGAAAGTCCTCTTAACTTTTCAGTACTATTTCTGCCTGGCAGATAACCTCACTGCAGTATGGCTTCCACTTACCATCCGCTATTCCTTTTACCCCGGGGATTCTAGACAACATAAAACAAACTTCGAATACACGGATGTTAGTTCATAAAAATACAAATAAAAATTCTCATTACCCAATTAACAAAGAGTAACCATCCTCTGATTACCAGAAAACTGATCCAGCGCGATATCAGCAAACAACATTCATACACCAGATACTCACTTGGGCCCATACATTCACACTACGCTAATACTTACGCTGGATTTTATCAGTTGTTACTCTCTATCAAATCCCTGCTACCAATTACCTCCTGATTGAAGAGTAATGACTTACCAATGAATCCTTTGCTAATTGGGAAATTTAAAATGAGTTACATTCATTATAGTACATAATCCTGAAATAACCACTGAGTCAGGAAGTTTTAAAATGTTTATCTAAAGATTTAGCAGAGTAAAATACAGAGCCACATGGTACTTAAACGCAATACCCAAGATTAAGCATAGAAATGATTATTGCTAATCAATGACGGTGTTTAAAGAAGAGGAGAGGATAGAGATAGCAGCGCAACTAAAGGTTGCATTATATTTACCTAAGTGCGAGAACCAAACCCCTTAGCCAAGGAGTTGAAAGAATAGGACCCAGGAAGATGAAAAGCAAAGACTTCCTCCAGGATCAGGACAGGACCGGTGACCTCTCTACAACGACACCTGCGTCGTTCCCCTCTCTGATACTCGACTTCTCCTCGATTCTCCCGTGCCTTCCTTCTGATGGACTCTGCCGCCCCCTCCTCAGGACCTCTCTCTGGACAGCAATTCGGTCTGCAATCGATCAGCTTGGCAGTCGGGAGCTAAGAGCGCTCTGGCAGCATGGACACCTGTTCTTCGTGAACGCATGCTCTGACTAATTAACTAATGCTATATTCTATTATACCCTTCTACGCCCATGTACCTCCCCTTAATGTTACTAAAATATGGGGCCACTACTTCTGATTAGACAGGGACAGGGGGTGGATTCTCGCACCATATCGATTTGGCCTAAATTGTAAAGCCTATTGTCTTTACATTCCCACCCCTTCAAATTAATACATTCGCTTTATTTCCCACCCATCTCATGACAAATGTAAACCAATTTTCATAGACAATGTGTCAATATGCAACAGGAAAGCCAAAGTACAGCATCTTCGGCCATCGGGTCACGGCCTTGGACGACTTCCAGATTGACTTCATTTGGCAGGCACACAGGACACATGCGCAGAACCATTTGCCTCTCGAGTTTCAGGTCACCAACCCAGGCCCAAGTTTACGAACTAATAAAAGTGCAAGAAGAAAATATTAAAATCACAAATAAAATGTTTCACTGTATGCCCACTTTTTCTATTCTATTCCCATTTAATTATATATTCTAACCCGCGTTAGTAGCGTTAGGAAACGACAATTTAGTAATGAAATGAGAGCAAGCTGAAGCATGTGAAAACATTAAACAGCCATTTTAATGCACACTGCGCAGAAGCAGAAGTTTCCCACCAAGCAAAGAAAGACGTCACACCATGTGATATGGTTGCGACATGCGCATTGAGCTTTCCCGCGCATAGCGGCCATTTTGAATTACAAACAAGCGTTATTCATTAGTAAAACACATAGGCAAGCTTCCTTTTCTGTCGTGTCATGAATGCAAAGGTTAGTATTAACAATACAAGTTTAATAAATTAATACTGTGAGGAGGATTGAATACAAGCAAGTTTCATTTATGAAACCTTGCTCCATCAGGGGCCTCGGCTTAATTATGGAGGACCGGCAGAGCGATGGGAGATGCAGTTGGAGACCTTGGCCGCTGTTGCTCAATAAACGCTTGATCTATGCCGCTTGGGGGCTAACGAGGTTAATGAGCGGACGGACGGAGTCTGGCATGAGGCAAGGCGCCATGGAGGCTCTCTATAACCCCCGTGGAGATTGTTGATTGAAGATTGGTGAAAATCTTGGCGCCTGAACCGGGTAGCGGCAATTCGGACAAACAATGCAGAAAGGACGAAGTTGGACTGCAGAGGTGAGCCTGTAATACGCATTCTAGCTGAGCCAGCTACCTGATGAGGATGAGGGGTTGTCTGCATAGTCAACCGCAGGGGGTCTCATGGTTGTAGAGTCGGCAGCTTTTCCCCCTCAAGATCAAGGTCCAGGATCGTGGGGATTAAAGCAAGATTTTTGTTTACTAATAGGGGCTCTGAACACCTTGCGAATTGGTCCTAAAATTCAGGGGAGAATGGGGAAACATTTAAAGCAGGGGAATGCTATTGCTTAAGTTGACTCTGCGGCAGGGCTTAAAGCAAAAACTCGTTTATCCCAGGCAAAAGCGGTGTCATCGGCGGCCAGAGCGGAGAATACTTTAAATCGACCGGGCTTTAATTCTAGCTTCGAGAGCTCCGAAGAAGAGCTGTCTGAGTCTCACCAAGAGGGGGTGGATCCCATTGCTCAAAAGCAAACAGGTGGCTCAACTGGTGGGGAGAAGGAACAGACTGGTGAGTCAATCGTAGGGGCAAACAAAGACGAGATGAAAAACTCTAAAGACTTCCCGTTATTTTCTAAAAAGGCATCTCAGTTGGCCTGGGCAAAATCTATGGCAAAACCGCTGCAACCAATAGAGGGGGGGCCACAGGATGCGCCAACTAGCCCCTTGCGGTCCTTATTTACATCCCCGCGGGCTCAGGCTCCTGTTCAGGCTCCCTCTGCAGTCGCTCCGACATCACAATAGTCCGTTCAACCTCTCCAAGGTCAGACTGTTTCATCAATGTCACCAACTCTGGCCGCCTTCCGAAGACATCATAGTGCAGCAGCAGGAGGCCGAGGTACAGCCCCAGACACAGCCTCAGACACCTGTTGAGGCTGGTCCGGAATTTTCGGGCCAGCCAGCCGGGAATCAGAAGCAAGATGGAAAGTCACAACAGGACGAGTCCGAAGGAACTAACACTCAACAGATTGAAATAAAGACTATGCTGAATCTTATCCTGGAGGAGATAAGAGAAATGAAGAAATCCCAAGAGAGCGAGATAGCCACCCTCCACCAGCGTCTTGGGAAAATTGAAGAGGCTGTGGCTTGTTTCCCAGTAAGAATGCAAGAAGCTGAATCAAGGATTGCTTTGTTAGAGGATGAAATGAACTCCATGGTCCTGAGAGTAAATGAGGCAGCGAAAGATAAAATTGTTCTAGAGAATAAACTCGAGGAACTTGAGAATCACTCTAGACGCTCAAATCTACGGATAGTCGGGGTACCCGAGGGGAGCGAGGGAACCCAAACTCTTGAATGGGTTGAGTCGTTTATTAAGCAGAAGGTCTTGCCCGAATTTACTGGGGATCTAACGTTAACAAGGGCACATCGTGTCCCCTCACACCCCTGCCAAATTCAAAGTATCCACGTACTATTGTGATTAACTTTGCTGATTACCGCATTAAAGAGAAGATTTTGGCCAAGGCAATACAGCAGAGACAGTTCTCTATTAATGAGGTCGCAAAGTGTGGGATTTTTGCTGATATGTCTGTGATAGCTGCGCGCAGGCGCAAAGAATTTGTGAAACTACTTTATCTTTTTAAAGCTAAAGGGGCACAGGCTTCAATAGCCCAGCAATCTAAGCTTCGAGTCCTCGTGAGAGGGAAATTTCATATGTTTTCCAATATAGAGGAAGCCCAGGAATTGTTAAAAGAGATTTCCTCTGAAAAATGAACAAGTGTATGATTTAACGTTAAGGGTCTCCATGGGCGGGGGGGAGGGTCACCCAGGGTGCAGTTCCAGGGCACCCATAGTACAGCAAGGGGGGGTTGAGATGTGGTTAGTGGGGTCCTACATATTTCTAGGGGAGGTTTCAGGGGAGGGAGGGTGGTTGGGGGTGGGCATATGGCAGTGAAAAGAGCAGTAGCAAAGGGGACAAAGTAAAGGAAAGCAGGGTTTGAAACTTGAATGATTATTGTCGCTATTCAAAGTATAAAAATGGCTTGTAAATGTCGTATTATGTCAGTAAATGTAAATTGTATGTTAAACAAACAAAAATATGGAGGGCTCATAAGATGGCTGGCCTCCTTTTCGCCTCAAGTTCTCTTCCTCCAAGAGACTCACCTAAAAACAAATTCACCGAAGTTCTTTCTCCCTAGGGTTTTCTCAAATGACTTCTTTGCATCAGCCGGGTTGGCAATGAGGGGAGTAGCTATCTATTTTAGTAGAAATGTGTCTTGGGAGTTTGTTCAAGTCCGAAGAGATCCCCAGGGAAGATGGTTATGGGTCATGGCTAAAGTAAAAGGGAGTACGTTAAATGTTGTTAATTATTATGGCCCCATTATAGACGACCCCACAGCGTTGATGAAGGTTTATGAACTGCTTAGGGGAGCCCCTGGCCAAATCATTCTTGGGGGTGATTTTAATTACATCCAAGACTTAAGAAAAGATACTTCCAATAAAAATAAGAAACAACTGAAGCCAAAGACTAAAAAAATCCTTGACGCTATAATAAAGGATTATCAGCTGGTAGACCCATGGCGAAAAGCCAATTTGGCAGTACGTGACTATACTTGCTATTCCCGCGAATTTCAGACAGCATCGCGTATTGATTTTTTTTTAACATCCCGATCCCTGAACCACGTAGAGGCAGAAATTGGGGCCAACTCATTTTCGGATCACTCCTTTATTAGGCTGGACCTAGAAATTGAAGAGGGGAAGAGAACGAGATCCAGGTGGCAGATGGATCGTCTCCTTCTCCTAGACCACCAATGGGTCGAAGGCTTAAGAGAGTGGATCGTTGACTATTTTAGGATAAATGAGGGGACAGCAGAACCATTCTCAGTATGGGGGGGTTTCAAGGCGGCTGTGCGTGGGCAAATGATCGCCTTCTCGGCTGCTCAGTCCAAAACACGACGCACTAAAATAGCTGAGCTCCAGCAGGCAGTCGAAAGTGCCCTAAATTTGAGAAATGCCCCTCCACGAGGTCACCTTGAAAAGGCTAAAAAGGCATTAAGGGAATTTTTCTTGGTAGAAGAAATTAACAGCTCCCGGACTTTTCAACAGCGTGTGTATGAGGAAAGCCAAATGGTCGGCAAACTGTTAGCCGGGTCGACCAAGACCAGACAGGAGGTGGCCTTAATTACAGAGGTCACAGATCCCAGGACTGGAGGAGTAGTGATGAACAGGGATGGGATTGCTCGAGTTTTCATGGAGCATTATCAACAGCTCTACACTACTAAATATGCGGTCAGGCAAGATTCAATACAGAATTACTTCGAAGGCGTAAATCTCCCGAGGTTATCCAACCTCCTCGTGGACCAGATCCAACTTGACATATCAAGTATGGAGATCCTGCAGCCCTGAATTCAATTGCCAGAGCGAAAGCTTGCGGTAACGATGGGCTGCCCATAGAATTTTATAAAGTATTTGCAAAGGAGTTTATCCCCTTCTTGACAAAGCTTTTTAATTATATAAAGACAGGTGGTGTCGTTCCCCCAGTCTTTAAAGAAGCCATTATTGTTAGCTTTGTGAAAATGGGTAAGAACCCCAAGGACGTCAACTCCTATAGACCAATCAGCCGTCTAAATGCTGATTATAAAATTTTAATGAAAACTTGGGCGTAGCGTTTTACTCCCCTAGCTCAGGAAGTGATCCACAGAGACCAATCTGGGTTCATCGCCGGGAGGTCGATGTCCTCAAACACAGGGTTTTTAATACAGGCCCTCGACTTCTTTAATATCAAAAGCACTCCGGCATGTATTATGATGGTTGACACCGAAAAGGCATTTGACCTGGTAAATTGGGACGCCCTTTTTTATGGTCTCGGCAGGTTCGGTGTTCCCCCCCAGGTCACAAAAATGCTCTGGAATATCTATCAGGGGGCTCAGGCTCAGGTGATGATAAATGCAAACTAAATAGGGATAGCTAATATAAATCGTGGGACAAGACAAGGGTGTCTGCTTTCCCCTATATTATTTACTTTCTTTATCGAACCCCTGGCTAGCACAATCCGCGACAATGTAGCAATTAGAGCCCCGATTCCGGGTATGTCAAAATTAAAGCTGTTCGCGGATGACATCATTTTATATCTTAGTCCCGAGAGCCAGAATCTGGACTTGGTCTTAACAGAATTTAGTCAATTCGAATTGATTGGGGGCTATAAAATAAATCAAAACAAAACCGAGATTCTATTTTTAAATAATGATAGTGATTTTCATCCCGCAAATCTCAAACATCAAGCCCTTAAGTCGGATCCAATACGCTATTTGGGGATCTATGTCTCTAATCAATACGGGCAGTTATTTAAATTGAACTACAAGGTCATGCGGGACAAAATCAAAAAATTGTTAGATAATTGGTCTCTTCTACCACTAACTTTGATAGGTCTTGTAGCGCTTATCAAAATGTCCATGCTCCCTCTACACATTTTTTTGTTTATGAATATACCCATAAAAATAATATCAGCTACTTCAAAGAGCTTGAAACTATGTTCAGAGAGTTTGTCTGGAGTAAGAAAGCACCGAGGGTTAAACTGTCGGCGCTTCAACTAGATATCAATCAGGGAGGGCTAGCATTACCACAAATTCGTACATATTACGAAGCAGCTATTTTAGATTTAACAGCTCGTCTGCTGGCATCAAATGGTCTATTAGACAATCTTTTCTTGGATAAAATGGTGCAGGAATCTGGTTCGCAGATCCCGATATTTTTAAAAACCTCTAAACTCCCCAAGAGGACCAGATATAAAACTCTGCAGGAATACTCCCTTAGACTACAGTCCTTTTTTGAACAGAGTAATTACCTGGCAAGAGGTTCAGAGTAGATGGAGTGACCGGAGTAAGCTTGTTTTTTTTAAATATTTACAGATTATATATTTTTTTAATAGATATAATTTTTCGTCTAGTGGTGCCCCGACTAAACTGTTGACCGCTCTATTTGGAGCAAAAGTAAGAGGGGTGGGCAACTGGTAGCGTCTCCTGTGCCCCCAAAGTGAGTCTCCACTGGTCGCGAAATTCCTGGAAAGGGTAACCCGGGAAACTCAATGTTCCTTTTCAAGCCAGGAGTGGCAGGCCATAACTCAGTTAGGGAGCAAGGCTTTAAGAGCTGCCAATTTTAAAAGAATGGCCTTTTTGTTTCGATGGATGGCATTCTATACACCTAAAGCTCTCAACAAAAAATATCCAGAAGTCGAGAATAGATGTTTTCGTTGCCAGGCCGAGGGGGAAGGGGCTTGGTTACATATATTCTATACTTGTCCAAGATTAGGGCTATTCTGGGGGAAGGGGTTTTTCGGCTATAAGTCGGGCGATTGAGAAGAGGGTAGATCCAGAGGTGGAGGTCGCCCTCTTTGGTATTACTAGATCTAGGGCAAATTTGACAAAAGCGGAGGAGACTTTTTTAGCTATTTCCTCCCTCGTCGCTCACTCCCTAATTCTTCAGAATTGGAGGTCGGCGGAAGTACCTTCATATGCGAGGTGGCTAAACAAGATGAAACGAACCAGGATGTTCGAAGAAGCATATGCAAAACGGGTGGGCGCTATAAAAAAGTTCACTGCAACCTGGAATTTCCTAGTGAATTTTGAAACTATGATGGATTAGAGGTCTCTTTGACTTTAGCACTTTAGCAACTAGAACTGAATATCCATAAAAAGATGGAATATTAACTTAAGCACTTTCGAAAAAATGGGTATTCTGCCATATTATGGCGGCAATATGCTTTTTTCTGCACTTACACTGCACTTTTATTGTAATGGTTGTATGCACAATTTAAGGTGGTTCTTAAACTCTTTGCTGGAAAACGGATGTTCCGTTAAATCATTGTCGCAATATGTTTTTGTGCACCTACTATGTATTTTTACTGTATTGGTTTTATCCATGATTTGTATGTTCTGATTAAATGTGGTTCTTAACTCCCTGTAAATTATTATTATTGTGACGCCCCTTATGCTCAATAAAAAAAATTGGGGAAAAAAATGTATATAGATGCATAAAGGAGGTAAGTATATGTAGATTAAAGATATTGATAGAGGCACAGGCTGAGAAATAAGGTAGTGCATTGGATATGCTTTTTCAGGAGAAAAGTAACGAACACACAGATCCAAGTACATGGAAGGTACATATATGCACAATGGAAGCAAGTACATGTAGACCAAAGATGCACCAGATAAACTCCGGTTTTCAAGTGTTATTGTACTTTAATTATTTTTTTTTTATAACATAATTATTCTACATGTTTATACAAAGCAATACACAAAGATAGGTACATATCTATAGTGAAAAATAAATGCTTATATACAGAGGGATATGCTGTAAATTTCTGTTTGCGTATGGTGCTTAGGTGGGGAAGAGCCAATTCTTGCGTAGTTTTCTGAAGATAAGGTGGCTGTCGGTGGATCTTATGTTGGGGGGTAAAGAGTTCCATAGTTTGGCTGCTTGAACAGAGAAGGATGTGCCACCCATGATTTTTTTCTTGTATCTTGGGATTTTGAGGCGAGGTGCCCCTTTAGAGCAGAGGTTCCTTTGTTGAATGTATTTGGTGATTTTATTCCTGATGAAGAGCAGTCCCATTCCATGTATTGCTTTGTGGGTGATACAAAGCAGCTTGAACGTGGATCTTCTGGTAACCGGTAACCAATGCAGCGCTTTCAAGGCAGGTGAGATGTGGTCTCGCGGTTTGATATGCAAGAGTAGTCTGGCAGCCGAGTTCTGAATCCGTTGTAGTCTTTTCATGGTTGTTAAAGGTGATCCGTGGTAGAGGCTATTGGCGTAATCGAGTTTGGACAGAACAAGGGAGATGGTAGCTTGGACCTTGTGTGGAAATCCCAAATGAGGGAAAATTTGTCGCAGCGTTTTTGTAGTGACAAAGCTTGATTTTGCTAGTTTGTCCACTTGGGCATTCATCGATAGCTTGGAGTCCATGGTCATTCCGAGGATTCTTACTTCCTTTGATACTTTAGGCAGTGATCCCAGATCATCAGGCCAGGTGGCAAGCGGGTCATAGTGTTTCCAATCGCCACACATGAGTATTTCCGTTTTGGAAGCATTCAATTTGAGAAGGCTCCAAGTCATCCACTGATGCACGGCTCTGAGACAACTGAAAATTGGGGATTTTCCAATGTCTTTGGGGCATTCCAGTTGAAGGAGTATTTGCGTGTCATCTGCATAGTTATAGCACGTGAGGTGAAATTGATTGATCAGTACCGGCAATGACTTCGTGTAGATGTTGAAAAGCATGGGCGAGATGATAGAGCCTTGAGGGACCCCTGCTTTTGTGGAGTATGGTTTGGACGAGAAAGGTGGGGTATGGATGACATTAGTTCTGTTTCGAAGTTAGGACGCGATCCAGTCTAGAGCAGTTCCCTCTATGCCGGCTTCATAGAGTCTTTGTTTCAGAGTGTCATGGTCAACCGTGTCAAAGACAGCTGAGAGGTCCAAGAGGAGTAGCGCAGCAACCCCGTTGCAGTCTACTGTATTCTTCAGGTCATCCCAGATGGCAAGGAGGGCAGATTCAGTGCCTCTTCCCGGACGGAATCCTGTTTGGAAGTCTGAAAGTATGCCATTCTCTTCAATGAATTGTGACATCTGGGCGAACGCTGCTCTTTCTATCAGTTTGCCCAGGAAAGGTCCATTTGTAATGGGTCTGTAGTTGTCAGGGTTCAGCGGGTCCAAGTTTGTTTTCTTCAGTAAAGGGCGTATGTGTGACTTTTTGAGTTCTTCTGGAAATATTCCGGTAGTTAAGGAATCGTTGATAACTCTTCTAACTGGAGTGGCAGCAGAGGTTGTTAAAAGAAATGTCTTGAAAGTTTGTGGTGGATACGGGTCAGAAGGACTGCCGGCAGGCCTGCTTGCTTTGACCAGGTCCAAAAATTCATCGTATCACTGACATAATATCGAGGAGGAAAATATCGACCTGACAAAATATCGAGTTAAAAATATCGAATACCAAAATATCGACTCCCTATCTACAAACAGGTAAGTACAAAAATATTGAATCAAAAATATTGTTGTAAAAAATATAATTAGTCAAAATATCGAATTTTTTAAATCTCTTAAAAGTAATGTAAAATTAATAAGATAATAAATATAATTAAGTAAAACATACTTAAAAATACTTAAATAACTTTCAAATTAATGAATAATTAATTTAAGTAAAAAAAAAAATAAACATACATTTTTATTTTTTAATACATACATATATTAACGTAATATTATTAAAAAATATTCAATATTTTTAACGTAGGATAGCGGGAGGGTAACATTTACTATTCCCACTCCAGTGAGTGCAACAGTAGGGAAAGCGTTGGATAGCGTAGGGGTAAACATTACTATTCCCACTCCAAAGAGTGCAATAGTAGGGAAAGCGTTGGATAGCGTAGGGGTAAAAATTCCTATTCACACTCCAGTGAGTGCAACAGTAGGGAAAACGTTGGATAGCGGGAGGGTAAAAATTACTATTCCCACTCCAAAGAGTGCAACAGTAGGGAAAGCGTTGGATAGTGTAGGGGTAAAATTTACTATTCCCACTCCAGAGAGTGCAACAGTAGGGAAAGCGTTGGATAGCGGGAGGGTAAAAATTATTATTCCCACTCCAGTGAGTGCAACAGTAGGGAAAACGTTGGATAGCGGGAGGGTAAAAATTACTATTCCCACTCCAAAGAGTGCAACAGTAGGGAAAGCGTTGGATAGTGTAGGGGTAAAAATTACTATTCCCACTCCAGAGAGTGCAACAGTAGGGAAAGCATTGGATAGCGGGAGGGTAAAAATTACTATTCCCACTCCAGTGAGTGCAACAGTAGGGAAAGCGTTGGATAGCTTAGGGGTAAAAATTACTATTCCCACTCCAAAGAGTGCAACAGTAGGGAAAGCGTTGGATAGCGTAGGAGTAAAAATTACTATTCCCACTCCAGAGAGTGCAACAGTAGGGAAAACGTTGGATAGCGGGAGGGTAAAAATTACTATTCCCACTCCAAAGAGTGCAACAGTAGGGAAAGCGTTGGATAGTGTAGGGGTAAAAATTACTATTCCCACTCCAGAGAGTGCAACAGTAGGGAAAGCGTTGGATAGCGGGAGGGTAAAAATTACTATTCCCACTCCAGTGAGTGCAACAGTAGGGAAAGCGTTGGATAGCGTAGGGGTAAAAATTACTATTCCCACTCCAAAGAGTGCAACAGTATGGAAAGTAATATTTTAATATTTTAATAACAATTATTTAATTATCAATACTAATAAACATTATTATTAAAATTAATTACCAATTACAAAATATTTAATAATTAATTAATTATAAATACCAATACAATTTATTTATTAAAAATTATTTACCTATTAATAATTAATTAACAACCAATTAATATTCAATACCAAAAATTTATAAATAATAAAAAATACCAATTAATAATTAATTAACAGTAAATTAATTATCAAAACAAAAAAATATTTTCAATAATTAATTATTTACAATTAAATTACTTCCCACCATATTCCCCTATCAACCCACAACCCGCTACAAATAATAAATTAATAGAATTAACATAATTATCAATTAATCAATTAATAAAAATTAATTACCAATTAATAAAAATTAATTACCAATTAATAATTAATTAACAATAAATTAATTATCAATACCAATAAATAAAAATAAATATTTACTTAATTACAATTAAATTACTTCCCACCCTATTCCCCTATAAACCCACAACCCGCTATGGAATTAAATGACGCAAAAATTAAATAACATAAAAATCATTGCTTTAAAAAAATTAAACATACATTACAAAAACTAATATAAACTTTTAACACATATACTAACATACAAAACACTTTGAAAAAATTCGATATTATTAAAAATTCGATATTTTTTAATGCCTATATTTTGTACTTAGATATTTTGACAATCGATATTACTTACCTTAATTTCGATATTTTTAACGACTATATTATGTCCATTCGATATTATGTCCATTCTATATTTTGGATTCGATATTCTGTCCATTCGATATTTTTATTTCGATATTATGTCTATTTACCAAATTCATCGTGTGAGATGTGTTGGAAGGAACTGAGAGGCTGGGTTAGAGTATTCTTGGATTGTTGTGTTGTACAAGGGTTAGTGCTGGTGCTTTGTTTCTGTTTTAAGTATGAGTCCAATGTGTCTGCTTTGTCCGTGTAATGATTTGCCAGTTTGTCTGTGAAATCTTGAGTAACAGTTCCTTCTAGGCAATTTGGTTTGCGAAATTCATTGAGTATTTTATAGAATTCTTAATTTGCACATTTAGCATTTTGAATTCTGTCTGAATAGTACCTTTTCTTATCTTTTTTGATAGCTGACTTGTATAATCTGTTAATTTTCTGTAGGTGAAGTTTGTCTTGTTTGGCGTTTGTTTTGAGCCAGGTACGTTGCAGCTTTCTAATTTGTTGTTTTATGTCTTTTATCTCTATGTTTCTCCAAGGTGCTTTTTTAGGTCTCGCGCCTAGCGTTGCAGTGCGCAGCACTGCTCGCGCAGCGCGAGACCTCTAGAAAGGGCTTCTGAAAACGACCCACACGCTCGTACGTGTGGTTTTGTTTTCAGAAGCCCTCATTGGCTGTAGCGTGCGTTTTTTAGAAAAACGGCACGCGATTGGGCAAAGGCGGGTGCATGTCCCGCCTTTGCCGCGCCCATTCCCGACGGTGGCCAGAACGCGCAGCAGCGCGCGTTCGTCTCGCTTTGCTGCCGCGCTCTCTAGCCCCCGCTCCTCTGTGGTGCGCGCGCACCACTTGTTTTCCAAGCTATTTCTGCTGTAATGTTATGCAGCAACGGGGATTGCTTTCCCCTCCAGCCGCTGTCTAGGTCAAGGCGACGTTCTGCAGACAGTAAACCATGAATGAACGCAACAATCACCCACGGGTCTCTCCAGCGGCAGCTCGGTGCCAGCTCCAGTGCCAATCCCTACAGATGGCAGCCTCTGAGACTGGAGGGCGCTCGGCCACTCATTCGCTTTCCGAGCAACCTGGAACCCCCGTTGCCGTCGGCGAAGTAAACCAGCCAGAGAGCGGCGTGCTCTTTGTTTTCAGTCTCTCCAGGCCACGTAAAAAGGTGGGGAAATGAAAAATGCCCCCAAATCCTGCTGCTGGTCCAAGCTGCGCTGCTGGCCTCTACAACTGAAACGCCCAGCGATCGACGACTGTCGACATTTCATGTGCGGTCTTTGCGCTCCTGACAGAAACGGGCGAGCTGAGGAAGCAGAGAAAACACATCGCTAGCACCACTTCCTGATTGAAGCTTCAGCGGAATAAACAAGCATTTGCAATGCAATAGGTCTCGCATTATTAAAGTTTGAGCTATTGGTGTTGCATTATTTAGCAATGCCAATAGCTCAAACTCTAATAATGCGAGACCTATTGCATTGTAAATGCTTGTTTCTTTTGTTCTGTTGTGTGGTTTTGAGTGGTATCAGGATGTCAAAAGCTTCCTGTAGCCAGTCATATAGTTTTTGAACAGAATTTATTGTTTCCAGATTTGTACTGGATGTTAGTTGTGTTTCTAAGTGTTTCAAATTGAGTTTGTTCCACGGCCGATAGGTGGATGGATGTAAGGTAGTTTTAGGTGAGTCGCTTAGTGTTGTTTTATGTTGGAAAGCAAGCAAGTGGTGGTCTGACCAAGTGACCGGATTTATAGTTAAAATATACGATTATTTGACATTAGTGGCAGCACTAGGAATACCGTTTTTTTAGGATTGCCGGCTTGTGATATATTTGACAACATTTCACTCGAAAATCAGGTTTAAATCTGTTTTAACTAGGTTGTTGTATTCTTTTGGGTGACTATCGTTTTTTAATTGCTGACCACGCTCCTTTTCCGGTCTGTAACCAACAACAGCGCCAGATATGACTTTTCTTCTCCCTTTTCAGACAACGGTGCTCTTGGTAGTTTGTGTGGTGCTACAAGGTACACGCTTTTTCCCATTTTTTTTTGTAATATGTGTGTCTAGTGCTTTGGTTAACTAATGTAGCTCGGTGGCTTTGGGTTGCTGTCCTGTGCTGATGATGCCCAGCTTCTGTTGAGGTTCAACCAATGGTCTACTTCTTCCACTGACTATCTGAGTCGATGGATTGTAGTCATTTACAACTGGATGGCCATGAACATTTAAAGATGAAAGGCGATAAGACCATTCACCTTGCCTTTGGCTCACAATCAACTCCGCTAGCCACGCGTTGGTCCTGATACCACGAGGAGTGGGGACTGAACCCTCAGTGGTTATGAGGGGTTCTTTCTGGAAAGGAGTGAAACTTTGACTAAATTGTGATGAAGTACCATATCTGATATAAATCTGTGGAGGTAACTGTATGTGATATCTTTGGAAGTGAGTTTTGAGACTTACAGACACTGGGCGTATGTGGGATATAGACCTTGAGAAAGGGGTTGCCTCTGAAGCACATGTTGGCTGGCTGTATTTTAGAAATGTTATGAATTTATTTGAACCTATAGAGAAGAGTAACAATAAAAGACTGCACATCAGGAACTATTAATAACGATAGTAGATGTATGATATTCGACCTCCGGTGGCGGTCACTTTGAAAATATCCAAATAAAGACAACATAAACACTTATTGTATGAAGAAATGGGAGCATAGGGATGCACTTTGTCAGCTCTGCTAGCATGGTAACAACTCTCCAAAAAGAAGCCCATTGTCACCTTTCGATGAATATATATTAACCAGTGGCCAGTCATTATGCATAAAAAACATAAAAATGTTCCAATACATGCTCAGGACATCACTACTTCAGAATATTCTCAACTAATCGCTTGCTAACTAACGGAACTATAAAACATTTCTGCGAATGATAATTCTTTATGCCTGCATTCTTTCACATAAGAACTGTATATCTCAAAGTTCTTCCACCTCAAGATGCAAGCCGTAAAGCATAAGATTCACGACTGCAAACATTCACCATCTTTATTATGAATCGCGTTCCAGTGTTAAAAATGTGTCTTTCATTATGGATGTTAACTTTCAAAGTATTGTAGACATGATATGCATCACACGGATTTGGTTTATCACAGATATTAACCATATAGCAATACATTTAGTCCCGCAGCAGAACTAAATTTATACGCAGTAAGAAAGTCGCACTTTAAATGTGGCCATTTTAATTTTCTTTTCTCAAAAGGTATATTTTCTCAGTCTTAAACTTTCTATTCGGTCTCTTGAGCAATAATTTTCAGTCCTTTTGTTATCAATGTACCAGTTCTGCTGATCTACCCAAGCAGAGGAACTGCATCAGAAAACTCATTAACTGAAATTAAATTAGCATCAAGCATTTGTTCCATGGTCAAATGATATTTATTAAAAACAAACCAGACCCGTCAGATTTTGACAGATGTCAACAAACGCATACGCCAAAAGAACAGTTTTTGTTCAAGCTAAAATGGAAGGCTGATAAATGGTTGATGTCAGTCAAACTCAATGTACAGTAATTCCTGATTAGAAATCAGGTCTTTAATTGGCAGATGTATGCACCCTGTCCAAATAGGGACCCTAATTATGGTCCAGGTAAGTCAGTCACACACTCAAATCAGCCCCTGCTCACATCTGGTAGCTTGGCACAGAGCAGTCAGGATTAACATAAGAGGCAATGTTTAACCCCTTCCGTGCTCATGACGAGCTCAGCTCGTCATGCTGCGCGGTAGCGCTGTGCGCATGACGAGCTGAGCTCGTCACGACCCCACCCGCGATCGGAATGTCCAGCACACGAGCGGAATTCCGATCGCGGTCAAGGGGTTAAAGCAGTTGCGCATATGTGGATACAGTAACACAGTGAAAACACCACAAAAGACTCCACAATGAGGTATGAAAATAGTATCTCTTTTACTCTTCAAAACAAGATACAAATGGTAGGAATCCAATGAAAGCATCTCACGGTACGAATACTTCAAGAATGTACAATGCTGAAGGAGCCCTTGCGCTTTCAGTAGGTTCTTTATGGTTACTCTGTAGAAATGACAGCGATGTATGCTGTGGATCAGGAACAGACTTTCTCACCGGGTCGGCATGAAGCAATGCTTTCAAAGTTATTGCAGTTAAAATGCAATGTCAAGTTTGTGGGAGACTGATCTACTCGCTCCATTCAGGGCCGCCCACGAGAGCACTGGCGGGCGGCAGGGATCTCGTAAGTCCTGAAGTGCACAGTACCTTTCTCAGGGGATTGCAGCAGTGCCGGTGGCCTCAGGATTGGGAACCGGGTGCTGGATTCTCCACTTGCTGGATACAATGTGGTAATTGGAGTCACGGAGGACAGATGCCCATCTTTTCTTGATGCGTACAGCGTGCGCACGATCACGCTGGACTGCCTTTGGACGCTGCGGCTTTGGCGAGGTTGACAAACATGATGGTCTGCGCTTAAGCAGGTAGACACCGCAGTTTTTAATCAGTGCATTGCGCTTACATGTGTGGATGCCCATAAGTGGCTGCCGACACTCTGCGAAGGCCCAGGACTGGTTGAGCGCAAGTTAGGCAGAGTCAGACTCCGGATTAGCAGAGCCTAGCAGCGGTCATTTGTGCGAGTGAAATCTTTGATGACCCTGAGATTTCCTGAACAAGAAGCAAGCCAACAAGCCCTTGGAGTTACTTAGGTTTCAAAAGGTTGTAGAGAACAGGTCCTTCTCACCGCCCAGGTCAGAGGCAGCAGGCAGCAGGCCAACACAGCAGAGCAGGGTGGCAGTCCCTCCTGTAGCCCAACAATCAGCAGGTAGCAGGCCAACACAGCAAAGCAGTTACCAAAGTGGCAGCTCCCACCCCCTGTAGCACAGCTCCTCTTCTTGGCAGAGTCTCCTTAGGACCCCAAAGTGAACCAGTGAGAGGGGGTCATAGACCCAATACTTCTACCCAAATGTGTCCTTGAAGTGGAGGTGACTACAAAGCAACGCCTTTGTGGTGCACGAGTCTCCTCTCAGCCCAGCTCTGTCTGTCAGCCTATCTGTGGGGGGTAAATCAGTGTTTTGTGTGAGGCCAGGCCACTACCTATTCAGGTGTACGTGTCAGCTCCTTCCCTCCCCCTTGCCCAGGAAGACCCATCGGTATGCAGATAAATGCATATGCAGCTTAATGTCCAGTACTTGTGGCTGTCTAGAGGGAATGCACAAAGTGTAGCTGTCACCCCATCCCAGACGTGTATTGGAGACAGACTGTGAGGCACACAAGAGAACTAAGAGCAGAGAAATTTACATTTTTCTAAAAGTGGCATTTCTAGATTATTAATACCAGATCCAACTTTACCACTAAAGAGGATTTGTCATTACCAATCCAATGATATAAAACATAAAGCAGCTACTCCTCTGCAATCAGAAATTACACATAAAAAGTTATTTAAGGAATTCCCAATGTTAACCTATCAGAAGAGAAGGCCTCACAGTAGTGAAAACAAACTTGGTTGGTTGTCACTATCAGGACAAGTAAAACAAAAAGGTACATGTCCTATCTTTTACTTACACAGCACCCTGCCCTTAGGGCTACCTAGGGCCTACCTTAGGAGTAACTGATATGTAATAAAAGGGGAGTTTAAGGCTTGGCACGTAGTTGGAAATGCCAAATCGAGGTGGCAGTAAACTATGCCCACAGGCCTGAGTCAGGTTTGAAAGGCTACTTCTGTGGGTGGCAGAACAAGTGCTGCAGGTCCACTAGTAGCATTTGGTTTACAGGCCCTGGGTATATGGTATACCACTTTACTAGGGATTTATAAATGAACAAAATATACCAATCATGGATAAACCAATTGTCATCACAATTTAGATAAGAGCACATGAGCTTCAGCTCTGGTCAGCAGTGGTAAAGTGCCAAGCCTCCTAAATCCAGCAAAAACGAAGTCAAAAACAGAATATCAAAAACAAAACGTCAGGGAAAACCATGCCAAAAGATGCCAGGTATAACACAGACCAAGCATATTATCACAGCTACCTAGACCAGTATTTGTGCTTAGAAATCTCAGTTTCCAATTGATGTGAAACTACAGTTATTGTCCCCTATTCAAACAGTTTCAAAATGTGATTCTCCCAGATTAAATCTCTGAGAATAATCTTGTGTTTCCTCTTTTTGGCCCAAGGTCATGTTTAGAAATATGTTTATTTTGCCATAGCTCCTTTATTACAATGTGGCTTACCTAGGTCTCCCAAGTCCTATGTTAACCAGCTCCAATGTGAAGATACTCGCATCTTTCTAAGCTGAAGGTTCGGGGACCACTTTCGACCTGTCTTGGAAT
The DNA here is from genome assembly GCA_963921515.1 of Calotriton arnoldi. Classification (NCBI taxonomy): domain Eukaryota; kingdom Metazoa; phylum Chordata; class Amphibia; order Caudata; family Salamandridae; genus Calotriton; species Calotriton arnoldi. Next base: position 1,126,953 of record CAWUFW010002774.1, on the reverse strand, counting down.
CTTTGCATGGGTTTTCTTTTGAGGAAAAGATTAAGCACAAATTCCCTCTTTAACCCAGAAGGCACTTTAGGACAGTAAATCACATGTTCAAATTCAAACTAATCCTTTGCACCAGTGAGTGAAAGCTATGTTCCTGGAATTAATTGTATCCGACTATTCCAAGGAATACATTGTATCAGACAGTCCCAAAATGTAACGTGCTCAGCAGGGTGGTAAATCCTATTCATTACTAGATCCCTCTTTGTGGAACACTGTACCGGACAATACCAGAATGCACATAGACATACAGATGTATAACCTGGCTGTACATCAAAATTGGTGTAGTTGTTTGCAATGTCCAACAGTTCCAGCTTCAAGAAGCATTCATGCAAACATTACGCTTTAAAAGTGGAATATCATAATAAAATGAAAATAAAGATTGGACACTTTTATTGGGTGTAAGTATAGAATGTTAAACATGAAATACCTTCAGTGTTCTTAAGCTTTCAGGCATGAATGCAACTGCAGACCAACTCAGTGATGGAAGACAAATGGGGTTTATGAAAGTCTTTGTGTACAGTACACTAGAAGGGGCCCACTGCCTGCACAGACGTGAGTTGAACACTACAAACTGTACACATAAATTACTACCTGCGAAGAAAACCCTAAAGGGTTTATAAAAAGACTGTACACCCTTATGATATGTGCGACATACTTCATCATCAAGAGCCTAATCCAGAATGACAGTGCATCTGGATGGGTTCAACCTTTCTGAGGAAGCTCTTGAAATTGATAGGTTTGGATGTAAAAAATTTAAAATTACTTAGGGAAGATCATGTACGATTTTTTGTTTATGGGTTTCCCTTTTAAGATTAAAAAGAGAGAAAGGGAATCTACCAAAGTGGCACAGGGAGCTGAGTAGTGTGCCAGTGTCATGGAGTCTACATGGAGTGACTCATTGTCAGTGAAATTGCTCTCCCACCCTCGCAGCTCCACCATTAAGTGAGGCCTGCCCCTGCCCCTGCACTCTCGTGTGTTGGTGATCGAGGCCCTCCTCCACCCGCAGGTTTCCCTGCGCCTCATCCCTGGTAGTCCAGTGGACCTCTGTCTCCTTCCTCTAACTCTGCTCTTTCACTCGTTTTTCTACCCTTTTTTATCTTTCACCTTTCTGCACTTTTCTGCATCTCTGCTCTTTTGTGCCTTATTTCTGCTCATTTTCCCTTCCTCTCGCTCTGCCCTTTCACTTGTTTTCACTCGTTTTTCTACCCTCTTTTATCTTTTACCTTTCTGCACTTTTCTGCATCTCTGCTCTTTTGTGCCTGATTTCTGCTCATTTTCCCTTCCTCTCGCTCTGCCCTTTCACTAGTTTTCACTCGTTTTTCTACCCTCTTTTTTCTTTCACCTTTCTGCATCTCTGCTCTTTTGTGCCTTATTTCTGCCTATTTTCCCTTTTTTCTTTATCCCTTATTTCCTCCCTTCACCTTTCCCCGCCGCTGCTGCCCCCGCGGCCCCTCCCTCCCAACGCGACCGGCCCAATCCAGCTCCCCTCCCCGCTCCCGCCTCCCAGCTGTCCAGCCCTCCCCGACCCCTACTTAATGGCGGCCACTGCGGGGACAGGTGAGCAAGACCACTGACTCATTGTCAGTGAAATTGCTCTCCCACCCTCGCAGCTCCACCATTAAGTGAGGCCTGCCCCTGCCCCTGCACTCTCGAGTGTTGGTGATCGAGGCCCTCCTCCATCTGCAGGTTTCCCTGCGCCTCATCCCTGGTAGTCCAGTGGACCTCTGTCTCCTTCCTCTAACTCTGCTCTTTCACTCGTTTTTCTACCCTTTTTTATCTTTCACCTTTCTGCACTTTTCTGCATCTCTGCTCTTTTGTGCCTTATTTCTGCTCATTTTCCCTTCCTCTCGCTCTGCCCTTTCACTTGTTTTCACTCGTTGTTCTACCCTCTTTTATCTTTCACCTTTCTGCACTTTTCTGCATCTCTGCTCTTTTGTGCCTGATTTCTGCTCATTTTCCCTTCCTCTCGCTCTGCCCTTTCACTAGTTTTCACTCGTTTTTCTACCCTCTTTTATCTTTCACCTTTCTGCATCTCTGCTCTTTTGTGCCTTATTTCTGCCTATTTTCCCTTTTTTCTTTATCCCTTATTTCCTCCCTTCACCTTTCCCCGCCGCTGCTGCCCCCACGGCCCCTTCCCCCCAGCGCGACCGGCCCAATCCAGCTCCCCTCCCCGCTCCCGCCTCCCAGCTGTCCAGCCCTCCCCGACCCCTACTTAATGGCGGCCAATGCGTGGGCGCGACGCTGGGGCGCCGAAGGCGCGTCAAAGGCAAGCTTGTCTGTGCCCGTCCGCGAACCGACCGCGACCAGCGCTAGGAACCCTGGACCTCCGCCCCGCCAACGCTACAACCCAGCAGCACTCCACGCACTCAACCCAGGCCGCAACAACAACTGCAAGCTAGCATCACCAGCCGACTCCCACGGATCCTTCAGCTGTCACCGCTGCCGGCACACCTGCAGCACCGCCAAGAACACGGATCCAGCACAACCCGCCCACAAGAACACAACCGAACCGAAGACCATGCAATGCATCCTCTTCAACATCCGATCCCTCCACAAACACGCCACAGAAATCTGGGACCTCCTCGACAGCACCACCCCGGACGTAGCGTTCTTCACCGAAACCTGGACCAACACCACCTCGGGACCGGACATCGCCATCGCCATCCCCCAAGGATACAAGATCTCCAGGAAGGACCGCCCCACCCGCCCAGGAGGAGGAATCGCCATCGTCCACAAATCCAGCCTCCGCCTGAGCACACTCCCTGATGAGCCCACAGAACTGATGGAACACCTTCACTTCAAGATACTGGCCAGCCCCACCGCCACCCTCCGAGGAACCCTCATCTACCGACCCCCTGGACCCCGCGGACCCTTCGCCAACTCCATCACGGACATTATCTCCCCGCAGGCCATCGCATCCAGCAACTATGCCCTGCTGGGAGACCTCAACTTCCACCTCGACAACCAACTGGACCCCAACACCACATCCCTCCTGGACAACCTCCACAACATTGGACTGCGCCAGATCGTGACCGAGCCCACGCACTCAGCAGGACACACCCTCGACCCCCTCTTCACTACAGGAAACTCCATCACCTTCAGCCACACCACCGAACTCCCATGGACCGACCATCGTTGCGTCCACTTCACCTTCAGAACACCCACCATCCACAGACACCAGCACCTGCTTCCACGAAGAAACTGGACCAAAATCACCGATGACCAGCTCACCTCCTCACTCAACAACTCCACCCCAACCAATGCGGAAAACGACGACCCCAACACCGCAGCCCGAACCCTGCATAGATGGATCTCGGACAGCACCAACACCATAGCCCCCATCAAGAAAAACAACAATACCCACGCCAAGAAAGCCAGATGGTTTACCACCGAACTTCAAGAGTCCAGAAGCACATGCCGCTGCCTGAAAAAAGGCCTGGAGGAACACCAAATCCACAGAAGCCCACGACAACTTCAGAGCCGCCACCAACGCCCACCATCAACTCATCAGAGAAACGAGGAAAAAAGCGATTGAAGACAGAATCTCCACCCACGCGCACAACAGCAAGGAACTCTTCAGCATCATCAAGGAGTTCGCCCAACCCACTAGCGAGTCTACCGACATCCCTCCCTCACAAGACCTCTGCGACAAACTCAGCACCTTTTTCCACCACAAAATCAAGAGCATCTACGACAACTTCGACGAAGACAACCAACACACTGAACCCTCACCAACCACCCCCGACACCCGGAAACCAGCGATTGATGACTGGACAGCCCTCACCACCGAAGACACACTGAAGACAATGAAGTCAATCCACTCAGGGGCCCCCACGGACCCCTGCCCCCACCACATCTTCAACAGAGCCGCCGACACCATCGCACCCATGCTCCGCCACACCATCAACCACTCCCTGGCGACCGCCTCGTTCCCCGACGACTGGAAACACGCCGAAGTCAACCCCCTCCTAAAGAAACCCTCAGCGGACCCCACCGACCTCAAAAACTACAGACCCATCTTCCTGCTCCCGTTCCCAGCGAAAGTCATCGAGAAAGCCATCAACAGCCAACTCGCCACATTCATTGAAGAACACAACATCCTCGACTCCTCCCAATCCGGCTTCAGAAAAAACCACAGTACGGAAACCGCCCTCCTCGCCGCAACAGACGACATCCGCACCCTACTGGACAAAGGAGAAACAGTATCCCTCATCCTCCTCGACCTATCAGCGGCGTTCGACACAGTCTCCCACCGCACCCTAATACGCAGACTCTACGACGCAGGAATCCAGGACAAGGCCCTCGACTGGATCCGCTCCTTCCTCTCCGGCAGGACGCAGCGGGTCAGACTCCCCCCTTTCCTCTCGGACCCCACACCTACCACCTGCGGAGTCCCCCAGGGCTTCTCCCTCAGCCCGACGCTCTTCAACGTCTACATGGCTCCACTCGCACCCATCGTCAGAACCTACGGACTCAACATCGTGTCATACGCAGACGACACCCAGCTCATCCTCTCCCTATCCAACGAGCCCAACACCGCCAGACGCAACTTTCGAGAAGGCATGGAAGCCGTCGCCAAATGGATGAAAAACAGCTGCATACAACTAAACACCAACAAAACAGAAGTACTCATCATGGGCCCAAACCCCGATGCCTGGAGCGACACCTGGTGGCCCCCCGCCCTCGGAAACCCGCCAACCCCCACGGACCACGCACGCAACCTGGGAATCATCCTGGACTCCGAGCTCAAAATGGACCGCCAGATCAACTCTGTCTCGTCTTCCTGCTTCCACACCCTCCGCCTCCTTCGTAAGACCTTCAAATGGATCCCCTCGAACACCGAAAGACCGTCACTCACGCCCTGGTCACCAGCAGACTCGACTACGGCAATGCACTCTACGCCGGAATAAACAAAAACCTCACCCGCAAGCTACAGAACATCCAGAACGCCGCCGCAAGACTGGTCCTCAACCTGCCAAAACACTGCCACATCTCCCAGCACCTGCGCACACTCCACTGGCTCCCTGTCGAGGCGAGAATCACCTTCAAGATGCTCACCCACGCACACAAGGCCCTCCACAACACCGGACCAGCATACCTGAACAGCCGACTCAAATTCCACGCACCCCAAAGGACCCTACGATCAGCCCAGCTCTCCTACGCCGTGGTCCCCCGCACCAGAAAGACCAGATCGGGAGGCCGCTCCTTCTCCTTCCTCGCGGCCAAAGCATGGAACGCCCTTCCGCTCCACCTCAGACAGACAACATCGCTCCCCATCTTCGCAAGAAACCTCAAAACCTGGCTCTTCGACAGACCCCCTCCTTGATGGATGGAACCTGCACCCCCCCCACCCCTAGCGCCTTGAGACCCTTACGGGTGAGTAGTCGCGCTTTAACAAACCCCTGATGATGGTTCATTACCTCCTGGGTTAGTCGGCCTTCATCGGGACCAAGGGATCCGTATTAATTTTAAGTAAATTAATTCAGTCATGAATAATGATTAATCATGCTAATGGATCAGCATGCACACATTCGTGCATGCATAAATGTGTTCCATTTTTGCAGGGGTGAAAGAAAGGACACAGGTGAACCAGAGAGCTGCTGTCTTGGAAGAAAGTGTGACTACAAAGACAGACCTTCCAGGGACAATAACCTGGCTAGCAAAGAGTTGAATTTATATATGTATGCATGCTGATCCATTTACACTATGAAATATGACGGAATTTATTTATATAAAATTGATAGGGATCTCTTGGTCTTGATGAAGACTGACTGACCCAGGAGACAAAATATCGCCGTAACATGTAGACATCATTTCCTGTGAGCTCTCTCTTATTGATTACATAAATAAACAATCTGATCATTTTATTTTATAGTGAAATTTGCTTGTTGCCCTATTTTATTACCACAGGTATCAATCTTATAATTGCAGGGGAATGTTTTACTGTAGAGCAGAGACTGGGAAGGTAGAACAGGTAAAATACATAAAGGTTCATGAACAGAATAAATGTTAAGGAGTTTCCTTTACGCCTTAGAAATTGGTTCTAGTTGGGGGCGTGGCTTGACCGCTGAGGAAGATGGCGGCGCCCAAGTGAGGCTCCGCGGGATGACACGGGCGGGCTGCACGGCACCATCATTTCTCCATCTACATGGAAGGGTGCCTCTGAACTCGGATGCTAACCTGACCAAGGAGGCAGCTTTTGCGGCTGTTTTCGCGGACTCCGCTTTTGTTAATTAGAGCTCCTGTCTCGGCTCCACAGCAATTGCAGCTGCCATTTTGGGTACACACGACAGGATCGCCCCGTACTTTGGACCACACCGGCATTTTAAAAAAGGACCTATCAAAGCCCTTAGTTGCTACGTGAAACATGCATCTCATGCATACTATCAGTCTTTGCATTAAATGAGGGTCCATCGTATATATTATTTAGGAACCATCCACAGACAGGCTGGGAATTCTAACGGGGCGACCTCCTCTTACTTCACGTGCCAGGTCCACTCACGACGGATCTGTGAATAGTCACGTTTTTTATACTACGTCGCCCCTAAGGGGGGGGAAATACGACACACGAGATTCAGAATTGACCTTATAAGACTAATGACCGCGCTAAGGATAACACTAAAACCTTTCCACAATGCTGCTACAACAGCTTTATCAATAATAGAGAGCAAGCCTTGAGAAGGTTACGCATATGTAACGAAACACGTGTCGGCTGTCATCGGCTGTTCGTCAACCACTACTACCTGGAAGGCCCTAGGATTAGGACCTCCAGTCTGGCCGCTAATATTGCTCTTGCTTGTAGTGCTCAACCAATTTTCAAACTATGTATACAATGTGAATATTACATGTACTGCTCCTTGACTTTTAGACACTTTTGGGTACAATGTTTGAAGTTATCCCCAACTGCTATGATAAAACATTGGACTAAATAACATTAAATTGCACAAGAAAAATATTCATTTTTGATGTTCTCTTCTCCCTTTGTTTGATTTATTTGGAAATGTTCTTCTATCTTTGATACAATATATCGATTAAGTAATCATTTTTGTAGGACTTTTAGTACTGGCCATTTAGCTAAATCTAACGACCACACTGTAAATTGTTTTAGTCAAATATTAGAGTGCCGAGGTACAACCGTTTTTTAAGATTTTGGGTAAGATGTTTCCCTGAGGCGAGATTTCCGCGAATAAACATGCAACAACAGTTCTTTTCTCCTCTTCTTTTTTGGATGACCTTTTTTTTTCTTTTTTTTATATTTTGGCGCTGAAAACTGAGAAAAGTTTATACAGCCTCCATTTGAGGTCCTTTTGCCTTGGAGCAGCGTTATAAATGGCCGCCATTTTGGACATGCTTTCACCTCATATTATTGCTGATAAGCAACAGGAGTGTTAGATGTTATTCTATTTACTTTTTTCTTCATTCTGGTTTTTGGTACTAGACTGCTGGCTGTTCCTATGACTTAATGAGCTAAGTTTCCTTATCGCTACATTTTTTGTCAGCTTTGTGAAGCATCTTTGTTTGAAGATTATTCTCACTTGCAAAATATGTTATGAACTTTCCCTCAGATGAGGAGGTTTACTCATCCGTCCAGCACGAATTCCTGCTAGAGTCATCGTCTGTGCCTACAAAATACTTCGAAACCTGTGTACTGGCTCAGTCTTACTTCCTTCTGAGTTATCTCAAAAATTTACAACCACTCTTTTATGGGAAGGTTGAAAAAGGTGAGTCCTTCTCTGGTTCGCTCTATACAGTCATTTGTTAAAAACTGTACAATCCTTTTGAAATTCTCCAGAAAGGAAGTCTCTTTGGTTTCTTTATCTAAGGGCTCCTCTTCTTCAACAACTGCTTCTGCTGTAGGGAAAGCTTCCACAAAACGTCTAAAAAAAGATCCACCATCTCCTCCGAAGTCATCCTCTCCTGTCTCTTTAGACATGCTATTGGAAGACATTTGCTCATTACGTCCTTTTATGGAGGAAACAAATGCCAAACTGCAATTCCTCACAGAAAATTGGTCAAAATGGATGAAAGACTAACTGTGGTGGAACACAATGTATCCTCACTTGGACTCGCTGATGGTAAAATTAGCCATCTCCAATCTCAAGTCGCCTCCCTTCAGAAACAAGTGGAAGACCTTGAAAATAGAAATAGGCGAAATAGCTTACACATTCATGGACTACCGGAAAGCACGGAAGGAAATGACTCTCTTACTTTTTTCAAATCCTTCATTCCAAGGATTCTAAATATGCCAGCTGAGACCTCTCTTAATATTCAACGTGCTCTTCGCCTAGGACGTCAGCAAGTTTCCTTTGGCAACTCACAGCGTCCTAGAGGGGTTATTTTATACTTTTTAGAATACAATGACTTACTTAAAGTTCTTTCAGCAGTTGAAATGAAATGAAATGAAAAAGGCTTTTGTATAGCGCATGGCTACCCGGTGGCATCCCAGCGCTGCGGAGGCGACTAGAGGAAAAAGAGAGATTAAGGGAATAGCCAAGTTTTCAAGCGTTTCCGGAAAGTCAGGTGATTAACCTCCTTGCGGATAGGAAGAGGAAGGGCATTCCAAAGCCTAGAAGTGATATAAGGGAAACGGCGGCCGCCTGTTCTGGCCTTCTTGATTCTAGGAACCTCGGCCAGGTAGAGCTCGTCCGAGCGCAGACAGCGTGTAGCCTTGTAAGGTTTGATCACATTTTTAGTTATAGGGGGGCCTCTGCCCTGCAAACCCTTGTGTGCAATGCATAGGGCTTTGAAATGTATTCTCTCCTGAATTGGCAGCCAGTGGAGAGCGCGAAGAGAAGGCTTTGCTGAGCAGCGGTTATTTGTGCCTGTGAGGAGTCTTGCTGCAGCGTTTTGAACCACCTGCAGTTTGGCGATAACCGATTTAGGAGCACCCAAATACAGAGCATTACCGTAGTCCAGCCTAGAGAGGATAAGTGCCTGGACCAGCAGCTTTCTTGAGTGGCTAGGTAGGAGAGGGAGTATTTTCCGGGTGGTTCTGAGCAGGCCATAGCACGTGGCGGCCGTTTTCCTTGCTTGGACTCTAAAGGTGAGATCATGGTCAAGCCAGATACCCAAGCTTTTTATCTCCTTTTTTGGAGAGGGAGCTGGGCCCATGCAGATTGGCCACATGATGCTTGGATTAAAATTTGCTTGGTTGCCCAGAAGCATAAGCTCCGTTTTTTCGCCATTGAGCTTCAGATGAGATGAGCTCATCCAGCTGGCGACTGTCTTAAGGCAGGAATGCAGGTCCGTGGGGGACTGCTCCGACTGATTCAGTGCCACGATTAATTGGGTGTCATCAGCATATGTGACTATGTGGATTCCGAAAGGGGCTACAATCTCCGCCAAGGGGGCCATATATATATTAAAAAGAGTGGGACTCAAAGACGAGCCCTGGGGAACACCACATTGCAGCGGAACTGGCTGGGAGCGAGAATTCCCTTCCAATACCTGATAGAACCTTTCATCCAGGAACGATTTCAGCCATGTTAGAGCCGTACCTGTCACTCCCGCTTTTTTTAAACGATGGACCAGTATGCCGTGGTTCACCGTGTCAAAGGCTGCACTTAGGTCTAGGAGGATAATAGCCGTGGACCCTCCGGAGTCGAGGATCTTTCTTGACTCCTCCACTACCGTTATCAATGCAGTCTCTGTGCCCTGACCAGGGCGGAAGCCAGTCTGAGAGGAGTGAAGTAGTTTGAATTTTTCTAGGTGAGCAGAGAGTATACAATTAATGTGTTTTTCTGCAATCTTACTGATACCTGGGAGTAGTGAAATAGGGCGGTAGTTGCCTAGCTCGGTGGGGTCTAGATGGGGTTTTTTAATAGCGCCTTAACTATTGCATTTTTCCAGTCATGGGGGACGATGCCCGAAGCTAATGAGGCATTAATTAAATTAGTGATATGAGGGGCAACTGTGGGTGCTACCAGCTTCAAGATGTTAGGGGAGCAGGGTCCAGCGGGGACCCGCTCTTGACCGAACCTGAGATGGAGAAGAATAAATCCTCCGAGAGCGGAGTGAATGACTCTAGTAGATGAGAGTCATTCGGAGGTTCTAAGTCGTGGGGTACGGCTGAGAGTTCCTTGACGGTGGGCGGGAGAAGGTTGAGGATGTTTTGGATTTTGGAGGAGAAAAAACCAGCTAGTTCCTCACATCGACGACCAGACAGGTCAAGGGTTGCGGGAGGGTCGGGGATTTTCATAAGTTTTTTCGCGATCCGAAATATTTCTCTGGAGGAGCTCGAAGAGGAGCGAATTTTTTCATGGTAGTAGGTAGCCTGTGTTGTTTTTACTGCTGTTTTGTAATGAGCAATGGATAGCCTATATTTAGATTTTTTTTCACTAGAGAAGTCTTTCCTCCATGCTCTTTCTAGTCTTTTACATTGTTGCTTCAATTTACGGAGTTCAGGGGTGAACCAGGGGGATTTATTAGAACCGATTTTTTTTAGTATAGTTTTCATAGGAAGTACTATATCTAGCGAGTTCTCAATCCATAAGGAGAACTTTCTATTGGCAATTAAAGGATCGGTGTCCAGAATGGGCATAGTTGACTCCAGTTCGCGGGTCCAATCTTCTACAATCAGTTTAGACCAAGGGCGGGTTTGGGTGTGTGAAGCCAGTGAGAGAGGACACGGAGAGGAAGAATGCCAGGAAAAAGGAACAAGAAAGTGGTCTGACCAAGGAAGGGGGATAGGGTCATTCACTTTAAGTTCCACTATGCTTGAGAACATGGGGTCAAGGAGGTGACCCTTGACATGTGTTGCTTGCTGTGTTTTTAGATCTAGTTGGAAAGCTGCAAGATCATAGACTAAGTCGTTGGCCATCCTGTCCAGCGAGTCATCAAAATGAAAATTAAAATCACCCAGAAGATTAAAATTGGGTGAAATACTGGCTAAATTTAGGACAGTTTCTAGTAGTGAGCTGCTAAACTGTCCCTGTGTACCTGAGGGCGATATAGAAGAATGCCCACAAAGGTAAGTAGTGGAGTAAATTCAATAGAAAAGTGAGCATTTTTACAGTCCAGGAGGGGCTGTCCCGAAAACGACAGATAAGATGGTCTTTGTAGATAATTGCAATCCCACCCCCTTCCCACCCATTCTGTCCAATCGCTGAATCAGGTAGCCAGGGGGGAGAGTTTGAACAATGTCTGGGTCTGAACTGGGAGTTAACCATGTCTCCGTGAGAAACAGGACATCTAGTTCAGTATCTTGTAGCAGTATGGATATTTCAGTAGCGTGTTTAGGCAGGGATCTACAATTAAGGAGAGCCATGTTGAACCCATTACCTGCTGAGAGGGTATGGATGGTTAGTGGGGTCAATTCATATGAACAGTGTAAGCATCTGTCCTGCGCCTTCTCTAGGGATATGGAATGGGTACAAGTTGACTTGTAAGGTTTCTGCAGGAGTAGTAGCTGTTCCTTATTGTATTGAAGGAAAGCTGGCGGTGAAGGAGCAGGAGGTCTGGCCCCTGGGCCCTGACTGGCGCGGACGGGCGCAGACGGGCTTGGCTTAGGCGCGCCTTCGGCGCGCCAGCGGCGCGCCCGCTGCGCGCGTCCGCTGCGCGTCGAGGCCGGCATCCGCTTTTAAGCAGCCCGTTAAGCAGCTAGACTGCTAACCGCCGCTGTGCCTTGCCTGGAAGAACAGCACTTCCGGTCTGCGTCAAGATTCCCTCCACTAAGTCAACCAAGCAAGTCGTTTGGTCTGGCAATAATTTATATTTCTCTCAGGATTACGCTAAAAACACAGCTGACAGACTAAAAGAATTTCTCAATTTGAGATCAGATCTCAGATCTCTTGGAGCTCGTTATGGTCTTTTCCACCCTTGCCTATTTAAAGTCACCTATAAGTACAAAACAACGACTTATGAAGACCCGATCAGACTGAAAAGTTTTATTAATTCATGCAAGATGGAGACTATGGATTTCTCTGAAGCGTCTACATCTCAGGCTGTGTAGAGCTGCAGGACTTTCTTGACTTTAGTTTTTTTGAATTAAACAAATATATTCTTGTCCTTAAGGCGATGTTGTTGGTTAAGGCGATGCGGTTTTTCTGAATCTGTTGTTACTTGTAACTTGATTGTTTATGATGATTAACTATTTTTCCTTCCCTTACAGGTCCATTGATGCTTGTTCCTGTTTGTCCTTCCCCTTGTTTTGTGAGCCGTGACCTTCCTTCGTCCTCCCCTCCGTCATGCCTGGGCGTCTCATCTACTCCTCGTGGTTTCCCACCTCATTCCTAATTGGATTCTTAGGTATGTTCTCCACCTTTGTTCTTTTTGCATTGTTCGTCTCATCTCTGTCCCCTTTTTCATTTTTGTTTCTTCTTATGAGACTTTTAAACTTATTGTTATTTTTCTATTGCTGTGCCTTCCTCTCTCTCCTCCTCATCTCTCTTTTGTTCTTTCTCTTTCTTGTTCTCTGTTTCCTGTCCCTTCCCCTTTTTTTCTCTATTCGATTTTATGTTTCACGTTTGTATTTGAACTACTCCCTCTTAAGATTTGCATATAATCATATCACAATTACACATGACTTGATTGATGTTACAGCTGTTCTATGTTGTTGGTGGGTTTGCCTAGATCACCATCTTTCTTATGCATTCATATCACTTTCTCCAGGTCTCTGAAAATTGTGGCATGGAATGTCAGAGGTCTGAATTCTCCCATTAAACGACAACGTGTTTTAACACATTTATCTAAACTGGAAGCTGACATAGCTCTTATACAAGAGTCTCACTTAACGGCAACTGAGTCTTCAAAATTAAAAAGAAACTGGGTAGGAGAGGTTTTCACTTCCCCAGGAGATGGTAAATGAAATGGTGTAGTGACACTTTGCCATAAATCGATTTCTGTTAAACTACTTTCTCAATTATCTGATGACGATGGAAGATGGTTATATACTAGATTGCAAATTGGGAATGCTCCGGTTTCTTTGCTCAATGTATATGCTCCCACTAACGGTGACCCTTCTTTTTGGTCCTCTCTATCCCAACAAATTTCGTCTTGCATTGACGATAATGTTATCCTCGCTGGAGATTGCAATCAAATTGTTGACCCTTTCATAGATTGTAAATTCATTAGTCTCCTTTAAATCACATAAGTCCTATAAAAAGTTTTTAGACATCATACAACAATATAAGCTCATTGATGCCTGGAGAATTTGTAACCCTGTTACAAGGGAATATACTTTTTATTCTCCAACTCACCAATCACAATCTCGAATTGACCACTTTTTTGTATGTCATAACATAGCTCAATCTTTGAGAGACACGGATATCGGGACAATTTTAATATCTGATCATGCCCCTATGTCTATCAAATTGGATATTCTATCAAAATCTAATACACCCAGGAGATGGTGTTTTAGTAACTCTCTCCTTCTAGACCAGATCTTTAATTCCTCTTTCATCTCTTTTTCTAATGAATATTTCTCTTTAAACAGACTGATACTATGCCCTTTTCTGTTATTTGGGACGCATATAAAGCAGCTGCCAGAGATTTTATTATGGGTTTTGTTTCTAAGAAGCAAAGAATTTCGCGTGAAATCACTAAAGATCTCTTGGCAAAAATAAAGAAACTGGAGCATTCATATTATTCCTCGAAATCCAAGGAATCCAAGGAATGTTTATCTCAGCTTATTGAGGCCAAACTTCAATTCAATAAAGACTCGACTGACAATGCCTTACTCTACTGTTAAAGTCGAGTGCAAAATTTTACGGTGGCCAAAACAAGGCTGATAAGCTCTTGGCGAATTATTTAAAGGTTAAAAATAATAAGCTTGACATCGAATCAATTCTGGATAGGCAAAACACTTTAAGGTTCAAAGACTCTGAAATATTGGATGAATTCCTCCTCTTTTACAAAGAATTATACACGCCAGAATCCACACCCTCAAATCTTGATATCTCGCAGTTCCTTTCAGGCATTCAACGCTCCTTCGATTCCCAAATAGATTACACTCTTTTAGAATCTGACATTTCACAACAAGAACTCCTCAGTGCACTACAGACACTCAAGAAAGATAAGGCTCCAGGACCAGATATGTTTACATTGGAATTTTTTACACATTTCGCACCACTGCTTCTTCCCAATTTACACACTCTTTTTAATTCTTTTCTGCAGTTGGGCGAATCCTTTGGCTCTTTTTTAGAAGCTCTGATATGTTTAATTCCGAAAGACGGAAAGGATTCGAAACATTGCAAAAATTATAGACCTATTTCTTTGGTCAATATTGACTATAAAATGTTCTTTAAAACCTTAGCAATACGTCTTGAATCCTATATTCCTCAATTATTAGGTGCAGAGCAATCTGGTTTTATAAAGGGACGCCTCATTTCAGACAATACTCACCTATTCTTTGAAGTTTTATCTAAGTCTTCTCATATGCCTCATTCACTAGCAGCTGTGGCCCTAGACGCAGAGAAGGCATTCGACCGTGTTAACTTGTCATATCTCTTTCAAGTGCTCAAATGGTTTGGTTTCGGTCCAAAGATCATATCGTTGATTTCGCTCCTATACTCTAATCCTCGAGCAGCAGTCTTTGTGAATGGTAACACGTCTTCTTATTTTGACTTGGGAAGAGGTGTGCGTCAAGGCTACCCATTGTCTCCATTCCTTTTTAACTTAGCTTTAGAACCCTTCTTATCCAGAATCCGTCAAAACAAAGATATCCAGGGCTTTAATGATAAAGAAAAACAAATTAAGTTGGCAGCCTATGCTGACGATATATTATTATTTATATCCAATCCACAATCCTCTATTCCTGCCTTCTTACATGAGGTGGAGCTATTTGCTTCCGTCTCTGGCTATAAACTAAATAAAGATAAATGCGAGGTATTACCTTTCACTAAATATACATTTAAGGAAGATTTCGCTATCTCAAATTTTAGTTGGAATTCTAAACATATAAAATACCTGGGATTATTTTTTGCTCCTTTAATTTCAACTACACTTTCTTTATGCATGGAAAATTGCATACAGAGAATTTCCACATTAACCTCCAAATGGCATCCCCTATATTTGTCATGGTGGGGGCGTCTTGATACCATTAAAATGATGCTCTCTCCTATAGTATTGCATACAATTTCTAATATTCCAGTACCTATCCCCTCAAAATCTTTTAAGAAAATCAATTCCATACTGTCATCCTTTTTATGGAACACTAAAAAACCTTGTATGTCATTACTAAGTCTCACAAAACGAAAATCAGAAGGTGGGGTTAATTTTCCTGATTTCCCCAATTATCATAAATCTTTCCTACTTCGTCAATCCTCGAGATGGCTCTCTCATCTTCAATTGGATTGTCCTTTGTAGGTGGAGCTTGAAAGTTCATATCTCTCTCCTTTCGCTTTTAAAGAATATCTTTCTTTCACCCGCAAACCACAATCTGTCTCCACTTCTATTCTTAAGCACTCCTGTAAGCTTCTGGATTCTAATCCGAAGTAACCTTCCACACATTTAAATTCTTTTCTTAATTCCACACTATGGCATAATACGTTTTTTACTGATCCATGGCAAACCTTTTTATTGGAAGTCATGGAGACATAAAGGTTTAATTTGGACCCACCAACTTTTTATTCAGAATGAAATTATGTCTTTTTCACAGGCTAGCCAACTTTTTGATTTTCCACCTTCTTACCAACCTAAATACATTCTCCTAAAACAAGCCCTATTGAGTGCTTATACTCAAGTTTTATCTTCCAGCCACCCCACATCTCACCCGGTCAATAGGTTACATACTTTTTTACACTCATATCCTAGAGCGTCTACTATTTATACTTACCTTCGTAATCTACACATTGATAGAGAGAAAACCAAAGTAGAATTATCTTAGGAGGATTTTGAGGTGGAATTGCCAACTTCCTTTTGGAACAAAATATGGTCTAAAATTAGGAAATCATCCAGAGCAGCAAACACCACACAGACATTATTTTTTATTTACAATAGACTTTTATTACATCCGGTCATTCTGCATAAGAGGCATCCTATTGTCCCTGATACCTGCTGGACTTGTTCATCCTCTTCTGCTGATTTGAAACATTTGCTCTTTACATGTCCACATGTGCACACTTTCTGGAAAAACGTCTGGTCTCAGATTAACTTGATTTTTGGTTCTAGAATACCTTTTTCTATTGTTCACCTATTATTAGGAAGTATATCACCTGTTTGGGATAAATATATTTTTAATATCAAGATTGTAGATTTGTTGATAGCAGTTGCCTTTCAGCAAATCACCAAAATTTGGAAGGATCTAACCAAGCTATCCTTTCAGGCCTGGTGGTACGCCGTGTGCTCTAACCATAGATTGGATACGGCTCTTTTCCATCCTATTCATTTAGCTACAAAACGCTTACATTTATGGTCACCTGTCACAAGACATATTGAGGCTAGTGCTAGACAATCTGTCACTAAAACTCCCATGCAACAAGAAGTTGCCCAACCTTCGTGACATTCCTTAACCTAATATTACACTATTTTACATCTTTTCATGTCATTTTTGTATATTTCCAAACGAGATTACAGTATTTTATGAATGATGTGATTATCTTTCTCTGTTTATTCAGGCATTCCATTCCAGTCATGTATACTTGATATCTTCACATAAACAAGGTTTTATCTAATGTTTAATTATTCTCTCATATGATTATATATTGGCTATTGCATTATTGTATATTTTCACTTTATGTTTTTTCTCAATAAACTTTTTTTGAACTTAAAAAAAAAAAAAAAGAATTGGTTCTAGTGTATGCTGCACGTCCATAGAGAGATACCAGTGCGTACTGGAGATCAGGGTGAGGTTCAGTGTGAGTGCTCAGTTCTCCCGTTAGTACTAAAATGGCAAGGTAAGGTACCATTTGGATCACTTTGCTTTGTGAAATTGCTTTTGCTTTCCTAAAACATAAAATAGCAGTGCATGGTGCAAAACAGAAAAGATGTGTGTTGCAAGGCCTCTGTAGATACCTCCTGTTAGAAATGGGGGTCTCTAGTTGGCAATGGTTTTCACCGTTGTCCAGGTAGGGACCCTTCTTCCTAGTCAGGGTAAGGGGGATACACTTCTAAAATAACCCCTCCTCACCCCCTTGGTAGCTTGGCACGAACAGACAGGCTTATCTCGGAGGCAGTATGTAAAGCATTTGTGCACACATACAGTAATACAGTAAAAACACTACAAATGGACACCACACCAGTTTAGAAAAATAAATAATCTTTACCTAAACCAAAGCAAGAACAGCTGCAGGGAAGGTGATGCGTCGGTTCCTTATGCGCAGGGAAGGTGATGTGTCGGTTCCTTACTCCAGGGGAGGTGATGCGTCGGTTCCTTACAGTCATGCAGGGGAGGTGATGCGTCGGTTCCTTACTGAAGGGGAGGTGATACGTCGGTTTCTTACTGCGGCCCCGGTGTCCTTGTAGACTTGACGCCCCAGTGCGATGCGTGAGGATCGGGGATGTGTTGGTTCTCGATGAGGCGGCGGCAACAGCGCTGCGTTGGTTTCTTCAGCCGCAGTCCCATGATGCGTTGGTTTTTGCACTGGAAGCAGGGCCTGCGTCGGAATCAGTGCAGTGATCTCAGACTTCGTAGATCGTGCACTCGATGCGGCATGTGGTGATTTTTCCCGCTGCGGGCAGCCGCTGCATCGGTTTCTTCGGCGATGCGTCGGAAACAGGTGTGGATGCATCACACTTCTCGTCGTTGTGTTACTTTTCCAGCTCCCAACAGCAGGAACAACCTCCAGAGGCCCATAACAGCAACAAGCACCACTTGGCAGGTCAGAACTCCCAGCAAGGAAGTTCAGGGGAGCTGGGGATGAAGTCTTTGTATCCCTGATACTTCAAAACAGGAGGCAAGCTCTACTTCAAGCCCTTGGAGATATTTCTCCAGCAGGGTACACAGCACACAGCAAAGTCCTTGTTCTTGCCTTGGCAGAAACAGCCACTGCAGGCCAACCCCAGACAGCACACAGCAAAGTGGCAATACTTCTCCCTCAGTTTCTCCAGCTCTTCTCCTTGGCAAAGGTTCCTCTTGAATTCCAGAAATGATCTAAAAGTCTGGGTTCTGGGCCCCACTTTTTATAGCACAAATTCCTTTGTTCTCTGGTGGCAGAGAAGCTCTTTGCCGAGCCAAAACCCGTTCTGTGATCTCTGGTGCAGCTGCCTGGCAGGAGGTGGATACAAAAGGGGATGATGGATGGAACGTTTGAGCCAATCAAACACTCACCCCCAGTCAACTGATCTGGGTTTAATCCATCATCATTCTTTAGCTCACTCCACCACCCCAGTTCAGACATGGCCATATGCAAATCAGTCTGACCCTGTGCCTCATGGGAACAGTCCAGCCCGAACTGCCAAGCCATGTCTTCCCTGGACCGGAAGCAAGCATCCTAGGACCGGTTTCTGGCATTTCAGCCGTCATCAGCCAGGCTTGCTTGAATCCAGTGGCAGGAGGTGGAGACAGCATTGTCCAAGGCAGACCAGGCCCATTCAGATGTGAAAGAAATCTCCTCCCCCTACTCTAAATGCAGCCCAGGTCTATTCAGCCCAGCCCTGACTCATTCAGGAAAGGAAGGACACACATCAACTCCCCCAGTGGCTGTCTGAGAGAATGCACATCCCCAGCCCCTGTCACCCAAAAGCCACACAGTCAATCCACAAACCAGTAGAGGCACACAGGATGGCTAAGCAAGAAAATACCCACTTTCTAAAAGTGGTATTTTCAAACACTCAATATAAAAATCGTCTTTAATAAAAGATGCATTTTTATAATCTGAGTTTAGGCATACAAAACTCCTTCTTTCTATCTTGTCCCAATGGGAAGTTATACTTATAAGATGTTATAATTAAACTCCCATTCTATCCTATGGGACAGATAGCCTTTCAATAGTGAAAATGAAATTGGCTGTATTTCACTATCAGGACATGCCACACACATCAGGGCATGTCTTACCTTTCAGATAAACTGCACCCTGCCCTCAGGGGGACCTTGGGCCCACCTTAGGGGTGGCTCACATGTAAGGAAAGGTAAGGTTAGGGCCTGGCAAGTGGGAGCACTTGCCAGGTCGACATGGCAGTATGAAACTGCACACAGACACTGCAATGGCAGGTCTGATAACCTTTTGCAAGGCTGCTAGTGTGCGTGGCACAATCAGTGCTGCAAGCCCACTAGCAGCATTTGGTTTACAGGCCCTGGGTACACACAGTGCACTGTACTAGGGACTTAACAGTAAATCAAATAAGCCAATCATGGAAACACCAGTCCATATTAACAATATACACAGAGAGCATATGCACTTCAGCACTGATCAGCAGTGGTAAAGTGCCCAAAGTCATAAAACCAACAAAAACAGGGTCCAAAACAGGAGGCCAAAAAGTCTGGGGATAAACCCGCTGGAAAAGCCAGGTCTAACACTTTCAAACTGCGATAGAGTTGCAAAGTGTAAGTCTGGATTCATGTGTAAACTAGGGGAAAATGCTGTTGTTGCAGTACTAAGATAGCACTGAAAGTTCATGAAAAACTAAAGGCCTGATGTGAGAGGTCCATGGATGTTTCAGACTGACCTTAGATAGCACTGTAGCAGAGATGTTTTAAGGCATGGGCAAAGTGGGCTCTGGCCCAGGGCCCGTCTTTCAGGCCCCCCCTGATAGAGCCAGCTCTGTTCTACAGAGATGCTTGCCCTGATGACCTTGAATAATTCTTATACAGATTGTTTTAGATACCATTTTCCTTTAATTTATTTTTATTGTGGGTGATGTGTCAGTCGGTTACAGACATTTTGCATACAAATGTGTTTATGTTTCATGCAACAGTCACAAAAAAGGTTCTTTTCGATCAAAACAGGACCTCACATATGAGAAATAAAGGGTGTCATGTAGATTATTTGCAACATTAGTGAGTTGCTGCTGTGCTACAATATTTAAAACACACATCACTATAACTGAATATTAGATGTCAACCCATTTAGAATGTGGACGAGTGTGCCTGTGCACTGTCAGTGACCTGGCCAAAGAGGGCATGAAAGAGCTGAAACTGGATCATAAATTGCCCTAAAAATCCTTAAGATGTCCCTGCACTGTAGATCACCTCAGATGTGCATTTTGTGAGGACTGCTGGTGCATACTGCAGCTCTCGGGCAACCATGTGACTCCACCATCAGGGAAACACTTTTCCAGATTTCTTCTCTCCTTTTACACTTCATTGTTTTCAAGTTTAGAAAGCCATTCGAACAGAAGAAAGACTGCCGCTCCCAGAATGTAATGTTCTGTAAATGAAAGGTCAGCTGTGGTGCTGACATGGAGTCATCCAGTAACACCATGGAAGTCTGGATAGATGTGTGTTTTGAGAGCTCTGTAGATGTCTCTGTTCTGAAAAAGTGGGACATATGAACAAAGAGATGCTGTCCAAAATCAATACATGTGTCAATATTGGCAGAGCATTGCAAGGCCCATGTATGAATATAGGTTCATTGTGAGAATCTAGCAGAAGAGGGATTAAAACATTCACTCAATACTATGTAAATATTCACGTCTACTTGGTATGCTGAAAAAGCATTGTTAATATCAACATTCTATTGCAGTTAGAAATGGCATGTGCGTTTTGCTCACTTCTGTAGAGGATCATCCTCTTTTACTCTGGTGGTGGATTGAAAAGCAATGCATTTTTGTTAAAGCTGATGGATCTGCAACATAAATAGGCAACTTTCAAAATGTAATATAGGGCTATCCAAAAGCAGGGGTTTCAAAGTGTCCACGTTTCCCATCTGCAAAGATTAAGTACATCCGACACCATGTGACCACCTCCTCCAACGTTTCAACTCTAGATGTCCCCATTTCACAACAAGGATACAGCAAGGTGGGGAAAAAGTAAATGAGCACACAGCTTTTGAGCAATTCATGTCCAACATCTGGTCCTCCCTGCAGGCTTACTTGTCCTTCACCAGAGAATTTCTCATTAAGGGATAGGGCACGGCCTGCCTACCTCACCTGGTAAGATAGATGTCTGACCTGGGGGCAAGTAAGTCAATTGAACAATGCTGGTGCCTACGGGACCAAAATAAAGCAGAAATCACAGGCCAACATTAAACATTATTTTCTTAGAGTACTTCCTTGTCAAAATACTGTTAAATGACCGATCTGATGCATTTTGTCGTTTTAAAACTGCCATCGTAAATTTGCAGATTAATGCACGCCATGATAAACCACCAGAAAAGCAATTTGCAAAAGTCTTATCTGTGGTTGCTCGCGTTTTGCTAATTGTTCAGGCCCATCTGACCCTTGAGCAGAATTCTTTAGGCAGTTTGGAGCGTGGAACGGTGATCTGGTATGGCGGGCTGTCATCAAGCCGGCGCAGGTTTCTTCCTTGTTATTTCGGTCGTTTGCAATTCGTAAGGCAATTTTGAAGCAAATTGCCACTTTAAATGTTTCATGGCAGCGGCGTATCGCTCTCTTTTCTTTCGGTGGTGACACTAGCTTCCGTGAATAATCATGAAATAAAAAAGAGATAATTAATATTTAACTTTGCCAGAGGGAAGTACTTGCAAGGAACCATCTTTTAGTAAGCAGCAGCTGATATTTGTCAGCTGCAGGGCAGCTCTAATTAGATGCATCACGCAGTGGTGACACGAGCTTGGAAACAGCTTGTCATCTTTGAATTGACCTCTTGCAAATGATTAAATATAAAATGTTTTGTTCCGTGCTCTCTCGCTCTCACGCGCAGGTGCGCTTCTTGTTTTCCACATACCTCCCATTCCTTTTGTTCCTGTAAAGCACTCAGATAGCTGAACAGGTGTCGCGCAGATTTCTTGCTCATCGTCCTCCTCAGATTAAGGCATGCTGTACAGAGATTAATCTCCTCTGCTCAGCTCTCTGAAACTGGTGGGGACGCCTTTCAACATAGGCCGGTGAGTAAGTCAAACCAAGCCTTGGCAACATGGCGCCCGTAGATAACAATCGCTCTCGGGTCGTGAGGGTCGCCTTTAGACAATCTTGTGTAGTTTATAAACTGAGAGCAACATGTCTGTTGCAGCGTGCTGGCCTTTGGAGAATGAAAGTACTGGACCAAGAAACCAAACGGAGAAAAAAATGTGTGCATGTAAATCAAATTAGCAAGGAGGCATCATTGACAAGAGAAAGGTTCATGTTCTGTTCCTGTACAGTTAGAAGGGTTGCCACCTATTTGGGTTTGTGGTGATCTGCTCCTGTCTGAGAGAAAACCTGAGCTGTGTTTCTGGGGCTGCTGGCAATATTTGCTGAGCCACCCCACGGGCGGCGTGACATTTTCAACCAGACTGGCACTTTAGCAAACAGCACTTTGCATTCTTTCACTTTCAGGGGGACACCTTTATAGAGTGGACTGCATAGCTGTCAACTGCCCTATGCCACAAGGGCAGGCTTTACAATACTCCTGTGTTTTTTAATTTATTTATCTAAAAGCACTAAAAGATGTTAGGAGTAGTAACACTGTGCTATATTAAACATTGACAATCAAGAAGGGAGCCTGCTAGCTAACTGCAAAGGACCGAATTTCCACCATATTCCAGCCTTAGTGGAATGCGAATGCTTCCATAACATTCTTTGCTCCAAAAGAGCAGAATGTTACACCTCTTCCTTCCTGAAGAAAAATACAATAAATGATCTCACACACACACACACAGTAACAGATATTGGACAAAAAAACCTAATGCAGAACCCCTCCGTCCATGCCTGGACCGGGCCAAGTGCCAGGAACCTTGGTCTCCCCCCTCTTGCAGCTAACATGCCACAACCCTGTGCACCCTCAACCACCGCATCACACGCTGCTGCCTTGCTGCATCAGAAAACACTGACGGAGCGTTCACCTGCATTTTGTGCAAGTTTTTATGCACTTACCCACACACAACAGTCACCACATGCACACCAAACCACCCAACACCCCACTCTCTCACTCGCACAGTCCTGCAACCACCCACACAACACTCAGCACTTGCATGTATGCTCCTCAATACCCACTCACTCACCAAACACATTACAGAAATTCAGGACCTGCTGCATGGCAATGCGCAGGTTATACTTTTCCTCATGAAAACCTGACTAAACTCCAGATCCGCAATAGACATCACCACAGCCATCTCCCCCTGGCCACAAGACCGCCAGGCAAGACAGACTTCACAAGCTCGGAGGCAAAATCACCATCATCGAAAAGAAAAGAATGCCATCAGCTGCACCACCTCCACGGACACATTCTTTTGCAACATAGAATACCTATTATTCAAGTTTCACGTGTCAGCTAACTTCGCCCTAAACAGCACTCTCATCTGCAAACCACCAGAACCGCGCACCAACTTCACCGATACCATCACAGACTTTGTCGCACCACTCAACTTCGGCACTAGCAATTACATCCTGCTTGGAGACCTGAATTTCCACCTGGAGGACCACGGCCAACCCCATCTCAAAACAAATCATCAAAGACCTTGGAAGCCTGGGCCTCAACCAACAAGTAAAGGGACATGCCCATGTCACCAGATACCTCCTGGACTCTATTTTCATCACCTTCGAAAACATCCAAGTCAATAAGCCAACACCAGTCTCCTGGACAGACTATGCATATGTCGATTTCAGCATCAGTTTCCCCGTCCAAAACACATGCACCACCACCTGATCAGCCCGCTGAATCTGTGGCAGCATTTCTGACATGGACTGGAACGCTGCTCTCTACATGCACCCACCTAAACACAGCAACAACCTCCCCAAAGCCATCAAGAATTTCAACAATTGGATCACCTCTTGTGCAAACTTCTTGGATCCCCTCAAACACAGCTATACAACAAGATCTAAACTCCAGGCCAGTTGATACACAGTGGAACTCAGACTGATGAAATACCACTGCAAATAACTGGAGCACAAATAGAGAATGAACCAGGACAAATGCAGATAAGAGCACATTCAAACTACCCTGAGATGCTACCACCAAAGGATCTGGACCACCAAATGCACCACTCTGGTGAACCGTATCAATGCCAACACCAACAGAAGCAAATAAATCTTTGCCCTTTTGAAGGCTTTCACCTCACCAGCAGCCACCTCCAGCTCAATCACCCCATCGCAGGACCTCTGCAACAATTTCTCTTGATTCTTGAGCAACAAAATCACTGCCATTTACAGCAAGTTAGACCCACAACCAGACCTGACAGACCTCACCAAAACACTCCCAATCTTATTAAAAGGACCAATGCTTATCATATGGTATGTCATCACACCCCCAAAAATCGGCCGAAACCATGAAGTCCATCCTTTCAGGGGCCCCATGGGACCCTTGCCCCCACCACTCCTACCCCAGAAGATTGCAACCCATTCTGAATGCCTCTAATTGTTCTGTGGCCTTCCCAGACCCTTGGAAACACGCAACTGTCACTGAAGAAACCCTCTGCTGATTCTTCAACATTCGCCAACTACAGAGCGAACCCCCTTCTATCAGTCCCGGCCAAGGTCTTAGAGAAAATCAACAGATGCCTCCTGAACACCTCAACTACCAGCAATTCTGCAACACAACTCAGTTTGGTTTCAGACCAAGCCACAGCACGGAAACTGCTCTGATCGCCACCACGGATGACATCCATATCACTTTGGATGGAGGACACAGCAGCTTTCATCCTCCTGGACTTCTTTGCAGCATTTGGCATGCTCGCCCACCCCATTTAACACCTACATGACATTGGAATCCAAGGACATGCACTCTGGTGGATCTACTCCTTACTGACTGGAAGGACCCAGTCAGCCTGGCACTGTACACCTTGGATGCCTGCAACTCTTCTGCGAAGTTCTGCCAGGATCCTCCGTTAGCCCAACACTCTTTAATGCTTACATGATCCCTCTAGCCAGCATTATCTGCTCTCATGACATCAACGTCCTCTCCTACAACCCCGAAACATACAACTCATTCTCTCCCTCATGGACAAGACGCCCGGTACCTGGATCAAGTTCAGTGCCTGGATGACTGAAATTGTTCTCTGGATGAAGACCAACTGTCTAAGCTGAACACCAATAAGACTGAAATTGTGATCTTTAGGATGAGCACTTCACAGTGGAGCTCCACCTGGTGGCCAACAGAGCTAGGTCCGACACCGACCCCCACCACCCACAACAAGAACCACAGGATCGTAATTGGCAACAAACTCCCGTCACTGTCACAAGCTTCCATAACCTGAAGATGCGGAGGAAGATTTTTAAATTGCTCCCAATCAGCACCTGGAAAACTATTACTTAAGTCCTTGTCACAAGTAAGCTGAACTACGGAACACCCTTTATGCCAGGATCAACAAAAAACTCACCAGAGGCCTGCAGACCATTGTGAATTCAGCGGCCAGAATCATTCTCAACCTCCCATGCTTCACTCATGTCACACCACACCTGAAGGAGCTCTACTGGCTCCCCATACACAAAAGAGCACAGTTCAAACTCACACTTCAAGGCACTACATAACACTGACCCAGCATACCTCAACAATAGCATGTGCTTTCAGAAACCTTCCATACACAGCCACTCATCCAGACTCCTTCTTGCACACATCCCACTGATACGGAAAACTAGATCCGGTGGTTGAGCCTTCTCCTACATTGCTCCTAAAGCGTGGAACTACCAGCCGCTACACATAAGAGACTCCTCCTCACCTCAAGAATTCTGGAAGAAGCTATACACTTGGCTTCTTGATTAGTCAGACTAGGCCCTAGATTTGGGTACACTCACACCTGCTCAGCAACAGGATATCCTCCCGGATGATAGTGCGCTCTACAAATCTGCATAACATAACACACACAATGCATATAAAAAAAATATTCTGCAAACTGAATTCATTTATTGCACATTTATAAAAGTTATTAAATGTCAAAATCTTCAAACCACTGAGTAGTCTTCCTTGCTCTTCCTCGACACACTTATGGTTCCCTATTCGATTTTACCACCTTGTCATCACTCATTCCTTGTGTCAACACTTGGGCACTATCACCACTTTCTTCCTGTTCCATGCATTTCCATCACTCAACATGCATTTCCATCACTCAACAATATAGAGGTCAATCCTTTTTACTTGAACAGGCTGGGAGAATTTTGATGCACACTTATCCACCCTTTGACACTTTTTCGCACTATTCCAGTCTCAGATTTTCAATTTCACGTGATCTTTCCTTGTCCTCACAGTATCTTCATTCTACTCTCTTTTCCTTTCCACACCTTTGGACAAAAATGCCCTGGTCTTCCTACCCTTCATACTCTCAAAGAGTGTCTTCTCGGTTATGCGGTTAGGTGTTGACCGATATGACCATACCATTTTTTTTTTTTTATAAAAACATTTTTTATTACTTTTAAAATAACATTTCTAAGAAATACAGTTACTCGTTCGCATACACAGTGTACATACATAACATTTTCTGTTCCCACAACCCGTGCCCACTACTCCCTAAGGCATACCAAAGAGTGAATAATGTCAAGGCCAGTTCTAGCTCTGTAGGCCTTCATAAGTCCACCATTTACTCCATATGGCCTCAAACTTACGGGGGCAGCCACTCGCAACAAAGATTGGTTTCTCCAGCTTGACACACCAGTCCATGCCCTTAATCCAAGCTGCCAAGGGCGGAGCCACTGGAAAAGTCCACCTCCGAGCAATATCATGCTTGGGAACCACGGTTCCCAATCCCATCAGTATCTTATCTCCCCTAGGCCTACCCACATCATCCAGGATACAGAGGAGAGAAATTCTAGGGTTTGCCTCAACACGAGGCCCCCACCACCTGGGAAAGAATAGTAAACCCAGCAGCCCAGTGCATGTGTATGATCGGGCAGGACCAGACCATATGATACAAATCTCCCCTCTGTGTCGACCCCAGCTTTTCACAGTTGTAAGGGTGCAAGCAAAGCCTGACTATACCAATTTTCTACAGCACTCATCCATTGGGCTCCACTACACAAAGCCAATTATAACCCCTCCTTATGGGTTCAGTTCCATCTCTCAACCAAACTATTACCCTGAGGGTGATAAACAGGTAATTGTACATGTTCAATGCCTCTCACAGTCAAAAACTCTCTCATAGTGCGCAACACAAATTAATGCCTTTGTCAGTTACTGTGGTCTCAGGCACACCTTCTCTTTCTCACAACCCTTCCAGAAATTTGAATACCACCTTTGCAGTGACATGGTTAGTGAATTTAACCTTCAGCCACCAAGAACAATATTCTATGACTACAACTGCATACTTCAAATGCTTTCTTAACACTTTATATGGTCCAAACATATCCAAAACAATTTTGTCCATGGATCATATGTCTTGTCTATTACTGCCAGTGGATATTGTACAGCTTTCTGCAATTTATCACTCAATACACACTGTACACAATCGTTAATGTTCCATTCTACATCACAGTCAAGCTCCAGTCAATAGTATTCTGCTCTAATACAATGCTTGGTAGTGCTCATCTCTATGGGACCCTCGTGCGCTAACCTAAAAATATGTTCTTGGAGCTTCAGGCACAAGCAAAAGCTCTCTGCTCAACATAACATCACCAGATGTACAAAAGTTCTTTACTCACATTGTTAAAAGACTCCACTCTGTCTGAAGCATGACTGTCCACAGGCCACCTTTCGAACGCGTACTTCTTCACACCATATGCACTTGCATGACTCTCACAAATTTCTTATGTGAAACTCACCCTTCTACAATCTCATCCACTTCATCAACCAAAAACTCATCATCAATCGGCTCACTGTCCAGACCACCAATCATCAGCAGAAGAGGCAAACAATCTGCTTGAATATTCTTTTTCTTGAAACATATTCCATTCTGTAATTATACTCTAATAGCCTCATGAGCCAACGTGAAATCCTAGTAAAAGCTAGTCCTTCCCCCTTAGTGTTAAAATCATCTATAAGAAGGCAATGCTTGGTCTGAATGACAAACTCAGTACCCCAAGCAAATCTAAAATGGTTTGCTTCCCCCAATACGGTAGTGCTTCTCTCTCACTGGGAGAGTACATTTTCTCAGTATTCTTCCAAATTTGAGATGCATGTGGCACGGTTACCTATTTTCCCTTTCTATCTTGCAATAAAACAGCTCCCAATCCCACGTTGTTAGCATCAGTATGGATGATGGTTTTGTCTCCTGTATCAAATGGTTTTAATGAAGGGGCCATTGCAATGCTTCTTTTTAATTTGCAGAACTCCCTCTTACACCGCGCACCTCACAAATTTCTCATTCTTTAACATCAGTTTCCGCGTGCACTTCTTCCTATATGCAAACATTGGGAGAAACCGTGAATAATATTCCGCAAGGCCCAAGAAAGACCACAATTCTTCATTAGACAAAGGCAAAAGTGTCTCTTCTATTGCTGTTATAGATTTGAACTTCGTTGATATCCCATTTTCATCCAACCAATGGGCCAAATACTCAACTCCTTTGACCCCAAACTTGCTTTTATCCTTCTTGATCATTATCCCACTATCTTGGAGAATTTCCAAAACAGCCCCTTAAAGCTTTGTCATGTATTTCAAGAGTTTCTCCAAATATCAAGATATCATTGTGGAAATAGGTGATGTTAGACAAATCTTTGAAAAGGTGATGCATCCCTAATTGGAAGACGAGCAAAGCTGAAGGCAGTCTAAATGGCATGAGCTTGCACCGGTATGCCTCTTCAGTCGTGATGAAGGATGTAAGACTTCTGGAATCAGGATGAAGAGATATTTGATGGTGCACTGATGACAAGTTAAGTGGAAAATATTCTTGCTTCTTTGATTGTCATCAGCAGCTCACCAATTTTGGGAGAAGGATGCCTATCCACCCAAATGGCAGAATTAAAATCGTGCAAGTCTACACTTAAATGTATCTGTCCATTACACTTCCAACCAAAACTATGGGAGCCAACCATTCAGCTGCCTCAGTTTCTTCCAAAATGGTTTACTCAAGCACCCTTTGCAACTTGTTGAATAAAGACTCTCTTATAATCAATGGTACACCTCGGGCTTCATGCACTTTTGGTATTGCCTCATCCTTTAGTATGGTCTTGTGCACAAGTCTAGTAAGTAAACCCAAGTTTTCACTAACAGCTCTAGGAAATGTATTTTCCCATAACTCGCTCCTAAAAATATTTACTTCTATTTGTGCTTCTAACACTTGATCAGGATGATTGGGATTTAAGCATATGAGCAAATCACTTTTTTGAATCCACCCCAAAAGACAGGAGCCATCCTTAGCTATATATACCTTCGATGGAAACTTGACTCCATGAAACTCAAGAAGTGCTTCACTGTAGCACATTAAAGCAATAGGCTTGTTTCCTTATAGCACCAGTTTAATGTCCGATGCATTTAGTTTATGCCTTTGAAAGTTGGCAAGATGTTTTTGCCCAATTAATGTGTATCAGGCACCAGAGTCTGCCGTCATCCACACTTGTTCTCTATCAATTTTTATAGTGCAAAATGGATTGTCCCTTCCAATACCTCCCAACTAACTGACAAGTAATATGAATTCTTCTATCCCAGGATCTACTTTCTTTTGCATTTATGCTATTAACAGCAGATTTAGGTTTCCTGGATACTCTCATTCTGGCCCTGCACACTCTAGCAAAATGTACTTTTAGTTTACATTTCCTATACGTTTGACCTGCTGCAGAGCAATTTTCATCAGTGGCCATATGGACCTTTAGTCCACACTTGTAGCAACTAAAATGTCTCTTGTCATTGGATACAGCGAATGCTGATGACAATGTTGACCCTTACACTTAAAATTAGTTTAATGATCAGTTCCTTGCACTACTTCCACTCTTTCAGAATTTCTTGATGTCATTTCCCTTAAACATTCTTTGGTGTTCTCTGCTATTTGCACAGTGTCAATTGCTCTTTGTAATGTCAATTCTCCATGTTCAACAGCTAGTCATCCACGTTCATGCTGTTGGCTTTCTTTACCAATTGATCTCTTAACATCTATCAAGAAAACGTTTGTAGTTACAATAAGCCACTAATAGTCTCAAGGCTAAGACTAAGTTACGTACCACCTGTTTCTTGCACTTTCAGTTTGGGGGGCATCTTTTTACTGGATTTTATGTTGTTTTAAACAATTGTTGGTGTGATTGTACTTAAAGGGAACTCAGCTCTCCAATCCGCAATATAGCGGAGAGAACGTTTTCTTTGGCCAGCTATTTTTCCCTCAAGGGCCTTTCTAGTGGTTGATATGATATGATAGGCAATTTATAATGCGTGCAGCTACTCCCAGGAGTGTCCTGGTGCAGACATAGAGAGGTCGGGCGGATGACAGTTATATTTGCACAAAGAGCCAGGTTTTCAGTTTCTTCCTGAATAGCAATGTGTTACTAACAGAGCATAGCTCCATCGGGAACTGGTTCCATGCTGAGGCGCCCAAAAAAGTCAGTGATCTGCCTCCTGATCTTTGGAGCTGGTACTTTGGGATCACAGCTAGCAGTTTTATTGGTGGAGCGTAAACTTCTAGCTGGGTTGTAGAAGCTAAATCTAGCTCTAAGGTATTCGTGGCCCGTCTGACACAGAGCATCATGTACCAGTATCAGAGCCTTAAAATTAATCCTCTCCCTAATGGACAACTGGTGAAGTCCCCATAGATGAGGCCTAATGTGTTGTCTTTTTGGCACATTCAACAGAAGGCGAGCTGCCGCATTCTGAATCAACTGCAATTTGTCCATAAAATATTCTGGTATGCCCAAATAAAGAGCATTACCGTAATCCAGTCTAGATGTGACTAGTGCCTGAATAACTGTTTTCCTAGTGGAACAGGAGAGATGGGGCAGACATTTCTTTAGAGTCCTCAAAATACCAAAGCATGTACTCACAAGCTCTTTGACCTGCGGACAAAAGGACAGTTTATTATCAAAGGTTATTCCCAGATTTTTAACTGAGTCCTTTTGAGGACCAGGCGGGGAAACATCATCTGGCCAAATAGTTGACACGAAGTCAGGTGGGAAAGTCCCAAAGAAGAGAATTTCTGTCTTATCTTCATTACATTTAAGTTGAGCTTTGGCTAGCCAGTAAAAAACTGCGGTAAGGCAGATCTTAATTTGGGTGCCATTTGGCTCGGACCCCTTACTCCAGGAGAAAAGCAATTGAGTGTCGTCTGCATAAGCACCTTCGCTCCCAGTTCTTCTGCTAGAAATGCTATGGGTGTTAGGTATAGGTTGAAAAGTGTTGGACTCAGGGTGGAGCCATTAAGCACGCCCTTTATAAGGAAGGCTGTGGCGTGGACAGGCAGTGGGGGCACTGCTGGCATGCTGAAGACATACCAAAGGCAAGCCAATGTACACCCATCTGGGTCTGTTCTGGTGCGAGTGCCAGCCATGCTGCCACTTAAAATGCAGGTTCTTTACGAAGAATATTCTGTACCACTAAAGAGTTTATGGGCCTTGGCGCATCAGGTAAATGTGATATGAAGTTACAGGCACAGCACCATGTTGGAGCACATTCATGTTTTAGATGCTGAAAGTATCATGGGGTGAATCTGGATGGGAGAGTCCTGTCGGATTTAGTAAATGTACGATTGAGGATAGGCAAAAACACAACATAGAACACTTGCATTAATTCACAGAGTGTTTCATCAAAGCATACTCCTTACCAAATCATGCTTTGGAGATTTTCAACTTGATAACAGATGAAAAGTTAGACATTATGGTTCTTACGGAATCATGGTTCAATGAACCCTCATAGCAGTACTGGAAGATTTCAATTTACATATTGACAATTCAAATAACACACTATAGCAGGCACTTCCTGATACATTATTCGCTTTCAATCTCCCACAGTAAATTACTGCTCATACACACTTGGGACCTTATTTTCTCTAACCAGCAGTCCTTTACAGTTGGTCTGCCTGTGGCTGTTGTTTGGTCATACCACTCAATCATTTCTTTTAGTTGGTCCGATAATAAATGTATGTTGCTAGAGAGGCCTGAAGCTACAAACAAAATCTACCAGTGGAGAACGATCTAGTTAAGGTCCTGGCAGACTCAGCACCTATAGTAATGGGGTCTATTGGGATGGATGTGGAACAAATTAATGGATCCCTAACTTCAGCAATGGATCAATTAGCTTACATTTAAATCTCCTTCATTGCAAAGACACTGTCCTCACGCTCTCTGGTTTTCCTCAGCTTTAATAAAGGTAAAAAGGGTTTCTAAAAACCTGAAAAGACAATGGTGGAAAAACTACTCTCTGGAGGACAAAGAGGCATATAAAGCGGCAGTCCAAAAACATTGTAAATCAATTAAGACAATCCATGCAGACTTCTTTGCAACAAAAACGGATGCAGCCAATAATGCACCATGGAAAGACGCTAAAATAACGAAATTAGTCCACCAATGTAAAGCTTGAAATATTAAGGCAATACAGTCTTTAGACTTCTGTGGGAGGCCCTCAGATTTTTTTAAACAAAAGATTGCAGCAATTCATGCAGATTTTACTGATACCATTCTTGATGGGACAAAATGGGAACTACCACTAGTTTCTTTTTCAAATGTGAATAGTATGTTGTCTGAGTTCAAGCATATAACTCTAGAACAATCCCAACAAGCCATTCTTAGCTGTAAATCAGGATCTCTAGACAATCAATCCATTTCCATTAGGTGTGCTAGTCAGAGCACTTCAAGTAAACATTCAGGTTAATAATACCTTATGTAACTCCTCTCTGCATTCAGATTTGGCTCAAGGAGTTTGGAAACAAACAACGGGTAAACCCATTTTGAAAAAACCTTTTGTGGATCCATTTATCATTTTCAATTTTAGATCTATTTCTCTCCTCCCAGCAGTTTCTAAAATGATGGCAAAATGTATTAACACCCAATTGTCAGAATATCTTGCTCAACTTGGCCTCTTACATCCATCCCAATCAGGCTTTAGGTCTCAAAACAGCACAGAATCAGCGTTATTGGAAGTATCAGATTTTATTAAAGTACCTCTGGCCAAGGGTCAGAAAGCTGCTCTAATTCTTTTAGACTTATCAACAGGGTTCAACATGGTGTCTCATGCGATTCTTCTGCAATGACTAGCTAAAATGAGAATCTCTGGGCAGGCATGAAGATGGCTACAGTAATTTCTCTGTAATAGAGAACAAGCAGTGTCTGTTTCCCCTTTTACTTCTGGAAGCAATATATTTAAATACAGGGTCCCTCAGGGATCCTCTTTAAGTCCTACACTGTTTAATGTATGTATGGCCCCTCTGGCAACGCTGATTGAGTCTTTGGGATTAAAGCTGTATTATATGCTGATGATTCACAATTGATTTTATCGATTAACAAAAATTCAGTTTCCACTGAATAAATTGCAAAGCCTGCTTTTCCAACGTTTTTGAACGGATGGAACAGGTCACTTAAATTGTAATTCACATAAAACTGACGTCCTACTTTTTGATATCGCCAATGGAATTTGGTCTAATGAATGGTGAGCCACTGGGTTAGCAATTCCCCAACACCCCCACCCCCCTCCCCTCCTGTCGCCTTTCACAGTGGCTAGAAATTTGGGCACAAAATTTGACAAAGATTTTGCCTTCAAATTCTGTCAGTTGCAGGTAAATGTTTTTCCATCTTGCACTCACTAAAGAAATTTCTGGATATACTCCCTTTGGAGTCCCGGAAAATCGTTGTCCATGCGCTGATTACTTGTAGGCTGGATTACGCTAACAGTCTGTACCTAGGACTTTCCCAAATACATAGTCAATCATTTGCAAGTGGTGCACAATGCAGCAGCCCTGTTAGTTCTCAAATTACCACATTGATCCTTGGCTTCTCACTACTTTAAACATCTTTACTGGCTGCCAGTACACACGCATATTCTGTACAAATATCTGGCTTAAGTCCATAGAGCATTCCAAGATACTGGTGCCAAATATCTCATTGACAGAATTCGGCCCTACACTCCATCCAGAAGTTCGAGATCTACTATGCTAAATGCTAACCTGTTTAATAAGGTCAGGTACGTAGGGAGAAGAGGTTGATCCTTTTCCTATTTGGCAGCTAGGGCATGGAACAAAATGCATCCTGATCTTCATTATACTATCAGTGAGAATAATTTTAGAAAACAACTGAAAACTTAGCTGTTTTCAACACTAACTCTGCAGATGGTTGGTTCATTGGTAGCGCTGAGATGTTGGCATGGGCCCATGGCTATACCAAGCACCATTGGCATCTATAATTAGTAAAATGCCTATCTTGAGACTTCTTTACCACCAGCAAAGACACTCAACAAGGCTGCCTACTTTCATCTCTCTTCTTCTTGCTAACATTGATCTTTTGACAGCAGCCATCAGAAAATGAGCGGAAGGGAGAGGCATCTTTCCCCCACAGGTGGATCTACACTACTTCTTTAAGCAGATAGTGTTTTGTTGATGTTGTTAGAACCCAGGACTTTATACCTCGACTACTTCAGCTTGTCTTGGTATTTTTCAGATTCTTAGGGTACAAAATAAACTGGTCTAAAGGTAAGGTAATGCCTCTGATGACTGATACCACAGAACTCTCACTTGGTGGCCATCCATTATGATGTCTCCTCAAAAAAGATGAGATATTTAGGAACCTTGTTAAGTCTGAACTTCACTGATCTCGTCCATGACAATGTCACAATGCTACTGGACAAGACATTACAAGGCTCTGCTAAATGGAAGAAGTTACAACAGGTTCTCTGGGTAAATGTGGCCTCCAGTTTTAACCAGCTATCTGCAATCCTCAAAAACATATGGTAAAAACTGACAAAGAACCGAAGATTTTTGTCTGGGATGGCAAATCTCTGAGGTTGAAAATGTCAAAGTGATATACTACAATGGACTACACCATACTAATATAAAGCACAACAGATGTCGCTCCTGGCCTATCACTTGTCACAGAATCTTGAAAACCTGGACTGGGTTTTTATTGACTGCTAGTTGATGAATGGCCTAACTCAATAAGTAATTGCGTGTGGATGAAAAACATTATCTACCAAATTCTGAAGGAAATGGATAGAGTATAGGTCTTGGCTAATAAATAAATGAAGATGAATGGGTTCCTGGACCATGAAGCACTGATTTGGAATAATGCAAGGTCCTGAATGGAGGCTGTTCCAGTCAGTGGACAGAGCGGTCGAATAGGGATATTATGGCCATATAACATCAAGTGGAAGGCAAGGCTTTCAAATCGTTCAATAAGTTATGAGAAGAGTTTGGCATTCCCTGTAGCCAACAATGAAAATACATCCAACTGATACATTGCAATTAGGGCAAACAAAGTATAGGACTGTTAACTTCCCAAGCCCCCCTAATCTATGTCTATTTGAAATGGTGGAATGACTTTAAATAAAGCATCTCTTGAATTGATGGGGTCCTGATCAAGGAACTGTGTTCTTCGCCCTTAAAGTGCGCTCTCTTGGACAAATAGCAAGTCTACTAGCAAAAGAACACAGAGAAGCTGAATGGTCAGATACTAGGAATCACATGGGAAATGCCCTGTAAAAGCACTTCTAAAGTTTGGCCTTTTCAAAGTTCTACAAGACTGGGTTAAGTATAAGTGGCATAAAGCAAATCTATGTCTGAATTATTGCTCCTTAACATCTAAGGAGCCTGATGGAAATATTGCATATCTTTTGTGGTCAAGCAAGTTGTTGAACACAATCTGGAGAGAACTGGTGTTTGCCCCATCACCTTCACTTGAATGTGCAAGACTTCCTGGACATGACTGGGATTAATGACCACCTGAAATGATGGATCGATAACAGCATCACGGTGGCAAAGATGTGTATACTTTGCCTCTGGAAAATAAAAGATACACCCACACACGATGAATGGCAAAAGACCTAAAGACAATGCCTTTCTACAAACGAATCATTTACAAGTTAAATGACCAGCTTCAGGTGTTAAAGGAAATCTGGGGCCCTTTTATATTCGACTCAAATAGGCGGTTGAAGACTCCCTATAAACTGCTCCCTTGCATGAAGCATCTAACTAGAAATCTGCACCTGACTGGCCTGTGCTTCACGAGATATGTTAGATGATTACCCCAGCGGCTACAAGTTGCCGCTTCATAATTTCTTACAAGCCTAACACTACCTTTTTTCACTGAATAATTGATTAAAGTTATTTACTGCATATCACCATTGAATATTCACTAAATACTTAATATTTAAGAAGTACTGAATGCAATATCATTTAGTTTATTTTGAGTGCAACTTCCCTGGTACAATTCATTTTAATCATTACTAAGGGAAGCATGGTTGCTATATAAAGTGACCACAGAGACAGCATAGTTGATAATAGTCATGTGTTCTCTGCGCTCTAAAGTGGTTCCCTGATTTTCATCTAGTGTATTACAAATGTCCAATAAATAAATTAAAGTATAGGATTTTTAGGCAGTTCTACCTTTTAATGCAGGAGCACTGTTCATGCTTGGAAACAATGCCTATAATTAGCAGACCAGTGAATAGCCAATATCAGATAGTGAGCAGCAAGAGAGCATTAAACTATTACAAAGAGTAGATTTCTGGTTGAGACTCTGCACTTGTGAAATCCATTACAGATTTCACCACATCCCCCGAAAGTACATGGGAGGGGCTTCAGAAGTCTCTTGTGCTTTTTTCCCGGCCCCACCACTCCAAAGTTCCTTCGCAGGAGCTCAGGCTGTGATGCCCTGAAAGCCCTATCCCAAGCAAGTCACTTCTTCTCTCTCACAAAGTAAGACATGTTTCCAAGATGTCAGGCCTGAATTATGTTGAGAAAAGTGAAACTACTAGCCCAAGTATACAAAGCGCTATTGAGTAAGTAGCTGGGACTGGCTGAAAGTATAACACATGGTATGGTGCCTCCCAGTGGAGTATCAATTAATAGTAGCATTGGGGCCCACTGCACCTCTAGTATAGGTAATTTATAGTACGCAACCAGGAGACTTTTCTTGCATTATGGCCCAGGGGCACCCTCCCTACGCTACTGAGCCTCCTGGCAGCTATGTAGGCTACAAATGGGTTTGCCACCTGGCTGGGTTTTAATCAGCCTGCCTGTATTTTTAACTACAGACCAATAAAAACCTTGTGAAAAGCAGTGAAATTCGGTATTTTTACCACTCTGAAACATCAACCTAAAGACAGCAAACAGATAAAGAAATCAATTCAAATGTATTTGAGAGCTGCCTAAATCGTTGCAGAATAATTATTAGAGCAAATAAAGGGATAATTGGTATGTTACAAAAGAATCCTGACAATTTTACACAAGTTGTCTTTCGCCTAAGAGCTCATGGCTGTTTCAGACTAGCAAAACGTAAACAAACGGTCGGGATTTATTTCTAAGAAGGGTGGCAAGTCGACAAACAGCGCGAAAGAGTATGTAGTGAGGAGAGCTAGAGAAAATTGAGAATATAACATTAAAATAGCCATATGACCGAATAAAGATTAATGGGCTGCACAAAACACTGAGGAAATGCGAGTATTAACTCTACCTAGCCAAAGGGTAGAACAATTTACTGCTGTAATAAGTGACATATGAACACCTGAACTAAGAATGCCCTAAAAGCTAATGGCAAATTGGATCAAAATGTTTAGAGTTTTCAAACCCTTCAATTAAAAAAAAGAAAAATAGCAGTGTGTAACAATTCTTAAAGAGTCTGCTGCAGACTATGAAGTTTATGTGGCTAAAGCGCCCCTCCGCTTAAAAAATAGCTGGAAAGAAAACAAACAGAAAAACATGCGCTAGCCTCCATTTCACCCATCTGAAAGCATACTGGCTCCGAAAAGCAGTTAAGGTAATGCAACCCAGCTGCAGTGGTTTTCGGTGGAAATGGGCCTTGCTGCTAGAATCTCTTTTTATTCAGAGATGAATTCGAGACTATAAACTCGTCGCGATTTAAAATAGATTCACTTTGTTGCGTAGTCTTTAACAGAGTCGTCTCGTCACCTCACAAACCCAGTCACAATAGGAAAGGACTCTTTACAAAAACTGCGACACCAACGCCCTTATCTGGGAACCGCGTACCGAACGGTGCGCGGGCACAGGCGAGGTGTGATCCGGTGTCAGCGAACCTGAGGAGCAGAGGTTGCAATTTCACTTCTGAGGCACGAAAACCACCACTACTACAGGTGATTACCCTCCAGCCTATGTGCTCTTCACAAAGAACAAAATACAAGATCTGCCTTTGGGGACAAAAGGGAGAGAGAAAAACATCTTGAAATTGAAACACCTGCTTGCTGGGCAGACCGCTGTAGATTGCACGTTATTTATGACATGAAAAGCGTAATTCTTTGATAGGCACACCGGTGTGTTTTTTTCCTGCCTACAAACCCGTAAGGCCAGGCACAGCTGATCTGTTGTCAACTGCACTATCTCTATTGAAACAAAAACGCCGAACCCAATTGCATTGTTTACAGTCCCATTTTTTTAATTTGGCAAAAATTATGTTTTTCTTTCCAAAACACTTTTAAACACGTGGCCATGTTTTAGATCAGGGAAGACAATGGTAGGCACACACCTGCACTCCATTCATTATACCGCCAAACACTTGAGTGCAGTTTCATAATTGGTTCAAATGAATGAGCGTTTCGCACAAAAGAGCTTTAAATATGATGTTGTGTTAGCCACGTGAAGTGAAGCATTGTAGTACCTACCATCGAAAAACCAAGGGGGATATTCTCAAGAACGTGTGATAATCATCGGCAAAATAGGTTAACGCAATTTTTCATATCGGCGTCTATCGCGGGAAAATAACTCTGTGTTAACGTCGTATTCTCAACACGGCGGTAACATGCGATAGTTTCCCGATAACGCGTCAAATGACCGAGATAAAATTACCGGGACGGCGATAAAAATCTAAACCCGAACATGAAAAAAGTTGCGAATGGCCCAACTGCGATAAAAAAATCAGCGATAAGCAGCTCCAGGCCTGCAAGTCCCACAAGTCAGGCGGGAAAAACCACTATAAAAGCAGCAACAAAAAACACAAACAAAACACAAACAACTGCGAAGCACCATGGAGGTAGCTGGAGCAAGTACAGAGGACAACCAGAACCCCACAAGCCCCACGGAGGACCAGCCTGGGACCTCGGGGTCAGGGAAGGGCAAGGAGAAGAAGAAGAGGAACCCGTGTTTCAGTACGCAAGAAAACCAGATCCTCATTACGGAGGTGATAGAACACCACCACCAACTGTTCATCACCTCCACTGTGTCATTGGCAACTAAAAATACAATATGGCAGTCCATCTTGGCCAAGGTGAATGCAGTCGGAGTGAAGAGAAGGGAAGTGGACGACTGCAAGAAGCGCTGGACTAATGTGAAGCGCAAAACCAAGCTGAAACTCGCAGCCAACCTGAAAGCAGCAATGCAGACTGGAGGTGGGAGTCCAGCGACACACCAGGAGCTGGTTGAGATGGAGGAAATGGTGACCCGAGTCATCATTAGGGAGACAGTGGCAGGAGTTGGGGGACCGGACACTGCACAACATGACCTGAGCCAACAGCAACAGGGTGAGTAACGACCAGGGACTGGGGGGACGGGGGGAGATGGGCACAATGGCACACATGCACAATTAAGTATAGCACATCTGCGGACAAACCATGCCCAAGAGTCACAACTCCGACCAAGAGCCCAATTTACCCAAGTTTGCAATATCTCAGCACTGTATAAGCACAGAAGTGAAAGGCACACCGCCTGAAAGGGATAAGGGCCAGCCAAATCAGAGCTGATGGGGCAACACACCCACAATGCAGCACACACACATAAGAATCAGAGCACCTCAACATTGACAACAATGTGGTACAAACTGCAACACTTTCACAACAGAACAGAGGACACAACTGCTGCCGCTTGTGTGTAGAAAATGGCCATTCGCATTTGGCATAGCAGGAAACTGTGAGATGATAATGTACAAGTACAACCTCACATCCCTGATGGTGTAGAAATGTCAACTGTCCCGCATCAAATAGGCATCTCCTCACAAACAGTCACATTGTACATTGTCATGCAGTCTGTTAGTAAACTTGTACAATGCGTGAACATACATGTGAACACAATGTCAATCTGCATCTCCCCTTCACATTGCAGAGGGAGAATCAACACCTCCTGCAGAGCAGACCCAACAACTCAGCACTGATGATGAAGAGGACCTCCCCAACATCGACACTGACGCCCTCCAACAGCTCATGGACAGCTTCGGCACCCCACCTCCAGGAGCAGGGCAGCCCAGCTGCATCGAGGAGACCCCACCCCTGCACAGACCACACAGCAGGAAGCACCCACCACCACGCCTGTCTCCCAGGACCCCCACGACCAACACATG
Source organism: Calotriton arnoldi (assembly GCA_963921515.1). Classification (NCBI taxonomy): domain Eukaryota; kingdom Metazoa; phylum Chordata; class Amphibia; order Caudata; family Salamandridae; genus Calotriton; species Calotriton arnoldi. The sequence continues at coordinate 1,086,672 of CAWUFW010002774.1, read as the reverse complement.
GCATTCCAACGCCGTGTGTTAGGGTGCCAGGAGAAGATGGCTGATCAGCTGTGGGTGGGGTTCGACCTCATGGCAGCCAAACTAGATGCCATACGTGGGTGTCTAAGTCCCATCAGGGACGACTTACAGTCCCTAACGGACACCCACTGTCCGCTCCATGCTCTCCAACAATCCATGGCTGACATCGCCGGAGTCATGACTCTGAGCCAAGAACAACTGTCTAGTCAGAGTGGCTCCAGCGATGTCAGCCAGGAGTTGGGACACATAAGGAGAATGATGGAGAGCTTGGGGCGGATGCAGGCAGAAAGAATGTTTGCCACAGCTGCACACCAGCGAGATGTAGCTGTGATCTTCCATGCCCTGCAGATCCTCGTCATGGCATTGCCGCCACAAGGTCTGGCGCGGATGAATGCTGCTGCTACTACTCCATCCACATCTCCGCCCCCTGAAGTGTCAGTGCCACACAGTGCGGCAGACATTCCACCTCCGGCCCCTGATGTGTCAGTGCCACACAGTGATGCAGACTAAACACCACCACCCACATGTGAGGCACCTGACACATCAGAGGACGAAGATGATGATGAATCTGGCTATGTGGTAAGAATGAAGTGGTAGCATTCATCTCCGCCATATGGCCTGTTTTAGCTTGGTTCTGCCCTCTGCATCATGCCCTGGAATAACACCTTCGACTGTCCCCCGATACACTCAGCGACACTCACCTTGGACCTCGACATGGACTGCCATATTTTGTTTGGTTACCAATGACACAGCAATCACACTGCGGACTGAAGTCTTCCTCTTCCGATGAACTTGTCAATCCCTAAAGGACTCTGGCTGGCCCTCCACGGGGCAACAATGTAAAGTGGGGTCTGCATGGCCCTGTACTGGTCCAGCTTCAACACTCCACTGAATGCGAATAAAACATTCTAATTCACACAGATGTGTCATGGCTATGATCAATCAAGTATGAAAGTATGGATGAATGTAGGGACAGTGATTCCACAAAAAGGTACTCCCTGGGTAATGCTATCAATGCGCATGTATGGCCCTGACCCAGATAGGCAGTGAGACACACATTGTCATTTAAATCAACACTCATCACAGTTGAATACAAGTGAAGGTGCGTAGACTTTATTAGCATATGCGTGTCAGTATGGGCAAGATAAGTGCCACAACATGCAGACCAATGAAGCAGTATGTCAGAATGAGGAACGTTGCCAAGCGCCGCTGTCCACTCCGGGGGAGTGCCTCACCTTTCACAGGTGTGTGTTAACCCGCGTTGTTGTCCGCTCATGTATTCGGAGTCCAGGCGAATGCAGCCATGTCCACTGTTGTCGTGGGATATGTGACCAGATCTCCAAGATGCAACAAGGTGTTGGGACATGTGCAATGGGTTCCAATCTGTTGTGGCTGCAGGTACGTAGTTAATCGTCCATGAAAGCGATTGCAGCTTCGTAGGCTATCATTTCCAACATGAGGTCGTTGTCGACTTCATCAAACAGGACGGCGAGGCAATCCATTAGCAGGTCCGGACAGATGTGCTGCATCCACCCCCTTTCACCAATTGGAACTACAGCCCAATAGGGGAGCAGTTCAATGTGGTCACTGCACACGAGGAGTTATGCAATCTCCCAGGTCCAGCAGCCAGCATGTATGCCAAGTATCAAGGCATCCCATAAACGGGTATCACGGGGACACTCCTGGTCGTGGGCCAACAGGGGGCGCACACACATGTCAAAATCCAGTTCAGCTACCGTCCTGTTGGATAGGCAGACAACCATGGACCACTCGAATATGCACGATCGACAATGCAACACAGGCTGAATGCAGGTGACGTTGGCAAGGCGGAAGCTTAGCCGGTAACTGATCCGCAGCACTGCCAATGGCAGAGCCCCCAGTAAATGCAGCATACATGCACGGTACAGTTCCAAGTAACAGGGGTTGTGCATGTGTCCGGGATGTTCTGCCATTGCGTTAGTGGCTCTGGTTGAAGCGGCACTGTTCTGACCTGCGCCAGTTCTGTGGATGAAATGCCACAGCTCGGATCAATGAGTTGTTTTAGTGTGCAACGGTTGTACGCCTGGGATGGTGTGGGAGTAAGTGTGAAGGCCATTCCATGCAAGATAACTTCGGGCAAGGACTTCTGTGTTTGGGGTGTGTATACGTTGGTCTTTCATCGGGCTGTGCGTGATGTGGGAGTCGTCATCAGCTGCTATAGTATCTGTCAGGGGGTGCCGGGCACATGCAATTCCGAGGTCGGAGGTGCAGAAATGCTTCCGCCTGATAGTTCAGACAATGGAGCTTTCATCCCTAATGTTAGTTTGTCATCTGCTTGCATTCAGGAAATGTGATGTGGCTTGTTGTGGATGGGGTGGGATGTGTGCGACTTTGGGATTCATTTTTGACATGTCTTGCATGTGGCAAATGAGCGGCATCACTGTGTGTTACGTTGCCTCACAGCTGCTCCTCCCTCCCCCCGAGGCTATTTACTTGTGTGCGCTGCACGGTTGCATCACTTTCACTCCTACGGCACACCATTGTCATGCCTGTCTGCGCTTGTCCACAAGCCTGACAACGACACTGTGATGCTGGCCATTGAAGGTGGGCGGCCACGTGAGTGTAGGCCTATGGTAAGGATAAGGCAGACACAGATGTAGAGTTCATACCTGGCTGTACTCGCACTGCGATTAAGGCTAGGCATTTGGCTCATGCTGCGGCAATACAGATACACACAACACTTGGCATGTATGAGCCAAGACCCCGAGCGGTCTTGCGCTCCTTCATTTCTCCGTTCGTGCGAGCCCGCCCTCCGGGTGCATGCTACATTGCAACATTGTCGATTGCGGGCCGGGTGGCGCCGACACTACAACAGAGACACACGCATCAGTTACTTCCTTGTCCAGGCCAGAACTGAACCACACCCAGAGCCCCGGGCAAATTCTTCACACCCCTACGCTGGACTGGCATACGCCAGCCCAGCCCACTCCGCTTACGCTTACAGGGGGGGACGACAAAGCTACGTGTCCAAGGTCTTACCCACTGCCTGAGGTGACATGGTTGCATCCGCTATCCACAGCACAATGTAATGTGGTAGGGCCCGGGGCCATCATGCATACATAATGACCACACGGACACACTTAGATAGATAGTGGATCTGGCTACGGGCACGTGCGCCCGGCCCCTTTTTATTACCAGGGTCACATGTCCAGTGACGCCTGTGCTGGATGGGTGTGGGGTAAGCCATCCCTTAGGAAGTGGTTGGTGCTGTCAACAACTAGAATAGTGATCATAGTATCACACACACAAGACTAAATCATAAAGGGTTCCATGACTTGTGGTGCACTGAGGTAGGGGCACCAGCTCTGACATCACACACACAAGACTCAATCATAAAGGGTCCATGACTTGTGGTGCACTGAGTTAGTGGCACCTGAAGAGCTGAGCAGGGCATCAAGCTGATGATGGCATCCAAGACAGGTGTGAGCAACTTTGATAGGCTGGCTGTAAGACTCCTCCGACTCTGGCAGTTGTTGGTTGGAGGTGGTCCTGGCGGTGGTGGCGGGTGTGCAGCCAGCGATGATGGCGTGTCCTTGCAGGTCAGGATTGGATTTGATATGTGTGAGCCCTGCTGACCACAGTGTAGGCCGGAGGCAGCGATCAGCAAGGGCCCACAGCCACGTGGCGTTGACTTGAGCTGCACAGAGTTAGTGGCACCTGAAGCGCTCAGCGGGTACGCAGCCAGCGATGATGCGTCATCCCGGCGGGCCGCACTGGAAGCAATGTCTGTTGCCTACTGGACTGCGCCATCAATAAATCAAGACTCGATTTGAATTGGGGGACCTGCTGACCGCAGTGTAGGCTGAAGGCAGTAGTCAGCACACACATAACTCCGCGGTGCTGTGCCGCTGGGTGCGCTGGGGGCCTGTGTCGCGGAAGCCAGCAATCGGCTGAGGAGGCTGGCGGTCACGGCGGCGGACTCGTGGCAGGGTGAGGGGCGCCGCCCTGGCAGACGCATTGGCCTTCCCGGAAGTGAACCACGCCCAGAGCCCCGGCCTATTTATTCACACTCCTACGCTGGACTGGCGTACGCCGGACAAGCCCACTCCGCTTACGCTTACAGGGGGGACGACACAGCTACATGACCGAGGTCTTCACCACTGCCTGAGGTAACATGGTTGCGTCCACTGTCCACAACACTACAAACACCAGCAGTATATGTCCACATGGACATGTCTGTGCTCTGCATACTGAAGTCTGTCCGGCACATCACCGCCACACTTGGCATTGTGTACATTCTTATTCATGGGTGACTTGCCTCCTTCACACATACTTGGTTCCCACCTCTCCCCACATTCTGCAATTGTATGGCTGGGGGCCATGCCGTTTTCGGAAGGTCAGCTGTCTTGTTCTGCGCTGCCTGGGTGGTAGTCCGGTGGGGTGGGCCAGGGGGGGGCCTGGGGGTGGTGGCGGTGGGTGTTGTGGACCTCTTGGGTCTCCGAGCTGCATGATCAGTAGCTCCATGACATGTGTTGGTCTTCAGATGTGGCTCTGGGCTGGGCTCCCTTTCATACTTCAGGTTGTCGTCCTGCTTAACACCAGTAAAAGGCAGGTGTTAAATCCCTGCTGCTAACGCGCCTTATCGCCTGTTTTTGGATCGCATCGCAGATCTGGCTGGTTGTTGAGAATATCGCGAAGTGGTGTTTTCGTGTGTTTTTGCACGGGAACGCCTACTCTGCATATCATTAGCGTTAGTTGTCGCTCTCATCCGTGGCGATGTTTTTTGCGGCAGCTTTCGCTAGAAAACTGGCAATATCGGCAGTTTGCACCAGCTTGGGAATAGGGCGAAAAATCTATCGCCACTTTTGCGGCGCTAAAGTGCCGATAAATCGGCGATAAGTCCTTGAGAATATGCCCCCAAGTATGTATTTGTAAGGCACCCATATATTTGCCGTTGAAATTTGTGTTTTAAATCCGATAAAACATTGAGCAGCCGAGTTAAAAGAGGAGTCAGTCAAAATTAGCATCTACTGCTGTTTGTTTAATGCTAGTTCGTTACCTTTAAAATAACCCCATGTCGTGAGGGTACCATCAATCAGTTTTGGTTATTCAGCGAACAGCACTAAGCATTCTGGGATAGGGAGTTTGCCGTTTCCAATTATAAACGTTGCACTAAAAAACCTATGATGCGCAATGTTTATGGCTGGCTGAAAAACCAGGACTGGTGGAAGGCACCTTAATCACACGGGCTACTGTGAAGGCACTTTAATCACACGGGCTACTGTGAAGACACTTTAATCACACGGGGTACTGTGAAGGCACTTTAATCACATGGGGTACTGTGAAGGCACTTTAATCACACGGGGTACTGTGAAGGCACCTTAATCACACGGGGTACCGTGAAGGCACTTTAATCACATGGGGTACTGTGATACGGCCAGAGAAATCTGTATTGATGAGTTTGACGATCCCATACTTTTTCTCGTCTGTAAACTGCTACGGATATTACTATTTAATATGGTCATATCTTATGTATATCAATATACTTTGTATTAAAGTTGCAACTATTTTGTTGAAAGCCTCACTGACTCTCCTATCCTGCAGTAGGGAGGACATAACTCAAAGCATGAATTGTCTCTTCTTGATAACTGTACGTAACACTGCACTGCCAAAAAAAGTTTAGACTTGTCAAGTTAGGTGTGAGATGCTATCCTATAATTTTTCGTTATGGTGTTAGCCAAGACCTTTCGGTTATTTATTTATTTATTATACACAGAGCTGGCGAAAGCCCGATAAGTAAGCCTGATCTGTGTCATCATGCAAATAAAACAAATACACCACAAACCTTTATTAGCAGAAAAGTCCACTTTATTAAGAAAGGTTTTTTGAGTGTTAACTCATTAATATACAAATATATCATAAAATCAACCTCACCAAAACATTTACAATTCTGACAATCTCCCAGCTTAAAGGTTCCCCCAAACAACTCCCCATAACCCCAAAAACTTTCTTCTTCCTTTCAAAGCCCTTCCTTTGCATTCCCTAGTCTATCCCTCTCACACTCTACCAAGCATACCCAAGTCAAGAGCTTTTGTCCTGCTCCAAAGCCCCAAACTTACTCTTAGTCCACCTGACTCTCGTACCCCCAAAAATAAATATCTCTGTCACCTTGTGCCAGCCCCCGTGTCTCCAGCGTATCACCTACCCTTTTCTTGTAGCCCAAGGCAATTGCACAAAGCCACCTGAGGGAGACTTACGCTGGCCCTGCTCTACCCGGGGACCTGCATTCCCATTTTCTTCCACCCACTACAACTTACAACATGATGCAGTGCATTCATCTCTTTCACAAGGAGTACGTCCACACAAATAACTTCTCTTCAGCGCCAGTGGACACCGTGGCAATGTGTCTATTTGGAAAGCAGAAAAAACCCAAAATATTTTTACTTTTAGCCTATGTTCTGTGTTTTGTTTCTTATTGCACATTGATGAGGGCATGGCAGCATCTCTAAAAATACATTTTTTCAAAAACCATGACTATTTAAAATAAGCATTGACAAAGATAAAAGGCTGGCAGCTAACGCCAGACCCACTGGGTTTGCCAATGCTTGTTTAGGTTCCTGTGGAACACACAGATCTGTATTTACAATGGAAAACTTAATTAATTCTAAGCAGTGTGAGTTAGAAAGCAACAACTGATTTATATCTGGTGCACAACGTTGGACAATTTGTGATATCAGCTTCAGAGTCAAAGAGCGAAAGTATTTATTTTGCCCTTCATTCCATTAACAGCATTTTGTGCTGTGAGTGGTTATAAACGACTGAGAGAGGAAGCAATTTTCCTTAAATAGCTGAAAGCAACCTCTGAGTACATAGGGAGAGGATGTAGCCTTACGGCTAGAGCAGTTGACTTCAGAGCTGCGGACCCAGGTTCGAGTCTCGGCAACGACGCTCAACATCCTGTGATTCTGGACAAATCACTTAATCTCCCCGTGCCTAACAAAAATGAATGTGTCCGTCTGTAACGAAACTGGTGCTCATGTAAAGCGCTCTGATACCCGATTTCTCGGGTCTAGTTCACGCTATATAAAGTCCCTGCTATAAAAGAAAACGAGATATCACAATGGCTAGCAGGGGCATTGAGTGATGACAACGATTTTAGAGCAAAACCTTTGAGGCGGACTACTTAGCAATGCAACCAAAATCCTCTACAGGAACTTAGTGTAATGTAGAGAAAATCAAGAGTTTGTATTCCGTAAATCCAGGAATTATATGTCTACAAGAAACTTTGGTCAACTGGGCCATCTGAAGTTGATGATTATAATGTTGTTGGTTAGTAATCCAGCTACTAAGGGGGCGATTCTGATTCGGGCAGGAAATCTCTCCGACCGAGCCGGACCCGGAGAGATTTCCGACCGAATCGGACTTTAGCAGCCCGACCGAACGAGTACGATGCGTATGTATGCTATCGGACTCGATTCGGTCGGACTCCCATTGAAGTCAATGGGAGCCGGACGTACAACGCGTATGCGGGCTCCCATTGACCCAATGGGTGCGAGGCAAACAAGGGTGCCCCCTACAGCGGGTACGCCTCGAAGCGACTCGCGGCGTACATGCACAGGTAGGGGGAACCCATGGGTCCCCCCTGTGTGCGACTCGCGCGGCTACGCGTACAGGGGGGTCCGACACAGACCCCCAAAGTGCGGCTCCGACTGCTCTTTCGAGCCGGACGGCGCGAGTCGGTCGGACTGCTCGCGGCGCGCATCGTACTTGCCCAACCGGGGAACGTCTCCATCGCGTGGTGCGAGTCGTGTCCGTGCGAGTCGGTCGGAGCGCTTCGGACCCGCGAACAAGTCGGTCGGCGATTTCGTGTGCGCTCGCATCGTACTCGCTCGGCCGGACGCACGTACGAGTCGGTCGGGAAAGAGGGCTCCGAATCGGATCCGGTTAAGCCGAATCCGATTCGGTGCCCTACCGGCCGAGATCGGAATCGGCCCCTAAGTCTAGGAGAGGTTATGCAAATGGAGGTATTGAGTACCAACTATTCATGGGCATATGAGGGATATTATCATCCATCCAACTTATTGTATTGTATAGTATTCTCTAATCAGAAGTCAGGACACTGCCCCATGACCCTCCCCACCCTTATTTTGGCTTATATATAGCGACTTGCCAAGAGAATAATTTCAGGCAAAATGAATTTTTCCAATACATAAAGACTATTGCCGCCCAGGAGAAAGTTGAGGATATTTTGATCATGGGAGACGTCAATGGCACAATCTCTAATTACTCTATAGCACTTTTCTCTGATAAAGAACGGGAAGAGGCTTTGAATATCCTTATCGCAATTTTACCGGCTGGTGCCAAGGTAAATTAAAGAAGAGCGCTATTGTTGGACGCATGTAGGGAATACAAGGTTATCATAGTTAATGGCAGACTGGACAGTGATATTCTGGCCCACTCTACTCATACTGTAGGTTCTTCAACTACGATAATTGACGATGTGATAGGTTCAGATACGGTCTTTCCATGTCTTAGGTAAATTAATGTAATAAATAACATCTTGAGTGACCACAACGTTATATCACTCACTATTAATGGCAAACCAGAGACCTTACCTTCCTGGTAGATAAATGAGATGGATGAAGTTTATTTTAATTCCGTTAATGGAAGAGGCTCCTGGAATGCTCAAAGCAAGGAGATCTTTTTGGTTGAGTTAAGAAAAGTTCTACAGGATAGCATCACCAACAGATGGGTATCTGTAGATACTTATGTAAAAGACATGGGTAAATTTTAAGACAACTCCTGATTAACTCAGAAAACGTATGGGATGGAGCTATGTAAGAATCGGAAATTTTTATAATTATCAAAGCTTTTATTTTTAATAAATTGATAAATGAATTGCAAAGATGGCAATTTATATATTACTCAAGAGAATGAAATAAGTTATTAAGCTGATTAAAAAGAAGGAGAGCCTGGTGGAAGTTTACAAAGTGCAGGCTGATAGAACTTGGGTTAACGTTGCAGATGCTGTGAAACAAAAAAATTAACTCTTCTGGAAGATTATTGGGGAACGTAATGGCAGCACCACTAAACCTAAAGGACATAACAGTCCTTTCTCTTAATGGTGCACATACATTTCCTCCATTTATGCTTCGAATAATCCTAAAAATATTTCCATGGATACAGCCTTTTGTAATACTGGGGCCAGGGATATAGAAGCTCTTACCACTCTCTGTCCAACAAGGCCTCAGGTGAAGGAATTTCTTAGCAATGCTGGATGTACAGGTGCAAGAGGCCCTGATCAATTGGCGATTACAATCATAAAGTTAGAGCTTGATTTTTGGGCCAAATATTTGAAAGCATTATTTAAATATTGCTTCCTAATAGGAGTGATAACTGATTATTGCAGAGAAAGCATTCTCCTCTCTCTACTTAAAAAAGCCTCCATCACTGTCCCAAGTAATTATTTATTTATTTAATGCAGTTTTATATAGCGCAGACTTTACCCAAAGGTGTCAGAGTGCTTTACATTAGAACCATTACATGAGGAAATGTACATACTTACAAGTTACAAAATACAACAAGGAAGAAGAAAAAGTCAAATAAAACAGTAGATGGCAGTCACACAAAAGTCAAAAGGCACACTAGGATTCGGAACGTACAGGCATAGATTACATATTTACAACATTGTAAGAACTTCCTTGAGGGGCATGAAAAGGGATGCATTAATTCTGGAAGTGTCTTTGAAAGAGAAAGGATTTGAGGTCGGCTTTGAAAAGTCCGGATAGAGGTGGTGGTACGGAGTAGTGGAGGAAGCGAGTTCCAGATTCTGACCGCACTGCCTGAGAAGGATTGAGCCATCGATCTTTCCTTTTTGAAGGTGGGGGGATCAAGCAGGAATTTTTCGGCATTACGAGAAGGTCTAGAGCCTCCAGAGATTTTAAGTTTATTTGCCAGGTATCAAGGGGAGGAAGTGTGCAGGGCTTTGTGGGTGATGCAGGCAAGTTTGTAGATTGATCTTGCTTCAATGGGAAGCCATCGAAGAGAAAAAAGAATGGGTGTGATGTGGTCACTTCTTTTGGCCCCAAAGACAAAACGAGCCGCTGAGTGGAGTACGGATTTGAGAGGGGAAAGGTGAGATTTGGGGAGGCCAGTAAGCAGAGAGTTGCAATAGTCCAATCTAGAGAGGACTAGAGACTGGACCAAGGTTTTTAGGTCTTGTTAAGGAAGGAAACGTCGAATCCCCCAGAGAAGGTGTAGTTTGTAGCGTGCATTCTTTGCAATGGAATTGATGTGTGAGTGTAGATTGAGATTTTTGTCGAGAATGACACCAAGGGATTTAGCGCTGTCAACAACGATAGGTTTGTTATTCAGTAAGTTCAGGTTATTCATCCAAGATTGAACAGGAGGAGGGGAGAGTGAGGTAGAGAGGTTGAGGAATTCAGTTTTGGAAGGATTCAGAATGAGTTGATGAGCTAACATCCAGTTTTGAAGAGAGTAGAGAGTAGAGTTGAGGATTGAGATGTCGTGTGAGGAAGACACCTTAAGGTAGATTTGGGTGTCATCGGCTTAGAGGTGATAGAGTATCCCAGATTTTTTTAAGAGATTGCCCAATGGTTCCAAGTAAGGATTGAAAAGAGTGGGTGCGAGTATAGATCCTTGCGGGACGCCTTGACCTACCGCCATTGAAGACGAGAGGCTGTTCGCTATTTTAATCACTTGGGATCTGTCCGAGAGGAATGAAGCAAACCATTTAAGCACTGTGCCTTCCAAGCCCATTCTCTGTTTTAAAGTGTTTAGAAGAGTTTTGTGATTAACAGTGTCAAAGGCTGCAGAAAGGTCAAGAAGAATCAGAAGATAGGAGTCCCCCGAGTCCAGTACACGCAGGGCATCATCGATCACTTGCAGCAGGGCTGTTTCAGTGCTGCAGTCTTGCATGAAACCAGATTGGAATTCGTCAAGAAGGTTGTTGTTCTTAATATGCAAGGATAGTTGTTTCGCTACACATCTTTCTGTGATTTTCGCAAGAAAAGGGAGGTTGGTGATGGGGCGAAAGTTGTTGAGGTCATTCGCATCTGCGGAGGGTTTTTTTTAGAAGAGGGGTAACCTGTCCTGTTTTAAAGGCCACTGGAAGGGAGCCTTGGCTGAGGAAGAGGTTAATCAGATTGGTCCAATAGGAAAGAGTATGGGTGTAGAAGTCAATGGCGATGTTACTCGGGATGGGGTCGGAAGAATGATTAGAGTTTTTTTTTTCAAGAATGCATTTGAGGAGGGCATCTTCAGAGATGACGTCAAAGTGCTGCCAAGTGACTAAGGATTTGGGCTCCGCTAGGGGGGTGGGATGAGTAACCTAATCCACCAGTGATTTCACTTTTGCATCAAAGAATAAAGCGAACTCTGCTGCTTTCTTTGGAGGATCGTCAGGCTTGAAGGTTGAGACGTTTGAATTTTTGAGGAGGGCAAATAGTTTTTTGGGTCTATTTTTAGCTGAGTCGAGGAGGTTTCTGAAGTGAGATGCTTTTTCCTGGAAGATGTGCTTGTGGTATTTTGACCTTGCTGAGCGGAGAATAGAGAGATTGGTGGTAGATGGTGCTTGTCTCCAGTGTTTCTCCAGGAGTCTCAGGTTCTTCCTTTCTGCATAAAGAGATTTATTGAACCATGGAGCAGAGGGAATAGGCCTTTTCTTTTTCCTTTGAAGTGGAGCAACCTTATCCATTTCGACTGAGAGGCTGGAAAGGCATCGGGAGGTAAGAACGTTGACATCCAGATTAGGGCCTAGTGTTGGAAATTATATCATGGCAGAATCGCAAAGAATGTCAAGGTCAATATTTTTGGTGGTACGGAACCAGGTAGTAGTCCTTTTAGGTTGGCCAAGAGTTACAGAACGAGAAAGGTGAAGAGAGAAGGGGATGAGGAAGTGGTCGGACCAGTCTACTGAAATAGGGACATCAATAGTTAGCATATCAGCTTTGGAGATAATAAGGTCAAGAATTGATCCCTTCAAATGTGTTGGTTCCGTGCAGTGTTGGATAAGATCATTAGCTGAGAGAAAAGTGGCAAGCCTATTGGCAGCTGAGTCTTCCAGTGAGCTCCAGTGGAGATTAAAGTCCCCCAGAAAAATCTGTTTGTCACTTTGGGCGTATTGGTAGCTAGCGAAGTCGGTGAGTTCCTCCAAGAAAGAGGAGCAGTCACCGGGCGGGTGATAGATGGCATGAAATCTGAAAGGGGGGCAATGTTGCACTTGAAGCTCCAGAGAGAGGGATTCGAATGAATGTGATGAGCTGTTGGGAAGAACCTTGAATTGAAGGGAGTTTCTGAAGATGATTGCAATACCTCCCCCCACTTTATCTGTTCTATCATTTCTGAAGATGGAGTAGTCGGTGGATAGTAGAAGATCAAAGATAGTATGAGAGATGTCGTTAAACCAGGTTTCAGTGAGGAAAAGAATGTCAAGATTGTGAAGAGTGATGGTGTCAGAAATTTCGAGCTTGTGTTTGACTGCAGATCTGCTGTTGTGTAGCAGACAGCGCAACTCTGACAGGACTGTTTTGGTGGAGGGGGCGATTGGGGTTATAGGGGTGATAGGGATAATGTTCCTGAATGAGGGTGCCCGGATAGAATAAGGCTGATGTTTAGTTCTGGCAGAGGAGATAGTCGGGATGTTGTGCAGAGTAGATAAAGTAGGAGAGGAGAGGGGACGAGGGATGGCGTTAGACGTCTTGTAACTAGCTAATAAATTAGTGATGTCTGCAGATGATAGATTATGTGTGGCTTTTTAGGGGCGTGGGAGCAAGGTATTCCTCTGGAGTTTGGGGAAGTGGGTGTTAGCCAGGGGAAAGAGGTTGTTGGGAAGGGTGGAAATTTTTGTACTAAGTAGAGAGATGGAGGCTTCAAGCTGGGAGATAGAGGAGATGAGGAATCCTAGTTTATTTTCTAAAGAGAGTAGGGCTGAGCACGGAATGTTGGGAGGATCGATGGGTTCCGGAGGGAGTGCAGTTGGTGAGGGTGGGTGTGAGGAAGGAGTAATGGGGTGTAGGAGTGAAAGGTAGAGGTAGATGGTGGTTGAAAGAAGTGCTCGGTGCCACTGGGGTGGAAAGAGAGTTATCTTTGAAGCTGTTGAGAAGAGGGGAAGAATTGAGTTCAAATTTAGGAGGAGATGGGTGTGGAAAGTGGAGGGAGGACGGACTGCAGGGAGGGGAAAGAGGGGAGTCCTGAGAGTTAGGCTGAGATAGATGGAGGTTGCCGGAAGTAGTCAGTGTAACTGAGGTGGAAGGAGAGTTATCACTGCAGTTGTTGAACTGAGGAGAGGAGTAGAGTTCACTTTTCGGAGGAGACAGGTGTGGAAGATGGAGGGAGGGCGGTATGCGGGGAGGTGAAGGAGGGGAGACCTGGAATGGTAGGAGGTTCAGGGAAAAGAAAGGAGAAGGGGCTGGAGAGTTCCCGTGGGCTAGGTGAGGTGAGTGTAAGGGGGCTGGCACAAGAAAGAGCGGGGAGGAATAACCTAGCTGGTAGTTGCAGGGAGAGGAAGGTTCTACCAGGCCTGGGGGAGGGACAAGGAAGAGATTGCCAGAGGAGGGTACAGGGTTGAACAGCAAAGATGGAGAGAAGGGAGGGTGCGGTGAGAAGAATTGGGTTTGTGCAGGATTCAGGATACTAGGAGAGGGGGAGAGCGGGAAGGGAAGAGGAATAGGGAGGGCCAAAGGGGGAAGGTACAACGAGTAGACTGGGAAATCAAGCTTTTGGAAAAATGGATTTAAAAAGGGGGTGGTGGGCAGGAAAGGGGGGAGGAGGTTATTACGGCATTCAAGGATGGTGCAGAGGGGAAAGGGAGAGTGTTAGCCATAGGTAGGACTGATGTGTTGAGGGTAAAGTCCCAATTAGAAGGGGGAATATTGGGAGAAGAGGGGGCAGGGGAGAGGGGGGCAGAGGGACGGCTAGGGGAGGCCTCCCGATAGAGCGGCCTATTGGAGAAAAGGTGGGGCAGGGGAGGGAGATAGGGAGTGAAAGGAGCAGTTAGGGGAAGAATCGAGGGAGATCACGGACGCAGGGGTGGGGAGAAGAGAAGGGAAGAGATGGTCAAAGAGAGAGAGATAGGTGTCTTTTGCTTGAATCAAGACAGTACCATTGTTATAGAGTGAGATAGTGAGTGAGCTATTAAAACAAGAGGAGGGGGAGATTTTTAGCTGTTGTCCATGAGGGATAGAGGAGGAGGAGGTGACGTTGAGGGAGTTAAAGAAGCTGGTGGACCAGGAAGGGATGTCGTGAGTGAAGAAAATGAGGTCAGTTTTGAGCCTCTCACGACAGCCACTATGGAATTGGTCAACAAAGAGGGAATCAGGAAATTGTACAAGGGTGTTATGTTTGAACCGTTTAGCTGAAGCAATGGACACATTAGGGGGATAGATGATCTTGAAACAGTTGACTCCAGACTTAGCTCGAATGGTAGCCATAGTTGGAGAGTGAGACGGGGGCAGGGGTTGGGGGGAAGGCGCCACTAGGGTAGCCAGTAGAAGAACTAGAAGGAGAAGGCACATATTCCGGGGACTCCAAGACTCCGGAGAACAGACGGCAGAAGCTCCGAGTAGGTGAGCAGCTCCGCAGTGCTCGGTCGGCGGTGGTGGGGTCAGCCGTTGCTCCGGGGAGAAAATTAAAGCTCCTATGATGTAAGCAGGGACCCAGAAAACGGATGGCGTTGGATGGTAACGGTCGGGCAGGCCGGAACAGTCAAGAGCACTGATCGAGTCACCTCGTACATGGACGCCATTTTAGGGTCAGGCAGGGACAGTCAAGATCACTGATCGAGACACCTCGTGCATGGACGCCATTTTAGGGTCAGGCAGGGCCCTGTCAGGCTTCGGTACAACAACAACCCCAACTTCAGACCGACCAACAATCCCAACTTCAGAACAGAATAGTGGTGGACTTCTTGGTAGGGAGAAGGTTGACCTAAGATCATAGAGGGGCAGCTGCTGATCATGAAGGCCCCTTTTAGGTGAGCAGAAACGAGTGCCTGGACGCCATTTTAGAGTCAGGCAGAGCCCTGAGAGACTACGGGGCATCAACAGCCACCACTTCAGACAAGTATAGACGATGAACTCCTTGGTCAAATATATTCAAATTACGGTGCTCAATGCCGCTGGGAAAATCTTCCACAAGTGGGTCTTAAATAATCTACAGTGTTGGGTAGAAGAAAATAAAATGGTGCCTTTGGAACAAGCTGGTTTTAGACAAAACTGCTCCACTTTGGATAATATAACTGCACTACAGCTAATCCTGGAAAAGTATGTACAGAGAAGGGGTATGCCTTTCTACATGGCCTTTATTGATTTTTCCACTGCTTTTGACTGCGTGGACAGGCCTTCTCTTTGGAGGAAACTAAAGGCGATGGGAATCTTGGTGGGTCTTCTGAAGCTTATTATTGCCCTACACACTTCCACATGGTGCCACATCATGCTTAGAGGCAGGCGTGGCATTACATCAAAAATAGATACTAGGAACAGCTTAAAATAAGATGCATTTTGGCTCCTTTTTTCATTATACATTGCTGACCTACCAGAATTCATGGGCCAGGTAGGGGGTGATGCTCCCAAATTGGAGTCTTATCCTTTGGGCAACTTAATATATACAGACAACATCATCTTATTAGATCTGACTCCAAAAGGATTACAGAATCCTTTACATTTTCTATCAGCTTATGTCTTATCCCATTTTTTAAAGCTGATTATAGTAAAAGTAAGTTTTGTGCAAGGGGCTGTCATGCTACCATGAAATTCAACTGGCATCTAGGTACTATTGTACTGGAAATAGTTTAATCAGACCCCTACCTACATAAACTCTTCACTGCCAATCTAACTGATAATGAGCACATAGTACATTTGATGAATAGGACAACGGCCCATGCAAATGCCCTTAAAGCACTTTATGGAGCAATGGGTCGAAGATATTTTAACCATCTTTTAACAGTCTATAAAATGAAAATCCCTCCGACTCGGTTATATGGTATAGAGACAGTAAAAGTAGATTACTGGCACTTTATGCAGAGGGTCGAGGGGATGACATTGCATTCTAATTGCACATTAAATACGATGGCACCAATTGAGGCACTACAATTGGAAATGGGTTTAATTAGCCCATTTATAAAGGGTTGGCAGCTGTAATTCGTTGGGGTTATCATCTGATACACTCAAATGAGGACACTCTCGGGAAGCTATTAGCTACAGAATGTTTTACATCTTCAAGAGGGGATGGTACATAAATAACGAATTTTCGTTACGCATTTGAGCACTTTAACCTTAAAAGGGAAGGCCGACAATTTGAGCTATTATCAACGTAAACAATTATTTAGAAGTTTTTATGAAACATAGCTCGCTGGAAAATATTAGACTATCTGGTAAGAAGCAGAGGTTAAGTAATGTAATTTAGTCCAGTCGAGTGGCAGTACCACAACCCTACCTAAGCTGAAATTTAGAACACAGAGTTCACAGATGTATAGCATTGTGCAGGTTAAACTGTTTGCCTCTTACTAGTGTGACTGATGCTTGGTGGAATGTAAAATGGGAGAACAGAATATGCGCTTTATGTAATGATGCTGTTCAAACGTTAGATCATGTTTTATTTGTGTGTTTTGCCCTTAAAACACCTCAATATAACTTTTTAAAACCGCTTTTTACAAAAAACGGAACCAGACAACAAAAGCAGCGATTCATCTGTTGGATTATCCAGTAAATTAAATAAGTTGGAAATTCTTTAAAAATAGTAGCTCTTTTGTAAATATGTATTAAGGAGGCTCATCGCCCCACTGCTTCTCGCAGTGGGAAAAAAATAAAAATAAATTGAAAGTAACTCTACGCTATCATTTTATTTTTCCTGCTGCGGCGTCTCGGCAGGCGGGGCAGTTCTACTCTGCTCTAAGAGCAGGGGGAGGAGTGGTGGGCACTATGTAAGTGCGCTTTACAGCCTGCATGGAGAACATGCTCAGCCTTTCTTTCTCTGGCTGAACGTCGATCCACGATCTATCGGAAGGCTGGGAGCCGGGTGCTTCCTGCTTCCTTAGCAGAGAAAAAGCCAGGAAGAGGCGGCGGCAGCCGGACGGACAGCAGGCCGGCTGGCAGGTAAGCAGTTTCTTTAATTTTTAAACCCCCTTACCCCCCCCTCCCCGATCCACTGCTGCTTACCGGGAGCAGCCGCACCTGGAAACGAAATGAATTTTTGAAAACAATTGGGGTGCTGTTAAACCTTTCTCTTTTTAAATGCACTGAGCTATGCAATGTTTGTCTTTTACCGTTGATCTCATTTTAAATCTAAATCTTTAATAGACTTAAAGACTACAAGCGCAGTTCTCCAGCTCGCATACCACCACTGCTGCAATGTAGATCTAATTGGATCCAGCATTAGTATTCCAGGTTGACTTGTTCGGGTACCATTGGACACCTTAAAGGTATGTTATCATTTTGAGTTCTTCTGATGTTATGCTGAGTATAGCTGGTGCTTTATAAGCTGTGTGCTGTTCTTTCAAATCACTAATTTATTCCAATTGCAGGTTTTGAAACCTGGAGGATCCCGCAATACACTTACTGCTGGCAAAATAGTTTTATATGAACATTGCAAAGCACGGTCTACATGAGGGAAGTCCATCATAAGTTCTGGATTAACAGTTGTGCAATGCCCAGTTACCCAGTCGCTATCTAGTCAAAGAGTCTGGTTTTGTCCCGATCACTGTCTATAATATAAAACAATCAATGTGCATATTGATTTTGCAAGATGGCTCACCTACCAGGAATGGTCTACACCATAAACATGCAGGTGATACATTCTTAAGTGAGTCATGCACACCGTGGGACAGCTCATTTTCAATAAAAAAATGACAAGGAGCCCTCCAGCGTGGCCTTACCATCACTAGCATCTCTAGAGAGTGGCCTGCTGGGGCCAATGCCCTAGCTCTTTTTGTCCTGCTGGGCAGTTGTTGAATGTACCAGGAGGCAGCAGAGAACTGCACCTTGCCAGAGAGATTAATTTGTCCAACTGCTAAGCCGCGTTGTTTTGCTCAAAATGTGTAGTATTCTGTCTTTGTAAGTGCAATACTATTCTACCACATGCCTAGCCAATGGAATGCTGCTGTGATGATGCGGTTAAGAATGTTGGGAATCTGAGAGAAGGGTTACAGTTGAGTGGGCTGAGCAGCATGCTGGCTGCTCCTGGTGGGGTCTGTACTGGACTTAACTGCATGTCATGTAATCTACTTCAATAAATCTACTGAACATCCTCTACACGTCCGGACCTCAGTTACTACAATTTATTGGCGACGAGTTGACTCAAAGGACCTGCGTGTGTTACCTGTCAACACCTTCATTTTCAAGTGTGGAATATTTGGGAGCCTTTTGTCAAGGTGAAGCAACTTCTCTATCTATAGCTGCGTACAAACTGGCACCACTCGACCCCACCAGTGACCTTGCCATCGGTCGCCCACTACACAATCGTGCCAGTTTCTGCTACTTTAGTTTCATCTGCAGCCCAAGCGTGTTCCTGCTGTGTCTACAGTGCCTCAAGAAGCAAGGTAATTAGTGACTGCCGGAGTTTCTGTCTCCTGTGCGGAGTGAGGTGCTTTTCTTTTGCGATAACCAGTTTTTCTGCAAATTCATCTAGTCCAACCGCTTTAAGGGAGAAGTTTTTCCCTGTTTTCGTGGCGAATTGTGCATTGTTACTAGATGCTAATTACTCTGCCAAGAGTTATGACTGTTAAGTGCCACACAGGGTCCAAGCTGTAGCTACTGTGTTGGCAGTTTGTTTTGGCAGCGTCTACAAGTGAACAATTCGGCGAAACATGTGCTAGGATTACACCTTGGGTCTTTTCCACAAGTGGCGTTGCTGGATGTGTTATGAAATGCACAAGTGCTTCATGGAGGATTTATCAGGTGAGCCAATTCTATGTCCGTGGTTTTGGGCCCCCTCGGAGACATCTTGTCTGTGGGCGTTTGCCAACCGCCGTGTTGCTGTTCAAATGTCTCTCGCGTGACGTATCAACAGCGCGCGCTATCTTACCTGCTGTGCCTCCCCGAATACCTCCCGTCTCTCCATTCTTCGTGGATCTTCTGTGACATTCTGTTCTGCTCCAGGGATGTTGTTGGAGCACCTACGCGCCGTGAGCCACCCGGCGTGACGCCGGCAGCGTGCCACCATCTTAGGGTTGGCTGAAGCACTTAGTTCTTAGTGCTTGGTGCTTTACCTTTGTTCTTTTCCAACCACGCTGTCTCTTGTTTGCCTCAATAAAGTTTTTATTGAACTTGAAGGAGTCCGTGGACGACGCGCTTCGCAATCTTTCCTTGACCGGTTGTACAAGGGAAACCGTCGTCGTCGAGACATTCCTTTGGTGAGACTCTGCATTTATTTTACTTTCTGGAGCCGTTTCCTGCCCATTTAGTTTGGAGAATGACTTTGACCACGCATGTCATGAGTAATGCTTCGTTCTGCAACAATGAAATTTTTCCACGTGATTCTATGGTTACCACTACTGCTTCTACTACAAGCCTACAAGGCACTCTTTATACGCCAGCTGAGAGTGTCAACTCTTCTTACTGTGTGTGATTTGTCGGCTACCTGCCTGTGTGCCTTTTTCCATTCTACCATTAAGTTTAATGATTTATGGTACAGAACCGTTGTGTTTCAACAATAGTTGACAATTGTCTTGTAGTGGTTTCACCTATTGTATTTGCTAGGTTTACAGCTTAGTTTGCGTTTTCTTTACAGGTTACCTCGGGGTGCACAAGTGCGGGTGTGCCCAGTGTGCCGCCACTCACGCTATTCGGGTGAGTGATCGCTCACCAGCCTAGATGAATATGTTCTACTAATGGTTTCACATATGTATGCAGAGTTTGCTTTACTTGAATCTATATTTGAGTAATTTCATGTTCACAGCTTACGTGTTTCTTATTCCACTGTTTCAGGTTTCCTTGCCTAAGGGATGTATATACAATATTGTTTTTTTTAATGCATCTCCCTTCTACCGAACCAGTTGGGTTACGGTATTTTAATCCTGTCAGAGTTTGGTTTAACATAAGTTACAATTATGGGGATGGGTACTAGTCTCATTCTCACAGAGTGCATCACTAGACCCTTTTGGTGTTCATCCCAAGGGTGCGGTTTCCTTGCACACTATTTATAGAGATAAGTCATGGGTTCTCACCCATATGTATGCACTTCTAGTATACTTTACTCCACACGGGGTGTACAAAATGGGTTCCTGTCCTTTTTACGTCAGTCTTCTAGTATGCTATTACCACACACAGGAAGTACTGTTTGGGTTTCAGTCTCATCTCTACGGTGCACAACAAATGACCTCTACTCGAGGTGTGTCGTATGGGTTACAGTCCCATCACTACGGTGCACAACATTTGACCTCTATACGAGGTGTGTCGCATGGGTTATAGTCCCACTGCTACGGTGCACAACATATGACCTCTACGCAAGGTGTGTCATATGGGTTACCATCCCATCATTACCGTGCACAACATGTGACCTCTATGCGAGGTGTACAGTATGGGTTTCAGTCCCATTACTTCAACCTTCTAGTTCTTTCATTGGTTTTAGTCCCATATTCACATATTTGGGTACACCTTTACCTTTATATAGGGTGTTTTGCTTAGGTCTCAATCCGACTTGATGTTTTTCTCAAAGTTTTGCCTAATTGCTTTACACTGTCAATTTTTCCCATGCAATGTTGTTTACATTATTTTATCTTTACAACTTTAGCAGAGAAGTATGAGTGATCTTATTGTGTTTTCTCTCAGCTTCCCTGTTTCTTGCTAGTGTTCAGTTTTCCTCCTGATGTCTATTCCTCTTTTGTAATCATTCTTCTCTTGCTGTCAGTTTTTCTTTGTTCTCTATCTGGTTTCACCCTAGTGTTGTTCTGCTTCTATGCCTTACCTCCTCGCATGTCTGCGTGGCCAGCTGATGTGTTTAGGGGATAGTCATTGGTGCTATTGCGTTGTCCTCTTTCTTGTTGTTTTCTTTCGCTGTGTTCCTTTTTCTTTTCTGTTATTTATAGAAGGGAGGATGGATCATATTTATCTCCTTTCCTCTCCTGTTCGCCTGTTGTTTCCTCACCTTTTCACCGGTTGTTCCTTCTGTTCCCCTCTATCTTCATGTTCCCTCCTTGTTGCCTTCTTCTCTTCATTGTCTATCATGTTTCTGCTTTCTTCTTTTTCTATTCTCTGTTTTAGTATTTTCTTTTCTGTTAACCACATAGAAGAAAAAGGGATATGTAGTATTCTGTCTTTGTAAGTGCAATACTATTCTACCACATGCCTAGCCAATGGAATGCTGCTGTGATGATGCGGTTAAGAATGTTGGGAATCTGAGAGAAGGGTTACAGTTGAGTGGGCTGAGCAGCATGCTGGCTGCTCCTGGTGGGGTCTGTACTGGACTTAACTGCATGTCCTGTAATCTACTTCAATAAATCTACTGAACATCCTCTACACGTCCGGACCTCAGTTACTACAAAATGTTTAAATCTGACTTTGTTTTCTATTTACCTATATATACTTATAGAGGTATCGATAAATACAAATATACATACAAAGTCAAATGTAATTTTATATATATCTATATATGTATTCACTGAAAAACCAAAGGTTAAAGTAACGTTATAGTTAGGTGGATTTCTCAGTGGCAATGTTAGCGTTTTGAACTAAAAAAAAGCCACAGAAATTCAGCAGTTATAGTTAGCAGCACTAACTATAACTTGTGCCCCCACCCTGCTCATAACCTCACATATGACATCACTCATGACATGTTCTGTGACATCATTTATAACCTCACTGATAACATCTCAAGTGCAGGGCCGGACTGAGAACTGAAACTAGCCCTGGCAAACTGCTCGGCCGGCCCCCCTGGGTGGCAGGGGGTGCGGCCGAGCTGTTTGTGAGGGCCGGTTTTGGCCGATTTTGTTACAGGGGGCCGATATTGCTGACCCCCGGTAACAAAAACGGCCCCCCAGGAGCCCAACACCGGCCCCCACCCTGGCGGACCGCCGGGGAAACGCCCGATGTCCGGTCCGGCCAGTCCGGCCCTGCTCAAGTGACATCAGTGATAATATCACTAATGACATCATTCAAGCTTTAGTTTCCCCCATATTGCTGTATAAATTACTATGACTTTATACGTACTAAAGTTGGCATTCACCTTCAACTGCCGATATATGGGAAACCCTCATTCAGTATGAATGAATGAATGAATATAAAACTTGTAACGCGCGAACTAAGCCCAAGGGCGTCAAGGCGCTATAAACGAACCTAAGGATGCAAACAGAAAAACATGCTCATACCGAGGTCTGAGAGAAAAACCAGGTCTTTAAGGCCCTACGGAAAAGAGAATGGGACACCTGACTTGAGAGATGTTCCGGGAGGGAGTTCCACAGTTTAACAGCAGCAGTGGAGAAAGCTCGACCACCCCATGTGACCTTCTTAAATCTCTGTACCGTAAGCAGATTCATATCTGCAGAACGGAGCCGCCTGTTGGGAACATAATGATGGAAAAGGGACTTAATCGCTTCAGGGCCTGACCCATAATAAGCATTGTGAGTCATGCACAGGGTCTTGAAAAGGATCCTACGGTCCACAGGCAGCCAATGCAGCAACCTAATAGCATCTGAGACTGAATCATATTTAGACAAATTCATCACCAGCCTGGCAGCGGCATTCTGCACCATCTGCAGACGCCGTATCAGGCCCTTGCTAATGCCCAGATAAAGTGCATTGCAATAATCCAATCTGGATATAACCAGTGCAATGACAGCCTGCTTACGTGCATCGAAGGAGAGATAGTGGGAGATTTTCCGTAGGATCCTAATGATCCCAAAGCACGTGGAAACTGTCCTACTAACCTGAAGGTTCAAGGACAATGAGTTATCCACGATTACCCCCAGGTTTTTGCCATGGGAGACCGGAGAGGGGCAGACGCCAAGGGCATCCGGCCACCAGTCACTGGACCATACCTCCTGCTTACTCCCAAAGACCAAGACCTCCGTCTTCTCTCCATTCAGTTTTAAAAAATTCTCCACCATCCAGGAGGATACTGCCTGCATACAGTTCCTAAAATTAAGGGCCGAATCCTTTATGTTATGCGAGATAGACACCATAATTTGGGTGTCGTCCGCATAGGACAATACTTCCAGCCCAAAAGATCTCACAACCTTCGCAAGAGGGCGACATAAATATTAAAAGAGTAGGGCTCAGGGAGGAGCCCTGAGGAACACCACAGAGCAGAGGTTTGGGGGCTGAGTAAAACGGCCAAGCTTAACCATCTGTGCTCGCTCGCTAAGAAAGGAAGCAAGAAGCCCCAAAGCAGTGCCCCCAATACCTATCTCTCTGAGACGATCAATCAGTCTACAGGGAGACAGGGTGTCAAAGGCTGCGGTGAGATCCAGTAGTACAGTGTTCAATCTGTATGCAGCTGTTCAGAGAAAGCCAAAATAGTGAATGCCAGTTCCAAAACAAATGCCATACTATCGACCCCTTTTATCTGTTTCAGACTCTTGACACACACCGAACCTACATTAAGAAATGAAGTTGATATCAATAGAGAACTGAGTACTGTAAACAGTGTTTACTCAATGGATAAAGTTCTCTCTAAACCGCACTGTTTGCAAACTGTGAAACTCTTATGAGAAAAAAAGACCACAGAGAATAGAAAAGAATCTACTAAGAACAGTGTACATTCTATGCAACAGTTGTCAAAACAAGCATTGGCATAGCCAATAGGTCTCGCCTTTGGGACCTTATAAGTGTTTAGCCAGAGCTATTTGCTTTGCCAATGTCTTTAAGCCATGTTGTAGAGCAACATGGCTGCTGTGCATTTTGTTGAAAAGTTATAATAAAAGTGTTTATAACCATTATTGTTACTATATATATATATATATATATATATATATATATATATATATATATATATCACAACAATCTTCTCCTTGGACAGAGAAACGGAGTCGCACTCGCAAAGTCGGCTGTACAAAATGTATTCTTTTTAAGGCAGCGTGGCAGTCCTGACGCGTTTCGGTCTCCAATGACCTTTCTCAAAGGTAAGCCAAGCACTCTTACATCACTGTTCAAATCCACAACGTAATTGCCTCAATTTATATTCTTCACCCTCCAGTGGACACAATAACTTGAATAAAGCATGCTGGACCTTGTGGTTTTTAAACAGTGTTAATCAATGCCCTCCAGTGGGCGATGCCATATTATCGCCGTTACTGTTGCTTTCATTTCACACATGTCAGCGCTCACTTTTGCTCCGTATACAGCCCATTTTCAAGGCTGTTGGGAACCAATCCGAAGACAGTCTTTCGGTGGCAGCCACTTACCCTATACGCTTTCGCGGGCTACAACATAGGTTCAAGGGCAAGCAAGTCTTGGCGCGCTTGTTGGTGGTGCGTCACTCCCGCAGCGGAACCAAGCCGCTAAACATCACAACAATCTTCTCCTTGGACAGAGAAACAGAGTCGCACTCGCAAAGTCGGCTGTACAAAATGTATTCTTTTTAAGGCAGCGTGGCAGTCCTGACGTGTTTCGGTCTCCAATGACCTTTCTCAAAGGTAAGCCAAGCACTCTTACATCACTGTTCAAATCCACAACGTAATTGCCTCAATTTATATTCTTCGCCCTCCAGTGGACACAATAATTTGAATAAAGCATGCTGGACCTTGTGGTTTTTAAACAGTGTTAATCGATGCCCTCCAGTGGGCGGTGCCATATTATCGCTGTTACTGTTGCTTTCATTTCACACATGTCAGAGCTCACTTTTGCTCCGTATACAGCCCATTTTCAAGGCTGTTAGGAACCAAACTGAAGACAGTCTTTCGGTGGCAGCCACTGACTCTATACTCTTTCGCGGGCTACAACATAGGTTCAAGGGCGGGCAAGTCTTGGCACGCTTGTTGGTGGTGCGTCACTCCCGCGGCGGAACCAAGTCGCTAAACATCACAACAATCTTCTCCTTGGACAGAGAAACGGAGCTGCACTCGCAAAATCGGCTGTACAAAATGTATTCTTTATATATATATATCTATATCATTCTCGCACCTAGTACCAAAGCTCTGGAACTCCATGCCTAAAGAACTAAGACTACTCACGGATGAGATAAGCTTCAGAAAGAAACTGAAGACATGGTTGTGCCCGGTATAACTCGATGCTCCATCTGTTATCACTTGCTCCTCGCGCTGGGAAGCCCCTGGGCAGCTATGCGCTATATAAAACCCATATATATATATATATATATATATATATATATATATATATATATATATATATATATATATATATATATATATTCACTGAAAAAACCATAGGTTTCAGGGACGTTATAGTTAGCTGGACATTTCACTCGTACAAAACCATAGAAATTCCACTGTTATAGTTAGTTCAGCTAACTATAACTCGCGCCCCACAATGCACTGCTGATCACATCACATATTACATCATTCATGACATGGTCAGTGACATCACTGATCACATCACTGATCACATCTCAAATGACATCACTGATGACATCATCCAGTGAATGTGTTTTTCTTTAAAGTTTAAATATGCATTATATATATACCAAGGTGTATTGAAGAATGAGTGGGTGTATAAGTGTCTGGATGGAGGATTTAGTAGGTGTGTGACTGACTGTTTAACTGAGTTATTACATGTGTCTTACTGAATGCATGGGTTAGTGACTAAACTGTGTGAATGTCTATATCAGTCTGTTTGCTGTTGTATAAGCTGCTGCATGGGTTGGTCAGTAGCTACATGAGTGTCTATATGGGTTATTAATTGGTTGCCAGAGTATTTGTATGGGTGCCTCAGTGTGTGTGTGGGTGCGTGGGAGGTGTGTGACTCTGTGCATACATGTTTGAGTGGTTGATTCACTGGGTGTATGGGTTCAAGAGTGCATGTGGAAACAGCTGTATGCGTGGGTGAGTGTGTGTATGGGTGTGTTAGTGAGTGAATGGATGTCTCAGTGGTACATGTCCAACTAACTACATATGTAAAAGACAGTGTATGTGAGAGTTGGAGTATATAAATGACTATACGTGAGAGTTAGTGATTGTGAGAGTGGCTGTATGGATGAGTGTGTACTTGTATCAGTGATTGTATAAGAGACTAATTATGCGTTTCTTTCTGTTTGAATAAGTGATGTGTTGTGTGTATAACTGTATAGGTCAGTAAATGGAAGTGTGATTGATTATTTACATGACTGACTAGGTGTGTGAGTAACTCTGGATGAGTGCTGCTGTGTGAGTGTCTGTGAAGGTGTATGAGTGCATATGATAGTTTTGTATTGATGAGTGACTGCATGTATGAGTGATTGTATGGGTGAGTGAGTAGATGAGTGTGTAGACCTAAGAACCAGTGATTAGATATGTAGTAAGTAGTATTGGTGTGTCTGTGGTTTCAAAAATGGTATTCTGTTTTTTGGAGTGGGTGTATCAAAGGTTATATTAGGGTGTGAGAAGGTGCATCAGATTGTCACATGGATGATGTCATCAGTGATGTCATCAGTGATGTCATTTGAGATGTGATCAGTGATGTCACTGACCATGTCATGAATGATGTAATATGTGATGTGATCAGCAGTGCATTGCGGGGCGCGAGTTATAGTTAGCTGAACTAACTATAACAGTGGAATTTCTATGGTTCTGTACGAGTGAAATGTCCAGCTAACTATAACGTCCCTGAAACCTATTGTTTTTTCAGTGAATTTCAAAGGTTTTTAAATGATAATTTCTAACTATAACGTACCTGAAACCTATGTTTTTTTCAGTGAATTTCTAAGGTTTTTAAATGCTAATTTCTAACTATAACGTGCCTGAAACCTATGGTTTTTTCAGTGAATTTCAAACGTTTTTTAAATGATAATTTCTAATTATAATGTTCATTAAACCTATGGTATTTTCAGTGATTTTAAATTATCATTCCATTCTCAACCTAGTGAAAACAGCCAATATCAGCAGTTTTCCAACAATAGCTTCCGCAAAAAAATTCGCCACAAATGAGAGCGACAACTAACGCTAATAATATGCAGAGTAGGCGTTCCCGTGCAAAAATAACACGAAAACACCACTTCCCGATATTTTGAACGAGCAGCCAAATCTGGGGTGCGATCCAAAAACAGGCGATAAGCTGCGTTAGCAGTAGGAATTTAACATCTACCTTTTACTGGTGTAAAGCAGGACGACTACCTACAGTGTGAAAGGGAGCCCAGCCCAGAACCACTTCTGAAGACCAACACTTGTCATAGAGCTACTGACCATGCAGCTCCGACACCCAAGAAGGCCACAACACCCACTGCCATCACCCTCAGGACCTCCCCCCTGGACCACCCCCCTCCCTACTACCGCCGAGGCAGCGCAGAACAGGACAGCGGACCTTCCAAAAACGGCATGGTCCCTCAGCCACACAATAGCTGAATCTTGGGAGATGTGGCAACCAAGTATGTGTGAAGGACGCAAGTCACCCATCAATAAAAATGCACACAATACCAAGTGTAGCGGTGATGTGGTGGACAGACCTCACTATGCAGAGCACAAACCTCTCCATGTGGACATATACTGCTGGTGCTTGTAGTGTTGTGGACAATAGACGCAACCATGTTACCTCAGACAGTGGGGAAGATCTCGGTCATGTAGCTGTGTTGTCCCCCCTTGGAAGCGGAAGTAGAGTGTGCTGGTCCAACGTACGCCACTCCAGCGTAGAAGTATGAATAAATAGGCTGGGGCTGTGGGCGTGGTTCACTTGTGGGAAGGCCAAAGCGTCTGCCAGGGCGGCAGCCCTCACCCTGCCACGAGGCCTCCGCCGTGACCGCCGGCCTCCTCAACACAGGCCCGCTGCGAACCCAGCAGCAGAGCACCACAGACTTATGTCTGTACAGACTACTGCCTTCGATCTACACTGCGGACAGCAGGGCTCACAATTCAGATCGAGTCGCGATTGCAGATGACGCACTCCAGTAGGGAAGAGACATTGATCCCAGTGCGGCCCGCCCGGACCACGCATCATCGCAGACTGCGCACACACTGAGTGCTTCAGGTACCACTAACTCAGTGCACCACAAGTCAGCACCACGTGGACTTATTAAGACAGAATTCATTAGGCAAAAGACATTGCTACCAGTGCGGCCCGCCCGGACCACGCATCATCGCAGGCTCCACACACGCTGGTTGCTTCAGGTGACACTAACTGTACAGCTCAACTCAATGCCACGTGGCTGTGGGCCCTTGCTGACCGCTGCCTCCGGCCTACACTGTGGTCATCAGGGCTCACATTTAAAATTGACTCTTGATTCATTAATTGCAGAGTCCAGTAGGCAACTAAGTATTACGTCCCTAAAACCTACATAATATCCTTTTAGTATCCTTGCTTCAAGAACTTGTTTTATATCAGTTATAGCTTTAGTACAATGACCAAATTCATCTTGCAAGTCCAAAGGAACACTGAATGGCAGTCTACACTGCGGACAGCAGAGCTCACAATTCAAATTGAGTCTTGATTTATTAATTGCAGACAGAATTGTACTCTATGTCCTTGAATTTTGTCAAGAGGAAGTGACAAAAAGCATTCCTTGATGTCTGTGCTGACTACTGCCTTCGAGCTACACTGCGGTCAGCAGGGCTCACAATTCAGATCGAGTCGCGATTGCAGATGACGCAGTCCAGTAGGCAAGAGACATTGCATCATCGCTGGCTGCGCACATGCTGAGCGCCACACCTACCACTAACTCTATGCAGCT
The DNA here is from genome assembly GCA_963921515.1 of Calotriton arnoldi. Taxonomy (NCBI): domain Eukaryota; kingdom Metazoa; phylum Chordata; class Amphibia; order Caudata; family Salamandridae; genus Calotriton; species Calotriton arnoldi. The sequence goes on along the minus strand of CAWUFW010002774.1, from coordinate 1,057,914 downwards.
CAAGTCAACACCACGTGGCTGTGGACTCTTCCTGACCACTGCCTCCGGCCTACACTGCGGTCAGCAGGGCTCACAATTCAGATCGAGACGCGATTGCAGATGACGCAGTCCAGTAGGCAACAGACATTGCATGATCGCTGGCTATCACACGCTGAGCGCCACACCTACCACTAACTGTATGCAGCTCAAGTCAACGCCACGTGGCTCTGGGCTCTTCCTGACCACTGCCTCCGGCCTACACTGTGGTCAGCAGGGCTCACAATTCACATCGAGTCGTGATTGCAGATGACTCAGTCCAGTAGGTAACAGACATTGCTCCCAGTGCGGCTCGCCCGCACCACGCACCCCGCATCATCGCTGGCTGCGCACACGCTGAATGCTTCTGATGCCCCTATCTCAGTGCAGCACAACTCATGAACTCTTTATGATACAATGTTTTGTGTATAATCTCACATCTGCTGCCCCTACCTCAGTGTACCACAAGTCATGGACCCTTTACAATACAATCTTGTGTGTATTATTTCACATCTGTTGCCCCTACCTTAGTGCAGCACAAATCATTGACCCTTTATGATTGAATTTGTGTGTCTGATCAAATGATTACTGTTGTACTTGTTGCCAGCACCAACCATTCCCGGACGGCTGGCTTACACTCACCCCACACGCATCCAGCACAGACATCACTGGACATGTGACCCTGCTAATAAAAATGAGTCGAGCGCACGTGCCCGTACCCAATTCCACTATCTATCTGTTTCCGTGTGTTCATTATGTATGCAAGATGCCGCCCCTGGGCCCTACCACATTACATTGTGCTGTGGACAGGGTATGCAACCATGTTACCTTTGGCAGTGGGGAAAACTTCGGTTATGTAACTTTCTCTCGGTCATTGTACAAGTACGTACGTAGAGACTGGATCATTAGACTACTGCAAGGAGAGTGTATAGTGAATTTATAAGTGCTTGGAGATTGGCGGAGTAATTGTATAAGTACATATGTTGGCGCAGCCTAACCCCGAACACAAGCTTGGCTCTAATTGGCTGCCCTCCATGTGCCAAAATCTGAAACTTGAACTTTGCATGGCCCTGTATTGCTACAGCTGCAACACTCCACTGAATGTGCAATAAACATTCATATCCACACAGATGTGTCATGTCCACCATCTTTCATGTGTGGAACTATGGATGAATGTAGGGTCAGTGATTCCCCATACCTTCCATGTTGGCCATGTTGTGGGACTTGGCTCACAGAGTGACACATTGGCGCTTGCGACCCGGGTGACGTCAGCACTACAACAGGGACACCCGCATCAGTTGATTCCTCATACAGCCCAGGACAGAGCCACGCCCATAGCTCCGGAGTCATTCTTCACAGCCTCACGCAGGACTGGCATACGCCAGGCCAGCCCACTCCGCTTACGCTTACAGGGAAGGACAACAACGCTACATGGCCCAGATTGTCATTGCAGTGATCTGCTGGTCACACCCTAGTTGTCAGAACGCCACAGCCACTCCCTCACGGCTAGTATACACCCACACCACACCCATCCAGCACAGACATCACAGGACACGTGACCCTGCCAATAAAAAAGACCAGGCGCACGTGCTCGACGCCATTTCGGAGTTGCTCGCACCGGATGCACTGCGGCCGGCACAGGCACACCGGCACAGGATGGTGACTTTCGGTCTACTGAAGTACGGGTACCGTAACTGCTGAGCGGGTGTACAGCCTGCGGTGATGGCCCGTCCCGGCAGTCTGGACAGCTCAGGTTTTGTGTGCCCTGCTGGACCGCAGTGTAGGCCTGAGCCATCAGACAGCGCAGGCCTACCGGCACGTGGCGTCGCCTCGCTGGTCACAGAGTTAGTGGTACCGCAAGGGCTGAGCAGGTGTGCAGCCTGCGATGAAAAGCCCGGTGCACTGGTATGTCCTCTGCCATGGTGAAATCAAGACCCAGCACCAAATGTGAGACCTAGTGGCCTGCGGAGCGGGGCTGCATGATATGCAGGGTGCCGTGTCCGCGGGCCCCGGGCTTGGGGCTTGCAGCGGCACGTGGTAGGCCCTCTTTTCTACACGCAGGTTGCGAAAGGAGAGCAGAGAGGCTTGTTAGCGCAGCGGCGGGCAGTGACCTCCGGGTAGTGGGAGTGGATGGGGTGCAGCAGTCTGGGTGCGCAGGAATGGGCAGTCACCTCCGGGCAGTGGGACTGGATGGGGTGCAGCAGCCTGGGTGCACAGCAGCGGGCAGATACCTCTGGGCAGTGGGAGTGGATGGGGTACAGCAGCCTGGGTGCGCAGAGGCGGGCAGACACCTCTGGGCGGCGGGAGTCGATGAGGTGCAGCAGCCTGCGTGCGCAGGGGTAAAACAGAGAATTAGGCGTGTGCAGTTGTATGTACTCTGCCATTACTGATGCTATACTATGTTTCAGATGACTAAACTTCAAGACTGCACTATGTCCCGGCACGTGGTTGGAGACACACCGGTGGCAGAAAGGTGAGCTGTGAGGATTTTCTCCACAGTGTCAACACTCACTCTCCCTCTCCATCTCTTCCTTTCTGTCACTCACACTCTTTCTCTTTCTCTCTCTCTCACTCTTTATCTCTTCCTTTCTCTCTCTCACACTCTTTCTCTCTTTCTATGTCTTTTCCTCTCTCTCTCATTCTTTCTTTCTCTCTCTCTTCCTCTCTGTCTCACTCTTTCTCTCTCTCTCTACCTCTCTCTCACACTGTTTCTCTCTTTCTCTCTCTCTTCCTTGTATCTCACTCTTTCTCTCTTTCTCTCTCTCTTCCTCTCTCTCTCACTCGTTCTCTCTTTCTCTGTCTTCCTCTCTCTCTCTCACTCTTTCTTTCTCTGTCTCTTCCTCTCTCTCACTCTTTCTCTCTCTCTCCTTTCATGGACGCATGACGCACAATCTTATCTTTCTTTTTGTCTTGCTGGCTGTGATTCACAAATTGTCGAGGGATGACACGCAATACCTGTACCTACTTTTATTTTGTTGTTTTGTTTAAATAAAATGTTTTATATGTAAATCCATAGATGACTGAGATTCTTATTTGTCCAACCTCACATGCATCTTCTTTACTATAATTGTGCGACATCAGCCAATTTGTTACGTTCCAGATTTCCTAAGGTTGCTGTCACATTTGTTTGTGTGGGGGGAAGTGAGGGGGCACGGCGGAAAAGGGGCTGGTGGTGGGGGGTGTCGGAGCAGTGTTGGGTGTCCGAGCTGCATGATCGTTGGCTCCATTGCATCTGTTGTCATTCACTTTGAAAGTTAAAAATATTGTCTCAAATACTTAACCACTACTACAAAACACATAACACATCTTCTTAATTTCTAATTTACCTTTGTAGTTGGTATGCAGATTTCAAATGTCACAAACGCATGCAATTCTTTTCTTGTCACACAGTACATCTAATGCACCGCTTTTATCAAGAATGGAACCAGTAATGGCAGAATTTCCCTGTTGCTCCACACATAAATACATATAAAGAACAAATCAAAATAGTTCCTTATTTTTTTTAGATTGGAAAACCTCTCTTTATTGGTTATTTTTGAACTTTCCATATAAACAGTTTTTTTAAGGACACATACAGGTGAATAGTTCAACGTATTGTATCACCACTTTCTAGAACATTCTACGACACGTGCAGGTTAAAAGTTCATCATTTTTTTAAACCTACCGATATTTCTTTTTACAACATTTTTTTCAACATTTAACGGCACGTGGAGGTCAAAAGTTCACCATTCTTTCAAGTTTGAACTGCACCTTCCAAATACAATTAGCAGGTGTGGTTGAGCTGAGCAAATTTCAACCTATAATATGTACTCCACGTATAAACTGCTTTTTTATTAACCAATGACAAAGATGCTTTTCATCAAAACTAATATACACCCTACTTTTTAGGACACAATACATTTCATCTCCCAATCGGTTAACGTTTTGTATGTAAAAAAAAGTAGTTCCCCATGTTTAAACATATCTCTTATTCTAGGAACAGACTGCATGAGCTACAGACATTTATCCATATGTTGTAGCCATACCTTCAAAATGCTAGTGTGGATTATAGGACATAGCTATGTTTTCTGGTGCAAGAGGTATGCAGAACAGAGTCGTATTGACTTAGACCTAGGTTTACAAAATGTGCACATTAAATGGTTTGCACAGAGAGGATTGAAGTGGCACCAATTGCTCCCTTTGGTTAAAACCTGTTTGCATCTCCAACACCCTGATCTCATGATTGTGCACTGTGGTGGTAGCGACCTAGGCACATTGACTGGGGTAGGTTTGGAAATGCTTATGAAAGACACCTTTGGACAATTGATGTTACTTTTGCCTCAAACTGTCTTTGTATATGCCAATATATGCCAAAGACAGAAGTGGAAATGGTCAAACCAATTTTGTCATAAGATTGAAAAATCTAGGAAGAATGTCAACAAAGCTGTGTCTGCATACCTCAGAGACCATAGAATGGGGTCAATTTACAACAGCAACATACATTTTGATATGGCTGATATCTACAGAAGTGATGGAGTACACTTCACAGATAAGGGAAACCGAGTTTTCCTGATTAACTTGAAGCTGTGCATTCGCACTTACATGTAGCTCCAACTAATAAACACAAGGGCTCTTTTTACAGCCGCCTTATATTCCCAATTTCGGCTCGCAGAGTGTCACCTGCGGGCCGTCGGGCAGGCTCGCAGAGGAAGAGCTGCGGCCCATGGGCTCAGCTCGCAGAGGGAGATCTACGAGCCGTTGGCTCGCAAAAGCACAGCACCGTACTGGCTCGCAGAGGGAGAGCTGTGGCCGGACTCGCAGAGGGAGACCAGATCAACGGGCCAACAGGCCTGCTAGCAGACACACAGCTATCAGTTAACGGGCTGGCTCGCAGAGATACAGCTGCGAGCCCTTCGAGCTGCAACCCGACGGGCTAACTCACAGAGGGAGAATAACGGGCCGACGGGCCTCCTAGCACAGACAGAGCTACGAGCTAACGAGGTGGCTCACAGAGATAGAGCTGCGGGCCCGACGGACTGCCTTCTAAAGGCATAGCCGCGAGCTGATGATGTGGGGAGAGGGAGCGTAAAAGGAGTATCTCGCACAAACAGACCTGCAGGATATTTTCAGTATTGCCTCGCAGAGGTAGAATTACGGATGCGATGCCTTTTAGACGGAGAGATGTGAGCTGACGGACTGAGTCACAAAATGGCTCGCGTCGCAGAGCTGCGAGCCGACGGACTGGCTTCTAAAGTCATAGCCGCGAGCTGGTGATGTGGGGAGAGGGACCGTGAAAGGGGTATCGCGCACAGACAGAGCTGCGGTATATTTTTAGTGTTGCCTCGCAGAGGTAGAACTACGGACCTGATGCCTTGCAGAGGGAGAGTTGTGAGCTGACGGACTGAATCACAAAATGGCTGCCAACACTTCCTAGTTTCAACAGTTCGCAGCCAATGAGCCGCAAGCTTGTGCTCGTAACGCTTCAGCCAATCAGATGTCAGAATTCTTAAATATCGATATCTGGAAAATTTGATATTTCTCTAAAACTACTGAACGGATTTACCCGATTTAAACAAAAGCATGCTTTCTGGACCAAGACCTTTCTCTGTGCCAAATTTGGCGTAATTCCGTTCAGCAGTTTGACCTGTAGCCTTGTCTAAAGTTTCCTATGAAAATTGCATGGAGAAAACACGTTTTGGGACCCCCTTTTTTCTTAGCCCCCCCTTGACGAATCCCCCCCAAACTTGTAGGATAGGAGCTGACCTGAAAAGAGGAACTTTTTGGAAAATTTCGTAAAGATTCATCAAACGACGCCAAAGTTATAAACCCATCAAAAAATGCTTTTCCTATGGAAACGTGGTCCTAACTATAACTACCTACTGGCGACCGCCAGTAGGTAATATATATATATATCTCTGGTATCCCGTGCCACCCTCGTCTTCACTCCACCGCTTGGCCAAGGGGCAGAGAAAGGCAGCACTCCATAAGGTAAGACCACACCAGGTTGTAGTTCCTTGGAAATCTTTATTTACTTATTTTTGCATTGTTTTCTTATATATGAAGTGCAATCAGTGCATCAGAGAAAAGATGACCTACGCGTTTCGGCCAGAGGCCTTCGTCCGGGTCATAGAGTGTTGAGTGTAAGGTGCATTTAAAGAGGTAGGATGACCCCTCCCTCCACCATAGAAAAAAACTTTTTGCTTGTTAACCCCTTGCCTGCTTATGACGGAACCACGCCGTCATGAGCCACGGGCGGCGTGTGCTCATGACGGCGTGGTTCCGTCATGCGGCTGCCGCTCCGCCCACGCGGCATTAATTCCCCGCCTGTGCGGGCGAATTAATGAGCGGGCGGGGCCGTGACGGAACCCCACCGTCATGAGCACACGCCGCCCGTGACTCATGATGGCGCGGTTCCGTCACGAGCATGGCAGCGCCGCGCTCACCCCCCACCTCCTCCGTGCCACGGCAAAATTTGCGCCGCGGCCAAAGGGTTAAAGGAACAGTACCTAATGTCACATGTTTTCTTTATCTACACCACAATTTCGGCTTGACAGACAAAAGTTCCAACACAAATGTCCGGGTCAGGAGAGGGTTTGAATTAGGACATGAGGTTGCTGAGTATTGATTTAGCATATTTATACAAGGTGAAGTACCCATTGTAAATCCATATCCATCAATTGTTTCTGTGTATGCATCGCAAACTGGTTAAGGGGCACAAATATTTTTCTTATATATACATACATATCTCTTCAGCATCATAATTTTTTATATTTTTTTTTAGCATCATAATTTTTACAATTTATGTTAATAATCTACACAGATTATATATATATATATCTCCAAGAAGACATTCTGTACAACTGACTTGCCCAATTAAAAAAGAATTAACTTAAAAAAATGTTTTTTAGTTTTTTGTCCTTGCAATTCTAGCCACTTCTTCCTGCCTGTTCTAATGCTTGTTTGTTATAGTTTTATGTTTTTTGCTATTGGGGGGACATAAACAACGGGGGTGGAGGCTGGGAAATAGTACCTGAATTACAATACAGCAGCGGACAGTCTGTAGGGGAGAATCAACAGATGCCAGATTCCAAGGGAAGACTGAGGTGATGCTGAGGAGGTGGTGTGCTGATGCGGAAGTGATGCTCAGGTGATGCTAAATGATACTCAGGTGGTGCTGAATTATGATGAGGTAGTGCTGAAGTGGCGGTGTGCTGGTGCAGAGATGATGCTGCGTGATACTGAGGTGGTGCTGAGTGATGCTGTGGTGTTGAGTCAAGCTGAGGTGGTGGTGCTGAACTGGTGCTCAAGTGGTGCTGGGTTGGTGCTGTTCTGAGGTGATACTGTGCTGATGCGGAGGTAGTGCTGAATTGATGCTGAGGTGGTGCTGCGCTCGTGATGGTGCTGTGCTAATGCGGAGGTGATGCTGCGCTGGTGCGGAGTGAGGTGGTGCTGCATGGGTGCTGAGTCAGTGCTGCACTGGTGGTGGTGCACTGATGAGGAAGTGGTGCTGAGATGGTGCTGTGCTGTTGCTGAGGTGGTGCTCAGGTGATGCTGAGTGATACTGAGGTGGTACTGAGGTGGGGTTGAGTCTTGCGGAGGTGGGGTTGTGTGATCCTGAGGTGGTGCTGAGTCATGCTTAGGTGGTCGTGCTGAGCTGGCGCTCAGGTGGTGCTGAGTGAAGCTGATTTGGTGCTGTGCTGATGGTGCGCTGTTGAGGTTGTGCTGCTTTGATGCTGAAGTGGTGCTGCATTGGTGCTGAATTGGTACTAGCAAAAAGCTGACAGCAAAAGCTGATGCAAAATAGAAAAATATTGCACTATAGTGGTTTATTGTTCCTCATATGGAAAATGATAAAGGCACTACATGTTGCGGGCAGCGACTCTACAAAACGTGAAAATCACTTCAGGTTGTGCTTCGACAACATGCACATACCTGCTTTAGCAGCCACACAGGAGCATCACCAATGCAGCTCATCAGGGGATCATACACATGAAGTGGAAGTGCAACAGATATCCCACTCCGAGGCTGCATGCTGGCCTAAACCACCAACCAGGTGCTTTATTCTCAACCATAATAATTCTTCTGTCAGGCAGGAAGGCATTCCATGGGTCATATCGTTCCATAAGAAATTCCAATGAGGTCATCTACTGGAACCCTGGTCCCTGTGCCAACCACCCCCTTGGTGTCAAGTTTTGTGGTAGCTTCCAGCGGCTGAAGGATGCCAGGTCAGCACCCTGACTAACTTAGAACATGAAAAGAGAATTACTCTGCTATATTACACAAAAGCGGGCTATGGCTACTCTAGACGAGCTACGTTCAGTAATTGTAATTGCATTTATACAGCGCTTACTACTCGTGGCAAGGCGTTGAAGTGCTTTTCGGCAAGTAGTATGTTACTCCGGAACCCTACAAGGATTAGTGGTTAGTATCGGGAAATATAAAATGTACTTGTGCAGTGGACATATGACTCATATTTCAGCTGAAATGGATAGTGGAGAGATAGAAGAGGGAGGGGTTTACATTTGAATAGCGCTTGGTACCCCTGATGAGGTATCAAAGTGCTTTTCGAGGAGTAGCACAGTACTCTGGAACCCAAACAGGATTAGTAGTGAATTAGTATAGGGAAATATGAAATTAATTTGAGCGGTGGCGATATGAGTTTGATAGATAGATTGAAAAGGATAGTGGAGAAATAGAAGAGGGAAGGGTCTAGCAAGTGTTTATTTGGAGTTCATAGCAGCAGGAGCAGGTTTGGGATGAGTAAGGGTGGGAAGATTTAGAGGGAATGTGACAGAGGCTGGACGAGGCACTTTTGCGAGGAACCCTCACCAGAAGCAAATGGTGCTCACAGGGTTTATGCTGCACTTGAAGTCAAGAGGAGCCAATTATTGGTGATGGGCCTTAAATTGGATGTTCAGCACTGTGTGCATCTGCTTCTATATCTCCTCAGCTAGCCAAGTCGGTAAAATGGCACTTGAGTTATACAGCCGGGAATGAACACCTCCCATCATTGTGTAGCTCATGCTTCAGTGTACCCCTCATTACCCTGCATCACTCACCTGTAGGATCCTATAGTAACTCCTAACCTCAGTAGAGCTTCTCCTAGCACTGGAAGGACAGCTGATTTGTAAGGTAAAGCAATTTTCTTAATGTGATTTCATCCAGACTACCCCATATACACATTCAGTAGGTGCAGAAACCAACCAAGCCATCTTATGGTCATTAGAACAAGTGATCTGCATGTTATCTACAGACACCCCAAGCAGGCACTGGACTTCCTGAACTCTCTCAGTGGGGCTGTACTGTGTAACCTGCAGGTGACCGTTTATGACAAGGGCTCTACTCACCTATTTATCGGCAGCTTTTCTCTGGCTCTTTTTGTACAACTCACAGACCTCAATACTAGGATATGTTTGAAGGGTTTCAAGAATGATTTTACCTTTTCTACTATAGTCCACCCTGACACTTGCATGGTCCCTCACAACTCACCTTCACCTCCATCTCCTGTTTCTCCCATTTTTGTGGGTTTGGTATGATGCCTTAGTGAGGTTGTATTTCGTTACAACACATGCCTTTACCACGCAATGCCTTTACCACACATTTCCTTTACCACGCAAGTCTTTATATATAGAGACGAACCAGGCAGCACTTCAGTGAACAGTGTATAATCCACAAGTGTTCTCCAGGTTAAGGTGAGCCCTCAGTGAGCAGTTGCTCCAAAGAGAGAAGTGCCCTCCAGTGAGGAATGTCCCCAGTGCATAGTCCACAATTGTTGTCCAGTGAAGAGAGCCCTTGATGAGCAGCTGCCCCAGAGTACCACCAGAGATAAGTGCCCCTCAGCAAGGAGTGCCACCCGCGAGGAGCATCTTCCCAGTGAGGAGTGCCCTTCAGTGAGGAGTGTCCCCATCGAGGAGTACCTTTCAATAAAGAGTGCCCTTCAGTGAGTAGTGACCCTCTGTGAGAAGTGCCACCAGTGAAGAGTGCCACCAAAGGATCCTCTTCCCAATGAGGAGTGCCCTTCAGCGTGGCATGCCCCAGAGCGAGGAACCTCTTCCCAGTAAGGAGTGCCCTTCAGCGATGCGCGCCCTAGAGCGAATAACCTTTTCCCAGTGAGGAGAGCTCTTCATTGAGGCGTGCCACCAGTGAAGAAAGCCCCCTGAGTGAGGATCCTCTTCCAGTGAAGAGTGCCCTTCAGCGAGGAGCGCCCCAGAGTGAGGATCCTTTTCCCACTGAGGAGAGCCCTTCATTGAGGCGTGCCACCAGTTAAGAAAGCCCCCTGAGTGAGGATCCTTTCCCAGTGAGGAGTGCCCTTCAGCGAGGCCTGTCCCTCCCCAGTGAGGGCAGCCCACTGATCCCATCTTTCACCACACTAGTGCTTGAAAGAGCTCCGTGGCCTGCAGCCGTGTGGGGCCGCAGAGCTTGTGAACATCTTGCAATGCATGTTTACTGTGCCCTCAGGGGCACGCTCGGGGTTGTACCCACATTCATCGAATAGAGGTTGTGTGTAATGGCCTGAGCTGCGGAATTCAAAACTGAGGAACAAGGTCTGAGTCTCAGCTTTAGCTCAACATCCTGTGATTCTGGACAAAGCATTTAATTTCCCCGTGCCAGTCTTCCTCCCAAAAAATGAACGTGACCGTGTGTAATGTAACTGGACCTTATGTAAACCGCTCTTATACCGTTGGGTAGAGTTAGCGCTATATAAAATTGCAACAACAAAAAATACTACAGGCGAACGCATTCCGATTCAGGATAAAGACTTTTGACTTTTGTAGGCCAAAACACAGCTTTATTGTAGATTAAATTGCATTTGTATAGTGCTTATTGCCCCTGACGAAGCGCTGAAATGTCAGTGATCTAAAAGCGTCCCCCTTCAACGCGTTGGTGGGGACAATAAACTGCCATGGCTCCTTTCAAGCTCTCGTTACCTGCTGTGCCCATGTGTTGGGTGTGCACCACGTGCCCCAGCCCCCCTTACCTCCCTGGGCTCCGGGCAGGACATCTCTCCCTCCAGTCTCTCGGGCGAGGCGTGAGTGTCGGAGCTGCTGTGTGTGCTAGAGAGGATCAGTTCAGAGGACCCGGGCTGTCTCCAGAGCCCCACAGTGGCACTCGGGCTGGACCCGCTTGGGAGACGCTGAGACAGACAGACTGGGACAGACCGACGGTACCTTCTGCAGGCGGACACTTATAAATTTCTCTTGGTGCTATGTGAAGGGCATTGTACTTGAAATTCATATTTGAATCCTTCCTCAAACAGATATTCTAGTCCAGCAAACGTGACTTGGAGTATATACATAAATCGCTGCATGGCACTTGCTAAGTAAGAAGGGGATCTGCGCCACACAAGAACACTGCTGCAACATGCCCAACCGACATGGACACATTGGCATGCTATTTCATAAAAAATAGATATCATAACCTCTTAGTTAAGGGCTGGCTATCCCTGACAAAGAGAAGCTTCTCCACGGGAGTCAGCTAGCAGGCATCATCATCAACAACAGACAGACAAAACACCGGACTAAGACACCCATATGAAGATATCACAGCAAGACGTGCACGTGGACAGGGGTATACAGTGAGCCAAGAAGCGTCTGTGCACTGCAACGCAGGTGCCCATATTAGTGTGGTAAATGTACTTTAAAAATGTGGAAACACAGTTTATCACCTTTAATGCTCCCGCGAGGTATTCCTCAAACTAAATATAATGCCGCATGAAATCAAGTTGTATTTTTTTAGCTATATAATTTAGTGTGTTTTCTGGCGCTGTGACGCATTGACGTATGGGGGTGGGTGGGGGGGTTTACATGCAAGCACGCCATTCATTCTCCCCAAAGAGTAAAACCGGCATGTAGTAAACAGTCAATTGGGTGGCTTGAAGTGGAGCTGTGGCATAAGGGCCCCCACCCCAAGGCTTTAAGGTTGTCCCGTAGCTGCTCATGAGGGGAACACGCAGCCCCCTTCCCTTCCTAGCGCTCCAAACTGTTGTCAGCTCCAGCCCCTTCCCTGCTGTTCCCCCAGCCCACTCTTGTATACCTCGCCCCCCCATTCCCCTCCTCCTGCAGAGCTCAGCTGCTTTGTATCTGGGTCCGTGGCATGTGACCCACATGCATACAGAACTTGATACCAGATACTTGTTACAGGGGCACGCTACTGTGGGAAACTCATTAAAATACACTGAAAGAGACCACCGCCTTTGCTCTTAAAGCATCAGTGCCTAAACTAAAGAAAACTTTTCAGAAGCAGGTACAATGCAAAAAGACAGAGAGCGGGGCTCGGTATACCGCTTACTTGTGACATGACCAGCTGCACGGCAGCCTACTTTTCAATCAGTTTTATGCACTGCACTCTCTTGCAACATTTTTGCAGAAAACAGTAGCCAATTAGAAGGCAGACTTTGCACTCCGTGCGCAGGAAACCGCGGGTGGCGGCGATATTCATGTTTTAACTTTTTGCGTCTCTCAGACTGTGGAGGTTGAGGAGGGCGCTTCGCACTAATGCATGTGTGTAATATCTCTATGGATGTGTTCGTGGCCAGGAGGGAGGAGGCTTTGAGTGGGTGTCACTGCTCCTTTCTCCTGCAGCTCGTCCTGCGCTCCAGACCTTGCTTTATTTGTGCGACATAATGTTTGCAAACCTTCTAATGTTTTAAAGGATAAATAAAAGCAGTACTCTCGCCTCATGATGGTGATTTGTCACTGTAACCAGCGGCAACTTATACTTAGAGGCGAGCCTTTGAAAAAATTGGATCGCGTTCACCAAGCAGGCAGATGAGTCCCGGGGCTGTTGATGTGTGCCCCATAAATGCCCCTGCACGGCACAGATCGCTCTGCTAGAAAGGGTCGTGGCGCTGGGCTGTTGGCAGCACTAGAAATTTCAACATCGGACAGGCCCTGGCAAGCACGAGAGTGCGCGTCACCCGGGAGGCTAATTAATATCGCAAGTTTCGGAGGACAGGCTGCAGCAGCAGGAGGGGGAGGAGGCTTTGGTCTTGTGCACACTCGCAAGTAGGGCCAGTTTCAGTGGGCTAAGAAAAGGCTAAACCCCGCTGAAAGGAGAGCCCTCCCAAAGAAACTCAAAAAGAAGTGGAAGGAAATGGTAACAAGCATTTGCAATGCAATAGGACTCGCATTTACACAAGACCTATTGCATTGGAAACGGGAGTGCGTGCGAGAAGGCATGAACGAGAGTGCGGTGGGGGGGCGAGAAGGCACGGACTGCGGGAGGGGGGCCACGAGAAGAAAATAGTGATTGAAGTAAAGGGGCCAGTAGCCCTGCAAGGATACTAATGACGACATGGCCGTCATAGGGAGGGACTAACAGGCCTAAAACCAATCGGAAGGCAGCATTTAGGACCTAAACCAATGAAAAAGATGGGCGGAGAGTGGGCGGAGCTTCCACAAAGCTTCCACGCTATACTGAATACTGCATGCCTCGCAAAGCGAGCAGCGCATGCGCGCTGCCGCTATAGGCTCGACCTAAAAATGATATTTGCTAAAAATAACCAGGATCTGAAAGTGCTAAAGATCATACTAACTGCAGCCTTCATACTGTGGTGAAAAGTTTACAGATAGCCCTTCTTCTGAAGCAAAACAAGCATGCGTACATAGGTTAGTACCTGGTGCACACATTCTTACATGTTAAGTATAAATTAACATGGCGACACGATTCTCTCTAATAACTCAAGGCTGCTTACAAACGTTGGTATCTACTAATTAGAATCTTTCTCCTGTTGGAAACTTTTTCATCATAACCAAAAAGTTATGTGGAGCATAATAAATGCAAGTCAACTGTCACTCATGCACAGAGTTACTCATGAATGCAAACATTTACAATGTGTTCAATATCTCTACACAGCTATGGTGCATTGGGAACACATGCGTTTTATAAACACTTACACCCATTAGCTGCATCCAAGCTGTACAAAATTATGCAGAATTAATATGGTAGTTACTTGCCGCTATGTAAACTGTAAAACAAACTAGCACACTCATTGGATGATATCATGAGTGATGTCATAGAACATGTCATGAGTGATGTCATGTGAGGGCATAAGCAGTGCATGACACACGTAGGGCCCGATTCACAGAACTAACTTAAGACAAAATCCTAAACTTACTACCATTTTGGTATTCACAGAAGGCACTTACTCATTTTGGTATTCACAGAAGGCACTTACTCATTTCGGTATTCACAGAAGTTAGTAGTCCTAACTTTAGGACTCCTAAATGCCTTCTGTGAATACCGAAAGTCTTAAAGTCAGGATTTTTCTCAGTTTAGGAGTAGTAAAGTTAGGACTCCTAACTTGAGATCTCCTAAATGCCTTCTGTGAATACCGAAAGTCTTAAAGTTAGGATTTTTCTCAGTTTAGGAGTAGTAAAGTTAGGACTCCTAACTTTAGGACTCCTAAATGCCTTCTGTGAATACCGAAAGTCTTAAAGTTAGGATTTTTCTCAGTTTAGGAGTAGTAAGTTAGGACTCCTAACTTTAGGACTCCTAAATGCCTTCTGTGAATACCGAAAGTCTTAAAGTTAGGATTTTCTCAGTTTAGGAGTAGTAAAGTTAGGACTCCTAACTTTACTACTCCTAAACTGAGAAAAATCCTAACTTTAAGACTTTCGGTATTCACAGAAGGCATTTAGGAGTCATAAAGTTAGGACTCCTAACTTTACTACTCCTAAACTGAGAAAAATCCTAACTTTAAGACTTTTGGTATTCACAGAAGGCATTTAGGAGTCCTAAAGTTAGGACTCCTAACTTCTGTGAATACCGAAATGAGTACGTGCCTTCTGTGAATACCAAAATGAGTAAGTGCCTTCTGTGAATACCAAAATGGTAGTAAGTTTAGGATTTGTCTTAAGTTAGTTCTGTGAATCGGGCCCGTAGTTCTTAGTGATGCTAATTATAACTGCTGAATTTCTGTATTTTTTTTCAGCTGAAAACATTAACATTGTCACTGAGAAATTCACCTAACTATAATGTTACTTAAACCTTTGTTTTTTTCAGTGAATTTGTAGGGTTTAAAAAAAAATAATATATATATATATATTGAAAAATACATAGATACTAAGTACTCCAACAAGGTTTGCGCTGAGATTGTTCAACTTCTTAGTTTTTGTAACTCACATATACAGAAATATTCCCATCACAGTTTTCATAGTCTTTGTATGTATCTTTCCATAAACTTCATATTTATATTTAAAAAATACACTGATCAGTTTTTCCTATACTGTAAACTACATGTTTTCACGATGTACACGATGGGAGTCTTGTGAAATCGCAGCGTTATATATTTTATTGTTATCTGTTGTATAGAGTTCTTTTTCACCTGGTCAATTGTGATTTAATACTAATGTTTAATAACAAAGTCAGGTCAGTATGTATATTGTATTAATTATTTTGTTTACAAACTTACGGCTCTCACGAGATGATCGCGGGAGCCGAACACACAATCCCCTGTATGCATTACGAGGGAGCTTTACTTCCTGTCTGGCTCTCACGATCCGCTACCAAGATTGTACATTTGGAATTAAGTTCATAATAGTGTATTGTTGTAATTTTGAAGAAAGTATGACATGAGAAGTGTTGTTTAGAGTCCAAAGACCGTTGATGTATTGTTGCATTAGAGATATTAAGAAAGTTCTATGTATTTGACGATCTCGCGGCCCTCTCACGAGACACTTGCAAAACACCTAGGAGAAGACAGACATCCCAAGGAAAGATTATGATTCGTTCATATGGATGTTTTTATTTATCAAAGAAAAATTCCTTCCATGTTGCATCATTTGCCTATTGTGATTTTCTCTGGTTACACCTTTTTGACTACCTCTCTGACTTTGCTTATTTTCTATAATCAGAATGTCATCATCTGATTCAGATGAGAACCCTACTCCTGTTCCTGCAAGTCAGCCACCACAGCCACCCAAGGTGTTCTTGGTCTAGAATATTTTTTCAGATGAGGCCTGGTGTGAAGAAAGTGTCTAGCAAGCGTATAATTTGTCACATATGCAAAAAAGAGTTCAGCAGGGGCAGCTGGAACAAGCAATATTTCATGAATACCACTGGGATGTGGCGACATTTGTGAGCTAAACACCCTGAACTGTTTGCTCAGGCTGACTTAGCCCATGCTGCAGAGCTTGATAACTCCTTAGGGGCGCCCACATCTTTCCAACCTGGTGACAGTGTACCTTCCCAGGTGCTCCCTGCACAAGCAGATAACAATCCGGCATTTCTGAACAAAGCCTTTTTTTGTTGTGTATGTAAGATGATTATTTTTTTCTTCTGAGACAAGCAGGGGTGCACAGGACCGGCTTGTCCAGGATCATAAATGCCTACCTAGGCAGTATTTTTTCCCCTACATTTTCCCCCTCTTTGTTTTGAAGGAGATGTGTTTTTTACTCCCGCTTTCTTGTTTTTGTTCTAACCCTTTGGAAAAAAATACAAAGAGTTAAAAAAAACACAAATAAATACAGTTGTTGAAAATGTTATTTGAAATAGCCCTTTTCAGAGCTATCCTATACTTTTGGTATGTATGTTGTTTGTACTATGTACCCTTTTTCCCTTTTTGATGACTCTTGCTCTACACATTTGCTAGAGCCATGATGCTCTCATACACAGCATGGTTCACTCTTGCGGGCCTCTCGTGAGAGCCAGGAGCATAGTCCTCCACATTTACTCTGAGGGGGCAGTGTTTGCTGCTTTACAGTTGAGAGAGCTTACTTTTTTAATTAAATTTGCATTTTCACTGAACATATTCTGTTGTAATGGGTATAATTTATATGCACCACATTTTCGCTACTTCCCTTTTTTTATGCAATCCTGCAAGGGTCTCCTGAGATCTTAAACTTTTTGGGGAAAATAGGAATTAACCATCTATTCATCACAGTACTTATCTCTTACACAATTTCTCTCAAAAACAAACACCATAATATGCATTAAAACTAATGGAGTATATGGTGAACTCATCTACTCCTTTTTACTACTCGCGATCCCACTAATTTGTAAAAATCTGTTAAAAACAATATACATTTATTTTCTTTACAGTAGTTATCCCTTAAGCATCTCCTTTCAAAACTTAGGTGGACAGCATGCCTTTCTGCTGCCCTCTTATATAGCTCTTTTATTTCATTTCCACAACACCTCAAAATTTTCACAGCAATGGCCGCTATTTCATTTCTATCATTCCAACAACCAGTCAATCGGAGCACCGTGAAGGCTCCCAGGAAAAATGGGCCTCTCCACCAATCACAGGGATGCATTTTTGATTTTGTGCTCTCACAGGACTCCCGCGTGCCCAAGTGCCCCCAATATGCAATTATTTTTGACCCATAATATCTCAAAAACTACTGAATGAATTAACATCAAATCACAAAAAGCACAATCTGCGGACAAAGATCTAGCTTCCTGCCGAATTTGCTGTAATTCCGTTCAGCAGTTCTTGCTAAAACCTATCTTACAGAAGTCTATGTTAAATGCATGGAGATTTTGCATTTTGGGACCCCCCTTTTCTCTCACCCCCTGCTTGATGGATCACCCCGAACCATTCCAGGAAGGAGCTTAGGTGGATGAGCTTTGTTTATGGAAAGTGTCATGAAAATTCAGCAAACGGTGTCAAAGTTATTAGCAAACTAAAAAACGCTCAGTCTATAGAAAAGCAGACCTAACTATAACTACCTACGGGTGACCGTCAGTAGGTAATGTATATATTCACTAAAAAAAACAAAGGTTACAGAGACATTATAGTTAGGTTCAGATTTTACACACACAAACCATAGAAATTCAGCATATATAGTTATAGTTATCTCAAGTAACTATAACTCGTGACCTAAGGTAACTATAACTCTCGCCCCCAGCATGCACAGTTTTTTCATCGATAATTGTACTGCAAATGTTGCAGTGATATTGTCAATGATGTCATGAGTGATGTCATATGTGGGGTAAATAGCAGTTCATGGTGAGGGCGCTAGTGATAGTTACTTGAGATAACTATCACTATAACTGCTGAATTTCTATGGTTTTGTGTGTGTAAAATCTGAACCTACCTTAACATCCCTGTAACCTTTGTTTTTTTCAGCAAATTTCTAAGTTTTTTAATGCTAGTTCCCAACTATAACGTCTGTGTAACCTTTGGTTTATTTAGTGAATTTCACAATTTTTTAATATAAATTGTACTATGATTTGACCCATAAGTTCAATTCAATAATATACATTTTCACAAGTTTATAAATACATTTTATCCACACATTCATTCTAATAATATATTTTAAAACTAAAAATGTAAAAATTAAGGTAAAATAACTTATGTAGTCTTTCTATAAATGCAAAAGTCTTTCTTTTTTTAAATTCATTTTATGGATCTGTCACGAATCCTCGGACAAATAAGGGGTCTGCCAGTTACATTGCACACATTCAATACTAAAAAAAAAAAACATTTAATACAAACAAATGCTATTGCTATATCTCGAAGTGTATCACTGCCTGTGTGTGGGTATGTGAGTGGCTGTGTGACTAACTTTGTGGGTGTATGAGTGGCTATATTAGTTTGTGGGTAGGTTTGTGAGTAGGTGTGTGGGTGTGTGAGTAGATGTGTAAGTGGCTGTGAGTGGGTTTGTGGTTCTGTGAGTGGCTGTATGGGTGTGGGTATGGCTGTGTGGGTCTGTGAGTGGCTGTGTGAATGGTTTTGTGGGTTTGTGAGTGGGTGAGTGAGTGAGTGAATGTATGGGTGTATGAGTTGTGTGGGTGTGTAAGTGGGTCTGTTAGTGTGTAAGTAGGTGTGTGGGTCTGTGAGTGGGTGAATGTCTTTTTTTAATTGGGGTCTCGATCAGCAGATTCGCCCGAATCTGTGGATCCTCGTACGCTAAGAAAACTGTTTATGGACAATGTCTTGCCCATGAGGGGTCCCTCACAGACCCCCCCATCTGTCCCATGGGGTCAGGGTACCTCTACCATAACTCCTTCAATAACATTTACATTTAATTTTCTCCCTTGGGAACCGTGTCCCGATGCACAAAATGTAGGCCGCAACTTTCCTCTCAGATTGCTGCCAGCCAATCACAGCATTTCTGTTGGGTGCATGGATCCACAAATCCGCCCGGAGGGACGATGCCGAGGGAAAATTAAATAAATCTGGATCTGCAGTGTATCCACGTCTCTAAATATACATAAAACTTTTTACTTTAGTAACTCCAAAACTACTGAACAGATTTACACCAAGTTACAAAAAGCACTCTTTCTGGACCAAGATATAGCTTTCTGCCAAATTTGGTGTATGGAATGTCCCACCTACCTACTTCTGATTCAGATGTGGACTCTTTTATGTCCTTTAAAAAACATCTGAAAACCTGGATTTTCACATCTTGACAACCCCTTTTTTTGGACGCTTCGCTTCTGCTGACTCCTTTGTTCCGCGATAGTGCCTTGACACCTATGGGTTTTAGTGCGCTCTATAAATTCTATCCTATCCTATCTTATCTTAATTCCGTTCAGCAGTTCAGGCAGTTGTCGTATCTAAAATCACTATGAGAAATTGCATGGGAAAACGTGTTTTTTGACTTCCTCTTTCTCATGGCCCCCGCTTGATGGATCACCCTGAAACTTTCCAGACAGTAGCTGAAGTGACTGGCACACTAAGTTTAAAATGTTGTGAAGATTCGTCAAACAGCGCCAAAGTTATTAGCAAAACAAAAAACTCTTTTCCTATGCAAACTAGGTCCTAACTAAAACTACCTACTGGCAATATATATTTACTTCCTTTAGACTTGTATCTGAAAGGACCAGGCGCAGACTCCAGTGCAGTGCTTGGAATATTTATTATACGCAACAGATTACTCCACCGTGACTCGTTTCATCCGATGCGTTCGGCCTTGTTCACACATATGCAGCTCCATTTTGGATGCTTTTATAAAGTGCTCATGTAACTCAAAGACATTGGAAAAAATATATCTTATGGTTTTTAGTTGTGCCGATTGTGCTATTTCTTATAATTGTAAACACAGTTACTCTTAAAAAAAAAGAAATTGATTAGCAAATATGTTAGCAGAATTTTGTTTTTTTAACAATTCACAATAGTGAAAAGAATACTAAATAGTGGGTATCTCATACTGATTAAATTAACAATCATACGCAATTCATCAGAATTGACAGTTCAGCAAAATTGATCAAAACTAAAATAAGCATATTCACTCCAAATCTTGTGCTTATTAGGTACGTCTCAGTCATGACCACACATTAAAACTGCCATAGTATGTACTGTTCTTCCACCAGTTTATTCCAAGTGGGCCTATTCAAAAACCTCAATAATGGGATAAGTTCTGAAGTAACTACCATGACTCTAAAGCCAATAAACAACAACATCGGGGTAGGGTAAGGCGAATATATTGTCACCCTAATGGACATACGAGTGCGACTCATATGAAGTATACATCCGACACCATGTATGAAAATCATATTCACATGTACACTTGTCTGATATGCAGAACTGGAATTGGTTACAATCTATTATGTATGAACAATAAGCATGACAATGTCTATCGCACCTGCTATGGTTACCTCATCCCTACCTCATATGTGTTCATTGTTACTTATATTTTGAAAAAATGCAAATAAAGATATATATATTTTTTTTTAATTGATTCTCAAGCCAACAGTAAATGAAAAAGAAACAAGAAGAAATTGAGCTGGCAAATATCTAATTGGTGAAGCCTGGGATTATAGCAGCGTGTTTAAAACATTCAAATAAAAATAATAAAATTTAATTGTAAGATGTTTAAAGGAAATAGAAAGCAAATTAGCTTTTATTTTTAAATTAAGTATTACTTATGTATGTATTTGTTTAGGTAGTTGGGTATGGCAGGTTAAGTATGGTTAGTAGCCATTGTAAGTGTGGTAAGTATGTATGATAGGTTAGATAGGTTTGCTATGGCAGATAGATATGTCAAGTATAATACAGGACTAATGTCCTGGTATCGATAATGTTATCCCAATAGTATTGTACCGTAAAGTGGTCCAATAGCCAAAAAAATCACCGAACAGAAGCTAAAATGTGTATTCACCCAATTCCTTTCTTATTGCCATTAACTCTTTCGGTGCTAGGCCCCCCGTGTTAAGCCTATTTTGGCTATTTGGGGTAGTTTGCGCTTAGGCCCCTGTAACCTTTTGTCCACATAAGGTATCCACGTCAACTTTGCGCCCTTTTTTTCCAACACCCTGAGGATTCTAAAGGGACCCAGGGTTTGTGGATTCCCCTGGAGGGGACCCAGAAATTACCCAAAATACAGCTAAATTTGTTTGTTTTTTTTAAATGGTAAAATATTGCTGCAGAAGAAAGCGTCTGGGTATTTTCCTGCAAATGGCATCAATAAAGGGTTTGTGGTGCTGAAGTCACCATCTTCTCAGCTTTCAGGGACAGGCAGACTTTTGTCAGAAAACCAAACTTTTCGACACAGTTTATCATTTTACTGGGACATAGCCTATTTTTCATATTTTTTTTGTGTGCTTTCAACCTCCTTCCAGTTAGTGGTAGAAATGGGTGTGAAACCAATAATGGATCCCAGAAAGCTATACATTTCTGTAAATTAGACAAAATTCTGAATTCAGCAAGGGGTCATTTGTGTAGATCCTTCAAGTTTTTTTTATAGAAACTAACAGTTGAAAATAGAAAATATTGAAATTGAGTTGAAAATAACAGCCATTTGTGGCAACATTTTCACCTGTAACTTCTTCTAAGTCTGACAGATTTTTAAAGCAATATACCTTTACATCCGCTGGACCATTCAGGTTGTGGGGATATATAGGACTTGTAGGTTCACCAAGAACCCAAGGAACCCAGAGCCACTAACTGAGCTGCATCTTGCAATGGTTTTTCATTGTGTTCCGGGTATATATAAATTCATTTAGAAAAATATAAAAAATGAAAAATCGGTACCAACAAAACCAATATATTTCCGAAATGGGAACAAAATATAGAGTTTATAAGCAGTGGTTTTTTGCGCATATCCAAAATTGTGGGTACCCGTACAAGCATGTGATTTAGAGGTCATTTTTCAAAATGACTTCTTTTTCTTATAAATTGTCTTACATTTGGAAGGCAGAAATGCAAAGAAAGTCAATTGGTAATAACACTTGCTCTACTATTCTGTGTTTCCCTAAGTCTCCCGATAAAAATGCTGCCTCACTTGTGTGGGTAGGCCTAGTGTCCACGACAGGAAACGGCCCAAAACGCAACGTCGACTCATTAAATTCTTCCAGTGAAAACAGACCCTTTTTTTGCAATGTGCCTAGCTGTGGATTTTGAACCCTAGCTCAGCCGGCACCTAGGTAAACCTAGCAAACCTATACATTTTTGATAACTAGACACCCATGGGAAGCCAGGATGGGGTGACTTGTGTGGCTCTCACTACGTTCTGTTACCCAGAATCCCTTGCAAATCTCAAATTTTGTCAAAAAATCACATTTTCCTCACATTTTGGTGATGGAAAGTTCTGGAATCTGCGTGGATCCACAAACTTCCACCCACCCAGCATTCCCCAAAGTCTCCCGATACAAATAGTATCTCAGTTGTGTGGGAAGGCTTAATGCCCGCGACAGGAAACAGGCCAAAACGCAACGTGGACAAACCACATTTTTACAGTGAAAACTGACCCTTTTTTTGCAAAGTGCCTAGCTGTGGATTTTGAACCCTAGCTCTGCCGGCACCTAGGGAAACCTAGCAAACCTTATACATTTTTGGAAACTAGACACCCAGGGAAATCCAGGATGGGGAGACTTGTGTGGCTCTCACCAGGTTCTGTTACCCAGAATCCCTTGCAAACCTCAAACTCTGTAAAAACAAAAACAAATTCTCCTCATATTTCTGTGATGGATAGTTCTGGAATCTGCGTGGATCCACACAGATCCACCCACCCCGCACCTACAAAGTCTCCCGATAAAAATGGTACCTCAATTGTGTGGGTGGGCCAAGTGCACACGGCAAGGAAGTGCCCAAAACGTATTGTTGAGACATCAAAATTACCTAACATAAAAGGACCTGGTTTTGCAAGGGGGGCACCTGGATTTTTTGCCCCGGGCTCGGCAACAACTAGGGAAACCCACCAAACCTACACATTTATGAAACCTAGTCCCCCGGGAGAGTCTAGGGAGGTATGGCTTGCATGGACCCCCCAACATTTTCCTACCCACAATCCCCTGCAAACCACAAATTTAGCTGAAAAAATCTAATTTTTCTCAAAGTTCTGTGTGGGAAAGTTGTGGGATCACTGGGTTGACACAAATTTCCTACCACCCAGTGTTCCTCCAGGTCTCCCGATATAAATGGTACCTCACTCGTGTGGGTGGGCCAAGTACCCACAACAGACAAGGGCCCAAAACGTATTGTGGAGACATCAAAGTTACCTATCACAAAACGACCTGGTTTTGCAAGGGGGTGCACCTGGGTTTTTTGCCCTGGGCTCGGCGCCATCTAGGGAAACCTACAAAACCCACACATTTCATAAAACTAGACACCCGGGGGAGTTCAAGGAGGTATGGCTTGCATGGACCCCCCAATGTTTTCCTACCCAGAATCCCCTGCAAACCTCAAATTTAGCTGAAAAAAACACCTTTTCCACACATTTCTGTGTGGGATCACAGCACCAGCACAAATGTCCTACCACACAGTGTTCCTCTCAGTCTCTCGAGTAAAATGATACCTCACTTGTGTGGTGGGCCAAGGGCCTGTGAATGGGAAGGGCCAAATCATAGGGATTAAGGGTATAGCACAGCGAACTCTAAGCGCTACATTTTCTAAAAAATACGTTTTCAGGCGATTCTGCATTGGACACCCACACAAGTGAGGCATCATTTTTATCGGTAGACCAAGGGGAATGCTGTGTGGTAGGACATTTGTGCCGGCACGGTGTTCCCACACATAAAAATGTGAGGAAAATGTGAATTTTGTTTTTTAGCTAAATTTGAGGTTTGCAAGGCATTCTGGGTAGGAAAACGTTGAAGGATCGACTCAAGCCATACCTCCCTGGACTCCCCCGGGTGTCTGGTTTTCAGAAACGTCTAGGTTATGTAGGTGTCCCAAGATGGCAGCCGAGCCCGGGACCAAAAACACAGGTGACCCCCTTGCAAAACCAGGTTGTTTTGTGATAGGTAACTTTGATGTCTCCACAATACGTTTTGGGCACTTCCCTCCTGAGGGTACTTGGCCCACCCACACAAGTGAGGCACCATTTTTATTGGGAGACCTGGGGGAACACTGGGTGGTAGGAAATTTGTGTCAGACAATTGATCGCACAACTTTCCCACACAGAAAAATGAGAAAAGTAGATTTTTTCAGTTAAATTTGAGGTTTGCAGGGGATTCTGGGTAGAAAAATGTTGGGAGATCCACGCAAGCCACACCTCCATGAACTCCCCCGGGTGTCTAGTTTTCAGAAATGTCTGGGTTTGGTAGGTTTCCCTAGATGGCCGCTGAGCCCGGGACCAAAAACGCAGGTGATGCCCTTAAAAAACCCTGTCGTTTTGTGATAGATAGGTGGGCACCTGTGTTTTTGGTCCCGGTGTAGAGTAGTTCCTATTTCCCTAATAGGCTCTGCGCATTGGAATAATATACCCTATAGGTTTGACATAGGACTGAGGTCGGTATGTCCCTATCGAGTATATTAAACTTAATTACTTTGTGCCAGCTAACTCAGAGGCCACTAGAAACTCCTTGTAAACAAGAAGGGAGTAGTTTCTGGCAACCGCATAAACATGACAACTTTGTTTCCCTTTAGAATCAGAACACTTCTCAGAATCGTGGAAACAATAGATAACAGTTTCACTCAGCTATTCGTGCGTGCTTAGTTTCCTCAGAGTTACACAGAAAGAATAGACGGGCGTTTCAATAAAAGGTTTTATTGAACAGTCTTGTTTCTCGTGTAAGAGATATGAGCTGTTATGATCACAAGACAGTATGCAAGATATATAATGTACAGCGTAAGCAGTAGAAATAAATAATACTGCGCTAGCATAATCTTTTAGCATATATTCACGTACATAAATAACATGAGCTAAAAATGCGAGTACTCATACGATGCTTCTCTAAGCTAGTTCTACCCCAATGTACCTAACCTGGTCTAGGTGTAGGGAAAGGTAAGAAGTAGGTGAAGTATTCTCTAGTATGGTATACTAAGAGTATGTTAAGTCTAGTATGCCAAGAGTCCCTATATGGTCTAGTCAGCTCCATACCTTGAGAATGAGAGAGGTGGGAATCTCCTGCCGGATCTCAAACTCTAACACCCCGCGAAGGGAGTCAGAACACTGGAAGCTGGATTCTTCTGCGAGCAGGAATGACAGCGTCTTCTCAGTGCATCAGGCCAGGATACGGGCTCCTCTGAAGTCGAGGTCTCCTCTAACTTTCTTGGGCAAGGGAAGGTATATTTATACCTGGTAGGTGCCTTGGAATGTTAGCACTGACGTGAAGGCGGACAGAGGAAGACGTCAGGAATGAACCCTTAAGGTATAGCGGTTCATTCATAATAGATGAGTTCTTGGAGAAATCAATAATCCTGTGCTAGGGGAACTCCCAAGAGCTTAAGGGTCTGGTTTCTAAGAACTCGTTGTGACGTTAGGGTGGACGGATGTCGGTGACCATGCCTGTATTTGGAGTGCACGGCTAATGCCTAAATAAGGACTGGGATTCTATGCCTATATAAGGGCAATGCGAATTGTGCCTATATAAGGACATTTTTCAGGAAAACCTATATACGGACACCTAAAGCGGAATACAACACCCACTCCACTTTCGAATGAACGATAATACTAAATGCTAAACATTAAATGCTAAACATTAAACTGAGTACCACATGTTGCTAAAAACATTTCTAAAAGCATATTGAAAGAAGTTTAAAATAAACTGTTGAATGCAATAGGTACTGTACATTTTAAAGCATTTTTTCATTCTAAGCATATAATGGAACTAAATGCAACACGAATGAATAAACAGAAATATATACATATGATGAAATGGTTGACAAGTTTTCAAAAATCAAAGCCATTGCATATCATGGTATTAAATGAAATTTTAGACAAATAAGGTGACAATGTGTCCCTGTAAGTATTCAAAGAAGTCCGTTTTATAAGAATAGTTCTACTGTAAGCAGATTGTTTTGCCATGTATTTTCAAAAAAATTGAGAAAAAGAAAAAGTTCAATTTTAGGAAGAGTTCCAAGTTTTGTTCTGTTTTGAAAATATGGAGGCCAAATTTCATTGCGTCCCTGGTACACTGTGAGCCGAATCAAAGTCAGTGTATGGGTCTGGTGTAAACATGAAATCATCTATTTCTGTAGACAAAAGATCGTCTACCGATGTCGGTGACAGTTGGAATACCTCATTTAGAAGGTTAACTGCACAGAGATGTGAAGCATCGCCTTCAGCATAGGATGCCGCAGCAATGTTTGCGTCCGTTGTTACCTGTGTGCCTGTTGATCCATCTCGTACCTCAGCAGCAGCAGGAAGCGTCTGTGAGATCTCAATAAATGCCGTCATCAGGATTGGTAGCCTCTGGGGACCACACAGAGCATGGGCTGTTACCGGGTCCAGCAGAGTATCGATATCCGTTGGCATGACTGATGGGAGTGTTAGACAGGTGTCTAGCACGCATTCTTCACTGCAAAGCAGGCAGCGTAGAACAGGTAAGATGCAATCTTGCCAGATTGGTCTGAATGACAGAAACCATGTTGTATTAAGTTCCCGTAGATGAGGTATGCCCAAAAGTTGCACTATGCGCTCACGGCACTTCCGTTCTAGGAGAGCTTTCTCCACATCGCTCGGAGTGATGTCGGTGGATAGGCTTGCCATAGCGTAATAGTAGGAAAAGAAATAGGATTCCTGCAACAAGTGCTAGAATTAATGGCACACCACCAAACACCGAATGTGCGAAGTTTGGGATGATTCCGAGGACTGCCTGGAAGGGTGCTAACAGTCCTGAACAGATGGTCTTAAATACATGCACAATACCGCTCGTATCAGACATGTTAAAGATACGTCCCATCATTTCTGCGAAATGTATAGAGCAGTTTGTACGAATTGAAGCCTGTATCTCAGCCGAAGTCCTTGCAATTTGTAAATCATAGATTTCTTTGGCCGAGGTCAAAGGCACGGTCTGTTGCAAAAGCATGGCATTCATTCTACTTAAAGTATCAAAACGTATAAAAGAAACATTCAATGAAGGCCATAGAGGCGACTCCCTGACTGTCTCTGTTAGGGGGAACAATACTTGCATACAGCAAGTAACCCTGGAGTCGACCGTTACCAGATATGGGATTCCTGGCAACATGCCACAGCAACTCTGATCAGTCAACATGAGGTAACTCCCATTAGAAAGTTGGCCAAACATTGGATTAATCACAGCAGCCGGTGTACCTTGCAGGTGACAGGATAAATTTGCCACAGGACCATTACAAGCCCCGTGCAAAGAAATGTCCTCGCCATGTGGGCACTCCCTGACAAATTGTGGTGGCCAGTCTTTTTCTGCTAGAAGTATATCATAACCCCTTGAAAGTTTCTCCCAAAAGAGTGTTTTCACCTTTCTTGGTATGTCTCCCTCCATTCGGAGTGTTATTTCATATAACTTTTGTGGAGTACTAACCCTGGTGTCTACAGTCTCTACTGTGATGTACTCATTCAAGTCCACTGTCTCCAGAAGTTCCTTCAGGTTCTGGTGAGCTAATGTGACTTCTGCTGCACTGTCCAGCATTGTCTGAGCCCATTCTCCGTTCTTGAGCTGTGTTCTCAGTATTCTCGGCATGTCTGATCTTCAGACCTGCTACCTTCTTTTTTGTGAATTGAGGTTTTGATTTATTTTTCTGAACGTGTTTGTCGACTTTGGATTTCACGCATTCTTCTCTATGTTCTGACCGTCCTCTTCTTTCCGATGTCTGTGACGATATCTGAAAGGTACGAGAGGAACGTGTATCAGTATCATGATACCTGTCAGGTTTTCTTAAATTATCCCTATTCCTGAGGTTATACCTCCTTTCAGAGGGCTCCTTTTGAGGAGACCTGCCTCGGGATTGAGAACGCTTCTCATTTGAATTTTGGTTATTAGTTTCCCACTTCTTTTTAGAAGATGTAGGAGTTTGTTTAATAGAGGCCTTCTCAGGACTTTCAGATAGTTTTGGCTTCAATGGTTTTCCACCCAAACTATCTCTGCCTAATTCTGCATAAGATTGTTCTATTAATCTGGGTAGTTCATGTTGATGTTCTGTTACATCAAATTCCCTTAAGCGTTGGCGGATCGCCACTGATGCTGCCTCCCCTTTAATATTAGATAATATTATTGTTGAGACCTGGTCGAAGTTTTTCAGTAATTTCATACCTAAATTCAGAGCAGGCTCTGCCCCGTATTCGTTTTGAATTTGTTTCAGGACATCTGGTATTACTGCAATTGACGAAACACCATGTGTTTTAGTATAGATGGCAGCAAAGACTGCGCCCCAAGTGGTGCAATCTTCCAGTTGTGGTGTGATCCCCATTGGTAAACAGATTGTTAGGATTCTGTGTTTCTCACAAGGGCTAGTATTTGGAAATACTGCTTCGATTTGAGTAATTTTTTGAGCTATCCAGAATGGAATTTGCTCACGTTTTGTGGGCATTTCACCCATGACTGCGTATAAAGTCTGTGGAGTAATTTTTAGTGTATTCCCCTGTTGAGGAGTTTGATTTGGAATGGTCAATGGTGGTTGGACTGTGAAAGTCCGCATGGCATATTGGACTAATTGTCTGTAAATTTTTATTAACTCTTGTAGTTGAGTAAGTAATTCCTCGTCTGACATTACATCGATGTCAGGATGAGGTGTGTAGCCGGCTAGAATCGGCCATGTTGCTCCTGGTCTACCTAGTGGACCGAGCCTGGTAATGTTTCTATGATGTTTTAGGGCGCCTTTAAACCAGAGCTGATGCTCCTGGTATGTTAGTGGAATTTCAATATCCTCAAAAGGAATATATTCCTCTGGTGGTTCATCTTCTTTGTAGAAGTGAAACAGTCTTGTTACTGGATTTGATTCTGGGAATACTATCCATGAATAGAATACCTCTGTCTGAAAGGATTCGTGTGCCTCTATCACGAAAACTGCTCTACCTCCTCTTGGTGGTAGGCCGTGTTTTATAAGTTTTAGAGTGATGGCTCTTCTTAAGTTTGGAGCGATGTCTATAACACCCTCCTCGGTTTCATTTAAACCTGTAAGGTTAAAAGCTGTTACGACTGGTTGAGCCGCAGCTACACCGTTCCCGGTGTCATTGTCCCCGTGATTGGACATTTGTTTTTTTAAAAATGTAGTACACGTTTCAAGCAAACAAAAGATAAGGTGCACAATATTTTGGAACACTGTATCCTTCAGTGTGGAACAAACCAAAATAGCTAATATATAGGGTTTTTTGTCCTATTTAGCTTTGGCGGATATTTAACCCTACCCACTCCAGACGTCTTATGGAGTATGTGAGTAGGGGTCTCTGAGAGAAAAGCACGACTGAGTTACTCAGTATCTAGCGTTAAATTAGTGCCTTACCAAACCGTTGGGCGCCATGTAGTGTAGTTCCTATTTCCCTAATAGGCTACGCGCATTGGAATAATATACCCTACAGGTTTGACATAGGACTGAGGTCGGTATGTCCGTAAAGAGTATATTAAACTTAATTACTTTGTACCAGCTAACTCAGAGGCCACTAGAAACTCCTTGTAAACAAGAAGGGAGTAGTTTCTGGCAACCGCATAAACATGACAACTTTGTTTCCCTTTAGAATCGGAACACTTCTCAGAATCGTGGAAACAATAGATAACAGTTTCACTCAGCTATTCGTGCGTGCTTAGTTTCCTCAGAGTTACACAGAAAGAATAGACGGGCGTTTCAATAAAAAGGTTTTATTGAACAGTCTTGTTTCTCGTGTAAGAGATATGAGCTGTTATGATCACAAGACAGTATGCAAGATATATAATGTACAGCGTAAGCAGTAGAAATAAATAATTCTGCGCTAGCATTATCTTTTAGCATATATTCACGTACATAAATAACATGAGCTAAAAATGCGACTACTCATACGATGCTTCTCTAAGCTAGTTCTACCCCAATGTACCTAACCTGGTCTAGGTGTAGGGAAAGGTAAGAAGTAGGTGAAGTATTCTCTAGTATGGTATACTAAGAGTATGTTAAGTCTAGTATGCCAAGAGTCCCTCTAGGTTCTAGTCAGCTCCATACCTTGAGAATGAGAGAGGTGGGAATCTCCTGCCGGATCTCAAACTCTAACACCCCGCGAAGGGAGTCAGAACACTGGAAGCTGGATTCTTCTGCGAGCAGGAATGACAGCGTCTTCTCAGTGCGTCAGGCGGGATACGGGCTCCTCTGAAGTCGAGGTCTCCTCTAACTTGCTTGGGCAAGGGAAGGTATATTTATACCTGGTAGGTGCCTTGGAATGTTAGCACTGATGTGAAGTCGGACAGAGGAAGACGTCAGGAATGAACCCTTAAGGTATAGCGGTTCATTCATAATAGATGAGTTCTTGGAGAAATCAATAATCCTGTGCCAGGGGAACTCCCAAGAGCTTAAGGGTCTGGTTTCTAAGAACTCGTTGTGACGTTAGGGTGGACGGATGTCGGTGACCATGCCTGTATTTGGAGTGCACGGCTAATGCCTAAATAA
Source organism: Calotriton arnoldi (assembly GCA_963921515.1). Classification (NCBI taxonomy): domain Eukaryota; kingdom Metazoa; phylum Chordata; class Amphibia; order Caudata; family Salamandridae; genus Calotriton; species Calotriton arnoldi. Next base: position 1,027,265 of record CAWUFW010002774.1, on the reverse strand, counting down.
GGACTGGGATTCTATGCCTATATAAGGGCAATGCGAATTGTGCCTATATAAGGACATGTTTCAGGAAAACCTATATACGGACACCTAAAGCGGAATACAATACCGGACTTGCAGACATCTAGGGGAACCTAACAAACCCAGACTTTTTTGAAAACTAGACACCCGTGGGAGTCCAGGGAGGTGTGACTTGCGTTGATCCCCCAACATTTTCCATCCAAGAATCCGCTGCAAACCTCAAATTTAGCTAAAAAGTCACATTTTCCTCTAATATCTGTGTGGGAAAGTTGTGGGATCACTGCATGGTACAAATTTCCTACCACTCAGCGTTCCCCTCAGTCTCCCAATAAAAATGATACTTTGTGTGGATGGGCCAAGTGCCTATGACATGGAAGGGCCAAAAATGTGTAGAGATTGATGGGGCCCAAAGCTGGTCTAATAGGGCAGTTTGTTTATACGTTTTTAAGCTGACGCTACTTTGGGCATCCACACAAGTGAGGTATCATCTTTCTCGGGAGACCAAGGGGAATGCTGCGTAGTAGGAAATTTGTGCCTGCGCAGTGATCCTACAACTTACCCACACAGAAATGTGAGGAAAATGTGACTTGTAAGTAAATTTGATGTTTGAGGGAGATTCTGGATAAGAAAACACTGGGGGATCCATGCAAGCCACACCGCCAGCCAAGAGTCAGTGCACGCACACCACCTTCCATGCACACCACCAGCCAAGCGCCATCCACGCACTCCGCCAGCCAAGCGCCATCCACACACATCGCCAGCCAAGCGCCATCCATGCACACTGCCAGTCAAGCGCCATCCACGTACACCACCAGCCAAATGCTATCCATGCTCACAGTCAGCCAAGCAATATCCATGCACACCACCAGCCAAGTGCCACCCATGCACTCTGCCAGCCAAGCGCCATCCCTGCACACTGCCAGCCACGCAGGGCCGGACTGGGGACAGCAACCAGCCCTGGCAGATTGCTGCTCGACTGGCCCCGGGAGGAGGGAGGGCGTGCTCGTAAAAAGCACCACTCCCGCTTCTGTTACTGGGGCCCGATTTTGCAGCACTGCTGCAAAACCAGCCCCCAGTGACAAAACCGCCCCCCACAGCCAGAAAACCGGCCCCCACCCCTCTGGCCCACTGTGAAAAATGCCCGGTGCCCGCTGCAGCCAGTCCGGCCCTGCAGCCAAGCACCATCCATGCACACAGCCAGCCAAGCACCAGTTCACATACACCGTCAGCAAAACGCCACTCCATGCACACCACCAGGCAAGCGCCAATCTACACACACAGTCATCAGGCGCGAATCCACCTACACCATTAGCCAAGTGCAGGTCCACACACACCACCAGCAAAATGCCAGCCAAAGATCAGTACACGCAGACCGTCAGCCAAACTCCAGTTTACACGCACACAAACTCTTCCTGGTTTCTAGTGGTTTTCTGTCCCCGCGTGGGTGCAGATGAGACTAAAAATATCACTGAAACAGCCAAAATGTGTGCCTAAAAAAAAGGGAGCAACCCTTGCCCATGGAGCTTGTCACTGGCATGACCATAAACATATCCCTGGTGACTAGTGGGCTTTTTGCCCCGCCAGGGGGGGGCAGATAATGGGCTATTGCACCAATCTGCCTTCCGGGGGGGCAGAAAGACTTTTTTGGGGATGGGGCATTAGCATGCCCATTCTTGGCAGCCCCCACCCCTACATATAAAAAAATCAAATAAATCCCTGGTACCTAGTGGGCTTTCTGCCCCCCGGGGGGCAGATTAGGGAATATTGCCCCATCTGCCTCCCGTGAGAGACAGAAAGAATGTGGCAAATATTTATGGGGGTAGGGGCATTGGCATGCCCATTCTGGGCAACCCCCACCCCTATGTATAATACAAAACATAATCCTTGGTGCCTAGTGGGCTTTCTGCCCCCCCGGGGGGGGAAGATAAGGCGATATTGCCGCATCTACCTCCCGGGGGGGGCAGAAAGACTGTGGCAATTTTATTTGGGGGTGGGAGCATTGGTATGTCCACTCTTGGCTGCCCCAACCCTACATATAAAAAAACAACATAATCCCTGGTGCCTAGTGGGGTTTCTGCCCCCCGGGGGGGCAGATCAGGGGCTATTGCCCCCATCTGCCTCCTGGGGGAGGCAGAAAGACTCTGGCAATTTTTGGGGGGCAGTGGGGGCATTGGCATGCCCATTTTGGGCTTTCCCTACGTATAAAAAAAACCAATCCCTGTGCCTAGTGGGCTTTGTGCCCCCCCGGGGGCAGATCTGGGCTATTGCACCATCTACCTCCTGGGGGGGCAGAAAGACAGTGGAATTTTTTGGGGGTGGGGGCATTGGCATGCCCATTTTGGGCAGCCCCCCCCCCTAAATACCATTGAAAAAAAATCCCTGGCATCTAGTGGGCTTTATGCCCATCTGTGGCAGCCCCCACCCCTAAATACAATAAAAAAAGAATCCCTGGCATCTAGTGGGCTTTCGGCCACCCGGGGGGGGGCAGATCAGAGGCTATTGCCCCCATCTGCCACCCGGGGGGGGGGGCAGAAAGACTGTGTAATTTTGCAAGGGGGTGGGGAGTATTGGCATGCTCATCTGGCAGCTCCCACCCCGAAATACAATTAAAAAAAATAATCCATGGCATCTAGTGGGCTTTCTGCCCCCCGGGGGCAGAAAGACTGAATATCCCCAAGGAAAATTGGGGGGAGCAAAGGCACTTGCCCAAGTGGGCCGCTCCCCCCTCCCTGTTGTCCAGTAGGTTGATCCCTGCTTGGGGATTGCCCTCCTGGGGCAATCCCCAAGCAGGGATCCACTAGGGTGGGGTACCATTGGAAAGGGGAGATTCTCCCCTTTCCAATGATACCTCTTCTGTCTTTCTACATGCTCAGGGTGCTGAGATAGCCCCCAGAGCACGTAGAAAGTGAAACTGAAATGAGCCTATTGCTTATTTCAGTTTCGGTTTCAGAGAAATGACGTGCATGCTAATCGTCATTTCCCTGTAACCAGCTGAACAGCCTCGGGAGCTGGGGAAGCCCTTCTCCAGCTCCCAAGGCTGTTCAGGGCTCAAAGAAATCCCTCTGGAGCCCGCACCAGAGGGATTTCTAGTGCCATGTGCATGGACGGCCGGGAGCCATCCAACGCGGATGAGTACTGGTGCGTCGGACGGCTCCCGGCTCTCCGAGGCACTGAAGGGGTGTATGGACATAATAAAACGCTGCAGTATTTTTTTTTTTTTAAAAGCTATAAAAAGACAATATATCATGAAATGCCTCTTTTGTTTCGTATTCTATTTTCAAAGCGTTGTTCTTTAAACACGTGAACTGACTCATCTTTAAGAAAGTCTACATGAGTTCTGCTGAACTAAAAAGCTGTATATCCAACAACATGTTATCATGTAATGTTGTGTTTTTGTAAAGTGCACCCATGAGGATATCCTGGCACTGAGCAGGTGTCTAGTCTTGTCAAGGGTAGATTGGTTAATTAAAAAGCCAGGTATTCAGCTTCTTGTAAAATTCAAGATAGGAGGAGGCTTTGATGTGGAGTGGGAGGTCATTCTATGCTTTAGGAACAATATAAAAGAATGCTCAACCTCCTAAACTAGTTTTGTGTATGCGTGAGATGAGTAGGAGTCCTGCGCTGTGGAGGTGTCTGGGTAATTGGTAGATGGAGGTGTGAATGTTCAGTTGTGTAGTGCCATGAAGGTGTGTGTGAAGAGTTTGGAATGAGTGTGTTTGTGTGTCTTGTGTGTCGGGAGTCAGTGGAGCTCCCTGAAAAGTGTTGTGGTGTGAATTCTGTGTGGGAGCTTGAGGATGAGTCTGGCCGCTGAGCTCTGGATTGTTTGTAGTTTTCTGGAGAGTTGCATGGTGATCCTGACATGGAGGATGTTCCTGTAATCCAACTTTCTGCTGCCTAGGATATGACTGACAGTTTTTCTGGTGCTGCTTTGGAGCCATTTGAAGATATTCCTCAGCATCTTCAGGGTCTGGAAGCAGGATGCAGTGATGATGAAGCTCCTGCATTGGGTGTGGTTCCGAGTTCAGCCGGCCACCATTTGGAGTCCCAGTATTTTTACTGAAGATCACTACTTCTGTGTTGTCAGTGTTGAGCTTGAGAGAGTTGTCTTTCATCCAGTTAGCAACCTCGGTCCTGCAGGCGATAAACCTGTTTCTTGTGTTGGGGGTCTTGTCCGAAAAGGGGAGTATGAATTGCATGCCATTAGCACAGGAGATGATGTTGATGCACGGTGGACGTTGTCCAGAAGCACCATGTATTTGTTGAAGAGGATGGGGCTAAACCTAAAGGCACTCCGCAGATGAGTTTGCTGGCTTCGAAGAACTAAGGTACAAGGCTGACAGCTTGTGTTCTGTCCATTAAGAAGGAGTACAACCAGCACAGAGCAGGCCCTGTGATGCCAATCTCATGCATGTATCTAATGAGGATTAAATGTGAGACCGTGTCAAATGCTGCAGAGCGTCCCATGAGAATTCAGGCTGCTGTGTCTCCTCAGTAAAGGATCATGCAGATGTCATCTGTGGTGTCAATGAGTGCTGGCTTTGTACTGTGGTTAGGCCTGAATCTGGACTGTGTGGCATCAGAAAGCTGGTGGTTGCAGAGGTAGACAGTGAGGTGTTGGTCGATTAGTTTCACTATGGCCTTTATCGGATGTGGTAGAGAGATGTGTCTGAAGTTGGAGAGCGTAGCTGGGTCAGCGGATGGTTTCTTGAGCATAGGTGTGAGGGTGTGCTTCCAGGTGTCCAGGAATGTGGCTAAATTGATGGAGGCAGTGAGTATGTGTGTTAATGCTTCACTGATTAATATGAGTCCTTTGGTGAAGGTGTAGTGGGGGCAAGGGTCAGATGGGGTCTCCTTGTGGCAGGTTTTAATGATAGCAGCAGTTTCCACACTGATGATAGTGGTTCATGAGGTCGGGGTTTGTTCTTTAGCTGTGATGGGAAGTTGGGTTGCAACTGTGAAGGGTCCGGCTGAGTGTCAAAGTTGCCATATAAGGAGGTGATTTTGTTGCAAGAAATTTTTGAGAGCTTGTTGCAAAGGTCTTGTGAGGGGGTGATGTTGGTGGAGGCAGCAGGAGTTATGGTGAAATCTTTCATGAAGATGATTTCCTTGCTGCTGTTTTTGTCAGCGTGGTCTGCAAGAGCTGTGCCCTTAGTGTTCCGTATCTGCTCTTGGTAGTTGCCTGCGGGTGGATTTGAAGATGTCCTTATATGTGGTATCATGGCTTTATCTCCATTTATGCTCCAGTTGCTTGCAATGGCGTTTTGTCATCTCCCCTGTGTACTAGCTTGCCTGTGGTTGGATTCTTGCCATTGTGTTGCACCTGAGGTGAGCTAGAGTGTCGGCGCATGCAGTGATCCAGTTGATGAGGTTATGATGGCTATCAGCGGTTAGTAGAAAGGACGGAAGCCCAGTTCTTTTCTGTGACGCTTTTCCCACTGTGGCAGTCTGGTCCTATAGTGGTAGATCTGTGGTGGTATGGAATGGGTATGCTGAAACTGACATGGGTGTGGTCTGCCCAGGTCATAGTTGCTGGCTTGCCTGCTGTGATGTTACTAATTGAGGAGAAAATTGGGTCCAATAGGTGTCCGGTGTCCGGTATGGGTGAGTTTGGTAATGTGCAGGGTGAGGCCTAAGTGTCTGACGTCTTCTAGAAGGGCTGTAGAGTTTGGGTTGGTGTGATCTCCATTTTTCTGAGGGTATGGGGAAGACATTGGAGAAGAATGCGTGCTATTTACCTTTTCGACCATCCCACCTTTCTCAGAAACAAGTTTTGTTCTGATACTGGGGTGGGGGGGTTATAACTAACCCCAGGCGAGTAACTCCGCTCCGCCAGTGGAGTTTCCGGAGTTTTGCCTACTCCACGTTCCGCTGCGAATGCGGATTTTAGGCAAAACTCCGACTCTGTGGCAGAGCAGAGTTAGCCGGCCCCTCCACACTCCCAAAGTAATTATAATTTTTTAAATAAGGCACTTACCTGCCGTGGCTGCCTCCTCCTCGCCATGGCCGCTCTCCTTCCTCGCCGTCCTTCTTCTTAGATAACCCCTACATTGTACGTCTCGCTTGTGCGCAATATATAATCATATATATATATATTGTGTCATGTGACACACGGGGGTGGATACCCAGCATTTAAAATTGTTATGGCGGATTGTGTTCTCTATGTGTGAACAAGGGCACAGGGTGCTCGAAAAGTGTCACGGAGTGAGAGGACAATAAAACATCTTACCTGCCATCATTATCCGGGTCCGTTTCTCTCTGTTCGCCAGTGTGGAGGTTCTGAGAGTGCTTTTGGAGGATATATATATATATATTTTTTTTTTCACACAATCCTTCCAGCCAGAAGGAAAAACGGGTCTCACTCCCGTAGTTCTTTTGCAATTTTTGTTTATTTTCTTTTACTCCTTCATTTACAGGGATATAGGCGAGAAACGATCTACGCGTTTCGGTATCTACAAATACCTTGCCCCCTGCTCTTGGGGTTACTTAGGGCCTACCTTAGGGGTGACTTATATGTAATAAAAGGGGAGTTTAAGGCTTTCACATGTAGTTTTGAATGCCAAGTCGAAGTGGCAGTAAACTGCACACACAGGCACTGCAGTGAGAGGCCTGGGACAGGTTTGAAAGGCTACTTCTGTGGGTGGCACAATGAGTTCTGCAGCCCACTAGTAGCATTTGAAGTACAGGTCGGGTATATGGGATACCACTTTACAAGTGACTTACCGGTACAACAAATATGTCAATCAGGTATACATGATTGTAATAATGTTTTAGGGGAGAAACACATGCACTTTAGCACTGGTCAGCAGTGGTAAAGTGCTCAAAGTCGTAAGGTCAACAAAAACAGTCAGCAAAACGTGGAAGAAAATGGGAAAAAGTCCAGGGGAAGACCACCCTAAGGATGCCAGGTCTAACACACACCTTTCTAAGGACCCCCAAATGTGTATCACCAGTCACAAAAAAGGTCAAGACATTTGATGATAAATCCAGGTACTGATGAAAAAGTGAGAATATCCCTTACCCTCCCACAAGCCCTCAAACTGCTAGAGCACCAAGAGCTCCGCCACCAGCACTCCTACAACTACTCTGAATAAATAGTGGTAAAACTCAGAGCCCACACATAAATGCAAATACAGTACACCAGAAAAGTCTCCTTTCAATTTGATTTGAGCAGGATGGGTTTGGGTCTGCAATGCAAACGTTCAACTCTTCCTCCAACAACACCGAAAAATAAGCTAGGTAGACAAGGCTAAAATAGGTACCTGCCAAGCATCTACTGTAATCCCATATGGAAAGAAATCCTATTCATAAAATGGGAAAAATGGAACGAGGGTTGCAAACAAAGGTTGTTGGGTGAACCTATAATGTTTAGCTTTCAAGTGTCTCTGTATCATTTGCTGCAATTGAAGTCGGCAAATAGTGTTTTGCAATGGTACCTCCTCTCACAATTTCTGCAACAATAAAGTTTGCAATAAAAATTAACGGTTGAAAGGAAAAGTTCTCACACAGTTTCAGTGAAGTTGTAAAGAAAATGTTTGCACTTTCACTACCATAAACAGCATATAAAATGTTTACTGGTTTTAGTGAAAAACATATTCTGAAAGTACATTCAGGACGAAAATGTTTAGTTGCAAATTCACTTTCGGGGAATACTTTTTTTTTACCAAGTCCTCCCTGAATCGGAAATCAAGCAACCCAGGACCGGTTTCACCCTTATTAGGGCTTATCAGCCAGGTATAGCTTGGTTCCAGTGGCACAGAATGCATGGGACCCACGTCTGGGCATACCCATCCCACTTAAGGCGTCGCACTGAAGTATACAAAAAAAGGATGGATTGAATGTTTCAATTAATCTCAGCCACTGTGCCAATGGAGCCAAGCTATGCCTGGCTGATCAGTCCTAATAAGGGCAGTACCAGTCCTGGGCTGCTTGTGTTCCAGTTCAGGGAGGACCTGGCCTGGAGTGATCTGCATATGACTGAGGTGGCATGGTGTTGAAAAGTGGCGATGGGCTGGGATGCGGCCCGGGGGATTACCACTGGCTGAGGTTAATTGGAAATTGCGTCCATCACTTTTTGTATACTTCAGTGTATTGTCCTGTGTGGGATGGGTGTGCCAAGGCGTGGGTTCGTGCACACAGTGCCATTGGAGCCAAGGTATGTGTGGTGATGTCATTTCTTTTACATTCCAGAATTGTTTCTCTGGAATGTAGAATGTTCTTGTTGGTTTGGGGGTTAACAGGATTCCAGGTTCGCCAGTTGCTTCTGACTGCGGACGCTGTGCTAATAAATCCAGCACTTGAAGATCATGAGTTTCCTGCCTCTTCTTTCACACTGCGCTACTACAATTTGGCGACTATTTTAGCCACAGTGAGGAACCTACGAATTACTGAACTACCGCAACTCATTTACAGATGGAACATGTACTATGTCACGGAAGAAGAAAATGGAAGCAACAGGCCAGTCTCTGTGTAATTTATGTGTTTATGTACAAAACTTTCTTTGAAGCTTCATGTCTGTCCTGTCGAGTACGCCGAATTTTGAACATTTGCATGGCACATTAGACGCGAAAAACTTTAACGTTACAGTGTGCACGTGTCAATGTGTAGTTTGTCGCTCGAGCACTTACCTACCATTCCGAACTGCACACACACAGCACTGTCTCAGCGGCATTCCAGCATGGCTGCTCTTCGTTGTGGCACGTATGTGGTGAAGCGCAAGCACAGAGAGGTCAGGCATTGATGATTCTACGTCATGACGTTAAGCCAGCAGCCATTTTACAAGCGAGCGGCATGCACAGGCGCACTGATTAATAAAGCATCAGAAAACTACAACGTCAGGCGGATTGATAAATAAAGCATCAGGAAGCCCCTACGTCATCCCGTATTTCTCACTCACGCCAGCGGCCATTTTAGAAGGGGATTGTCAATGTTTTCAGGGATGTTTCATTAGCGGATACACCGATTACGTTGTAAAACATTCTCTAACGCTTCTCATTTCAAGTTTCACCATTGTTTTACCAATCTGCTTTAACTGCTCTTTGGTTTTAGGCACTGTGCTTAAAACAAAACATCTGCTGCATTTCACAGATTGTATCTAGAGCATCCGTGATATGCACACATCAACAAGCCTACAAGCTCTGAGGATTGTGCATCCGTGACGTGCACAAGCAATCCAGAATATTACTTTCCAACATACCCAACTGATGTATGTCTATCTTCTGTGATCCACACACACACGTTAGTTGGATCAACTGGTCCAGTAACTTTGCTCTGTTTGGTCTAATTTTGCACATTTTCTGCCTCTATATTTTTTGGTTCTGTTTTGTATTTTCATTTTTCTCCTCATGGCTACTATGCAAAATGTCAATGCTCCTCCTCCATTTCTTCAAAGACCTGGTGATCCACCTGTTTCGTGGAGGAATTGATACAGGGCTTTCACCAAGTACCTGGGAGCTATTGGGGGTAACAGATATCGCCCCGAACATAAAAGATTTTTATTGGAACACAATCTGGGGTTTGAGGTCAATCTATTTATGAGCATTTGCCACCTTACCAAGTACAGCAGGATGGAAATGAGTTAGATGAATATGAGTTAGCTGTAAAAAAATTGGAAAAGCAATTTGATGTTCAACCAAGCTTCATTGTAAACAGACACAAATTTTTCACTAGAGAGCAATTACAAGACGAGTCAATTGACACATATGTAGCAGTGTTACGCATGTTGGCTGCAGAATGTGAGTTTGAGAATTTCACAGATCAGCTTATTCGTGCTCAGAAAGTAGTACGCTGTTGGGACAAAAAGGTCCAAGAGAGACTACTCATTATGAGAAATTCCAGTTTGATAGAAACTATTGATGTAGTGAAAGGTATTGAAGTCTCACGTAAGGCTTGCAAGGATCTTACACGTAGGGAAACTAATGGTGTATCTATGGTGAATGACAACACCACTTCTAAACAAAATAACGCTTACAAGAAAAACACTAAAAAAAGAATACAAAGGGGTTTTTTTCGCCCAGAAAAACATCTGTTTTAGGTGTGGTTACTCCAATCATGGTCCCAATGGTCGACCATGTCCTGCTAAGAATGTTAAATGCAAGTTCTGTGGGAAAATTGGCCATTTTGCGAAAGTTTGTCAGTCATCCAAGGATAAAGTCAACGCCATACCAGATGGTGACTTGTGTGACAGCTCTGAAGAAGAAAAGAGCGTTGGGAGAGATATTGTGGTTGTTGTACAAGGTGGTGAGTCAAACTGTGTTGATCCCTATGAAGACATCTTGGTTGATGGTAAGGTGTTGAGACTTCTCATTGATTCTGGTGCAAGGATGACAATGGTGACTGATGAGCTGTTCTTTGAGGTTTGGGGTAACCGGGAATTATTCCCACCTGACAGGAATCCCGTAACTTATGATGGGAGGAAGATTGAACTGTCTGGGTATTTTGAGTGTCATCTCAAGTTTAAAACTTGCACTATTTTTGGTAAAGTGCACATTGACAAGAAAGGTTTAAACATCCTTGGTTGGTTCCACCAAGGGCTTTTGGAATGACACTTAGGCCTGGGAGGAGAGTTCAGGTTTCTTTGGTCACTGATGGAGTTCAAACTGATAGTTCTTAGGACGTTATTGATCACAGTTCAAAGTGGACTGGGATGTTTGGTTCAGTTTTCAGTGACAAGTTAGGTAAGATCAAAGGGTTCAAACACAGGATCAAAGTTCAAAGGGATGTCACTGCTGTTAAGCACAAATTAAGAAATGTACCTTTCAGTGTTCGTGATGAGTTAGCCAACATACTAAAAAAAATGTGTGCGGATGGTTTGATTGAACCGATTGAGTCATCTTTGTGGTTATCTCCTTTAGTTATTGCCAGGAAGAAGAATGGCCAATTGAGAGTCTGCATTGACCTTAGGAGCCTTAACAAAGCTATTTGGGTGGATTCACACCCTTTTCCCAGAATTGATGACATCATCAGCACTTTCTCTGGTGCAAAGTTCTTTTCAAAAATTGACTTAGCGTCCGCCTACCATCATGTGGTGCTTGATGAATCTTCACGTCACCTCACAGCTTTTGTGTCACCGGTGGGGACTTTTCAAGTCAAGAGAATGCCTTTCGGCTTCTGTTTTTCAGCTTGTGCTTGAGAATGTTCTTAAAGGGATCGATGGTGTTGTGACATTCCAGGACGATATACTAGTCACTGGTGAAGATCTTATCATTCATGGTAGGCGTATGCATGCTGTGTTGGAGAGTCTACAGAAGTTTGGGGTTGTTGCCAACCCTAGCAAATGTGAATTTGCTAAAACTGACATTGAGTATCTGGGGCATGTAATCTCTGAAAAGGGGGTTGAGCCCAGACCGGGTTTAATCGATGCAATCACTAAGACCCCTGCTCCCAAGAACAAAGAGCATGTTGCGTCCTTTCTAGAGTCTCTGTGAATTTTACTCGAAGTTTATTCAGAATTTTTCAGCCAAAACTGTTAATTTAAGAGAACTGTTAAAAAAAAGAAACATATGTGTGAGATGAATTGTGTCAGGATGAATTTCAAGCCTTGAAGAATGAGATTGTGTCAGCAGATGTTCTTGCACCATTTGAATCCTCCAAAGAGTGCATTATCACTGTCGATGTGAGCAACGGCGGTTTAGGCACCACCATTGCTCAGCTTAAGGGTTCATCTGAATTGACTGTTGGTTTTGCCTCGAGGTCTTTGAGGTTAAATGAAAAAGTGTTCTCGGTTATTAAAGAAGAACTTTTGGGTTGTTGTTGGGCGGTTGAACGATTCAAATTTTGGGGGGAGGGAGGAAATTTACCCTCAGGACCGACCACAAAACTTTAGTCCGCATTCTGGGTAGTTCTGTCATTAAAGATCACACACCCAGGTTGGCCAGGTTAAGCTCTAACCTTTTGCAGTATAATTTCACTGTAGAATACATTCCTGGCGGAAAGAACACGAGGGCAGATTATTTGTCTCGCTCTCCCCTGAGGTTTACTGATAATCCTGTGAATGTTGATGAAGAGGATGAAGAATGTCTAATTGCTAGTATTGATGTATTTCATGATACTACTTTCACAGAAAAGGAGTGGGTTGATGAATCTGCGAAAGATGAGGAACTTGAATGTGTCAGGAAATTCATCGTGGATGGGTGGCCCAAGGAGAAAGCCTTACCGTATGGTTTGCAAGCTTATTTTAAGGTTGCTGATGAACTTTCCATTGAAAAAAAGGTATGCTGGTACGTGGCGATAAATTTGTTCCTCCTGTTGGTTTGAGAGAAAGAATCATCATGTATGGTCACAAGGGTCATTTAGGTTAGACCATCACCAAGAGGAAGATCAGAGACACTTATTGATGGCCTGGCATGGATTCTGCCATCATTGCCAGCGTTCGAGCTTGTGTCATGTGGGCCACTAGCGACAAGGGCCTCAAAACTGAAGCTGTTCCCCTCCAACCTGTCAGTTTGCCTGAGTGTGTGTGGTCCAAACTGGCTATTGATTTCATCGGTCCTTTCAGTATATTGCCACGCAAATTCAAATTTGCTATTGTAGTTGTGGACTATTACAGTAAATGGTGGGAGGTGAAATTCGTGGAAGAACCCAAAACCTCTGGTGTTGTCAAGTTTCTCAGTGATTTGTTTTTAAGAGACGGGTGTCCCAAAAAGATTGTCTCTGACAATGGAGTCCAGTTTGTATCGAGGGAAATGAAACATTTTCTGAACAGCAATGCCATTAAACACAAACGTGTTGCCTTATATCACCCACAAGCAAACTGGCTTGTAGAAAAAATGAACCGCACCCTGGTGGAATGCATACAGTGGGCTGTACAGAACAAGGTAGAGTTGTGTCAAGCTGTGGAGGGAATGTTATGGTCACACAGGTCCTGTCCCAATGCTGTTTCTGGTTTTTCTCCATTTGAAATCATGCCGGCGCCCTCCTGCCTCCAGGTTGTGTCCTGCATGGTTGAGGGAGTGTCAAGCCAAAAGTGATCGCATGTTGGGTGTGGATAAAATTGTTAGACCCATTGTTGAGAAGTTTCAAGCCAAAATGAAAAGTCAGTATGATGCAGTGCATAGGGTGCAACCTATTAGGTCAGATCTGTGTGTTGGGATTGGGTTCGTGTCAAAGATCCCAATCATGTTGCGAAGGGGATGTAAAAATTCAAAGCACGAGTTAGAGTTGAAGTTGTGACCAGGAATGCTGTTCGCACGGACAGGAATGAATGGTGGAACAAGGGAAGAGTTGTGAAGGTGCATTCCCACAAGCCTTCACTTCCATCCTCCTCTCCTGATATGACTGATGTCAGTTCTTCCTCTGGTTTTGTTCATCTTCCCAAACAGAGGAGTAGTGGTCGTACAATCCCCAAACCTTTCAGGTTTTGTGATAAACTCTTTCGTTCATTTCTTTTTCCAAACAGAGGAGAGTGGTCGTACTATCACCAAACCTTTCTAGTTTTGTGATTAACTCCTTCATTCGCCTTTAGCTCGTTTGTGGAATACCTTTAGTGATATTTATTAGTTACTGTTTTCTTTCTTTGTGCACATGTTGCTGTTCAACTGCAGCTTATATTCATTTTGATTTTCTTTATTTCTTTTCATTATTTATTTGTTATGTTGTTGCATTTTTTGTATTTTGTGTAAGAGAGGGAGATATTGTGGTGATGTCATTTCTTTTACATTCCAGAATTGTTTCTCTGGAATGTAGAATGTTCTTGTTGGTTTGGGGGCTAACAGGATTCCAGGTTCGCCAGTTGCTTCTGACTGCGGACGCTGTGGCTAATAAATCCAGCGCTTGAAGATCATGAGTTTCCTGACTCTTCTTTCACACTGCGCTACTACAGTATGCCTGGCTGATGAGCCCTAATAAGGGCGGAACTGGTCCTGGGTTGCTCGAGTTCTGATTCACAGTGGACCTGGCCTTGCAGGTCGGGCTGAACTGTTCTCATTGGACCAGGGTGAAGACTTATTTGCATATGGCTGAGTTCAGACTGAGGTGGCAATATGTGCAAAGTAGCAATGGGCAGGGATGCCGTCTGAGTAATTACCAGTGGCTGAGTTTAATTCTGGCATTCCTCCCATCACTTCTTTGAATACTTTAGTGTGTAGCCCTGGGTGGGACGGGTGTAATGTGTGAGAAAGGTGACTAGTGTTATTGTTGTGAAAGTGGGGCATAAAGTGAAGGTCAAAATTCCCTGGCAATCAGAGATGTTGCTCAGCATTTTGAAGACAAGAGAGTACTGTATTCTGCTGAAGAGCATTCATATAGTGGTTCATACCATTGACAGGGTATCAAGGGTGACCAAAGTATTCATTAAATCTATCAAACACAAGAAGGTAAAGTGTGAGATATTGAATATGTTTCAGTGTGTAGGTTTAAAGAGAAGTCACCGAGGACAAACAATGTGGAATCTAATTGTGCCACTTTGTTTGCACTCCTAAAGCACTAAGTTATTGAAAGACGATAAGAACTTTTTTTGTCAATAAAAAAGGAAAATGTGTAGCATTGAGTGTGTGCGTGTGTGGATGGTACGTGTGGAAGTGAAAGTGTGTGGTACTGTAATTTTAGGTTCTGTAGGAGACATTTGATGGACGATTTAGGTTAACTGAGGGGAACTGTGAGGATGAACGTCGTGTGTTGGTGTTTATGACGTTTCTACAACGGATGCTTACTACCCACTAGTAGACAATGAAGGTGAAATTGTTTACAGCCGTGTGTGCTGCCACAGTTTCTATCCTACTGTAGGTGGAGGAGAACTTTACACTAATGCTTGGTACTAACTTCTCACATAAGCGGAAACATTTAGTCTTGCTCAACCCTACAGTCCTGTCTGTGAACACGGGTGCTCGGCCAATCGGAGCAATTTGCCACATAGCTAGCCCAATCATACCAATTTGCCACATAACTAGCTGTAAGAAGCACAACAGTGCAACCATTGGGTATTTTGCTACTGCATGATGTAGAACACATTAATGAACATACATCTGCATGAAGCGTATGACTGGAAAAAGCAGCTATTTGGCATTGCATTCACAAACATCCTACACCTGTAGCTTCTTAGAACAGCGATTTTGCTTCTCCTGACGCCTTTGAAGTGTTTTTGTCTTGTTTTTTTCTTGCTGGTGAGCACTGATTGGAGAAAAGCGTTCTCCTTCTATAGAATATATCAGGGAAAACATCATGCTTCATTATTAGCTATAAAGTACCACAGAAAGGCTTTGTGTTATCAGTAGCTAACAGGCTTTAGAGGAAATACGTTATTGCAAATCCAATACTACCAGAAACCTAGTACTAGGCCAGCTTATGGTGTGTTTTAATTAAAGTGCATCTTTCTGTAATGATAAGCCTGCAGCATTTTGCTACCTAATTACATTGAGAAAAGGATGCCAGTCCTGCAGACACCAAACTATCCTCCTAATTAGGGCTAACCGAGATGACCACTGCATTCGCATTTGTCAGTCTGATGGGTTCTCACCAGAAGCTAATGACTCACACAGCCAAATCACCTACTGGGCAGAAATAACGTCAACAGAGGGGTCCAGAGCAAGTACAGATATTCCCACACAAAGGCTTGGCTACCTGTTTAATCTTTCTGCAGATATGATAGCATAAATCAGAGAACAGCTGAAAAATAAACTTACATTTTTCATATTGCTGAAAGCATCTGCTCACCAGCTATAATTACAGCAGGCAGAAGTCCACTTGGGTAGTGCATTCTGCTTTGGCCAGAGCCAAATAAAATTGAATTTAGAAATAATGAATTTTGTTAAAACGGCTGCTGGTTTATGCATTCTTTCCAATCTATTCTCCCCAATACTAGCTTCAATGGGAGTTTTGCTGCACACACAAGCTAAGACTGAGGGGCATATTATCAAGAAACGGCGTTAAAATTATCGCCGCTTTAGCGGCAGAAAACTGCCGCTAAAGCGGCGATAATGGACTTGATAATATGCCCTTGAGAATTCCAATAGAAGCCCATGTTCTGGTGTCAACCTGGGCTTCTATTGGAATTCTCAAGGGCATATTATCAAACCCATTATCGCCGCTTTAGCGGCAGTTTTCTGCCGCTAAACCGGCGATAATTTTAACGCCGTTCTTGATAATATGCCCCGTGAGTGTCTGCCCTTTCATAAAAGAGGTAAAATGCAAGCGGCAGAGAGCTTGACGAAAGAATAGGCCAGATACTAACGAATGTAAAGTATGATGTGCCTCTGTATGTGTATGCACGTGTGTGCACATATGAGGTGCAAAGTAGTGGTTCACATATCCCCTATCTCATTCAAGCTAACTATTCTCCTACTAAACCACACATCAGATAGGAGTACGGACAAATACGGGTGAGTACAACCTCCTCAGCCAGCATGTCCGTTGCCAGTTAGACCAATGACACTTCGAAAGGATGAACAGACACTTCAGGAGAGTAGAGGTGAGCATAAATACACATCTAGTGCATTCTCTGGAGGCAGAGATCAAATAATTGCAGACCTATCCACATGGATGGTGGTCACAAGAGGCCATACACTCTGATGAGGTAATGATATGGCACCACGTACTCCCCGAGAGAGGTCATAGCCCTGTCATCATCCTATGCCATGACAAAAGTCCACATTACTGATGCTGTTACAACACAACCTTTCCATGTTGGGGGTGCTGCTGACAAAAATAGAGGCATGTGAAAAAGAGGTTACAGGGCAAATGTGCAAATCGTATCCCACAAAAAGAATCTAAAATATATGAATTTTCAATTTATCTGCACATCATATCATAAAATGGGCCTTTAGTAGTTCACAAGACAGGAAATGCTCAGCATTTGGCTTTATGATTCACTTTGAAAGATCTGAACGGTTCTTTGGAACAAATGTACACAGGAGTGTCCTCTAAGCTAAAACCTCAGATACTGTAACATCAGTGGAAACTGGTGACATTGCAACCAGCTCCACAGAGAACATGAACAAAAGGTAACTGGGAGACAAAGTGATGCTTTCTTCTTTGAAGACCCTTAAACATTGATCAAGTAGGATGGCAAGGAATAGATAACTTTGCAGCTCTGTGTTGGACCTTGTTCCATAGTTTGGCTAGTGAGTATTGCTAAAAGGACCTGCACGGAGAGCAAATTAAGGATGTAATCGCACATCATATATTTATAGGCTGACACCAGATTGAGTTTAGATGAAATTATACTATGCCCCGAACAGAAGACTAGAGCAAAATAGCCATCAGCCAGGCAACCCTGTGGGTGGATATCCAACGCCATTCCACTCACACTGCTAGCAAAGCATATGGTGGCCACCATATAGGAGCTCTGATTCACTGCTGCACTACAATGACATTAGCATACTTGTATGGCCCTACAGTGCTTCTTAAAGCTTCTCAGTGCATGCAAGATATCTTGTGCCTGCCATTGTATCTTTCCACCATGCTAAACGGCAGTGTTATTTTCTCTCAGGCTCTGAGCAGTACCAGTGGTAACTCTATAGATCCAGACGGATGTCTGTGTATCATATGTAGGCATGCAGCCTGTCTTATGCGGCGTCCTATGAAACAGGAGCCATCTGACAAGGGAGGAGCACTGCAAGTCCAGAGTAAGCCTGGGCGGAGTTCGCGTGGCCGTGCTACGCGGAACTACGCGAAGTGGTAAAAAAAACCTCCGCAACGCTATGTGGAGTTCAGCGAGCATGCAGAGTTGCTTGTTCCGCATGCTTGCGCATTCTCGCGAGACGTTTCTGACGTTCGGCAACGCGGATTGCTTGTTTGGGGGTAAATATCACGCGAACTTCACCACTCGGTCGCCAATGGGCGCGGCCATCTTGTTTTTCTACTCTTTGTTATGGTTCTGGGGCCTGTTTTTGAATCCTCACAAATCTTTTCAATCCTTTGTTTCTAAAACTTTTTTTCTGATCTTTTTTATTTATTATCTATCCCTCTCTCTTCCTAAGTGTATATTTTGCGTTTTATTTCTACTTTTACTGCGTTTTTGTACTGTTTTTCTATTACTTGCTTTTTTTTTTTTTACTTCCCTACTTCTTCTCCTGACTTTATTTTATTTTATTTTCCGCCCCGACCCCCAGAACCATGGCTAAGAGTAAGAGTGCGACCAGGAGCCGCCTTCCTTGCGGAAGGCGGCACCCAGAAGGGGTGCTGTCCCGGGCCTTATTCTCAGAGGTGGAGGTGGCCGCCCTAGTTTTTTTCGTGCAGCGCCACCTCCCCTTAACCTTGGCAGCAGGCGGCAGGCCTGGTTCCGGCTATGGGATCCAGGAGCGTCACCGCCGGTGGGCAAGGGTGCGCCGGGCAGTGTTTCACTGCTCTGAGGCCTGGCGCACCCACAACCAGCTGACTCACCGGTGGTCCGACATCCTGGACCGGGAGCAGGACCTGCTGGACCTGCTAGGTGTTGAGGTCGTGGGGCTTGGTGAGTAGCTAATTTATTACTATTGTGTGTTCTGTTCTGTGTTATTGCGAATATTATTTTTTTCCCCAAATATCAAGAATGCTGCTGCTGCTTACATGCTGGTAAGTTACGTTTAAAAATCTCATATTATGTGATTGTTATTCTTCTAGACAGGTGAGAGGCTCTACTAATCTTGTTTGCATGTTTGCACTCGCTTGGGCTGATTATGTAAGAGAGGTTAGAGAACTTAAGTTAGGTAATGCTAGAGAGACTCCTTTCCTTTTTCCTGTCACTAAGATAGTGGTGGTAGGTAGTTATTATAGTTAGTTACTTAGCCTTAGTTGGTAATTTTTTAGCGGTCCACGTGACGCGTTCTCCGTCATGTGCTGCTGACTCCAGTTCTTAGTGGAACCTTTTGTAGTTTGTTAGTGAGTGAATAATATAGCAACTCAGCACATCAGCAACCAACCAACAATTTGTTGTATGCAATATGCATGCGTCCAACTATGCATTTTTGAGGACTAAAATAAATGTAAATGCAGACTTAGTGAACAATTGGCCCGTCAAAGGGGGTTGATTCATTGATGATTGCGAATGAGATCAGAACTTAAAAGAAGCAAATATAATTTTTGGCAATTCATTCCAAAGTCTTTGGAATAGGCGGGCTAGGTGGTACTTAGGTTTAGGATTCTGGAATCGGAATGGAACACTGGAATAATAAAGAGATAGGACGGTCCATGACCACGATACTACTAGTCGATCTGATTAGATAGGCCAATTTTATTGCATTTGTCGTCCTGTCAAAAAATCTTTTTGGAGCGTTTTTTCAAATATTTATTATTTGTTTCACAGCAATCAATTTTTGTCTCTTTATTATGTCTTACATCATCAGCATCCAGGGGCAAGAAGACGACAGGGTCTGCTGAGGCGGGAGCTGGAGGTACCTCCCAGGGTCAGGATCGATCCTCTACAGATGGCTATGCTGCTGGCCCCAGTAAGTCCTCCTGTTGTTAATATTAATAATTATATTCCCCTAACTTTTACTGCACGTTATCTTTTCGAACTATTATTTCCGTTTCCTAAATCTATTTTTTACCAAATCTTCTTCGATCTATCTGTTTCTAAATTCTTGTTATCCCTGCATTACCTACCTGGCTACTTAGTTATTATATTTCTAGTGTCTGTTTTTTTTATTTTTTTACATCAATCTAACTGCCTCTGACTCTGTACTACTATTAGTCTGTCTATAGCTTGCTTTATAATTTATTCTGGTTTTTCAGTCAGCTTTTCCTCTCCCCTTATATTTTGTGGACTGCCTAGTGGTGGTACTACTGTAAGACTCAGAGAACACATTGGTCCTTTACTACTACTAGTACTACTACTCTTCTGTGCAGATTGCATGCCCAACTAAGGTATTCTACGCATGTTTGTTGAGATTAGAAGTCTTTCTTTTACTTTCTTTCTCATGCTCAATCAGTAAATAAAATGATGGTCACCTCTGACACCCCAAAGTGGTGTATTTGTACTTTTTTTCATCTAGTACTATTATTATTAGCAGCAGCAGTTGATTGTGAACAACTGATTACTGTGCACCATGGCTGGAAGGAAGTATGAGGAGGAGGAGGGCACAATTATTTTTCCAACCAAGAGAAAGGATTCGAGTTGAGACTCGATAGACCTCTTGTCCGATTGTCCGCCCAGTTGGCCACTCTTTTCCTTTAAAAAAAATTTAAAACTCAGATTCACCAATAGCTCTAGCCACTGAGTCCAGTCCCTTGGGTTGTCCTCTTCTTGAGAGGCTTTTTGAAAATTCCCAACAAAATGCCCAACCAGATATTTTATTATTTTTGATAGGATAGGACATACTACTGTCTACTCTACTCTATTACCCGATTTGTATTAGTGATATGTGTGGTGTATGTATGTATTGTGTTCTCAATCTTGCTAGTGAAGAAAAAAAAATAGGGGGAGGCGTATATGCCATCTACAAAATGTGTAATGTTTTTTCTAGGCGTACCGACCAACTGTGCCAGGGCCAGCGGGAAAGGCGACGCCAGCCAGGAGCAAGCAGATGCGGCAGCTGCAGGGGTGGGTGAACCAGCAGCAGTGGTGGGCGGTGGTAAGTTATATTCCTTACTTATTGATAAATACACACTCGCTGCAAGGGTGTACACTGTACTGTTGAGAGAGACTAAGTTGTTGTGAACAACGGTTGAAGAAGACACCCATTACTTAGCATTAGAAATAGCATTAGCGGCGGGAGTTGAGTAACTGATGGCCTCTTCTATCTGACTTCAACTCAGCTGGGAAAGTTTTACGAAGAAGACCAAGAGTCAGACGACCTTGGTGGATGGGTTGAACGAAAAGGGGAAAGAAGGATGGAAGGAGGAAGGACGGGTGACATGTACATATGACTGGCAGAGAAGGATACGTGGGTGAAGGAAGGGGGCCCGGGATGCATAGGTGGCTGATGGGATGCATGGCTGGTTGAAGGTTGGGTGAAAGGTGAAAGAAAGGATGCCTGCCTGGGTAGGTGAAACTGTATGGGTGATAGGAATCCTCCGGGGGGTTTGATGGGTCAAACTCAAAGGCAAGCAAGGACGCATGAGTGGTGGTTTAAAAAAATTTACAAATGTATGTTGTTGGTGAAGGGTTTGTTGAGAGATTAAGAAGAATGATAGCCATGTTTACTTTGAATGGATGGATGCCTGGATGGTATTCAATCATAGCATAGGTTGAGACTGTCAATGGATGAAGAGAATGTAAAAGAAAAATAAACTGTGCCAGAGTAGCAAAGCGAAGGGTGAAGATAAGAATAAGATTAGAATTTTTAAAAAATAATGCTAGAAGAGCAATGCAATGATAAATGGAAAAATCGCTGGGAAGAGAAACAAGGACTGTTTTTTTCCAAGGTTTTTGATTCAAGGTTGTATTTCAGAATACTCCCTTGACTCACAGTAGTTTACAAGCACAACATATATATTATGTATGTATGTACCCATACCCACCCATTATCAATTGCCTCCCTCCGACTCCGAGGCCCATTCCCTACCTATGTCATTTCGACCGTGTCAGCCATGGGTGGCCAATCGGGTGCATGGTTACACAATCAATCAATAGTACCTCACGTCGTCCCATTTATAATCATTCAGATCAGATATCATCTGCCTTGTTGTAGTAGTCAGGGTGAAAGTGAAATTGAGCAGTTGCCATTGATGCAACAGAGTATGGCCATAATAGAAAAATAAGATAATTGTATAGTTGTAGACTACAGCTGCCCCACCTGCAGACAGTAGTAAATAACGTGAGTCTGCGACACGAGTATGTCTGTCTAGGGCGCAAGCTGACTGAGCTGGCATGCCTACAAGGTTAATTTGGCTAAACAAGAGAGAGAAAAAGAAGACTTGTCTACTCCATAGTGTCCAATAATGCCTGAAAGTCCCACAAATGTTAGAGACCGAGGAAGTGGGAGGATACCACAAATGTTATGTACTGTGCTTGCTAGTGCTACTGTGCCACTATAATTTTATGTGTATAATTAATTTTGTATTACTGTTTTGCTAAGAGTATTGGTTACAATTTTCTATTTTCTTTCTTGATATAGCTACTCCTTCCCAACCGAAAAAAAACAAACAGAAAGGAGTTTGCAGGCATGGCCCGGCAACGGAACCTGGAGGCCATCCGTGCAGAATATCGGCGGCTGGTGGTTCTGGCGGAGGAGGAAGCGGAAGCAGCTGCAGCCTCCTCCAATGCCCCGGGGCCCAGCCAGGTCCTCCACTGCCTCCAGTGGTACGGCGCCGTGGTCTGGCAGCCTCCCACCACACTTCTTTAAACACTGCTGCCCAATCCTGTTCATGCAACTGTAAGACATTTAAGTGCTGCATGCTCCTCCGGATGGCACGCCTAGAGGAGCGGATAAACACCTTGGAGAGGAAGATCCGGCGAGCCCGCCATTAGAACTCCGTCGCCTTGCCTCTTTTTTAATCTTTTTTTTTTGGTGGGTGGGAATTGGGCATTGGGGAAAAGTTGGGGTTTATGGACATGGACATTGGATTCTTATGATGGACATTGGTTGGGGTTAGGGAGAGGGAGAGGGGTGGGTCAGGTGTTGTGGGGTTTTTTCATTAGTTTATTTGTTAGAGGAATACATTATTTATCATTTACATATGATGTAAATGTTTTGTGGGGGGTTTACTCTTTTACTTCACATGGTTTCCTTTGCTGCAGCAGGCCCGCAGCCAGTTTTTGATTGAAATAATCTGCAGATAGTGTAACACACCAACAAATAGATGCGGTACCTTCAATTGTGACTTGTCCTACTAGTACTGTCAGTCTCTCCTCCTAGTCTATGCAGTCTGCAACTAAAACCCCTATGGACTCGGAAGGGTGTAGGTGTGTGAATTAATGAATTAATTTCCATAGTATTATGCCTCCCCCAAACTTCTTCTCTTACCTGTGATTTAGGTTTTATACTTAGGCGAAGCGATGGCTGCATGGTGATGGTTTGGTTTCCCAAGGTGCCATGGTGGTGGTAGTAGTAGTAGTAGACACTGACAGTAGCATTGGCAAAAAAAGAAAATGAGACAGTCAGTCACCTGAGGGAGACTCGGGAACGAGTAGTAGAAGTAAAGTACACAAGAAGACTGCCAAACAAGAAACCATGATGATGATAAGCAATGCTAAAGTCAAATAAACCAGAATGACTGGAGGGCTAGCCTAATACAAGTTACAAACTGAAGTTGAGTCGAGTTATGATGATGAAGCAGACAAGCGGCTTTGTAACCTTTAGTGCTGGAACTAGGATGATTGATAACTCGATGCTGGCAATCAATTATATTATTATGATGGATTATGTAATGTTCCTCTGGAAAAAAAATTGAATATCGAATACTGTGCATGGGTGGGCAATCTAATATTGCCAGTGTGGTCTAAAGTATATATACTTAGAGCAGAAGAAGATCCTTGCCCTGCCTTGAGTTAGTGTTGCTTTCACCACATCCGCCTCAGCAAGTGTGTGATCAATAATTGATGTAAATGTAATTTAGTCACACCTCAATATAAATCATACAGCCTGGGGGAAGGGGGTTAGGGTTTTATGAATGGTTGGGAAGGGGGATTTCAGGGAAGGTTTGACAAAGACAAACACTACACATGGACAACACACAATCTTGGCAGCTGACCATCATAAATCTATTAAGGGAGAAAAAGGAAATGCATGCATGATGATGACTTGATGAGTAGTACTAGACTAGTAGTACAGGGCAGCAGTATATTAATTATTATTATGCAATTGCCTTGCCTGTCTGCCCCCAGAGAGACCCAAGTTACATGCATTTTACGTTCTGTTCTACTGGGCTTCCTTTGAAAGCTACCAAAGAAAATTAAAAAATATCTGTAGGAGTCAAATATAAGCAAACATAAACAACAACACACACAATCGTAATGTTTAAAGAGAAAAAATGAATCAAATGAAATGATACTATAATTATTGTCAAATTGGGAGTTGCATCTCTGCATTCCTCTTCGCCCTTCCTTGGACTGTCCGTCCGTCAATCTTGGGTGCCTGCCTGGTGGATGTGGTTTGGTAAGGTAAGTGTGAGTTGTTTTTCCAAGTATAGCGCAGGGTAAAGGCCGGCCTGTAAATGGAAAAACAAAAAGGATATTGAAAAATCAAGGAGAAAGCAAAGTTAAACTGCATAAACTAAGGAGGAGTGCAACAAGAAAACTTTCAGAGGCGGCATGGCTAAATCATGTCTTTTTCCAGCAGTTACCTCCAACAGCAAGACCTCTGTCTGTTTCCAGCAGTTACCTCCAACAGCAAGACCTCTGACCCCCGGTCTGAGGCCTGCTCTCTCCCCAGCAGCTCCGCTGTGCTCTGCTCCGCCGCAGATCCTCTCATCCCCCCGGGCAGGGTTTGAGTCCACTCCGCGCTCTGCCTTGTGCCAATCCTGTTGGTATTCATTATTGTGCATTATCCCCATTTTTTTGTTATTTCTTTTTTTCTCTTTTGCATTGCCCCCACTTTGTTATCACTTCGTTTGTTGCATTGTGCCCATTTTTGTTGTCACTTCGTTCTTCTTTTGTACAGTGTGTCCAACCCTTTTGTTTTGCTTTGTCTCTGGTTTTGTTGCCTTTCCCGCCGCCGCCTCTGCCCCCGTGACCCCTCCCCCATGACGGTCCCCGCTCCCGCCTCCCAACTGCAATCCCTCCCCCCTCCCCTACTTAATGGCGGCCAATGCGAGGGAGCGCGAGCAAGACCTCTCACCCCCGTACTGAGGCCTGCTCTCTCCCCAGCTGCTCGGCTGTGCTCTGCTCCGCCGCAGATCCTCTCATCCCCCCCGGGCAGGGTTCGAGTCCGCTCCACGCTCTGCCTCGTGCCCATCCTGTTGGTATTCATTATTGTGCATTATCCCCATTTTTTTTGTTATTTCGTTTTTTCTCTTTTGCATTGCCCCCACTTTGTTGTCACTTCGTTTGTTGCATTGTGCCCATTTTTGTTGTCACTTCATTCTTCTTTTGTACAGTGTGTCCATCTGTTTTGTTTTGCTTTGTCTCTGCTTTTGTTGCCTTTCCCGCCGCCGCCTCTGCCCCTGTGACCCCTCCCCCTGACCGTCCCCACCTCCCAGCTGCACGTCCCTTCCCCCTCCCCTACTTAATGGCGGCCACTGCGGGGGAGCGCGAGCAAGACCTCTGACCCCTGGTCTGAGGCCTGCTCTCTCCCCAGCAGCTCCGCTGTGCTCTGGTCTGCCGCAGATCCTCTCATCCCCCCCGGGCAGGGATCGAGTCCGCTCCGCGCTCTGCCTCGTGTTCATCCTGTTGGTATTCATTATTGTGCATTATCCCCATTTTTTTTGTTATTTAGTTTTCTCTCTTTTGCATTGCCCCCACTTTGTTGTCACTTCGTTTGTTGCATTGTGCCCATTTTTGTTGTCACTTCGTTCTTCTTTTGTACAGTGTGTCCATCCCTTTTGTTTTGCTTTGTCTCTGTTTTTGTTGCCTTTCCCGCCGCCGCCTCTGCCCCCGTGACCCCTCCCCCTGACCGTCCCCGCTCCTGCCTCCCAGCTGCACGTCCTTCCCTCTCCCCTACTTAATGGCGGCCACTGCGGGGGAGCGCGAGCAAGACCTCTGACCCCTGGTCTGAGGCCTGCTCTCTCCCCAGCAGCTCCGCTGTGCTCTGCTCCGCCGCAGTTCCTCTCATGCCCCCCGGGCAGGGTTCGAGTCCGCTCCGCGCTCTGCCTCATGCTCATCCTGTTGGTATTCATTATTGTGCATTATCCCCACTTTTTTTGTTATTTAGTTTTTTCTCTTTTGCATTGCCCCCACTTTGTTATCACTTCGTTTGTTGCATTGTGCCCATTTTTGTTGTCACTTCGTTCTTCTTTTGTACAGTGTGTCCATCCCTTTTGTTTTGCTTTGTCTCTGTTTACGTTGCCTTTCCCACTGCCGCCTCTGCCCCCATGACCCCTCCCCCCTGACCGTCCCCGCCTCCCAGCTGCACGTCCCTCCCCCTCCCCTACTTAATGGCGGCCGCTGCGGGGAGCACGAACAAGACCTCCGACCCTTGGTCTGAGGCCTGCTCTCTCCCCAGCAGCTCCTCTGTGCTCTGCTCCGCCGCAGATGCTCTCATACCCCCCGGGCAGGGTTCGAGTCCGCTCCGCGCTCTGCCTCGTGTTTATCCTGTTGGTATTCATTATTGTGCATTATCCCCATTTTTTTGTTATTTAGTTTTTTCTCTTTTGCATTGCCCCCACTTTGTTGTCACTTCGTTTGTTGCATTGTGCCCATTTTTGTTGTCACTTCGTTCTTCTTTTGTACAGTGTGTCCATCCCTTTTGCTTTGCTTTGTCTCTGTTTTTGTTGCCTTTCCCGCCGCCGTCTCTGCCCCGTGACCCCTCCCCCCTGACCGTCCCCGCTCCCGCCTCCCAGCTGCACGTCCGTCCCCCTCCCCTACTTAATGGCGGCCGCTGCGGGGTGCACGAACAAGACCTCTGACCCCCGGTCTGAGGCCTGCTCTCTCCTCAGCAACTCCGCTGTGCTCTGCTCCGCCGCAGATCCTCTCATCCCCCCCCGGGCAGGGTTCGAGTCCGCTCCGCGCTCTGCCTCGTGTCCATCCTGTTGGTATTCATTATTGTGCATTATCCCCATTTATTTTGTTATTTTTTTTTTCTCTTTGGCATTGCCCCCACTTTGTTGTCCCTTCGTTTGTTGCATTGTGCCCATTTTTGTTGTCACTTCGTTCTTCTTTTGTACAGTGTGTCCATCCCTTTTGTTTTGCTTTGTCTCTGTTTTTGTTGCCTTTCCCGCCGCCGCCTCTGTCCTCGTGACCCCTCCCCCTAACCGTCCCCGCTCCCACCTCCCAGCTGCACGTCCCTCCCCCCTCCCCTACTTAATGGTGGCCGCTGCGAGGTCCCGCCGCTGGCGCTCCAAAGGCAAGCCCGTCTGCGCCCGTCCGCGACTCGACCGCGGCCAGCGCAAGGAACCCTGGATCTACGACCTTCCACCGCTACGGCTCCGCTGCACTCCTCGCACTCAACCCCGGAAGAAACAACAACTGCCAGAGATCGACGCCGAGCACCACCCATGGCCAGTTCTCCTGCCGACACTGCCAACAATCCTTCACCATCAACAGCCCCCCCACGACCGCAGAACCCACAACGGACTCCCGCACCACCGAAGCCTGGACGTGCATCCTCCTCAACATACGCTCCCTCCACAGACACGCCACGGAGATCTGGGACATGCTCGACAACCTCTCACCAGACGTCGCCTTCTTCACAGAAACTTGGACTAACGCCACCTCCGCCCCTGACATCACCACCGCTATCCCAGACGGAGACAAGATCCAAAGAAAAGACCACCCCCACCGCCCAGGAGGAGGACTCGCCATCGCATACAAGAGCTCCCTCTGACTCTCCACCTACAGCACGAACGACCCCCTCTCCAACACTGAGCACCTCCACTTCCAGATCCACACCAGCCCCAGAACCATGCTGCACGGGACCCTCGTCTACAGGCTCCCTGGGCCTCGCACCTCTTCGGCCGCCACCATTGCCGACCTCATCGCACGCCATCGCCTCCACGGACTATATTCTCATCGCAGACCTGAACTTCCACCTCGACAACCGCAGCGACCCTGACTCCACCACCCTCCTTGACAACCTCGCCAACCTCGGACTGAAGCAGCTCGTCACCACCCCTACCCACAGAGCCGGACACACCCTCGACCCCATCTTCGCAGGAGGGACCAACATCCACGTCAGCCACACCACACAGCCCCTCTGGACAAACCACCACTGTGTACACTTCACCTTCAACACCACCACCGCACCCAAACCCGCCCCGTGCCCACCACGAAGGAACTGGAACAAGTTCACAGAGGAACACCTCAACACCACCCTCCTCCACGACACCCCCCTCCGCCACGACCGACGCCAACTCAGCAGCCAAAGAACTACATCGCTGGATCTCCAACTGCGCAGACAAGCTCGCACCCCTCCCAACCCCGTCAAACAACACTCCCTGAAGGCCGCCTGGTTCACCAACGACCTCCAAGAAGCCAGGCACTCCTGCAGATGCCTCGAGAAACTCTGGCGGAACAGGAAAACCACCAAAGACCATAACACCTACAGGAACGCCATGAAGGAATACCACCAACCCATAAGAGCCACCAAGCGGACCTTTATCAAGAACAAAATTCTCACCAACGCAAGTAATGCAAAACAACTCTTCAACGTCATACAGCAATTCACCAAACCCCCCAGCAAAGCCACGGACGTCACACCATCCCAGGACCTCTGCAACAAGCTCAGCTCCTACTTCCACCGGAAAATCAAGGCCCTCTACGACAACTTCAGCAAACACACTCCAGACACCACCCCCATCCCCAACACCGACAACCAGCCGACCATCACCACCTGGAAACCTGCTACCACCGAAGACACCACAGTGACAATGAAGAACACCCACTCAGGAGCCCCCACGGACCCCTGCCCGCCGCACATCTACCACAGAGCCTCCGCCGCCATAGCACCCGAACTAGGCTGGACCATTAATGCCTCCCTCGTATCCGGCATCTTCCCCGATGTCTGGAAGCGGGCAGAGGTCAAGCCCCTCCTCAAGAAACCCTCGGCCGACCCGACGGACCTTAAAAACTACCGGCCCATCTCTCTCCTCCCCTTCGCAGTGTAAGTCACCGAGAGATTCATCAACGCCCAGCTGACCACCTTCATCGAAGAGAACGCCATCCTCGACTCCTCCCAGTCCGGATTTCGCAGCAACCACAGCACCGAGACCGCCCTCCTCGCCGCCACCGACGACATCCGCATGCTGCTCGACCAGGGCCACACTGCGGCCCTCATCCTACTAGACCTCTCCGCAGCCTTCGACACCGTCTCACACCGCACGCTCGCAGCCAGACTCCACAACGCCGGCATACGAGGAACCGCCCTCGACTGGATCTGCTCCTTTCTCACCAGCAGGACCCAAAGGATCAGACTCCCACCATTCCTCTCCGAACCCACAGAAATCAACTGCGGAGTACCCCAAGGATCCTCGCTCAGCCACACTCTCTTCAACATCTACATGGCCCGCTCGCCGCCATCCTCAGACAGCATGGGCTCAGCATAGTATCCTACGCCGATGACACCCAGCTCATCCTCTCCCTCACGAAAAATCCCGATGACACCAGACTCTGCTTCCAGGATGGAATGAAGGACATCGCAGCCTGGATGAATGACAGCTGCCTGAAGCTCATCTCAGAGAAGACAGAAGTCCTCATCCTTTGACCCTCCCCCTCTGCCTGGGATAACACCTGGTGGCTATCTGCCCTCGGAACCCCTCCCACTCCAACGGACCACGCCTGAAACCTCGGCATCATCCTGGACTCCTCCCTCTCTATGACCCGCCAGATCAACGCCGTCGCCTCCACCTGCTTCAACGCCCACCGCATCCTCCGCAAGACCTTCAAGTGGATCCCACCCGAATGCAGAAAGACCGTCACCCACGCACTCATAACCAGCAGACTGGACTACGGCAATGCCTTCTATGCCGGAATCAACAGAACCCTGCTACACAAGCTCCAAACCATCCAGAACACCGCAGCCAGACTTGTCCTCGGAACCCCACGACACGAGCATATGACCCAGCACCTACGAGACCTCCACTGGCTCCCCGTCGAGAAGAGAGTAACCTTCAAGCTACTCACCCACACCTTCAAATCACTCCACAACATCGGACCCAAATACCTCAATGAGAGAGTATCCTTCCATGTACCCAAAAGGAACCTCCGCTCCGCCGACCTCGCCCTGGCAGAGACCCCACGCATCCGCAGAACCAGAGCAGGCGGAAGAGCCTTCTCCTACGTCACAGCATAGGCTTGGAACGAGCTCCCAGTCAACATCAGACGCTCCCCTACTCTGCACACCTTCAGGAAGAGCCTCAAGACCTGGCTCTTCGACTGATCCGGAGCTGCTCACCCCCCCTCCCAGCACCTTGAGACCCTCACGGGTGAGTAGCGCACTCTATAAATCCCTGATTGATTGATTGATTGATTGAACAACAGGAGCAGGCCCGCCCACCCAGCCTCCACTTAGCTTAGATTTTGAGCCAGACAGCACTGAGCACACATACACACACACAGCAACATAGCATTTTCCAAATTAAGTAACAAAATCAATGCACTGCTGTCAGTCACACCACCACACTCGCCTCCACCACTACACAGACATGTAGGCCTGGTGTTGTTGTTGTTTACCTTTTAGTTTTTTTTTTTATTAACAAATTTGAGGACTATGGGCTATATTTATCCAGGTCCACCATACATGCCCATAAGTGATACAAAGCAGAATGGTATGCGGTTCCTAGTGAACACTATAGGTTGACATATGGTTAGTGTAGTGAGTAACACACTAAGAGCAGGAGAACATTACCTCCTTTCGGAAATGAGACCCTCACACACCCCCCATCAGTGGGGTGTAGCTTCATCATCGGGTATGCTCCTTATCGGGTCGGCGCTGCAATACCCGATCGGCGCCCTTAACGGGGCCTTTTGGCAGAGATCTTTATTTCCTTTTGCCGTAAGGTGCCGTGCGTGTGAGGGCCTTAGTGAGTGTGGATGTAGTGAGTGTAGAAGTGAGAGTTAAAACAGAAGGAGGTGGTCCACCCAAAACTACTTTAATGATGGTGGCCACTCTCCTCATTAAAAACGTGAAAGTAGCGCACCCCTGTTATAAGGTCACGGGGCTGTGCGCATTTGGGGTCAACATGTTTCTTGCCAATACTTCAATTAGAAGGCAATTCTTCAGGACCAAGTGAAGATCTATCCACACTTTTTGGTAGTGGTACACAATTAACTAATAAAGTGACCACCCTTACAGCACCCTAAAAAGTGGTACCTGCAGATCTATGACATCAACCTGTGGAAAAATATAAGTGTAGAAGTATGTCAGGACATTGTATGAACCTACTATACTTATATAGTGTTCTAATTAAAAATGTGATAAAAAGGCATGCATCACACACAGTGGTAGTGACCACGCACAAAGCGATATGGAGTAGCAAAGAGAATTAAAAACTATGATAACAAAGGAGCATTATGTGTGAAATATGTAAAATATGATGGCTCCTAGCGTCAAGAGAACTCACCCAGTCTGGGTCAAAGAGATGTTACATCGGTGGGCGGCGAGCTCAAACACTGAATAGTACAGTGTCCTTGAATAGGCGAGAGATACAAAGAAATTAGTCAAGTTCTGGAAAGTAACTGTCATTATCGGGTACTCAGGCACAGGAGGTTGATTACACCAATAATGAGGGTTGATGCTCTTATTGCGCATGTGTCATGTTACCCCCACGCTAACCGGTGTGGTTCCACAGCCTACCAGACCCAGACGTCACCTAATAGGTAAACTTGAGGTGTCAGCTGAGAGGTCCACCCACCTCGTGTTCGGGAACATCCTCAGCGTGTACAATCACATCTCATCCCCGAACACGAGGTGGGTGGACCTCTCAGCTGACACCTCAAGTTTACCTATTAGGTGACGTCTGGGTTTGGTAGGCTGTGGGACCACACCGGTTAGCGTGGGGGTAACATGACACATGCGCTATAAGAGCATCAACCCTTATTATTGGTGTAATCAACCTCCTGTGCCTGAGTACCCGATAATGACAGTTACTTTCCAGAACTTTACTAATTTCTTTGTATCTCTCGCCTATTCAAGGACACTGTACTATTCAGTGTTTGAGCTCGCCGCCCACCGATGTAACATCTCTTTGACCCAGACTGGGTGAGTTCTCTTGACGCTAGAGCCATCATATTTTACATATTTCACACATAATGCTCCTTTGTTATCATAGTTTTTAATTCTCTTTGCTACTCCATATCGCTTTGTGCGTGGTCACTACCACTGTGTGTGATGCATGCCTTCATCACATTTTTAATTAGAACACTATATAAGTATAGTAGGTTCATACAATGTCCTGACATGCTTCTACACTTATATTTTTCCACAGGTTGATATCATAGATCTGCAGGAACCACTTTTTAGGGTGCTGTAAGGGTGGTCACATTAGTAGTTAATTGTGTACCACTACCAAAAAGTGTGGATAGATCTTCACTTGGTCCTGAAGAATTGCCTTCTAATTGAGTATTGGCAAGAAACATGTTGACCTCAAATGCGCACAGCCCGTGACTTCATAGCAGGGATGCGCTACTTTCACGTTTTAATGAGGAGAGTGGCCACCATCATTAAAGTAGTTTTGGGTGGACCACCTCCTTCTGTTTTAACTCTCACTTCTACACTCACTACATCCACACTCACTAAGGCCCTCACACGCACGGCACCTTACTGCAAAAGGAAATAAAGATCTCCGCCAAAAGGCCCCGTTAAGGCGCGATCGGTATTGCAGCGCCGACCCTAGGAGCAGACCCGATGATGAAGCAAGACACCCCACTGATGGGGGTGTGTGAGAGTCTCATTTCCGGAAGGAGGTAATGTTCTCCTGCTCTTAGTGTGTTACTCACTACACTAACCATATGTCAACCTATAGTGTTCACTAGGAACCGCATACCATTCTGCTTTGTTTACCTTTTAGGCCACTTCATGAAACGCCTGAGTTATTCCTTCAATCATCTCCGATCCTACTGACTGACTGCGAGTATGGTATGGTCATGGTGTCCAACTCTGTAGTGTCCTTAGTGAGTCCAGACTCCAGAATCAAAAATGCAATGGATCGGCCTGCAGTAGTACAATTTTGTTATTAAACAACAAGAAGGGAAACATTGACTTGAGTCAATTTTTTTGTGTATAGATTACATACTAGTAGACATCATGCACGATACAAACACCAATCACTCAGAGTCAGCGTGCAATGCATGCCATCATTTACCTGTTCTTCCGGGGCACTCCCTCTAGGCTCAGAAAGGAGGATAGATATATAGTCAGGTTTGGAGGGACTCGAGGCAGGCACACATTTCCCATTTGTTGTACTATTCTCCATCCAATGTCTGGCTTGAGGGAAATGGATTTAGGGCGAGTCAGGACTCGGAGGAGTGGACTTACTTCTTCACTGACTGCACACAGTTGCAACCCCAATCCGGCAATAAAAGAGTAAGACGGTGGTGATGGATTTGTTGTGATTCGAACCAGAAAGACAGTGACACACACAAATAATAAAAGTTAATAATATTCCTAGCTATATCTTTTTGGGGGGCTTTTTTTTGGGCATCAAAGGAAGAAAGAAAGTAACTCGAAAGCCTAGTTGTCAGGGAAGTAGAGCTCGTCCTCAAACTCTGGTGGTTCACCCAGAAGTAGGTAACCTAACACACTACTTCCATGACCTGAGTCGCTGTCATCATCTTCCTGCTGTGCTACTTCAGGTATGGTGTAATCCGGTGGTATAAGGTGCTGATTCATTTTGATCATGGTTACCCTCTCCATGTTTGGGGTGAGAGACTGGTCCTTCTCACTGTCAGAACGGCACCAGCAGCACTGAAACGCTCAGAAGAGACACTTGCGACTGGGCAAGCCAGATAGTTTATCGCCAGCCTGCTGAGCACTGGCCATTGGCGCCTTTTCCCATACCAATACAGAAATGGGTTTTGATCAAAGTAGACCTCTGTTGGGTCATCCAGATAGGCCTGGGCCATCCGCTCAATGCTCATGGGTGCTCAGCTTTGCTCGACCTCTTTTGCCTTTGCCTCAGCACTGGACTTAAGCCCTGCCTGTAGAAACCATTCCTCTGCCGATTTTGATGCTGATGCTCCTGTTCTTGTTGTTGTTGATGTTGTTCTTGGTATTGTTTGTGGTTTTGGCTGCTGTGAGCCAACCGCACTGCCCTCAGGCTCTGAAGTTGAACTTGGAGGCTGACCTGCAGTACTTGTTGTGCCCTGGAGGAGCGGGCCTCCAATTCCTGGCCGTTCTTTTTCTAGCTGACCGGCTTGCACAGCTATCCAAGTTTTGTAGCTGGCAACATCCCTGTCTGAAAATGGAATGAAAGTGTGCAGTAATGGTTTGTACCGTGGATCAAGAATTTTGGCACAAATGTAATGGTTGGATGACACAATGCCTCTTTGTACCCTTGTATTTTCAGATAAGCGAAGGGTGAAGCTCTCCACCAACTCATATGCTTCTTTTTTTCCTCCACACCTGCATACATTGCAGACACCCCCTTCAGCTGTTCCTATAGCATGTGCAACAATGGGATAGCTTGTCCGATAGTACAGTCCTCCTTACTGACTTCACGTGTGAAGACCTCAAAAGGAAGCAGCATCTCTGTCAGGCATTTAACTAGGTCCCATTGGTCTATCTCAATGATCATGCCTTTCACAGTAGCATCCCCTCTTTGCATGACATATTCATTGATTGGTCTGTACTGCTCAAACAGACGTTCAAGCATGTAATAAGTTGAGTTCCAACGTGTTGGCACCTCCTGGATAAGTGCTTTAATTGGAAATCTATTATCATGTTGAATGATCCTCAGCTGCTTCCGGGCTTTAAAAGAATGGCTCAAATGTGCGCAGATTCTTCTGCAGGTGGTCAGTAAGTTGCTGACTCTGTCTTCTTTTTTCAAAAAGTCTTGAACAATGATGTTAATGCAGTGCACCAAACACAAGATCCTGAAATAGCCACCATCAGCAACAAAACCAATGTTAAGCCCTCTTGGTCGCAGCCATTCAAAGGCCTTGCTGTCAAAGTCTTCCAAAATGTTTGCAGCAGTATGAGATTTCTCCATGGCGAACATGGCTACAGTTGCATGTTTCCAAGTGGCATTAAAAATCTCAGCAGTGTCAACATCTGCAGCTATCTTTTCTCTAACCCCCACAAAAGAGATCCAGTGTGCAGTGATGCACAAGTAATCACTGGCTTGGCAACTGGTCCACATGTCTGTTGTCAGGTAGATAGTATAAACAGCACTCTGCTGCAAAGCTTGTCCAAGCAATTCCAGCACGTCGTGATATAGTGCTGGAACAGCAACTCTGGCCAAATAGGACCGGCAGGGAACCTTCCATTTCGGGCAGATGGTAGCCACAAATTCAAGAAAACCCACCCCTTCCACAAAAGAAAAAGGGAGGAGGTCCAGCGCTAACATTTTAGCCAGCTTCGTGTTGTACAAACGTGCTGTTGGGTGGTTGCATTCGTACTGCCCCTCCGACCTAAACATGCTGAGAATGGTAGCCTGGATCTTTTTCTTTTCTGGTGCCATTGATGCAGGTGACTTCTTGATGCCAGATGTTATGCTCAATGCACGTTTTTCCGTTGCAGTACTCTCTTGCCTTGGACCCCTTGGTGTCTCAGCATGACTCTTGTGCCTTTGCGATGTTGCTGATGATGATGTGGGCGGTACCACTGCACTGCTGGAGACAGGGCTGCTTTGTGTAACAGAGAAAATGTCTCCCTCTTGTTCACCTTCCACCGTGATCGGTTCTTCTTCTTCATCCCCTCCACCAACAACACACGCAGTTTTTTGGCAGCTAAGGTGCGCCTCCCACTGTATCAAGTGGTGTTTTCTCAGATGGGTTGTTTGGCCTCCGGTACCATAGTTTGTACCAAGCTTACCCTGACTAACACCTTGTCCACAAATGGAGCATATAGCAATGTTCACCTCCTTCTTGCTAACCGAGAAAAAGTCCCAAACTGGGGAGGTCAATTTTCTGGCGCTGCTGGTGCCACTTGCAATGTCGGATGAACTGGTAGGTGGGCGTGACATTTGACTCTCTGCAGTACCTACTTCAACTGAGGTAGCTGTGGTGGATGTAGGTCGCTGCTGGCGAAATATGGAAGCTGGAGGTGGTGTTGGTGGTATCATCTGTGTTGGTGGTATCCGTGCCACATCCCTCACAGCAATTTGGGATAGGGTAATGTCAGTCTCCACTGGAGCGGGACTGATGTCCATGATGACTGGCTCGTCACCATCCTCCTCTTCTACATCTACCTCCATAACTCTAAGGCTTTTTGGAAACTTCCTTTTCCCTAGCCTTGTCTTGTGGCGTGTCTCACTCTCAGACTGAGGTGGCTTCCAAGTGGCGTCTAGATCATCAGAAGGAGGGCTTGCAGAAGAAGTTGATGAACTAACCCTCCTTTCCCTTGCTAGGGATCTGGAAGACAATGGATCTTCTGAAAGAGTGGCTTGCTCTTCTTCTTCCTCTGCAGGAAGCTCGATCTCCTGAACTGCCCCTACTTCGGGAGGATCAACTACTATTTGGGGTGGTTCCAGCTGTTGTTGCCCATTTATCTGAGTTTCCTGCATTGATTGGGTACTACTTTGCAATAGCAATAAGTCAAATTCAACATCACTGCTTGTCGGCGTTGGACTCGTGATTAGACTGGCTGCCTCTGCGACAGACATGGGCTTGGGCGTAGGTTGGTGGAGTGGGTCCACTGATGCGGGGGTGCAGATCCCAGCTTGTTCCTCGGACACCGCTGCTGCAGGCGCAATTTTTGGTTTCCCAAAAAAGGTCTTGGGCGACATACCGGTCTTGGTAAGTGGCAGTGCCTTCTTCTCACTGGCAACTTTCTTGGTACTGGACCTGGAACCTTTCTTTGGTAATATCATGAAGATGTCAGCAGCACGCAGTGGCACAAGTTGAAGAGATGTCTGTGGTCACATGTCACGTGACGTCGTGCGCAGCAGGACTTCTGTCTGACAGTACAATGGGTGATGTCGTCTCCTCCTCTTTTGTGCACCTAAAAGCAAAGAAGCAAGAAGAACATCAGTGAAACGTGGCATTCATTGTTATGGTTCAATTACTACTAGTACAAACAAACAAATATAATATGTAACTTAGTGTGTGGTCACACTTGTTAGTGTTATTAATATTATTAAATTTATTACCGCAGTTATTAAAAAAACATAGCAATACAGTGTAGCCATTTGTGAGACTTTGACAACAACAAGGGCTTTTATGGTTGGTGTACTGTACAGTAAACTCAGGAAGGATAGGAAAGAAGAAGAACCACAAAAATACAAATGTAACGGACCCGGTCTGGCATTGTGCATCACGTGGGAGCAGCAGCTGACAATGAATGGAAGCAATAAGCCAAGAGGAACAAAGGACAGACATGCAGGCCTATGGCAAAAGCAGTAAAGCACACTAACTGCTACTACAAAATGGCCACCAGCCACATGGTCACTCAGAAGTCACAACAACAAGCAGGAGACCTGGAAAACAATGAACTCCAGCATGCCTATATGGAGTTGTACACAGACATTACAAAATTACCCCTGGCCACAAGGGGAGGCTCAGCCGAGGCAAATGCTGGCCCACTATTACAAACACACTCACACACTGGCCAGACAAAGGAGGCATCTAAACAACACAGCTTTAATGCAGCAATGCCAAAAACGAAAATCCACAGGGCTAAAAAAGGTTTACACAACAACCACACACATCCAACAAAGGCATTTATTTAATGCACATAATAAAGTGAAATACCAAAAAAAAAACATTTTGCATTTCAATTCAATGCCATCCATGCCCTAAAGGATGTTTAAATTCAACAGACACCACAGAAACAGTTGTTTCATGCACCCATGAGTAGCTCTGGGCCTACTGGCTGAAAGGCCTATTGGCAGACTACTGGGCTAGTGAATTAAATAAATTTTGAAAATTGATTTCAAAAGTTGGAGAAAATGTAGTGAACTGTGCAACATGTTTCCTTTATAAAAGAAGAAAAATTACTTAGAAAGAAACAACTAGGCCCCTACTGAAACTACAAGCCACCCACTACAATAAATTAAAAAAAACGATGAAAAGCACAAACAAAATGTAGGTGCAATGCCCCAATCAAACAAACAACA
Organism: Calotriton arnoldi; assembly: GCA_963921515.1. Classification (NCBI taxonomy): domain Eukaryota; kingdom Metazoa; phylum Chordata; class Amphibia; order Caudata; family Salamandridae; genus Calotriton; species Calotriton arnoldi. Next base: position 989,597 of record CAWUFW010002774.1, on the reverse strand, counting down.
CCAATTTTCCAACTTACTTGTGAAATTCAAAAGTCCTCAAATCCACTGATATATGATGCAGCAGACACAAAGAGTGATCCTTCCAGCTCCAAATCCAAATGAAAAGTGAACAGGAGATGGACAAAGCACTAGGAGGAGCCTGCTGGACAGGAACAGGAAGTTGAAGACTCTGGGGCACTTCCTTCCTCTTAAAAAAAAAAGTTTTTAAAAAAAAGGACTCCTTGCACAAAAATGTACAGCCAAATGTCAATCTGAGGATTTTTTTTTTAATTCAAATCGTCATTTTGAGAAGGTTTTGATGCTGCTCGGGAGAGAACCTTCTCCAGATTGCAGATTCTGCATGTTCGGGATTGCGTTCTTCACAAATCTTGCGCCGAAAGTCCGATGGCGCGCCCGAATGACGTGTCCGCGTACGCAAAATCTCGCTGGACCGTGCGGCCGGCTAACAAATCTTGTGGCGCTCGCAAATGGATGGGAAATCTCGTCGGCGATCGCAGGCACCCGGTAAGTTGCTCCAGTGTGCGCAAAAACGCATTTTGGGCACGCGAACACAAAAAAACTCTGCTCCGTTGAGGAGTGCAGAGTTTTCCAGCAACTCTGCATTCTACGCAGAACGCTGAGTTGGCAAAATTCCGCAAACGACGCGAGCGGAGCGGAGTTTTACGCCGAGGGTTAGTCAGAGTGGCCAACTAAGAGTGTCCATTTGAGTTTCTGTGTGGTTGGTGATAATCGGTATCTTCAAAGCTGATCCAAGATGAGGCAATGGGATAAAAGCTGTAAATCACCAAACTAATCCCTCAGGTACTTCCTCTCTAATAAATTCAACTGAAAATTGTAACCTATTTGTAAAACCTTTTGCAGATAAAATATATACCAAATGTAAAAAGCTAAACCTAAAACTGATAAACACTAAGGGCCTGATTCACAGAACTAACTTACGTCAAAAACGTAAAGTTAGTACTTTTTGGTATTCACAGAATACACTTACTCATTTTGGTATTCACAGAAGGCACTTACTCATTTCGGTATTCACAGAAGTTAGTAGTCCTAACTTTAGGACTCCTAATTGCCTTCTGTGAATACCGAAAGTCTTAAAGTTAGGATTTTTCTCAGTTTAGGAGTAGTAAAGTTAGGACTCCTAACTTTAGGACTCCTAAATGCCTTCTGTGAATACCGAAAGTCTTAAAGTTAGGATTTTTCTCAGTTTAGGAGTAGTAAAGTTCCTAACTTACCAAAAAGTACTAACTTTACGTTTTTGACGTAAGTTAGTTCTGTGAATCAGGCCCAAAATCAACCCACCCAATCATCCCTAAGAACACTTCAGCTCATTTTAATCAAATAACTGAAATATAATTAGAAAATGTAATCAACATACTGAAGCCTACATTCTACACTGATGATCACATACCAGCACCATTTAGTAAACTAATTCCAAAGACCTTCTAAAAAATGTGATGGCCCACTATCAATGCTTCACTTACTGAAGGAAAATTTTGTTGATGCCATACACTGGAACATATTTCTCCTCTACTAAAGAGCCAGAAGGAGACCCAAACTTGTTAGTCAACTATGAATGAATGAGACATCGGCCACAGATTATCAAAGTGATAAGAAAATATGTAGCAAACCAATTAAATGAGTATGTACAATGAGAGAACCATCTAAAGAGTCACCCATTGGGTTTCCACAAAGATTGAAGCACAGAAGTCACCAGAGTCAAAATCGAAACACCAATCACATGTTTGACAAGAGGAAATTGACTAATGATCTGCTAGACCCACTGGTAGCATTGGCCACAATCTATCTTCAAAGACTTATTGAGACCCTAAAAACTTACATGGGTTTTGCAGAAACGTTACTTAAGTTGTTTGCACCACACCTAAAAAAAAGAAAGCAATCAGCAAAAATTGGAGACTCTTGTTCCATCCTCACCCATATACTATTCACTCTTTATATGGAACCACTTGTTTGGATCCCAGGTGACAGTATTTGAAGTGTTCATTCACCAATATGTATATGACACAAAATTATGCATGAAAATGTCAGACTTCAGCAATGGCATGACCATCTAAAAAACCATCAATAATTTTAAAAGAATGAATATCAGCAAAATTGCTGATTATTAAATACTGAAAAAAACAAAATTTATCTTGCTCAGAAAACATTTGCCTCCCAAAATTAACGTGAACTGACTAACTGAACTAAGGGCCTGATTACGATGCCGGTCGGACTGTGGTGGAAGCAGGACCACCCAACTAGAAGTCTGCGGCCCCGCCATCCTGATTACAATGTGACCACCTTCACGGCAGATGCACTGTGATATTTTCCATTGCAGCGTGTGCTGCGAGCTGCAGCACACGCCCCAAAAGAAAATAAACACTCTAAAAAAATCTCTGCACCGTGTGGCAGGCACCATGCAGGGCCTGAGACATGGTGCAGGGATGGTGCCCCCCAGGCCCCATAGTGGAGGGCCAGAGGAGAAGGAAGTCCTGCTAGGGGCCCCAAAGCCACTTTCTGCCTGCCTTTTCATGGCGTGTGAACCACCATAAAAGGGCAGGTGGAACGGGACATTGTAATCTCTACGGCGGTGCCTGAGCAGGCACCGTCCTTATTGTAGGGATTACTGACCCTCCAACACACCAACGGTCTCCTTGAGCCCGTCAGAAGCGTGGCGGACGGTCCCTCCGCCCGATGCCTCCACCTGCTGCATCGTAATGCGGCGGATGGACCACAGGAGAAGATGTTGGTGAGTCCTACACCTACGAGCCGTCGGTGTCGGACCCACCACAGCTTACACAACAACAGACAGACTGATAGAGACATTCACACAGTTTAGTCACTAACCCATGCATTCAGTAAGACACGTTTAATCAGTCACTTATACAATCAGTCACACACCTCCTAAATCCTCCATCCAGACACTTATACACCCACTCATTCTTCAATACATCTTGGCATATATATAAAACATACTTAAACTTTACAGAAACACACAGTCACTGGATGATGTCGTCAGTGATGTCATTTGAGATGTCATCAGTGATGTCATCAGTGATGTCACTGACCATGCCATGAATGATGTAATATGTGACGTCATGAGCAGTGCATTGCGGGGCGCGAGTTATAGTTAGCTGAACTAACTATAACGGTGGAATTTCTATGGTTTTGTACGAGTAAAATGTACAGCTAACTATAACGTCCCTGAAACCTATGGTTTTTTCAGTGAATTTCTAAGGTTTTTTAAATGCTAATTTCTAACTATAACGTCTGTAAAACCTATGTTTTTTTCAGTGAATTTCAAAGGTTTTATAAATGCTAATTTCTAACTACAATGTCCCTGAAACCTATATTGTTTTTAAGTAAATTTTAAAAAGACGTGCATACTTTTTGTAGTGAAAAACTAACTGTAACAGTAGTCTGTTATAAGTTATAATTTAACAATGTTTAAAACTTAATTAGCAGTAATTAACATATAAGTGTGGAAAAAGTGTGACGCAGCAGCTATGATACCTGACTTCGAACAACAGCGTTCACAGTTCGATTCCCGGCTCCAGCGGCACGTTAGCCCACCACTATGTCACTGTGGGCAACACCTTGCTTAATCTTCCCGATGCCCCCGAGCGCCGGCCCACCTTTCCGGGGGTACCTGTACGCTTTACAAATGCTGGTATTTTTTTAATTTAAAACCAAAGTGATGAGAAATATTAGCACGTACTTTTTTTTTCTTCTATTCTGAACGATATTTTTTTTATATCTTCTATTTAGAATTACGTCAATTAATAGATGTCTTTAGTCACGAGAAAGGAAATGACACGGTTTGCCGGGTAACAGTTTTTAAGCTCTCCAACGTATGTACATATTAACCAACTTATACTTATGAGGATCGAAAGCGAAACCTTTACCTCTTCACATTTTGTAACTTTTCCCAACATGTGCACAAGTGAAACAGTGAAAACGGGAGCACGTGTCAACTGTAAAACGTGACATCTACATGGGCGGAGCCGCATCTTCCTTCCATAGACTACTCAATAACCAAAAAGTATATAAACCACACCCGTTGTTCGATTAGTTTCGTTTTTGCGAGTTATTTACGCGTGTCCATTCTGTGATGCAGGTTCCCTTTTCTAGCGTCGGATTCTTCTTTTGCGACAACAAAACATATTACGGAGTTGTAGGTTGCTTGATTATGGCATAGTAGATATTTATAATACGTAGCTATTTGTGAATATTTAAAGATTTGTATTACGAAAAAAGTGTTATTGGTTGTTTTTGCCATTTATATGTAACGTCAGCAGCTTGTATTGAGAAACACCCAGAATAGAGGAAACACTGTTCCTTTTCTGGCGCCTTTGAGGTTATATACTGTGACTATGTACATTGTAATAATCAGAGTATAGCAAACTTCAGAGGTGTTGGTGACCCGTCGACGCGAAGACTAAAGATTCATATGTAACGTGAACAGCTTCTCCTTCTTACTCTGTTTCCCCCCTTTGATCATAAACTGTGAATATGTATATTATAAGATTCACAGTCATTATGATCTGAGAGGAGTTTATGAGCCGTCGGCGTGAAGACGAAAGATTTCGAAGTTCCGGAAAAAAAAGCTTTGAACATATTCACCGCTTAAAAATATTTCGTTATTGATCTTGTTTTGTGTTTATGACTTTATTTTCCTTTTCCTTTTTTGTGTGGCATCAGTGAAACTCTTTATATTGTAGTAGAGTGTCATATTTTCACACAAGAGGAATTGGAGATTTGTCGCCGCCAGGAGTAAACCATCTGAAATACAGCTTACTGACCTTTATAACTTACTTGATCAGATATTTTTACAGTGAGAATATTTTTCGAAATTGCAGTTTAAAAAAGATTGTTTACATAGATACTTTTTTACTGAATGCCTTTGATAAACCCTACATTTCTTAATTGATATTTTCGTATTTCTCTTTTTCTTTGTTGTGGTTCCTATTCTCGTTCTCCCTATAGAATATATAGGAATAGTATTGTATATATTACTACTTTCCTATATATTCTTAAAGGAATACGTGATCTGTTAGCAGAGCAGTGAGCGACCTCTAAGCACTACGACAAAACTTTCCCGACTTCTACAGAATAGAGATTGTAAAAATGTTGTTTTTTTTGTTGTGCTCCCTATTCTTCTTCTCCTGTAGAATACTATAAACTCACCCTGTACATTTTAATACTGTGAACTTATAGTACTTCAGAGGGGTTGGAGATCTATCTCTGCGAGAAATTAACAACATTTACTACAGTTATTTCCGTTGATAACTTACTACCTCATAGTTTGTAACACTGCTAATATTTTATAAAATAGTAGTCCCTAAAAAAAAAATTGTATTCATAGTGCTTTATTTAATGTTTTGATGAAGCGTACATTTCTAGGTAATATGACGTCATTTGTGTTTAACTGTTTTTTACTTGTTATTGTTGTTGTGACCTGAGATGATGTAGTGCGGGAGTGTTTCTTGTATCACTTCTTTTCTACTTTATCTAAAAGTAACTGATGCCCTCTTATATTAACAAGAATATGGGGCAACACTTTTACAAACTATAGGCAACAAAAAAAGGAGGATGTGGCCACGCTTAAGGGATATTTTATGAATTGCGTTTTTATTTGTCACCCCTCTGATATATACAGCTACACTTTCCTAAGAAAGTATATTTGTGATTGCTTAATAAAAACAGTTTCAAACCTAGACTTAATTTTTTGCAGCGCAACCACACCTACTATTTTGCTGCAAGGAAATAGCACTACCCACGACAGAAGTAAGCACCGCACTATAACTATACATTATAAGTAAACATTGCTCCCGAGAAGTAGCTTACTCAGAACTTTATTTAAATAAAGACCGCAACAGCACGCTTTCTTTTTCAACCCCCTCCTCCATATTATAATATTTGCTCCAAAGATGTAGCACTCCCCGTCAGAAAAGTAAACACCACATTATAAGTAAATACTGCTCCTGTGAAGTATCCCACCCGCTGACTTAATAAAAGAAGACCGCAACACACTGTTATTTTCCCGACGTGATTTGTAGGCCCCACGCAAATTATATAAATGTCCCTTAAAATATATAAAAAACAATTTTTACCTTCACAGTCCCTGTCCACCACCTTGTGACCACTGTACAGAGTTAATAGTGTTCCTACCCTCCCCTCTACTACTTTGTTTTCCCGTACTCCTTTGAAGTGCGTCACAAAATGGCTGACAACAGTGAACCGTTCCCACCCAATAAGGAGCAAATTTGTACTCGGAACACTTTAGTCAATAAAATGTCCATGGTGTTCCGCAGAAGGGGAGGGAATGGCTGCCATCACTTCTACTTTTAATACTTCACAGCCAATGAACATTAAGCTTGGGAAGGTCCTCCTTGGAACACGTTAGCCAATCAGATGTCCCTGATACTCCACAGAGGGGAAGGGAATGGCTGGCAACACTTCTACTTTCAATGGTTTACAGCCAATGAACATTAAGCTTGGGAAGGTCCTCCTTGGAACACGTCAGCCAATCAGATGTCCCTCCTACTCCGCGGAGGGGAAGGGAATGGCTGGCAACACTTCTACTTTCAATGGTTCGCAGCCAATGAACATTAAGCTCTGGAAGGTCCTCCTTGGAACATGTGAGCCAATCAGATGTCCTTGCTACTCCGCGGAGGGGAAGGGAATGGCTGGAAACACTTCTACTTTCAATGTTTCGCAGCCAATAAACATTAAGCTCGTTGTTGCAACACCTCAGCCAATTAAACGTTAATTTTGTTCAGTGCACAGGGAGAGAACACGCCCTCCCACATAATATTACATTTCCTCTAACAAAGTGACACTATCCATGATAAAAGTGAACACCACATTATAAGTAAACATTACTCTGCATTATATTAAAGGAAGGCCGCAATACGGCGCATTGTTGTTTCCCGATATGATTTCCACAGCCTACTGAACATTGCCGCAATACTGCGCATCGTTGTTTTGCGGGCGTGATTTCCATGGCCTACGCAACATTCACACTACCTGTGTGTGCACCCTATACACTGCTTGTCGCAATACGGCGCATTGTTTTCCCGACGGGCTTTCCAGAGCCTACGCAACCTTGCCGCAATACCGCGCACCGTTGTTCTGCAGACGTGATTTCAACGGCCAACGCAACATTTAAACTCCCTGCCTCTGCACCGTAAAGACTGCTTAAAGTAACTCCACAGTGTTCCTACTATACCCTCATACAATTTTTCTCTTTTTTTCCCCCTACTCCTTTCAAGTGAGTCACAAAATGGCTGCCAACACTTCCTAGTTTCAACCGTTCACAGCCAATGAGCCGCAAGCTCGTGCTCGTAACCCCTCAGCCAATCAGATGTCAGAATTCTCAAACATCGATATCTGTAAAATTTGATATTTCTCAAAAACTAGTGAACGGATTTACCCCATTTAAACAAAAGCGTGCTTTCTGGACCAAGACCTTTCTCCCTGCCAAATTTGGCATAAATCCGTTCAGCAGTTTGACCTGTAGCCTTGTCGCAACCTAACTTAGTTTCTTAGGGCGGATGTTCTGCCAAGAATCCCCTACTGGATGATCTAACTCCCCATTAGCTGAATGTAAATGTGTGCAGGTCCCCATCTTGGTCACAAGTTTGACCTCCCTCCTCGCAGAGGGTAAACAGTAATCAGCTGAGCTGAGCTGAGATTCCGACAACAGCGACCTTGCAGTGACAGCAGAGTGCTCCTCTGATTTGAACACGAAAATGCCTGTTTATTTATAATAACCGTATCCATGATTCCTTGTCGAGGCTTCAGCCAGGCTGGCATTGTTTATTCTTTTGTTATAGCCATGTTACCTCCTGGATGAATAATAAACAATGATATTTGCCCAATGTGTGTTCAGGGCTTGTACTAAATGTTAAAGGTGTTGTGATAGTGTACTTACGAAGTTGACTTTGTAAGTAATGTGGATTCCGAGAAACTAATCCTGCACTGCCACGCAAGCAAATGTGTGTCAAAAGTCATTGTGTAGGAATGAAGGCAACTTAAAAAGCGTGTGCATGTAAAATGGCAGTGATTCTTTCTGAGCCTAACCTAGCCACATGACTGAGTGTCTCCAAATCTGATAACCACAAACACAGGCCACAGGAGTAACTAGAGGATCAGACCTGGATGCCAGTCTCGGTGATATGTGTATCAAATGTTTACAAAAGGCACCCAGCCCCACTCTTCATGATTCCCTTTTCAGCCGTATCTCCTTCCTGAGATGTGCCCAGACCCTTTGACCAGTGACCTTTCTTTAGAATCAAAGAACCTTTTTTGAAGTGTACAGAAGAGTCTAGCTCTTCCTTTTTCCAGTGTGTGTCCCACCCAGCTTTCAGGAATGGAGCAAACCACAAATCTGGCTCCTCTACTGCCACATGCTCCTCCATCAAGCCTGGGTCTCCCATAATGGAGCCCAGAGACCTCCATGTACTGTGCCTTAACTAGCATGTATACAACCCAGAACGCACACACAACCACTGTCAGGCACAGGCATACGCACTAACCTTTGGTATGCATGATCCTATGGGAATGAGACGGACTACCAAAGCTAATTCCCAACTTCACTGCTAGGCTGCTCCCACTTCAGCAACCTAAGGAACTAGAGGATGAGGTCAGCCACTCAGGAGCAATGGGAATGGGAAGAGACAAGAAAGAGATTGGCTTCACTTTTAATGTCCAGAGCATCAGCAGGCCTGCGTGCCCCTGGAAACCTCTGTCAGTTACTGCAGCCATGTTGTTTGTGCTGAGTTTTTTCCTGTTGTGAACATTAAGCTATATAAGGAACTATCCTATTCTTACAGTGTACGAGAGTGGTGTTTTAAGCCCCTAAATCCCTCAGTCCTTACGTTAGCATTTCTTCTTTCCCACCTATTGAAAGCATCAGAGATATACTGTTGAGTTGCATTGCTGTTAGCACCCCCTTAGGAAAGAAGTACATACAAGCAGTTTAACAATCCCGAACTCCCTACTAGGGTGTAGTACCTTTTCCCTCCAATAACCTTTTATACCCATTCTAGAGTTTGGGGAGGTTGTGCAATGACTTATTCACTCTTGACATCTTGTATTCACAACAATGAATGTTTTCTATTTCACATTCAATCATGTAGTTCGTTAGTACATAAGTTCAAGTTAACAAGTTTACAAGTTCCTGAGGTACCACCTCGATAAACCAGGCAGTACTGAATGTTCACTGAGTTCTATGTTCTGAGTTCTAAAACAAACCTTTCTTTGTTTTTACAGGTTTCTTGTCTCTCAATGACTGCGCCTCCTGAAAATCAAGGTCTGCTATGGTAAGTTCCATCTTGCTACACGGCACGTGCATGCACCTTATCGTGTTAGTGTTGAATGGTGCTGCTTTGGTTAATGTTCTGTTTTTCTTCCTTCTCAGGTATCTACAGTGAATGCCGTCATGGAGGAAGATGATAACTGCTGGGCAATCTGAAAACTGGTGAAGAAGCGTCACCACAGCAAGTGGATTAGGACCTGAGGAGACATGATTCTTCTTCCAGAACAGGTAAGAATAGCAGGCAATGAGTAAGCGTTCGGGCATGGCTTTTATAGCAGCTGCACATTAAATGGCTGCTGCGCTTGAATGATTATTCTTCTAGGAGCATTGTTATTACCCCCTCATGGGTCCTCCTCGTCCCAGTCCTAACACAGTGAGGCAGTCCTGCCTCCAATCAGCCAATCAAAACGCTTCAAATGAAAAATGCCAATGGTCACATAAACCCCTCCCACCCACCGCCATGCCTGTTTTTTTCTTGCTCCGACGGCGGTCCGTTCTCCGTGTTTCCTGTTGCCGTTTTCGGCAGGATGTATTGCGGTACCGTGAGTTTTTTTAAATGCTTTCTGGTCTATTTGAAATCCTGTTTCTCTGTTGAATTTGTTTTTTATTGCATTTTCTGTGCTCAGCCGTACCGGTGGTCCGATCGGCTGCGCTCCTGCTCCTTGGTCAGGATGCTCCCCGCGCATGTGCTGGGCTGGGGCGGGGAGCTTTTCCTGTTGTTCTGGCCTCGGGTCGATCCGGCGCTCGGGGTTTCCAGCAGCGGCCGGCCCCCGCGGCCATGTTGATTTGATCTATGGCTGTGGGTGGAGACTGCAGGGCTGCCCTTTGTGGTTTTCAGGTCTCGTGTCTCACGGGACTTGGTTGATTGGGGGCAGTATTTCATGGGAGTTGCTGGGCACTTCCTGGTCTGTGTTTTGGGCTTCCTGTGTGGTTTGCTCTTTTTTGCTCTGGCCATGAGTGATGGGGTTTCCTCTCCGGTGCCTGTGAAATCCTTGTCCAAGCAGCATAATGTGCAGGAGCTGCAGGAGGATGACGTTTTGCAGATTTCTAGGGCTGATTTACAGGAGTTGATCAATTCTGCTGTCCAATCTGCGCTGCAGGAGCCTGCGGCAAAGAAATCTAAAGATGATGATGAGGACATGGACAATTCCCCTAAGGGAAAGTACATTCAGGGCAAAGTTTTCTCGGACATGCTGGCCCATATTCGGGAGGTGCTGGGTTTTGACCCTAAATCTTTGTCTGATGAGGGGTTTTACTCCCAGTATAGTTCCTCTGTGGTAGATGACCTCCCCTTCCATGCTGTCCTGAAGGATATTCTGGCTAAGGAATGGCTTGAAGTTGATAAGCAGGGAATTCCTCGCTTTCTGGGGAAGCGGTATCGCCTGGCGGACTTTGACACCCAGTATCCTCCGGTTCCTAAAGTCAATTCTCTTTTGTCCTCTATGGCTTCTTTTTCGTCTTTCTCTTTGTCTTCGGAGGAGGCTTCCCTGGAGGGCCCGGTGGAGCGGAAGGTGGAATCCGCTCTCAAGCGTTCGTATGCTGCTTCTCATTTTGGGGTGCGTGCTAGCACTTATGCGGCCTATGCCTCACTGGTCCTTCTCAAGGATTTTGAGAAATTGTTTGACTGTTTGCAGGATCAAGGGGACCCTACTCCTGTCTTGGCTCAGATGGAGGTCTTGGCTCAATTCCTTTCGGATGTGACTTTTGATTCTTTGTGGGCCTTCTCCTCGGCTGCCGGGGCAGCGGTGGCTGGTAGGAGGTCTCTCTGGACCAAGCCTTGGCGTCTTGATGCTGCTCAGAAGGCCTTGGTCCACAAGCTGCCTTTTGAAGGTCCCTGTCTCTTTGGGTACGATTTGAACACGATGGTGCAGCGGTCTGCGGAGGAGAAGAAAATGTTGAAACCTTTTCAGCCTGTGCCTAAAAGGAAGTCCTTTTTTCATAAACAAGGGTTTCAGGGGGCTTTGTCTTCTCAGCCCTTTCGTGGTTGGGCCCGTGGTCGGGGGGGGCCACGTTCCATTATAAGTCCCGGCCTCAGCAGCAGCAGCATCCCCCAGGTGCGATACAAAAGTGACTATGCCATGGTGGGGGCTCGGCTCTGGTTGTTTCCGGCCCGTTGGTCAGTTCTGATTTCCTATGAGTGGGTCTTGTCTGTCATCAGGTTGGGTTACCAGATTCCCTTCCGGGGTCTTCCCCCTCTGGACTGCTTTCAAATTACCCCGTTGTCAAGAAACCCCGTGAGGCGGTCTGCCATGTTGTCCGGCGTCGCCATGTTGTTGTCAAAAGGGGCTATTATGCCGGTTTCGGTTTAGGAAATAGGCCTGGGGTTCTATTCCCATCTGTTTCTGGTCCCAAAGCCAGATGGTTCCTTCCGCCCGATTCTGAATCTCCGGGCTTTGAACAAGTTGGTGCGGTTGGATCATTTTCGGATGGTCACCTTACAGTCCGTAATTCCCCTCATCCAGGAGGGTGATTTTTTGGCTTCTCTGGCCTTGGAGGACGCCTATTTTCACGTTCCGGTCCATCCAGCCAGTCAGCAGTTCCTGAGGTTTGTGGTGCAAGGGGTGCATTTCCAGTTTCAGGTTCTATCGTTCGGCCTCTCCACTGCTCCCAGGACTTTTACCAAGGTATTGGCTCCTGCTGTGGGGGTTTTGCAGCATCAGGGTTTCTCCATGTTTCCCTATATTGATGATTGTCTGATTTCTGTTTCCTCTTTTCCTAAGGCTCTTCTGGCGGTGGAAGCTACGTTGACCTTGTTCCGGGATCTGGGGTTCAAGTTGAATCTGGCCAAGTCTCATCTGGATCCTGTTCAGAGACTTCAGTTCATCGGGGGTCTTTTCGACACCACTCTGGGGGCGGTATTTCTTCCTCCTGTTCGGATCCTTTCCCTGCAGACTCTGTTGCGGGATCTGTTGAGTCACCCCTCTGCCCCGGCTCGAGTTTGGTTGCGGGTCCAGGGGTTGATGGCTGCCACCACTGTTGTGGTTGCTTGGGCTCGCCTGCATCTCAAGCCATTGGTGACTCATCTGTTGGCCCGGTGGGACTCATCCCGGGTGGATTACGAGACTCTGGTTCCTCTCTCTCCTGCTCTGGGTAAGGACTTGGACTGGTGGCTTTTAACTCCCAATCTGGAGAAAGGGGTGCGTTTTCAGCTTCCTCCTCCCCTCTTGTTGACTACGGATGCCAGTCTTTGGGGTTGGGGAGCCACGTTGGGGTCGTTGGAGGCCAAGGGTCAGTGGTCTCAGAGGGACAGCGCCCGTTCCTCGAACTGGCGGGAGTTGGCAGCCATTTGGGAGGCGGTGCAGTTCTTTCAGGTTCATCTCCACGGGGCGAATCTGTTGGTTCGTACCGACAATCAGGTGGCTCGTTGTTACTTGAACCGCCAGGGGGGAATCAAGTGCGCGTCTCTGAATCTGCTGGCCTCCATGATTTGTGCCTGGGCAGAATCTCACCTGTTGGCCTTGAGGGATGTGTACATTCTGGGTCAGCTGAATTTTCATACGGACACCTTGAGCCGCAACCTTCCGTCCTCTGTTCTGTACCATCTCTCTGTTCCTCTGTTCCAGGACCTTTGTCTTCGGTTCGGGACTCCCTAGATCGATCTCTTTGCCTCCCCTCACAACGCTCTTCTCCCCAGGTTTTGTTCGGAGGTGGTGTGTCCTCAGGCTTGGGCGGTGGATGCTCTTTCAGTTCCCTGGCCTTCGGGCCTTCTGTATGCCTTCCCTCCTATTCCCCTCCTCCCGAGGGTGCTACAGAAGATTCGGGGGGAGAGGGTGTCTGTCCTGTTGATTGCTCCCTTTTGGCCTCGCCGCCTTTGGTTTCCTCTCTTGCTGCAGATGGCGGGGGTCGGTTTGTCCGGCTTCCTTTGGTTCCGGCTCCACTTCAGTATCCGATCCTGTTTCTGCCCTGCCTTCGCCGCTTGCATCTGACGGCCTGGCTTTTGAGCGGTTGACGTTGGAGTCTTTGGGCTGTTCCTCTGTGGTGGCCCATGACATCCAGCTGTCGCGTCGGCCTTCGACCCTTAAGTGCTATGGTCAGCATTGGGGCTCTTTTGTCTCTTGGTGTTCTTCGCATGGTGTGGATCCTGTGCTTGGGGATCCTGCTTCTGTTCTTGACTTTCTCCGGGATGGTTTTTTGAAGGACCTTTCCCCTTCCACGTTGTCTGCTCAGTGGACTGCGGTTCGGGCTTGTCGGGGTCCGGGGGCTTCCTTGGAGGTTGTTGCCCCTTTGGTGAGTCGGCTTCTTCGGAGCTTTCGGCTTCGTCGTCCGGTCTCTCCTGTGATTGTGCCTTCTTGGGATTTGCCTACTGTTCTGTGGGGTCTGCAGTTGCCCACTTTTGAGCCCTTGTTGTGGTTGTCCACTAAGGTGGCTTTTTTGTTGGCCATCACCTCCGCTCGGCGGTTGGGTGAGTTGGGTGCCTTGCTTATTTCCTTCCCTTGATTGCAGTTCCTGCAGGATAGGGTTGTTTTGTGGCTTGACCCGACTTTTTTGCCTAAAGTTTTCTCCAAGTTCCATTTACAGCAGGAGGTGATCCTTCCTGATTTGCCTACAGAGGGGGATTCCGTTGTTCCTTCTTCTTTGGATGTTCGCAGGGCTCTTCAGATTTACCTCCAACGGTCGCTGGGGTTTCGGCTTTCTCCTGCCCTGTTTGTCTCCTGTGGGGGTGTGGCTAAGGGGAGGAAAGTTTCTACTTCTACGATCAGTCGCTGGGTGCGTTTGGCGGTCTGCCAGTCCTATAAGTCTGTGGGTCTGCCTCCTCCGTCTCAGGTGCAGGGTCGTTCGACACGTTCTGTGTCCGCTTCCTGGGCTGAGGCGGCAGGGGTCTCTATCCAGGAGATTTGTAGAGCGGCCACTTGGCAGTCCCATCACACATTTGTTCAGCATTATCGCCTTGATGTTTTACATGCATCTGTTGACAGTTTTGCTGTTGGCGTTTTGAACGCTGCTGTTCATTAATCATTTGTTTGATTAAATTTTGTACTTTTTGCATGGATCCCTGGTGTCCTTTGTTTTTATTCCTGGTTCTCTGCTTGCGAGTTCCTCACTGTGTTAGGACTGGGACGAGGAGGACCCATGAGAGGGTAATGTCTTGTTACTTACTGGTAATCTTCACTACCCCGTTTGGGGTCCTCCTCGTCCCAGTCCTCTTCCCTCCCTCCCTCCCGCTGTGTTTGTGTCTGGGTCTTGTTGATAACAGGCATGGCGGTGGGTGGGAGGGGTTTATGTGACCTTTGGCATTTTTCATTTGAAGCGTTTTGATTGGCTGATTGGAGGCAGGACTGCCTCACTGTGTTAGGACTGGGACGAGGAGGACCCTAATCGGGGTAATGAAGATTACCGGTAAGTAACAAGACATCACTTCATGCACTATGGAGTGAGAACGCTCAAATGCAAAGTCTACTCCCCTCCAGAGTGAATTTGCCCCGAACCTAGGAATAACTATGCTTCGCTCATAACGATGGCAGTTGGGCACATTTATCTGGGCTCCACAGTTTGGGAAGTGATCACAATGGACAAATGTTCCTGTTTTGTTTCTGTTCATTCCCGACAATCACGCACGCTGACTCCCATGTACTGTACCACTTTACAAGCACACATACATCCCAGCGTGCACATGCAACCATGCACGCTGACTTTCATGCACTACACCATTCACAGGCACGCATAAATCCCAGTGCGCACACACAACCATGAGCACTGACCAGCAGTACTTACAATCCAATGCAGGCCAAGGTTGAGTTAAGCACACAGCAGCAGAACTGTATACCAGTGGGCCAGGAGGCATCGCTTTAGTGACACATGTAGAAAGGGCTGGTCACCCTACTGATTACCATTGCTTGAAAACGTAGTATGCTGCCACCACCGTGCTTGTGCTCCTTATCTCCCAGTGAAGGCAGCAGCTGTCCACCACCCAAAGGCAACACTTTAGGTGCCCGTCTAGGTTTTTAGCAAGACCCCAATCTGTGAGACAGGCCTAGGTCATGCCACACACGCATGATCCATGTTCTCTCATGACCAACACATTGTTATCAAAGATCCAGATATCACTGCTGCTGGGCACTCAGTGCCGGGGTACACGTCCATTACAATGTGAGGGAATTTTCCATCCCAATATTGCGTAGCTGTTTGCTACTTAACTCTCTCTAGTTATTCTTGCAAGCTTAGGAGTAGGTTGCAGTCTCTAGCTTCCACATGGTTCAAGTTGCCCTCAGGCCTAATGGTAGTGTTTCTGCTTTTGGGTTCCCTTGAATAACGTTAAAGGTATTATTGAATTCCTTACTTTACAAGAATTCACTTACTTACCTGAGCTGCTGGGCCAAAGGTATTTTCTCTGCCTACCCAAATTCTGTTTTCCCTGTTTCTTCTTATCGTAGATCCACAACTTCTGCAGTTCAAACAGGATTTAGGGCATTTGGAAATTGGCAGGCTCTCGGATAATCTGTGCTGTCTTCTCCTCTTAGCATGACACAGACAAGGCGAAGACTGGCGAACAATCTCTCCTGACTGCCTGTAGCAGACATTGCATTGCTACTTACAAATCGGTTGAGTGGGGAATAAATGCGTGGTTTTATAGTTTGTCATAGTTTGAGTCTGCTCTAACCCCTTTTGAGAAACTGTGATAATTCAGCCTGTAACCCACAATTTGGTATGTGGAAATGTTTAAAGCTTGACAGACCAAAAGATATAACCAGCTCTGCAACCAATGTATAATTGCAGTGTGGAATCCCCACTGGGGCATTTGTATTTCGCCCAGCGGCTTGTTTTAAACATGTTTGGTGATAATATTGTAAGCCAATTGACAATATTCAACGTGTGTTCTCCCTGATGTCCCAGTTCAAAATATTCTGTACAAGAATGTTGGCGTCTCTGCGACTTTTCAATTGTTTGTTGAAAACCTGCTATACATACATTTGGTTAAAAAAAAAAAGGAGAATGGAAAAAAGGAAATTAAAGGCTGGTGAAAATCGAAAACATGTTCAGGGGCTACTAAAGTACAACGTGAACAATTTGGGAGTTGTATTTTCTCTCTTTTAACTTGCCACCTTTAGTGTTATTTCACTTCAGCACCCACTATACATTCGTTTTCCATGAACCTCAGAAGATGTGAAATACACACATCTCTCACTGCATTTAGGTGACGCCATTGAGAATGCAGGATGTCATTAGTAAATCTCAAAGCATTTCAGGTTGGAGAGTAACTTTGCATACATTCTGGCCTAGAACAATGACTTGCTCTGATGCTTACACATAGAATCTAATTTCCCTTTTATTGTTTCACATTACCCCAAGTATCTAACCACAGAATCCTTAAAGGATAATATACAAGCTCCTTGTAACAAAGCACCACGAGTGACTCAGGGCCTGGGGCTCATTGCCTGATGCCCACTTGGCCGCATCTCACTCACTTTTAAATAAATGTTGTGGCCCATACAGTATTGCTTGGATTAAGACAACCCAATAGTGAATCATTCCCTAAATCCACTCCCCCTCCTTGTAAGTAACATTGCATCTAAATCAGTATCAGATTTGTGACTATTTAAGCTAAGGAGAGGCTTAAAGGTAATAAGACCTCCGATTGTGCCACCTGTGTCCTGGACAAGGCAATGGTGGCCCTATGCTCATGTGTATGCTTTTCTTACTTCCACTCTATTTAACATTACACCAAGTGTTCATAATTCTATTTCTAAAGACGTTCATGGTGTCTTTAAAGTGGGTGGTGGCCAGATTTGGAATTGTATTTTCAGTTAAGCAAGTCTCTGCTATCACTACTATGTGCACCTCTGGATCAACTTATAGGCTATGCACTTTATGCCATAGCAGGATGGGTCACCAAGAACCTGGCTGACTGGACAGCTGGTATTGAGCCAAGGATTCAGACACTGTTCCATGGTATGGTTCAAATCACCTATATCCTGGCCTCTAGTACCATTGTGATATCAAGTTTATTGCTTTATAGGCAACCTTCACGCAGTCAGTTCTTTGTTAATAGTGCAGATACTAACAATAAAAACCCCACTGGACTCGATGTTAAAACTAGTTGGTACTTCAGCTGTCCTCAAATGGCATCTGGTCACTAGAGATTGTCCTCTACATCAACTGGTGTGTCTGTGCTGAAAGACCACACATCACACTCTATTAATCGATTGCAATTATTTTCCCTACATCTGTCATTTTAAATGTCTTTGATAAATCTGTTTGTTGTGCCAACTTTTGCCAGTACACATAAAATGTGTAAAGTTGCTTGTTTACTATCTTCCCATCACTGTCATAAGATGGCAAGCAAGCGGTTCTATATATCTCACTTATGAACTAAACAAGCACTGGCAAAGCCAATAGCTTGCACTTTTGATACCTATTGGCTTTGATAAAGCTTTTTGGATATATTGTGTTGCATGACCAAAAGTTAAAAATCACAAACAAGCAAAAAAGGCACAGTGGCACAGCTGCATTGTTTTGTAAAAACATGCTTACCGATTTGACATGGATTCGTAAGTAAAAGCATAAACAAAAAGAAGTAATTCAAAAGTCCCTATTAAAGGTGGAGGGGCCAGCAGCAACTGGCCCCTCCACAAGAAAAAAATAAAACATTTTAAAAAAGGCAGTGGGTGTGCAGGGAAACAGGGGAGCCGGTGGAGGGAAGCAGCAAGGAGATGTGGGAGGAGGGGAAAACAGCACACAAGGGGGAACAACACAGGAGGTGCGAGATAAGCACACTAGCTAGGGAGGGAGTTTGGTGGGTGAGAAGCACAAGAGAGAGATTGCAACACAAGGGAAACAGCAACATGGCACATGGGGAGAGAATCACACTAAAGAGAAAGTTGGAAAATGCATGCACTCACATGGAGTTCTTAAGCAAAAAGAAAAAACGAGTTCCCCAAAGCGAGAAGTGGAAGGATAGAAGCCAGCCAACCAGAGAAATGATAGATGAGCTCTGCTCCAGGAGAGGGGCAGCCACAAGATGGACAAACTGGAACAAGGAAAGCCATTGAATAAGAAGCAAGCAAATGAGAGTGACAATGAGGCCAACCAATGGTAAGCAACATGCAGGTTGTAAGCCCCTGTACGATCTTGTTAAGCTCTCAATAGCTCTTTTGCAACCAACCAGTTTACGCTGTCTAGGAGACTCCACCGAAAAAGCAAAGCACTTCCTCACTTAGATAATCAGGTTAAGAGTTTCATAAAGTAAACATGAAGTCAATCATTGATAAAACATGGTTTCAAGTCTCAAAACGTTTTGTGCACCTAGTTTAAACATTTGTAGGTGTTGGAAAATGAAGGATCCTGATTCGCACAGTCAAGAAATACATTATTAACCCATTTACATTCTTTTTCACAGCATCTACAAAGTGCTCAGCCAATTTTGTGTGTTGTAAAATATGTGTCAGGCAAAGACATCACAAAGAGGTAGGTGAGAAGAAAGCACAGTAATCCTGGTTGATCAATATTTATTTATAAGGTATGGGTTCCACTTTGCAAATCCTTGTCGCCAGCTGCAAATGCAGAGATGAAAGCCTGCAAGTGACAGCAGGCCTCCAACTCTACATGTGCTTTCAGAAAGTGCCAGGGGTTGCAATGTCATAAAAGTCACACTTTGCAAAACTGACTTCATGGGAAGCATGCAGCTATCCAGAGGACTTCTTACTGCTTCCCCTGATGCCCACAACTGTCATCCACACCATAGACGCTGCCTTACAATCTCCACTCTGCAAAGGGTTACTGTATGACAACTGCTGTAGATAACCTTTCATTGCTGTGCCACCTCTGGGACAGTCACAAGCTATTGGTACAGTTCCTTGTGAATCGTATTAAAAGGGTGAACACCTCTTTGCAGCTCCTTTTGCCTTGTGATTAAAAAAACATATAGTAGACAACACTAGTCATTTGATTTAGAATGTCATTGCAATATAGTGCTTTTTGTTTTTTTCTTCCTTACAAAGCCTGATGCTTTGCTGATTAGCTTTTGCAAGAGGGAAAACATTGGATTCCAGGGTCTGTGGATATTTACAAGTGATGATGGAATTTACACTGTGGAAATCAGCAAGTTGACTTGATTTTGCACAGTTGCAAGTTCAGATAATGATGCAAAAATGGGAGTTCTCTGATGGGGCGCTAGGGGTGGTGACTTGGTATGTTGGTCCACTCACAGAGTCGGGACTACAAGTATTCATAAATAATATCAATCACTCTCCCCACCTTATACGCAAGCTTAAATTAGTCCAAAAAAGGTTGGAATACAGCAAATTTAGGACCCATACACCCCCATTTAGGACCCATACACCCCCATTTCGGGCCCATACAGTCCCATTTTTAGGTCTCACCTAGACAACGTTTGCGCTGTCTCTTCGAGACATGCTGTATTGAGGATATGGGCATAAGGCTCCACCCACTTTACGCCCATCTTTTTAATTGGCTCCTGTCCCCGTCATTTGTAAATGGTGGCTTTTCATTGGTCAATAGGATTAGTAGACCCTCCTTAGTACCCCCTTGTCTCTTCTTGTAACCTCCCATGAGGACACCCCCTGTTACATGTGTTGTTACTCCATAGGTTTTGATTACAGCCTCAAGGTAATATTTTCTTAAAAGGCTTCAGGCAGGAAGACACACACTTGGTCCTCAGCTAGGTTGGCAGTGGTTACTTCACTCACTAGAACATCTCACAATTATATGAGACCGTCTATAAATTTCCCTTCATCAGCTCCACACAGAGTACAACCTAATCCGAAATTAATGTAATAATTCTTTTGTCACATTTCAAAGCTACTAAATGTATATATGGATATGGCTATTTGAATGTACTCGTAGTACTGTTTTGCATGCAATGCATTATGGGTAGGGTGGATTTACCATATCTTCTGCAGGGTGCAGTACCATATGTGACCAAAAGAGGTCACCTTTTGGCCACATATAGTACTGCACCCTGCAACATGGCTAGGTAAAAAACATTGCCATTTATAATGCCAATAACTCCAAGTTTGTAGACATGCAGTGCTGGTGCCTTGCTCATTAGGGACCTCTAGGAGCAGCTTGCGGCACTGCACCTAGACATGCAGTTCTAGTGCATTGCTCACCAGGGATCTCTAGGAGCAGCTTGTGGTACTGCACCAAGACATGCAGTGCTGGTGCCTTGCTCACTTTAGACCTCTAGGAACAGCTTGCAGTACTGCACTGAGACATACAATGCTGGTTCCTGGCTCACTACACAAGCATTTGTAATGCACTAGGTCTTGCATTACTGAAAGTATGAGCTATTGGTGTTGCATTATTATTTGCAATGCCAATACCTCAAACTGTCAGTAGTGCGAGACCTATTGCATTGCAAATGCTTGTTAGGAGATGCAGAAGGGATTAAAGTTATTTTCTGTGCGGGTAGAACATAATACTGTTTACTTCGGGGAGCAGGACTGGGAAGAACGCATCATGGAGAATGCCTAACTCGGTTGAAAGGTAAGTGACATTTTCTAAGGGCTGCACACCTTGGTCCTGTGCCCTTGTGTTCGCTCTGGAGCCAGGAGGTCGTACAGATTGCCTTTGGCTTTAGTTTTTAGGGAGAAGGGCCAGTGACTGTGTTTGTATGAGTGCTGAAGGGGAGCCTGACAAGCCAACAAAATCCGAGATGACCCATGCACTTTGGAGGGGTTGAGGGTGGACAGGAATAACTGGAGCTGGCTCCAAGTGCTCTTTAGTCAGGAACAGATGTTTTTACTGTGCACTCTGGGCATGCTCCCAGACGCACCAGAGACAAGGGAGCTCGGGGCCATATGTATCTCAAGTTAAAAACACTGTGCTGGGGTAGCATGTTAGTGTCACAGAGGTACCACCGCAGAGGCAGTAAACACAGTAACAGTGTACCATCATGGGCAATCTGGGGGTGAAATGTGGACAATTTCATTTAAAGGGGCCATCCAGTGAAGAGAAAATGAAACCGTTCTCTTCGCTTAGTCCTGCATCCCTGACCAACCCCAGCAGTAAGCATTCTAGAATATGTGTTTATTTGATGATGTCAGCAGGCTTTGAGCACTGTTGTGGCATCATTCACCGGATGTCCCTCTACTATGCCTCGAGTGGTAGTGAGGGTTAACAGGACCATTCAGGCAGTGTCTGTGTATGCCTCTGGGGCTGTGGTGAGAAGAGGCTGAGTAGCAAGTGATGAAAAGCTCAGTGATTCTTTCTTCTGTCAGGTTTGTGGTGCACTCAGAGACATAGCAGGAGCAGCAGCGTAGCAAGAAAGGAAGAGGGCGCTTTGCCAACCAGTGAGGAAGTATATGATAACCACTCACCTTCAGTGCCAAGGTATCAAAGGACCTACTTCACTAATGGTAGCTACGCCCCCAGATGCACCAAGGGAGGTGTCAAAGACAGCTTTTATCCAGTTGATAGGCAGTGTTCCCCCTTCTAAAAGTGTGTGGCTGTGGGCCACAAAGAGGCTAGAAGTCTCTGCCCAGCCTTGGGGTTCATCTGTGCTTGTACTCGGAGTCTTAGTCAGATGGGAGCTGTAGCCGAGCTAGTAATTCAGTGTTAAAGTCTCACAACTTGCTAAGAGAGACAAATGCGATGCAAGGCGTGGGTGTCTTTGGACCGACTTTACATTTATACCCATGCAAAACTGGTAAAAAGGGCTCTTCTCTTCTTCATTCTCTCTTAAAATAATACCCTCACTATTGACCAGGTGCCCAAATCACCTGTGGCTAAATTATTTAAAATTGCCAATCAGCATAAGTAAAAATGCCATTTAATGCGAATACAATAATACAGATTAAAGTTGACCCTACCCATCAGTTTTCATATTTTCGCAGAAAATGTCACAAACAGAAAACCGCTGTCACCAGAAGAGTACACTTGACTAAATCATGAAAAGTGAAAGCTTAGAAAGCATGCCTAAAAACATTACTGTCATCATAAACTCCCGACAATTTTAATTGCAGTTGTTTGAGTGTATTTTATGTCCCCCTGGTGAGTTCTGTGACCGAGAGAGTCGCATGGTTAGTTGACATATCACAGGCGACCATTGACAAAATGTGGCTGCTTCAGAGTGACATGCCTATTCTGGAAAGCATGTGAAAAGATAATTTTCATACTTAATGACTTGCAAAAAAAAGATGAAAGAAATGAGCTATGTGCCTGCGGATCACAAAAGGTTAACTATCGCCAGTGGGCCTCGGCCTATCTGACTGAGCTCGCTAAAAGACCAGTAGCAGCTGGCAGGAAATGGGTAGGGACGCTGACCACAGATAAACTGTAGGAAGCTGCAGAGCAGCAGAAGATATACTCTGGGACAGGAAGTCGAGCTGTCAGGCCACAGAAGTGTGCAGCCTCCCCTCGCGCTGCTATTGAAGAATGTGGCCGTCGATAATGGCCAGGGGACACAGCTGTCAGTGTGCGATGAAGTAACTCCGAGGAAGCCTTGGGCCCATTGTGGTGGCGCGGCGGATGTTTCTGCTGCTGTGGGATAAAGACGGACTCACACACCAGGGCTCGATACAGAATTTCTTCTGTGATTAAACACACGTCCAGCCCTTTCGCAATGCCAAAGTAAATTTCAATAAACGTCCAGAACAGAAAACGGCTTCATAGTGCTGCTTCCCCTTGCCGCCCCCCTCACGCCGCATTTATAAACAGCATCCCGGAGGACGTGTGTACCTTGGGCGGGAACCGTCGGCGTGCCAGGGAGCTGAACCTGTTCGGAACCGGATAGGTAGCCCACAGTGGGAGCGATAACCACACCTCGTGGCTCGCAATAACATCGCCTTTATTGTTCCTAGAAATCCGTAATTGGGGGCAGCTCAGTGTGGGCGGCTGTGTGTCATCTCACAGCAAACAAATATTTCACCAAACCGGTGCTTGCTTGCAAAGCTGGGCTCTTACAGAGTAAACCTGTTTATATGCACTGCAGCATACATAGTTAGGTGTCAGGTCAGGGTCTGCAAATTCCAGGGACGTTTATATATTCATTCCAGAATCCAGAATAATAATCTGTATATGCTGCCTCGAATTTGTAATAGATAAGAATAAAAAAGTACACAGAATGCCAGGACCAAAGGTCTCCTAGAAATGATATCAGGCAGCCTTGTGTTAAATGTGGACCTTTTTTGGGCTTAGGTTGGAATCCAGGTAGAGTGGGTACTACCCCTGCTCAGCACCAGCAGTAATAAACTGACATCGAAATGGGTCACTACCTGGCCCTACCCTACATGCATGCCCTTAACTTTACAGGGAAAAACTCTGATTCCTTTCTCATCATTAATTTGAAGGACCCTTGAAGTATTCCAAGTCACTGGTGCTGTCACTGTTCGCATTTCAAGATTTACTTCGTGTTGCATGGAATGCGATCCTATTTCGTAAGAGTATTTCCTAGTCCCAGGTGTTGTGCTTTTGTAGTTGTGTTTTTCATGCAGCATATGATTCTTGTATAGCACATACTGCAAAATGAGAGGCCATTAGGGTGTCTGGTTGAGTTCATTGCGTGGATGACTGTTCATGACAAGGCACAGTTGAAAGTTCTGGAGCTAAGGTAAAGGCACAGCGCATGTCTCACAGCGCATGTCTCACAGCACCTGTCAGTGGGTTATAGAGATGTTTGGGCAACGTGCACTTTCATTCTTGCCCTGTCTGCAGAGTGCGCCAAGCAGTGATCACAGATTAGCCAGTTGTAATTGCTACTATATTAGGAAGTGTCTAAAGCAGTAGAGGAAATGAGGGGGGTCCAGCCACATCTGGTAGCTACTATCGAGCTGGACCTGGGATCCAGGCTGGCCCCAGTGAAATATACTGAATTTGTCCTGTTGTAATTTGCCAACACTGGGACACATTCAGCAGTGCCTGCAGGTTGTCTGTCTTCAGTTCCCAGCAGCAAGCCCTGTGCGCGATGAAGGGGGTTCTCTTACTTTCACTTCCAGCTGGGCCCAACACAAAGGCCCTATATAATGGGCCATCAGCCCTCTTTTTGTTTGACTAGCATGCTGGCTGGAAGGGATCTGGAGCCTAACACCTAGATGCAAGTGCTATGGAGGGAGACAAAGGCACTCAGCTTATCACTTCACAAGTACTTAAGAGAAGCTATGACTTGTTCAACCCCTGTATTTAAGACATGCATGAATTGATATGTCTGTCTTTTTGAGTATTTATACAAATAACGATTTACATAGCACTTACAAATTTATTTATGTATTTAAATGATTCAATAGCACTGCTTGTCCCAATGTAAGATGTCCGAGTGCTTTACATCACCCACATATTATACAGAGACAATAAATCATACAATTATGTAAATCAATGTACAAGAAATATTACAAAAGACATTGAGAGTTACAAGGTGTGGGAGTCACATATCTATACTGGTAGGCATTATATGTCAAAAGTGCATGGTCGTAAAAACAAAGTCGCCGTGTTGTCGTCAGTACTATTACCACCATATTACTACCCAAAGGAACCCTTTTTAGCAACCTTAGAATAATGACAGAATTGAGAAAAAAACCAATAAGGTTTGTAAACTCATGCCTTGCAGATGCATACAGTTCCTTGATCCGGTTCATAGCTCACCCTGCTGTATTAGGATTGCAACTTTTGAACTGCAAGCAAAACAAGGATCTTAGTGTCAAAAGCAGTAACCCACTTTCCTATCTACATAAAATACAAATCTGTGACCTGCATGTAACACGGTGTGGTTTGCAGTAGGCACATTAACCCTCTATGCTACTTTGAGTCAAAACTGTAAACCACAATAGCTTTACTGTCACCTTTGTCCTTGTTGCCTATTTCTTTGCATCAGCGCTTTTAAGAAATCAATGTATAAGTTGACTGGCAGACTTTTCATGGGCTGCCACGTCTTGACCACCTTAACTGTCAAAATGCTGTTGACGCCAATGAAAGATAAAATGCACCATTTACAGGTAGAGAGAGAGAGCGTGTCTGTGTGTGGTGTGATATGAAGTGGAGGAGATAAAAGGAAGACCTCTCTCTACCAACTCTCAGAGAATAGCAACCCGAAAGTGTTCCAAAAATGCTTACACGTCGCCCTCTTCAAATTCTAGCCATATAAAATAGCTTCGATAGTTAATTTCGCATGCCCTGCTTTGCTTTTCATTCATGTTGAATCCAGCGCCCAGAACTCCTTGTGATGTAGCAGCGCTTTACCACTTTACATAACATGAGTCAGACATGATCCCACCTCGCTGCAGTGCCTTGTTTGGTGCGTGGATTCGCCAGGATCTGAGCATTATATGAATGTATAAATAATCAAGCGGCACACGAGGAGTGTGTGTAAGGCAGCGGTGTCCCCTCTGGGGATCACCGTGCCATGTTTACATACAGCAGCATGCAGTGTTTGCTAACATTGTCGGTGTCACGGGAGAGAACGCCCGGGTGGAATAGAGGCGCCCTTCCAGTGAGCTGCAGCTCGCTCTAAATACACCACGGCGAAAACAGCCAAGGAGCAGTTCACAGGCAAATACATCCGCCTTTTTAAGATGACCATTGTGCTTAACATACATTTTGAGGACTGGTGGGGGGTCTGTAGTTTAACCACCTGCATCTGAGCAGCAAACAGGGAGCAGAAAGTCCTCTCTGTTTCTGACTCTGCCAAGCCCGGTCATCAGAATGGCTCTGTTGTCATAATGTTTGCGCAATCTGTTTATACAAAGCTCCTGTGAAGTAAGAGGGCGAGCGAAGCCTCGCACCTGCAGGCCCCGTCGTGCATTCCTCTCCGGCGTGCAGGATATCGGGGTTAACAGTCTGAGGACAGCTGCGCCACTGACTCACGGCTTGTTCCTGGAACTGTGCGAGGGGAGAGAGGATGCTGTGGGCAGGCGCTAACTGTATCATCTGGGCAGGGGCCGGCAGCAGATGGCCCCCCTCGGAATCATGCTTCCACGTGCATTGAAAATAGAAACAGCACCCACAGTCAGCTGGAGAGAGAATGGCCAGACTGTCATCCTCTGATGCCTCATCAAAGACTGTGGCTCGAAGGAAATGAAACTTTTAATCCGGGCCCTCTTTTTTCGACTTTTTCCATCATTTTTGAGTGAATGTTAAACTATCTTTTTGCCCAGCTCGTTTTCTTTCAGTGTCCAGTCCAAATTCAAACCCCAAGCATCTGGGTACGAGCTTGATGCCATGTTTAGACTGAGTGTATAACCGCTTTCAAAATAATATGAAATGCATTCTCTTGCACTCTAAGTATGACGCGAATGCTTCGAGCTAATTCTACGATTTGTAAGATGACACGAGTTGCCCAAATGTTGTTTCCTTCCCCTACAACGCAACCGTGGTCAGAGCATGTATGCCAAGGAAGATCTCCGTGTGCTGCGTTACAGCCAGCACTAAAATGCCGTGCCTCCCAGTGTAACGTTAGGCTGTGTGTTGGCTGGGTGAGTGCCACCCATGGCGTTAAAGAGGCGGTGACAGGAAAGTGATCAGCAGCTGGTTCCAAGATTTGTGTTTGCCAACTTTCTGATGAATGAGTAGTGAACAGTACTGGATGTCTGCAGCTACGGTAAGGCGTACCAGGCATCATGACCTCAAACTTTTTGGTAGCTGATTCACCGCCTTAAAATGCCAAATAATAAAGCAAACGTTTCTTAGGGCATTGTGGAGATGTTTTCAGAGCATAAACAAATACAGTGTTTTGTACCTAGCCCCAGCCAAACTGGGCACTTTGATCAAGAGGCATATCTTTTCAATGTGATTTGCAAAGTGTGAACAGTGTAAAACACATTTAGGGGCCTACTCACAATCTGCATTTTATAGAATGCTTAGTAGTACTACTAACGTACTACAAAATGCTGTTCACAAAATTACATGCAGAGGCCTAGGCCTCAGCCTCTCCTACCTTTCATTCGGAGATCCCTACCCCGACTGCGGAGATCTCCACACACTTAAGTATATGTTTTAGTAATAAATGTGGGTGGAACTGGAACAGTGGGGAGAGGCTGGAAAATGGGGCATATTTAGTTAAAATAGGGAGGGGTCAAGGGAGGGACATGCACCCACCCACAAAAGAGCAACTCCATTGCTATTCACAACCTGCACTTCTATAATTACTACAGACAAAAAGGACAAAAAACAGTAGTAAATGTACTCCACGTCAGACCTGGAGTAAGTCTAGCAACGCATATGGCCAACCACTGCTTCTGTAACAGCCTCCAACAGAAAATAATGTAAGCAGAGACTAGAAATAAAAGGCAATAGGAAGCAATATTAAATTAAATTAACTTATTTTAATTTTTTCCAAATATAAATACATTTAAGTTAATGTTAAAATTATATATACATAAAACATAATTACTAGTATATTATAAAATATATTAATAGCCCTTTTTAGATGTAGAATCTAATGTAATTTTATATTTTATAAAAAAAATTAAATTAATTCTAAACATACATTTTAATAATTTTATTACATAATACATAAATATAATTGCCATACTTTAGGTCAGATTTTTAAAATTTAAATCTTAAAAGATAATTTTATTTTAACAAATTTACAGTAATTAAATATTTAATTCAACATTTGTTAATGCTGTAGCATTGATTTATTTTGTTCTTCATTCAAAATAAATATTGAAATTAATTTGCATTTGTATTTAAAGTCAAAATATTTTAAATATTTTTTTTAATTTTAATCAACTTTTAAACTTTTTCCTCTACTCCAGTGGCAGAGACCTCCATATACATGTGAAAAGTTGCAAGCAGTAACTTTACACTTGACTTTTAGCCCCACCCGCTGAATTCTGGAGGTGAGGACATGTGAATGTATACATTTGAGTAACTTTAATCTCGTAAATGGAGAATCGTGAAAAGTAGTAAAGTTCCTCAAAAGTGTATGAGTAGATTTACTTGTAGTAAATCTGCATGTGTAAATTTACCTTTGTGAATAGGGCCCTTTATGATTATTTCCTATATTGTTCCAACTTTGTTATGTAACTTTGTAGAGTGCACATCTCACCCAGAATGGTATCCTATTGTTAAGAGAAGTAGGACACTACCCTTTTGGGGCCTATTGGAGGCACCAAGTTTTTAGTTTCTTCTGAAATTCTAGGACTGTGCTGGCAGCTCCGATGTGAAGGGGTGAATGTTCTATGCTTTGAGAGCCAGGTACGAAAACACGCATTCTCAGCTCTGGCTCTTCCCGATGTGGGTGACAGAG
The DNA here is from genome assembly GCA_963921515.1 of Calotriton arnoldi. Classification (NCBI taxonomy): domain Eukaryota; kingdom Metazoa; phylum Chordata; class Amphibia; order Caudata; family Salamandridae; genus Calotriton; species Calotriton arnoldi. The sequence goes on along the minus strand of CAWUFW010002774.1, from coordinate 961,140 downwards.
GCAAGCAGGAGATTGGCTGAACGAAGGTGTCTGGCAGGGGTTTGGAAGCTGACGTGGCTGTTAAGGTATGTGTGACATAGGTTGTGCAGTGCTTTGTGTGTGTGTGTGTGAGTAGTTTGAAAAGGGCATGTTTGTGGATGGGGAGCCAGTGGATATTTTTGAGGTGCATAGAAATGCGGGTGCAGGGGAAGAGTTTGAGCGTAATCCTGAATGCTGCATACTTGATGACATGGAGCCTTTTGGTGAGTTGAGTGGAGATTCCCACATAAAGTGTGTTGCTGTAGTCTAAATTGCTGGTGATTAGAGTTTGGGTGATAGTAGGACTGGTGCTGAGGGAAGCCATCTGAAAACTTTCCTAAGAAGCTTAAGGGTGTGGAAGCAGGACGAGGTGATTGAGTTAACCTGGTTGGAAATTGAGATGTTGCTATCGATCATGATCCCTAGGTTCCAAGCTTGATTAGATGGGTTTGGGGTGGGTCCTAGTTCTGACAGCCACCAGGCTGAAGATCAGCCCAAGGTGTCTTTTCCGAAGAGTACAACCTCTGTTTTGTTCGATTTGTGCTTCGGGCAGTTGGTCTTCATCCAGAGGGCAATTTCTGACACGCAGTCGTTGTTAGAAGGTGGTTCTGACCATCTGAGCCGCCCGGATTTTTCGCTTTTTGAGCACCTAATTGTTGAGCTTTTACTGTGGGAGAGCCTCATAAATTGGGACTCACCCACAGTGAACTCATGATGAAAGAGACTTCATGGGGATTTTACTGGTGTCCCCCTGGTGAAAGTAGGCCGATGCGCTGCAGCCGGAGTAAGGGGCACCGTGTTGGTTACATGCAGACACGTGTGTACATGCGTGTGCACACGTGTAGGGGCTGAGCAGCGGAGATTCCTGGCGTGCGCAGCCCAGGAGCAGCTACAAATTGAATGGTGTGGCAGGAATTATGCAGAGCTGGGTGGTGACATGGAATAGGCTTTATACAATGGGAAGAAACATGTAGGGGAAAGTCAGTGTGCTTTACTGATTTCACTGAAAGACCATTTCATTATTCGCCTATGAGGATGGGGATCACATGGGATAGTTTCACTTCCTTAGTGCCTACAAATTCCAAACACGCACTAAAGTCCACTGTAACTTAGGTGAGAAGTACTATTCTGCAGAGTCCAAAGTCATATCTGTACTGCTTTTGGGTCATCCAGAAATGTCATATTCCTCTGAATCAGCTCAGAACCAGAGCCTGGCTGGGTGTGACCCTGCCAGGCTGGATTAATGACCTTCCTCCCCAAACTGAGGCATCAGAGGCCTAGCCCTTCACGGCAAGCAGGCGAGCATTGCAAGGGCTAAGGTCTCCTCTCCAAAAGGGAGAGAAGATGGGTGGAGCTACCCGGTTATCCATCAGCAGCAGTCACCTGGTGCCAGGCACCAAGCGGCTCTGGAGAGAAGGCAGCAAGGGGGGAAGGGGCTTTCAGAGACCATGTGGCATGAGACCCCTGGATGACGCCATTTTGAACTAACCCAGAGGCCTGGGCAGGAAGGAGGGAGAAGGGGCAGAGAAGTGAGGTGTCGCTGTTTGATAGGGCAAGCAGAGACTTCCTGCCAGCCCCTCCAAATTCTTTTAAAAGAGCTTGCACAGGAAGAGGAGCTCTCTCTGGGGTGTGGTCTGCTGAGGAAGACTGGTGCTGGAGCCTGGCGCCATGGGCAGCTGGAAGGAAGAACCTCCAGACAGGCCCAGGACCCTGACTTGTGCCACAAGGGGAGATCAGGACCAGTGAGCAGAAGCCTGGGCCTCTGCGCAAGGAGAAGAGAGGCCCAGGAGGATAGCCAGGCAAAAGGCTGGCGCAGGGAGTCTGTGAAGACCGGGCCCTGATAAATTCACCCTCCCTGAGAACAGGAGGGCAAAAGAAAGTGCTTCCAGTGGCTGGGGAGCGCCACCAGGAGCAAGAAGAGGCCAAAATGGAGCAAATCGTCCGCCTGGGGGCGAGATACGCCCCCCAGAAGGTAGGCGACCTTTGACCTCAGTGAGGACCGACGACGAAGCGCGTGAGGCTCCGCCGCTGGTCCAAGATGTGCTCCCGGGGTGGGTCAGGTCCCGGGGGCTGCCCCACACGAAGCCAAGTCGGGGAGCGCCGTCGCGCTCCCCGTGAAGTAGCCCACATGGGGTGCCAGGAGCCCACCCTGGCCCCAGGCGACAATGGAGGGCGGGGAGCGCCATCGTGCCCCCCGCGAAGAGGATTCCGGGGCCGGGGATCCCAACTCCGGGCCCCGCCACCAAGAAGGGAAGCCGGGGAGCGCCGTCGATCTCCTCGTGAAGACCTATTAGGGGCCCGGGATCCCAACTCCGGGCCCCGAAGCTGAGGGCGAAGCCGGGGAGCGCTGTCGCGCTCCCCGTGAAGATTACCATGGGGCCCGGGATCCTAACTCCGGGCCCCGAAGCCGGGGGGCGCCGTTGCGCCCCCGTGAGACCTCCCAGGGGCAAGGGGCCCAGGACCCCAACTCTGGGCCCCAGTGTGCCCCGTGCAAGAGGGGGAGTGCTTCCGCACTCCCCGTGACCGGAGGAAGGCAGGGGGGGTGCCGTCGCACTCCCCCGAGGTCCGGCCGGACCGGCGAGAGACTCCGTGTCTGCCCGCAGGAGCGGGCAGACCAGAACAGAGAGGCCGGCTCCCGTGGCAGCACGCGAGGGTGCTGGCCAGTCGGGGAGCCGTCGGGAGCCGCCGGGGGTGGGCTCCTCGAGCGGCTCTCCTACAAGGAGGCAGATGGGGTGCCCGGGTGGGACCGGGGCCCCGAAGAGAAGTGAAGACCGGCCGGGGGTGGGCTCCCTGAGCTGCGGAAGAACTCACTGGGCATGTACAGGGTCCGGGTGGGACCGGGCCCCCAATAGGAGCAGGAGCGGCGTGAGGCCGCCAGAAGTGCATCGCGGTTCTCCCCAGAGCAGCGGGAGAGCTGCTGCACTAATATGCACGGTGCAGGAGCCCCTCGCCCCATAATACCTTGCAGGCCCGGACCGGCCTGCAAAGAAAAACGGCTGGTTCTCTGTGCGTGGTGGCCCCATCAGGACGGGGTCATCACTACGGGGATGCAAAGCTGCAGGGGGAGCTGCAGGAGCAACGCAGTCTCCCCAGCACGAAGAGGAAAAGTCCCCCCTAAGTCTCTGGGGGATTCCAAAGAAATAACCCCTCAAGGGCTCAACCCACAGTCAAAGCATCCGGGGGCTGGAACTTTTGTTCTACAGCTGGGGTGTGCGTTAGGGACTGCCTCAATGTATGGAAGGCTGTGCTGGGGATGTCTGGAGAAGGGCATCCCCTGGAGGTGAAGAGGTGCAATTGCACGAGAAGTGCATTTACCAACGTTATTTCTATGGTGGGACTGTAAGTCACCTGTGTAATGTGAATTCATAAGCAAAGTGGGGTTATGTTGCCAGACATTCCTGCTAGGGTGTCTGGCTGTATATGCTTAATCCTGTGATTATAACTGTGATGCCTTTTAGGGGCTGTGATTGCAATGCATTACAACTGTTATCAGCTATGATAAGTACCTCATTTAAAGTGATGTCTAAACATGTATTCTTGCTACTGCTTTAGGTGAAGAACAACCCAGACTGTTAACCCCTAAGATGTAGAGGTGTATACTGTATGGACAGTAGGAGATTCTCAGTCAGGATTATGTGTCCCCAGGGCAGGCGTACCTATTTTTAATGCTTATTGAGATGATGGGGTGGGTCGCCACTGGGATGGTGCCAGTGGGCAAGGCCCTCGCTCCAGGTTGTGTCAACCCACTGCATTAGGGGGCAAGATGATGTGCATACATGGGAGTGGTGGTACTAGACTCCACCCCCCTCTGCGGGAGGGATGGAAATGTTATGCAATGTCACAAAGTAATTCCAACAGCTTATGTATATTTGTAAATTGGTGCATAGTATTGAGTAGTGTGTGTGTTTAATAAAAGTACTCTTCCTTTTATAAAGCAAAGTATAGACTGGACAATCAATTATTGAGTGTTATTTTTGCGTACTTGTAAATGGCGATTACTAGCCCACACCCCCTCCCTTGAGTAAGCCTTAGACTGCTCTGCAATGCTACCCTCTGAGAGTCAAGCGCTACAATGGGGTGTTTGGTTCCCAGTGAAGGACAAATGTAGTCATGTTATTTGTGCAGGCCTCACGAGTACTGCCTCGTTTTCCAACAGTCGTGAACTCTGCTTGGGTGTTTGGAATGCCATCAGAGAGGGAGAGGATGAGCTATTTGTCATTGGCGTATGAGATGATGTTGTGGCCTTGGGTGCGGATGACGTTAGAGAGCAGAGCCATGTAGTTATTGAAGATCGTGAGGCTGAGAGATGAGTGAGCCTTGGGGGACACCGCAGATCAGATTAGAGGGTTTGAAGGTGTAGGGGGTCAGGCTGACAGTCTGTGTGCGACCTGCAAGGAAGGACCTTATCAGTCTAAGAGCAGATTTGAAAACTTCTGTTGTCTGGAGGTGCTGTATGAGGATCAAGTGGGAGACAGTATTAAAAGCCGCAGAGAGGTAGAGGAGGATGAAGACTGTGGTGCCGCCTTGGTCCACGATGATATAGATATCATCAGTAGTGTCGATCTGGACAGTTTCATTGCCGTGGTTTGGTTTGAATCCTGACTGGTGGTTCACATTCAGGTGCTCAGCCAGTTTCTGGTGTATTCTCATTGCTGCATAGGTAGGCCGTCAGAGTGGAGAGGTTTGCTTGGGATGTAAAGTTGTCGTAAATTTTGATTATCTTTTTGCGGAAGTACCGAGCGAGCTGGCAGCAGAGATTTTGTGAGGGAGTGGCAGATGTGGAGCAGGGTGTTGAATTCCTTCACTATGAAGATTATTTGCTGAGTTATTGCTGCTGTCGTCAGTTCGTACGCTCAGGGCTAAATATTTGGTCACTCTGAGTTGCTGGTTGTAGTGTTGAAGGGCTGATTTGTATGGCTACCTGTCATCGTGGGTGAGTCTCCATTGGCGCTTCAGCTGTTGCGGTGGTGCTTGCTGAAATGCAGGTAGTCGATTTACCAGCTCGTTTGAGGTCTGAATTGGAGGTGGTGATAGTTTAAAGTGGGACCAGGGTGTCTGCGCTGTAGATGATCCAGATGTTCAAGTTGTTGATAGAGCGAGGGAATTCTTTCTTGGTGGTTTGGGCAGGGGTTTTGGAGCACTGTGGTCCAAGTTTCCTCGGAGATTGTGTTCCATTTGCATTCGGTTGTTTTGGTGGGGTATTTTGTCATAGATATGAATTGTAGGTTGGATTGAGCAAGGGAGGGATGGTCTAGGTAATTGGGGGTTGGCTTGTCCACCCTAATGCCGGAGAAGTTGGTGAAGATGGGGTCTAGTAGGTGTTCAGTCCTGTGTGTACAGTCTTTCACTTTTTGGGTGAGTTCAAGTATGTTCAGGTTTTCCAGGAGGTTGATGGTGCTTGGGTTGGTGTGGTCCTCCAAGTGGAAATTGAGGTCACTGAGGAGGATGAAGGAGACGGAGTTGAGTACAAAGGGGGCGATGGTGTCTCTGATGGTGTTCCCGAAGTCGGACTTGATCCAGGTGGCCAGTAGAGTAGGGCTCCTCCCATGGTGTTGGTGTTCAAGATGCTGAGTTTGTACGCCAAGAGTTTGTGTTGGTCGCAGGAGTTGTCTGAGGTGAGAAAGCATTGGATGTTTTCTTTGTAGATAATTGTGATTCTGCCTCTGAGTTTGCTGGTCCTGTTGACTTGTGATCTTGTAGACAGGTGGGGAGGCTGTAGCGGTGTCTGGAGTGAAGTTGGGATTGAGCCAGGTCTCCGTGAGGAAGAACAGGTCTGGGGAGAGGTTGTGCAGGAGGTCCAAGATCTCGATGCTGTGTTTGGTGAGCAAGTGTGTTAACGAGGGTACAGGTCACAGTGCGATGGGTGTTGTGTGGGGTAGGGGTGTGCACCCCAGGTGTGTGTGTATGGTGAGTGAGATTTGGGGAAAATTGTCTGAGGGCGTAGGTGAAGTGGCATTTTGTGTAGGAGAACGCACCTTTAGTACCAGACGGTGTGGCCTGACAGCAGTACGGGGAGAAGCAACCTGGGTTCAGGGCGTGGAAGGCTGCAGCAGAGTAGAGTCTAGGGCAGGTCTGGGATGGGGGAGTACCAGAGGCCTTGGCATGGGGCACTGACAAGTGCAAATGGGCACAGACGGACTTGCCTTTGGCACACCTTCCTTCCTTGCACCATAGGCGCAGTCGCACTGCAGCTGACAGTAAGAAAATCCAGGAGGATGAGGAGATCTTGCGGGGTGGGTGGTGTCAGTGCATACGGCAGGAGAGTTTGCGGAGCAGCCGTGGGAAGACGCAGGTGAGAGCGCGGCATGGGGCACAAAGGTGGGAATAAAGACAATGGAGGCAGAATAAAGAAGAAAAGAGCAAGAAATGCTGAAACTGAGAGAAAAAAAAGCAGTAAAGGGGTAGCGTGAAAAAAGTACAAACAGAAGCAGAAGGTTTAAGGACAGGCAAAGTGGCAAAGCAAAGAGTGACTCAAGAAATGGAAGGGGTGACAGTGAGAGTGCGAATGAAGAGTGGAGAGAGTGCTAAAAACTGGGACAAAAACCCGGAAATAGAGACAAAAAGTGGCAAACATAGACCAAGAGGTTAAAGAAGACCAAAAGGCCAAAAAAGAGGCAAGGCACAAGAGGAATTTCTTAGCAGGAAGGAAGGAAGTCAGAAGTAAAGAAGTGGGCAGGGGGCCTCAGGAATTGGTGCAGCAGAGTCATAAAGGGCTGGGCCTGACCAGGGTGTCATCGCAACAGGTACGGCATCAGACAGGGCCACCCAATGCCTTCTTAAATATGCTCTCTCCAAGTACTCTCACCAAAGCGTTGAAAAGTTGGGTGTAAGCAGGGAGATAATGGAAAGGATATAAATCTAGTAAATACATCTATTTCATATTGTTATAACCTGCTCCATGTGCGTCTATCCTCTGTTCTGTTTTGCTATGATAGGCATATTTAAGTAGCACAGTGACTGCCAATTATTTTGCCTCTTGGAACTTTATGGGACAGAACTTCGCTCTGCAGGTGTCACAGTGGCAGTTTGGGTCTTATGGCCCATCATCTAAGCTGAGTCAGTTTTGGTAATGTTATCTGTAACAATTTTCAAGTGACTCCACTAGGACCTTGATATTCTATTGTCAGAGGGATCGCAAAGCAGTCAGTGTATTTGCGCACCAACTGTTTGCGAACGCACCATCATTTTGCACTATGACTGATGTACTGATCACCGGCAGCGCCAAAACTCCTGCCTCATTAATATGTATGAGGCAGGAGCAATTTTGAGACTGTGAATGGCTGTGAGTACAGGGATGGAAACAGGACAGGGCCAGCTGGCCGCCATCCCTCCATTTGCATACACTGAATGCTTACCTTTTTAAAGCATACTCTGTCCCCTAAAGTGACAGGGGCCAGGGCATTCAGTTGGAATTCAGTGAATGACATTTGAGGAGCCAGGCAGCAGCCCCTGGACCACCAGTGACGGCAGCTACCATTCACAAAGTGAAAGCTGTCTATCTGAAACGGCTTTAGCTTTGCAGAAACTTTGCCGTCCCCTTTCAGGACTCGGTAACAGATCAATGGTTTGCAATCACAATTGTGGTGAGAAAGGATTATTACACTGTATAACTAATTGCAACGAAGAAGATATTTAACACACCCTGGGCCAGATGTACGACGTTGGAAATAGCGCCTCGCAAATTGCAAGTTTTTTGCGACTCGTAATTTGCGAGGCGCTATTTCCAATGTACAACAGTGTTTTTCACACTGTGAGTGTTTTGCGCCCGCAATTGTGGACGCAAAACATTCTTACATAGGGTTGCGCTCGCTATTAGGAAGGGAACACCCCTTCCTAATAGCGAGTCGCAAAACCCTATTTTGCGAGTTGCAAAAAATTGCGACTCGCAAAATAGGGTTTGTGCATTCCCCATGCTGTTTTTGCATGCGCAAACGGGTTCGCAAACCCGTTTGCGCATGCAAAAATGGTCTTACATCTGGCCCCCTTTCCTTTGCAATTCATTATAGGTGCACTTTTACTGCCGGAAAGACATTTCTGACTTGCAATATTCTACGCCCTGCATTTTTGCAGTCACTAAGCCTGTGATTTGGTAATTCGCAGAATTTTTCAGTCACAAAAATACTTAATGCATCAATCCCTTACGACCTTATGTGCGGTCTGTGTGGGTGCATGCTATAGTTGCAGTGCAATGCTTGAGGCTGAACTGTTTCTTGTCTTTTTCTGTTCATTATCATTAACCTAGGATCGATGGATTGAGGCTGAGTTGATGGCTTGTTCTTGTCTCCAGGTATATGGAGCTCTGTCACCATCAGTACTGTCTAGCCCATTATTCCAATGGCCTGGGCTTTGTAATTTCAGCCTTCGGTCATTTTAATGAGGTTTTCCTTAGCTCCTTGTCCACAGTCCCTGTATCTCTTGGCCTCAATATTTCCCATCTCCTACTACACATTGCCTCTAACATTTTCAAATACCCAAACACTACTTATTTGGTTTCCACCCCTTGATTCTCCATGCCTTCTAGCGCCTTTCACCAGGCTGCATCACCTCTATATGTGGTTATTCCTAGGGTCATTTGTGACACAGGTCTCTGTCTTTGAGATTCAGATGACCAAATATTCTTCCAACAGTAAACAAATCTAGCCCGCTTCGTATAATCTAGGTGAAGAACTGGATGTCTCTCTTTCCTCCTCTACACCCGGTGTAACACCCACTTAGAGGTTACACATCTTCAATCTTCAGCGGTTTCACCATCTTACAGAAGATCAGCACAATGAAGACACCCGCACCTACTCACAGCATTTGTCGTGGCTGATTTCAATATCATCAGCGGACCTGAAGTGAAGAGGAGGAATTAATAGAGGTCTGGGGACTGGAATTTCAAACATGAAATCGATACGAGTGCTTGCTAAATATAGTAATATACTCAAAAAGACTCATGCTTTCAACATGTATGGGCAACCCTCACAGAAACTGGCAGCATCCGTGGCCAACTGTCTTGCACTTTTGTACAGACCATGAAAGGATTCATATATTTAATATTTCACAGAAGATAACCTCTCAATAGTGTCACAGCTCAACGGAGTGCAAGTGGTACTTACTACTTATGAATGAAGAAGATGTATGGCTGGTAATTATAGAAAGGACACCAGAGCTAAAAGGAAGTGGCATGGTCCTGTAGGCTGAGGTGTGGAGATATATTGATGGAGAAGGCATGATAGTGTCACGAATATATCGTAAACTTTGTTGTGGTGTGAAATGGAGTGATATGGTTTGGGATGGGGTGCTGCGTTGGGAAGTATGTCATCACAATTGAAGGCTTTTGTAGTGTTGTATTTTTTTTTTACCTAGTTTTATATAGGGCGACCTTGACCCGAAGGTATCGGGTATCAGAGCGCTTTACATAGCACCAGTTGCGTTACATGAGGACACATTCATTTTTGTTAGGCACGGGGAGATTAAGTGATTTGCCCAGAATCACAGGATGTTCAGCGTCATTGCCGAGCCTTGAACCCAGTTCCCCTGATTCGAGGTCGACCGCCCTAGCCTTATTGTGTGGTAATGGTGTTGTGAAACAAGTGCGGGCCAGTAAGGGTAATGCAGTATTGGTATGTTGTGATGAGGGATCCTGCTCTATGATATGATGCTATCTAGTTGGTGAGGTTTCATTTGTTGAGTGGTTAGCAAAGATTTGATTGGTGTGTTTTGTGGAAATGGTTGATGTGAGTAGTAGGTGAGCTGTGGTATGTTGTGACTGCTTGTGTGTTGGTAGCATGGCATTTTAATCGTTTGTTTTGTGCTGTGAAGTGACATTTTCAAATATAATGTGACTGGATGGGCTGTGGGAAGTTATGCTGAGTGGTGTGGTGTTATATAATATGGTTTACTTAATACAATACATTGTTTTGTGGTGACGTTTGATGATGGTTACTCTAGTGCAGTATGATGTTTTGCATTGAGACACAACGTAAAATGGGAGTTAGGTTCCTTTGTGGGGTAGGTAGTAACATGGATTGTGTGTTATTGTTTCTGGAATCATGTTGCCAGGTGTGGTAAAAATGTGATAGGGTGTAATATGTTGATTGCAGGTTGTATCATTGTGTTATTTGCTACTGGTATTGTGGGAGTGTTGTTCTGTGCAGTGGTTGTAGTGTAGACAAATGTTCAGCGGTGTGAAGAGTTTTGGTCAGGTACAGTGTCTTCTGAAAGCTTGTGAAACTCTTGGATGTTGAGTGGTGTGATTAGGTATGGGGGCTTGTGTTATTCTGTTGCCACAATAAATATTGGTTGGGATTGTGTGGTAATTTTGGTTTGATTTAAAATCGTGTAATAATGAGGTGTGTTGAGGTGGTGTGGGTTTTGAAAAGATGTGAATATTTGTTGAGGGTTTTATATTGATGGAGTGTGAAGGTGTCCTGGGATGGGTTGTTGTGTGGTGTTGAACAGTTTAATGTGGCATTGATTGTTGCAATCAATGGAGTATGACAAGGGCAGAGTGATGGGTTATTGTGGGAGGGCGAGAGAATATACAGTAGGGTGCATGGAAGATAGAATGAAAGAAAAGTGGGAATAGGGCGGAAAGGGACACGAGAGGTGCAAAATGGGGAAGAGAAAGGAGAGTAGAGAATACGAAAAATGGTTGAGAAGAGTAGAGAGGTTGGATAGAGAAATAGGGAAAAAAGGAAGAGAGGAGCAGAAGAGAAAAGGGGGAGATGGGTGAGAAATTAGGCGAAGAGAGAATTGAGAGGGGGATTGAAGAACAGAAGCATGAGAAAGCTTGAGAGGGTGGCGATGGAAAAAAGATAAAGAAAGTGGTAAGAGGTGAAGGGGGGAGGAAATGAAAGAAGATAGAAGTAGAGAGATGAAAAAGGGGATGGGAAATTTGAAGGAGAAAGGGGAGAACACACAGTAGTGAAAACGTAATAAAGAGAAGAGATGGGGTGAAAGTAGCAGGCAAAAACAAAACGTGGGATAAAACTGAGAGAGATGAGAAGGATAGAAAGTAAAAGAAGTGAGGGCATATGATAAGGGAAGATGAGGAAAAGAAAATAGAAGAAAGACTGTGTTGAGTTGAGATGAGGTGAAATGGGGTGATTGCCAGTAATGGCTTTGAGTGTAATATATTGGAAATAATTAAATTGCTATATATTTAGGTCCAGGCTATGAAGCATTTTTTGCGGTCGCATATGGCCTGATTCACAGAATCAGGCTGGTTGCAATCGCAAAAATAAATTTTCTTATGTAGAGACCACAAAATGCAATTTGGTACAACTTGCAACAAGTTACTGAATTGCAATTTGGTTTCACGACCCAATACCAATTTGTTATTTGGAAAGGGCGTGTTTAGGGTGTCCCTTTCAAATGCTGAATTGGATTGGGATGTATTAATTGTGACTAAATTCCGGTCGCAAAACATTAACTTTTTACCACCCCCTTAAAGGAGGTGGTATGCGATTTGCAAACGGGAAGGGGTTTCCAAAGGACCCCTTCAACCTTTGTGAATGTTGTCAAAACATTTTTTAGGAGTAAGCAGTGGTCACATGCAAAAGGCTTTATTTAAAAGCAATCACAGACATGGTGGTCTGCTGACCTCAGCAAGCCACCATCCCTGTGATGGTTGTGATTCCTGGTGGGTCTCAATCTGTGACCTATCTCATTAATATTCATGGGGTAGGTTGAATTGCGACCCATTCGGAGTCCGTAATTTGCAAACTGACCTATTAGTGCATAGGTCGGTTTGCAAATTATCACACTGGACAGAAAAATACTGGTCACAAACTGTGACCAGTATTTTACGAGCAGTTCTTAGTTCATCTGCCCCATAGTGCTGAAGTTAGAGCTACTGTGTTTTGGTGAGATGATTTGTGCTGTTATATAGAGGCAGATGTGCTGCTTGGTGTTGTATAATGTAGGGATGGGTGGTGGAAGGATTTTTAGTAAAGACAGTTATGATGTGGCTATATTTTAAATGGGGTGAGCGGTGTGGTGTTGCATGGTTCAGAGGGTCAGGTTAAAGATGTGTTTAGGTGAGATGTAAAATAGGATGGTATGATGGGTTGTATGTCGCAGTATAATATACAGAAATATTGTCTGACATAAATATCATGGCCCAAATATTGTTTACAAAAATATTGTCCCATTGGTTGTAGATTTTCTATCAATAACTCCAATGGACAATATTTTTGTAGACGATCTTTAGTACACAATATTTGTGTTAGACGACCTTCTGACAATATTTTGCATTCATAGTATGGAGTGGAATTATCTAGTAATGGGAGGTCCAGTGAGGCTTGGTGAAGTGTGTTGTGGAGTGGTGTTCTGGGAGTGTTTTGGTGGAGATAAATGTGGTGAGTTGTGGTATTATATGGTGGTGAGGAACACCATGTATTTATGTGGTGTGGTGTTGAATGATGTGATGTTATTTCCTGAAGATGCATGATGATCATGGCATCTTCTATAGTAGTAATAGTAGGGTGTAGAGGCCTTTATACAGGGCACTATTTAGGGTGAAGTGTTGTCATATGCAATGTTATGAGTAGCATATAGTGACCTTTAAATGCAGTGCCGTGGTGTTCGGTGATTTTGTTGTGAAATAAGTATTACAAAAGAAAGATTTGAAATTCTACTTTATTGGTAACCACCACTTTATATATACCACAATTTCACAACTTCCATTTACGGATTATGGCCACTACTTGCCATGGTCATACAGGCCACACTTGGATCATTGGCTTGAGCCCCGAATGCACCACATGAATTCTTGCTGGCAATATTCTTTCGGGCAAGCTCCAACAGTTTCCTATCCCATTTCCAAACTTGGATAGTCCATTGCATACATGAGGCTATACTAAGACCTAATACTGGACCTTTCCTTGATGAACCAAAGAGATGACTCAAGGATTAAATGCCCATTGTAGATATCTTTTGACATCTGCTGGTCACATGTCTGGATCCTTGGAAGACCCACTCAGCCTTCTATCCCTCCAAGGTCTTAAACTGAGTAGCATTAAATTGGGTACCATTAACATTTGCAATTTACAGTACTTAGAAAAAGAGATGTGTGAGTCCTTCACTGCTCTTAGGTATATATGGTGCAAGACATGACATCACCAGGTTTCTCATCGCCCCTGCATGGTCTCTGCTGGATAGAAAATAATATTTCAGGGAAGAAGAATATGAAATGGCCAACAGGTTATCTGTAAAAAATGTTTTTTTCGCAATACTTACTTTGTTCCCATAAGCTTTAAAGTAAAAATGATGACAATCCCCACCCAAAGCCATACAGTGTTTAGGCAGGGTCGGACAGCCTGATTCCAGGAAAATAATCTGCACATAAGAATTTCTCCAGCGATGTCTGCAATCTTCGACCATCTGCCTCCATTCTCCACAATCTCTAAAGTCATGTCTCCATTAACCATGTCTTGCCAACAAGTTCATTAGCCATGTTTTACACAAATGACAAACTGATCTCTTTTGCAATGAATATCCTCTATTCCCTTGCCCATGTCTCTTTCATCATCCCTCCTAAGTCATCTCTCCCATGATAATAGTCGCAAGGAAATTACAGGATAGCAAGCAGGTATAGAAGTGTATAGCCATCTATGAATTAAAGCCAAACATCCACAACACCCACATTAGGCTAATCCATGAGGCACATGATGTGGAATGTCAAATCGTCACAAACCTCTTGTACCGGAGGAGAGTGGACAAGGCTGCTTTCTCAGGATTAATGCAGAGTGTCCATCTTTGCTAGAGAAGGAGTTTTAGTCCTGCCGTTCTGCTGACCAACTGAGCAAATAGACCTGTCTTATTCTGAAAGTCTCATAAGCCTTTAGAAGGACTCTTAAATAAGGTAGTAGTTGGCTTACAAAGGATGATTTGAACCAAAAAAGGTTCAGTTTTAGGTCACTGAACTGGGATGGCATCTGTAGCTACTTGATTGTATTGTTTGTCTAACCTATTTATGTATCAATTGTAAATGTCTCTAAAATGTACTAAATAAAGGGCCAGATGTACGACCCACCAATTTGCGGGTCGCAAATTGCGTCTCATTTGCGACTCGCAAATTGGGATGCACAACAGTGTCTGAGACACTGTTTGCCATTCCCAATGGGGTCGCAAATTGCATGCCTCATGCATATTAATGAGGCTGTTGCAATTTGCGACACCATTGGGAATGGCTGCCACTCCCAGGGATGGTGCCTGTTTTCCTTAAAGGAAAACGGGATGCATTTAAAAAATAAAAACAAAACTTTTCAGTTTCATTTTTTAAGGGCAGGCAGTGGTCCCTGGGTCCACTCATAAAGGGGAAAGGGTCCCCTGGGAACCCCTTCCCGTTTGCGAGTGTTTTACCACCCTTCTGTGAAGGGTGGTAAACTGCTACTGTTTTGCGACCGCAGTTGCAGTTGCAAAACAGTCATACATAGCTTCAGAAGTCGCTATTAGGAAGGGACGCCCTTGGAACGCCCCTTCCTAATAGCAAGTCGCTAATCCTATTTTGCGAGTCGCAAATTGATTTGCAACTCGCAAAATAGGATTAGTACATGGGCCACACGTTTTTTGCTGTCGCAAACGGGTCTAAAACCCATTTGGGCCCGCAAAAAACGTTAGTACATCTGGCCCAAAGAGTGGTGTCGGGGACTAATTTGAAGTGTATAAAATATGTTTCAAACTAACTAGTGTTGTCTTCTTTCAAGTGCTGGCAAACCTCTCTCCACAAAAGTAGCACAGACCCAGTACCCCAGAATGGTTAGCACAACCCCTAACATAGTGTCTGGAGGTAAGAGGCTAGGAAGGGCACTGTAGGGAGATCTTCTTGACAATAGGTGCTGGATCACTATGCCTTCTTGCTCATGACTGACTTTGAATCCTGCGCCGGGGTGCAGAAAAATAATAAATAAAATTGCTGTTAATCTCTAGATTGCAGAGTTTAGAGTTTATTTTTAGGTGCTTTCGACAAATAGAAACTGCCTTTGGTGCAAGCATAATTGCATCACAACTAAAAAAAAAAAAAGAATAATTTAAAACTACAAACATAAGGTTTGCCTTTGAATGCATCATTTACAAGGGCCTTGTAACCTAGGCTTGCAACATGCAAAGTAGCATAGCCTATTAGTTAGTCTAAATTTATGGAGAAGTGATGCTGAGGGCGGTACCTTGAGTTAGTCAGGCTTATTTATCAAGTTCTTTTTAAATTATTTTCTGTAGGTGTCCCAACTTTTAACTAGGTATCTCTCCGTCCATCCAGTTGTCTCCTCAAAGATGTTACTTAATGGGAAAAGGTTGTCTTCATCATCAGATTCAAGGTGTTTATCTAAGCTAGCTCTGATATTGCTTCTTTCTGACGTTGTAGCAGTAGGTGCAAATTAAGTATTCTTTTTCAGGTTCTTTTCCCTTAGGTCTCAACTTTTGGCCTGCCTGTTTGGTTACCTCCTTAGAGATATCACTTAGAAGTTGTAATTATTATCAGATTCGAGGTGTTTTTTATCTAGCATATATCTGATGGTGTTTCTACTGATGTTATCATGGAAAAGGGCACCTTAACAGAAAATCCCAAGATGTGTTTGGTTTTTACTGCAAAAACAGGTTGCAGTGTGAGATTGTTTTCTGTTTTTTAGCAGCTAGTACAACGGAAGAGTGCTGCTTTTAGTTAGTGCATAAGGTCTGCTCTCCCTGTGGTTTTTGTGTTTCACCAGTTATGATTGTACGTATTGTGAAATATCGAACAATTCAGCTCTCTCTGCTAGGTGAAAGTTCTCCAGGGATTTACATTTTTTTGTCTGTTTCAAAGGTAGTGAATTGTCTGCAAACAGTCCAGTTAATTCTTTGTATCAGAAAATTAGCTTCTTTTTCCCAGTGGGTGGCAATCACGGATTTTTGGCAGCATTTGAGGTGTCCTTTCCAGGCTTTATCTATTAAATTCGTTTAAAAGGATCTCATTCTTTTTGGACGGTTCTTTTTGAGCCATTTGACATGTTTTTAGGATGGAAGTATAAAAAACATCTACCTCTCCTGCAACAGTAGGAAATACCGTTGGTAGCATCAGTAGACTTTTCCAGAATTTCCTTTTAATGCGTTTTAATTTGATTTTTTTTAAATCACGGCCCCAAAGTATGGCTTCGTAGGCAATATGACTTCCAGCCTTTGCATGAACTACTCTATCGACGTGTGCTGTGGATGCAAACCGTTCTAAGGATTGCATTTATAGAAGGTGCAGCTTTCTCTATCACCTTTTTAAAGTGCAGGGCCCGCTGAATGTTGTGTACTTCATCCAACTTTGTGTCGTTGATGTAGAAGACTTTGGTGTCTTTACAATTTTTTCTGAAGACATGGTTGTTGTTTTCTGGGTGCTTATTTTCAGGCTGCTCACTTTGCAGTATTCTGCCATTGCTGTGAGTTGAGCCTGCAACCCTTTCGGGGTCAAGGCAATCAAGATCCGAACATCAGCATATAGAGGTTCCAGGACTGGAAAGTGGTCTATTGCTTGTACGTTTGGGGTTGCTTTGAGTACTTCACTATATGTCATTTGTATAAAGAGAAATTAGCGGGGAGCTAGTAGGCTCCCTTGTTTCTCTCCACCAACTGAAGCAAATCATTTGCTGAGAATCCCTTTTTGGTTTAGCTTAATCTGCGAGGTAGTGTCCATGTAAACCATTCTTATTAGTAATAATAGTACTGGATTCAGGCCCATGTTTTGCAGCTTTTTCTAGAGTCTAAGCCTGGGTAGCAGGTCAAAGGCTACCATGAAATCCAGAAAAGCTAGGTAGAGGGACATTTTTGTGCTGTTCTGTAACTATGCACAACGTACAGGAAGATGAATAGCTGATCTATGGTAGAGAGGCCTTCTTTAAAGTCTCCTTGAATTTGATTTAGGTTGCTTGCTTTTTGTATCCCATCCTCTATGGTTCTAAATATCATCTTAGAGAAGATTTTGCAGTCAAAGTCTATCAGCCTGATGGGTCTTTAGGATCTTTGGTGTCTTTTTTTTATACAGAAATATGATTACATTGTTTCACCAGGAAGAGAAACAAACACTTGACAAGTAGATCTCTAAAAAAGTTGGCATTCTGATTTTTTGCCACCGTTCTGTAGAATGTTTAAATACCTCCGCCGGTATCATGTTCGGTCCAGTGCTTTCCCCTTTTCCAATTCCCTTATAGCTGTCTGTATCTTGCCTCCTCCAAAAACGTCCTCCAGAAATGCTTTTCTGGCTGTTGGGTCTGTCCCAGTCATAGCTGAGTCCTGTAATAGCTGAAAGGATGCTCTAGAATCATGCTCAGATGGTAGGTTCCAGAGGTTTGGAGGGCACATCGGCATGCTGGGAGAGGAGTTGGCCTAACGGCTAGGGCGGTCGACCTCGAATCTGGGGAACTGGGTTCGAGTCTCGGCAATGACGCTGAACATCCTGTGATTCTGGGCAAATCACTTAATCTCCCTGTGCCTAACAAAAATGAATGTGTCCTCATGTAATGCAACTGGTGCTATGGAAAGCGCTCTGATACCCGATTCGGGTTAAGTTCGCGCTATATAAAACTCTGTAAAATAAAAAATGCTGGGCTTCTGACGTTTGTGTCTGAGACAAGCAGAATCGGTCGGCATACCAGCCTATGGGGCTTGCATGCTCTGCACTTTCCACCTACGATTGTCACCTACAATTGCCACAGGCCTGTTTCAGTTGGCATGAGCCTGTGCCACCTGGCCCGCACAGCAAGGTCTGGCAACTTCAGGTACCCTTTAGTGGCTATACTTTCGAGCCTGCTCCAACACTGAGCTATAGCCAAGCTACATCTAAGCTCAGCAGCACTGAAGCACCAAATGTTGGCACCCACATCTGACCCCAATGGAGAGGATCAGGTCACAGCCTTGCAGTCCGAATGCCCCTCCACTGGTCTCATGGCTAAAGAGCAGGTAAATGGTACAGACAACATCACACCAGAATCCAGGCACTTAATCCTGCATTCTGCTTTTCCTGTGACCCTGCGCTTAACAATGCATCAAGGGAAAGAGGCGAGGGGAGTGAGTGCAATGTGGACCTTGGTTTTTCCCAGCCTCACTAACACCTTCTCACTCACCAGAGGGCACCTGAGAGGACTAAGAAGCAGCCATACGAGGTGTTAGCTGCTTTGGTCTCTGGGTATGGCTATTAAAAGTTGCAGGGGTTGTATGATGATTGAATGACAATTGCATGGCCTATGAAACACAATCTAAAAGAGTGGAAGCGAGGATGGCAGGAGATGGTCACAGGAGTGGAGGCCAGATCTTTCAAAGCAGTCCATAAGCATGATGTAAGTAAAGCAGACTTCAGCTCTCCCCAGAAAAAATGTGCCAGCCTTCAGGCTTCTTCGAGCACTCAAGACCCCGATAGGTGAGTAAATAGCACCAGTAGAAACTGATGATGATCCATAATGGAAAGGGGGGCCTGAGATCTTAGAGAAGCAAGCAACAAGGATAAAGGAGCACCAGCAACTCACACATCACAATCTGTGAAATCAGCTGGAAAAACATCACAAGTGCCAATCCATACACATAAGCTTCAAAACGCACACGTGTGCATAAGCTCTGGAAAAATGAATTAAGGGACGTCTAACTTGACTATACCCTGTCCCTGGCTACAGCAGGACATAAACGAACAGCAGTTGGGAATTTCAAACAATAAAGACCTTCAGAATACCACATACCCAAAAATTAAGGTACAAAAGTTCCAGGTGTGAAGTATTTGAGAAAAACTATTTTGCAGTTTGACTCAGAGTGAAACACATCCAAAACACAAAAACCAAAATTATATCCTGAGCAAATCAAATTCACAGTAATTCATAATGTCCATAAAATCAATAATCAGAAAATTCTCTTCTTATTCTGTAAGTGTTCTTCTTTATTTCGTTTGTGTGTTGCTTCAACATAGGTAAGAGCCAGGTACTAGCCGAGCCAACACGTGTTTCGTCACACGAAATAAAGAAGAACACTTACAGAATAAGAAGAGAATTTTCTGATTATTGATTTTATGGACATTATGAATTACTGTGAATTTGATTTGCTCAGGATATAATTTTGGTTTTTGAGTCTGCATGTGTGGGCATTGTCCGCATATTTGGTGTTGGTGGATGGCCTTCACCTATATCCTTTGAGCATTATAACTGATCGCGTACTACGATACACAACATAGCGCAACAGTTTCCCAACCATTCCTGGCTCATTTGTGTTCCACATCCAAAACACTTAGGCATAAACAACTCTTCAAAATAACTTCTATGTCTAGAGAACAACGGATATACCCTTGCTAATCAGTCACCCAATAATGTAAAAATATTGCCTTATTGGTTTTCACATTGAATATGCTTGTGTTCCATAAACCATGAGCAACAAAAAAACTCTGATGGCTTAAAACATTCATGCCTCCCTAAGACACCTACAAAGGGGAATAAAATGAAAATGACTGAGTATTAATGATTGCCAAAAGCCTAATATCAGAATGATCTCTACGACTAATCTACATGTTCAGAGTCCCAAATAATAGGGTTTCCCTTTCAGCATGAGTTCACAATATACAACTACCACATATATACATAAAAATATAAAACATACATACATACCAGTTTCCGAAAAAGCTGCAACATGAAAAACTGTCTTTATCAAACACCTGTATAGAGGAGCTAAGTGTAGTACAACACTATTTACAAGCTGAGCAGCAGGATTCCCAGGTCAGATGATATTGATGCACAGGAATTTTGACATTTCACCTTGGAGACAAATTGTTTAGTGTGGGGAACTCTTTTCAGGAGTGCCAAGCATGTGGGCCAACACAAGGCGGAAAAACTTTTTCCAAGTGTGAGACAGTGGATAGGATGTCCAAGATAGCCACTGACACTCAACACGGACAGACCAAATAAACAAACAGCTAAGCTTTATTAACAAAATAGGGAGCACCAGAACAATGATTCAGATTTTTTTTGCGTACCGCATCATACCTTTTCGCTGCATAGCACAACTTCAACCTGAGCCATTCAAGGTTGCACTAAACTTCCAATGGTTGAACCTGTCATGGCCTTTACAAGCACCAATGATTAGAAATTGGCCACGTTACCTATCACACTTCGAAATACTTGCATAATTGTCACATATTCAGTCTCTTTAGTTTGGGTAAAACTTGGGCAACAACTTTAGATACAAGTTATCATAGTTCACTAGCAAAGGATTGCCCTTTCTGTAAGCTAGTTAAGGGATATGTTGAGCTGTACACACTACAAGTAATCAAGGGATATGTTGAGTTGTACACACTACAAGCTCCACAAGGACGACGAGACAACCATAAGAGGCACCCTTCCATACCGACCCCCAGGCCCACGATCCAACTTCTGCAACATCCTCTCAGTTTTCATTGCGCCCCAAGCCTTGGACTCCAAGGACAACATCTTCCTTGCTATCTAAATTTCCACATCGATGACCCCAACAACACTGCACACCTCCTCAACAGTATGAGCAGCCTCAGATTGACCCAGACCATCCATGACCCTCCACAAACTGAAGGACACACTCTGGACCCCATTTTCACCTCCAGCAACTGTGTCAATTACAACCATGTCACAGAACTCAAATGGACCGATCACTCCATCCTCCATTTCAGCATCCCGAACCCCCACACTGCCACCCCAAGGTGACCAGTGCCCCCCACCAGAGGTGGAACAAAATCTCAGAGACCAGCTGGACGGATGCCATCAACACCTCCAACCCTGCTACCGCCACCAACTTCGAATAGGGAGTGAAGAACTTCAACACGTGGATCACCAATTGCACAGACAGCATCGTCCCCATCAAGAGCAACATCCAGAGAAAACCCTCCAGAAAGGCCAGCTGGTACACCCAAGATTTCAGAACAGCGAAACGAGACTGCAATCAGCTGGAGAGGAGATGGAGCACCAGCAAGGACACCTCCAACTGGGCAGCCTTTAAGACCTCCCTCAACCTCCTCCACCGCCTGCTTAAGACAACAAAGAAGATAGCTCTAGCCACATGCATCAAAAATAATGCCAACAATACCAAGGAACTTTTCAACATTGTTAATGAATTCTCCAACCCAGCTGCCAGTGAGAACAACATCACACCCTCACAGTAGCTGTGCAACAACCTCATCTACTTCTTCCACAACAACAAGATCGCAACCATATACAGAAACTTCGAACACCAACCCACACCTACCGACTTCCTTGACAGATATGCCACCACCGCAACCAACACAAACCACAGACTAACCACCTGGAACCTCCTCTCCACCCAGAACACCACCTCTACCATTAAATCCATCCTCTCGGGAGCTCCCACAGATCCATGCCTGCACCACATCTTCAACCTCGGAAACCAGAGAATCGACCAGGAACTCACCACCCTACTCAACACCTCTATCAACATCGCAGCTGTTCCTGATGCCTGGAAACTGGCCAAAGTCAGACCACTACTTAAAAAACCCTCTGCCGACCCCAGAGAACTCAAAAACTACTGGCCACTCTCTCTGCTTCCATTGCCAGTGAAGGTACTGAAAAAGATCATCAACAAGCAACTCAAGACACACCCGGAGCAGATATATCAAACATAAAGGGGACTGGGGGCGCTTATAGGTCCAGCATACATGCCACTAGGGTATAAGTATTTGAACAAGAGTATGCAGTTCCTTGGAGATATTAAAGAGAAAGTTAGAGGACTGGTTGGTGGAAATAAAAGTCCAAAAGGGGGAGAGCGTGTCTTCCACTTTAGGATCTAGGGCCGTCACAAACCCGGCTGGGTGTCATGCTTCATCTTAGGGCATGTTCCTCATCAGGCCAGCACTGCAATGCCTGACAGGCACCCTATGAGGGGCTCTTTGTCGGAGATCTTTTATTCCCAAAGCCGTAAGGTGCGGAGCAGGTATAGGGCCTCATGGTGTAGATGAGTGTAAAGGGTGTGAGGGACACGTGAAGGGGATTATAAAATAGGACTCAGTGGTACTCAAAATTAATTTTAATCAGTGAGTCCACTTATCCCAGGTAAAATTGAGAATGGCACACCACTTATGTAATGTTCAGCGGTGGCTACAACATAAAGGTCAACATGTTTCTTGCCTAGGTTGTCAAAAAGATCAACTGGCAACTCTTCAGGACCAAGAAATAAAATAACTATCTACAGAGTTGTTGGTTTCCTTATTAGTATTCAGGGTAAACCAAACACTCAAGCAACCTAACAGTGACGTACCTTGTTGTAATACCGACCCACCTGGGGTGGCTCACCAGCTGCATCGATTGCTGGTAGAGGGAACATTAAGAATTTTTAACATCAGTTGAGAAGCGGCTCAGTAGCCGGTCGACCTACTCTCGCTCCACCAGCAGACCCAGCTTCTCAACGCCTCCCAATCTGGCTTCCGCAGCAATCACAGCACCAAAACCGCCCTGATCGCAGCCACCGATGACAGCCAAACCCTCCAAGACCAAGGAGAAACAGCAGCTCTGATCCTCCTCAACCTCTTGGCACCCTCCGACACCTTATCCTACCCCATGCTGATCGAAAGACTCCACCACATCGACATCCAAGGGGACGCGCTCAGATGGATCACCTCCTTCCTCACCGGAAGAACCCAGAGGATCCACCTCCCACCTTTCACCTCTGAACCAATGGAGATCACTAGATGATGTCCGCTGGGGCTCATCCCTGAACCTCATGCTCTTCAACGCATATATGACCCTGCTGACCAACATCGTCAGATCCCACGGTCTCAACATAATTTAGTATGCACACGACACTCCACTTATCCTTTCACTCACCGACGACCCCACCACCACCTTAACCAACTTCCACAGATCCATGACAAGCGTACCAACTGGATGAAGAACAACTGCCTGCAGCTGAACACAGAAAAGATGGAGGAACTGATCTTCAGCAACAGCAGCAACACATGGAACGATTCCTGGTGGCCAACAGATCTAGGACCTGCACCCATTCCCTCAGACCATGGCAGAAACCTCAGAATCATCATTGACAAAAAGCTCACCATGAAATCACAGATCAACGCCGTCTCCTCCACCTGCTTCCTTACTCTACACATGCTATGTAAGATCTTCCAGTGGCTACCCCTATACACGAGACACACCATGACACAGGCCCTCATCACCATCTGACTGGACTACGGCAATGCCCTCTATGTAGGAATCGCCGCACACCCCCTACAGAGACTTCAAACCATACAGAACGCTGCAGTCAGACTCATCCTCTGCCTTCCCGACTAACCCGCATCACACCCCACCTCAGGCAACTCCACTTTGCCTCCCGTATAGAAGAGATGCCAATTTAAGCTGCTGACCCACACACACGAGGCATTACACAATCAAGGACCTGCCTACATAAACCACCTCCTGAACTTCCACCAACCGTTGAGAAGACTACCGTCCCTCTCCCTCTCACTTGCCCAAAATCCCGGCATCTACTGAAGCAGAAGTGGATGGCACTCCTTCTCGCACATGGCAGGAAAACCATGCAACAGCGTCCCCACGCAACTGCAGACCATCCCCTCACTTTCAGAATTTCCAAATGGCCCTCAAAACTTGGCTGTTCGAATAAGCCTCTAGGACCTGCAAGTGCCTGGATACCCTATCGGGTGATTAGCCACACTTTATAAAGCCTGATTGATTGATTGAATGTGAATTGCAAAGGTTACTTTAGTTTGATGAGTAGAAAACAGTATGAGATTGTGTATTAAATGCTATCTGCACTGGCTTTGGAAACAGAAATTCTTCAGATTCATCTGAAAGTCCCTGCCCAGGTAGTGGGTATCCCAGTAATTTAAGCTCACCTTGGTGTCAGAAGTAGCTTCACTTTTTGGATTGCCCTTAGACACTGGTGTAAACACTGTCCCATATTGCAGTAAGTAAGCACATTTGTCAAAATATACTCAGACTACTTGGTGAAGATTTAATCTCTGAACTGAACTCATCCATGTCTTTTCTCAAAACGGAGACTGGATAGAGCCAAAATCATTTCATAAATGGCAAAATTATTCTGGCTGGTGGGCTGGGTATATTTCCTGTAGTAGCAAGCTGTCATGGTTAAATACACCGAGAAGCTGATGTCCTATCCCACAAGCTCAATATTTCCTTGGTCAGATAAAGAAACTGCCTGGAGTGTCACTGCTCTAGGATGTTGGATAGAACGGGGTAACTGTGTTCTGGAAACTGCCTCTACCTAAGCATCCATGCTTATCTCTAATGAAACACGAAGAAAGATGGAAATGACTGAAATAACTTCATGTTTTGCCTAAACCTAGGTCAGAAAAAAGGGGGGAGGAAGAGGGACACGGCTAGGTCCACCCTCCAAATGCAATAGTAAACCTTCAAATCCGGGGTGACCGGATAAGGACCTAGCTGGGATGTAGACTTTCACTCAGTATGAGCTTGAAAATCTTAAGGAAGGAAAACTTTCCTTTCTTGAGTCCCCTCACTCACCAGGGTTTCCCCACGGTGACATGCTTCATCATTCGGGCCATCTCAGCCCGCTGCGGGCTGAGGCGTGCTACGACTTGCGATTAGACGTAGGAGCACTAATCTTGAGGAGCTATGTGTAGTGCAGTGATGTGGTGGAGTGGAGTGTATTAAAAAGTACCTAACTAGTGGGCAGGAAAAAACTTTTATTCGGGCTCCTAGTTGGTCTATTAAAACCGGGGTGAGTCTCTATTGGCCTATCCAAATGCGTTAGGGGTCCCTAGTAGACGTCAACATGTTTCGAGCTTCCCCACAGCTCTTCTTCAGGACAACACAGGGTCCCGCCCTGTGTGTACCACTCCAAAGTGATCTACAGTGAGATAAGTGAAAAAACCTAAACGCTGCAAAATGAAGCAGATGTTAGTAATACATACGGTACACAATTGTCACGTAGTATAGGTACATAATAGTCCCATAGTATCTGTAAAAGAATAAAGAAAGAACAAAGGTTAAGGTTACCTAGCCCCCTATTGGGGGTCGGTGGAACGAGGCGTAATCCCCAAGGGCTCCTTGCGATGCGTGCTCTCATACTGCTAAAATGTGATTAACCATGCAAAGCTGCGAAAATAACATGCTAGCCTAAAGTTATGGTGAAATTTAAAGAAGAAGGGGTTAAAAATGCACCTGGTAACTACACCGTGGACATGACAAACATAAAAACAGAACATGTAACGTAAAACATGAACAACATTCTGAATATTAAGCAACAATGTGCCTCATGGTCTCAATCGGGGGGAGAGGGTTCCGTCTGGAACTCTAGAAAAAATGGGGGAGAAACGTTGTCATTAGCCATTTGTCGATCGAGGATCGCGTTGGGGACGAAAGATGCAAAAGGAAAACCAAAACGTGCCGAGGGCAAACCCTGCAGTGTGTTCGGTTTCCATATCCAGCCTGTAAAGCAAATCCACTTACTTGTGTGCTATCCTCTCGGTCAGTAGACCTAGTGATCCTCCCTCGAGACCGCATATTGGCGTCTCTCGCTGGGGAGCTGGGTTAAAAGGGAGGATGACTAGAACGCAAAACTTCCCAAAATGGCCGCCCAGTAATGTGCTAATGGCGTAGCCCTGTTAGGAATGAAAAATGTGCTTGTTTCATAAATGGAAAAAGGGGGGTAAAGTACGTGCTATCGAGTAATACAAAAACAGAGACATAAAAAGACATTAAAACAGTGGTTACACAAATGGTGTATTGGTCGTAGCAGTGTGCAGCCAAACATGCGGTTGTAGCTGATCGTGAAAGGCTGAGTGCGTTACTTTACACTGCGTGCTTCGTTTTCAAGGGGTATGTTGCAGGATTACTGCCATAGGTGGGGTGTTTGCTGGCATGAATATATATCCATTTAGGTTAATCACCTTAGAGGTGCTCGACTAAGGGATGAGGGAATGGTGTATTGGTCATGACAGTGTGCCGTTAAACATGCGGTTGACCAAGCAATCCTTTGGAGGATAGTATGGAGGTTACTGTGTATTGCGTGTAATAACTTGGAGCTGATAGTACCCACTTAATTGATGGTGTAAGACTGGGGGTCTATCCCGCTCTTCCTGCGGTTTGTCAGTAAATCCAAGATAGGTAATTGTTATAACACAGATTAATCTGTTAAGTGTCTCATCATCAGCTAGGGAAATCTGTGTTGAAATGGATGTATTGGGCAACCACTGAGACCCTAAAGTGTGAGTCATTGGGTGAATTGGCCCCACAGAATATTGTCATTCAAACCTTGACTGTCTGCCCGTAGTTTGAAAACCCAACGTTGTTCTTTCTCATGGAGTCTATGTTCTTGATTCTCACTGTTCTTGATGTGTTCTAAGACCACCCACTTCATGTCGTTGGGTGTGTGCTTAGTTTCTATGAAGTGAGATGTCATTTTAGTAGTGGCCCTCTGACACCTTATGTTGCTACGGTGTTCCACTATTCGGGTGCTGACTTTTCTGGTAGTCATCCCAACATAGTGGAGGTTGCAGATGCAGGTGATCAGGTATACGACTCCTGTGGTGTTACAGTTAGTGAAGTTCCGTAATTCCCAGGTCATTTTGTTGTTGAATTCCACTTTCTTGGTGGCAGAAGTCAGGTGGCAAACGCTGGATTTGCTTTACAGGCTGGATATGGAAACCGAACACACTGCAGGGTTTGCCCTCGGCGCGTTTTGGTTTTCCTTTTGCATCTTTCGTCCCCAACACGATCCTCGATCGACAAACGGCTAATGACAACGTTTCTCCCCCGTTTTTTCTAGAGTTCCAGACGGAGCCCTCTCCCCCCCGATTGAGACCATGAGGCACATTGTTGCTTAATATACAGAATGTTGTTCATGTTTTACGTTACATGTTCTGATTTTATGTTTGTCATGTCCACGGTGTAGTTACCAGGTGCATTTTTAACCCCTTCTTCTTTAAATTTCACCATAACTTTAGGCTAGCATGTTATTTTCGCAGCTCTGCATGGTTAATCACATTTTGGCAGTATGAGAGCACGCATCGCAAGGAGCCCTTGGGGATTACGCCTCGTTCCACCGACCCCCAATAGGGGGCTAGGTAACCTTAACCTTTGTTCTTTCTTTATTCTTTTACAGATACTATGGGATTATTATGTACCTATACTATGTGACAATTGTGTACCGTATGTATTACTAACATCTGCTGCATTTTGCAGCATTTAGGTTTTTTCACTTATCTCACTGTAGATCACTTTGGAGTGGTACACACAGGGCGGGACCCTGTGTTGTCCTGAAGAAGAGCTGTGGGGAAGCTCGAAACATGTTGACGTCTACTAGGGACCCCTAACGCATTTGGATAGGCCCACTAGAGACTCACCCCGGTTTTAATAGACCAACTAGGAGCCCGAATAAAAGTTTTTTCCTGCCCACTAGTTAGGTACTTTTAATACACTCCACTCCACCACATCACTGCACTACACATAGCTCCTCAAGATTAGTGCTCCTACGTCTAATCGCAAGTCGTAGCACGCCTCAGCCCGCAGCGGGCTGAGATGGCCCCAATGATGAAGCATGTTACCGTGGGGAAACCCTGGTGAGTGAGGGGACTCAAGAAAGGAAAGTTTTCCTTCCTTAAGATTTTCAAGCTCATACTGAGTGAAAGTCTACATCCCAGCTAGGTCCTTATCCGGTCGTCCCGGATTTGAAGGTTGCCTAAACCTAGAACATACAATGGCACTAGCAGCAGAGAGTGAATTGTTTTACCCCGATGAAGCGAATAAGACTCGCAAAACACTGATCAGCATAGTTATGGGCACATAGATTGATTTGTTGTTGAGACAAGAATGTCAGTAAAATGTACTTGAAGTATTATACAGGAGACTTTGCACTACCGTTATTTGCTAATTGCGTGTCGACATTGACCACTGAAATAACAGAAGAGAGTACTTGTAATTAGGCAGGGATCAGCCTTGTACTCATAGGTACACAGATTGTCAGACACAAGTCCAGTGAAGGTTAGTGAACTGTCCCTAAAGTGGAAAGGCACTTGAAAATCTTTAAGAACTAGTGTTTTTTCATTTTGCAGAGGCCCCCAACAAGATTTAGCAGGTTATTGCTCAATGGGGTTCTCCAACAGCAACCAAGGGACAGCTCAGAACAGCAAAATATCAAAGTTACAAGCCAAAGGAAATGTCCAAATAGTTCTCTTGTATAAGGTCTGGACAGACTTCTCAGAAAAGACTGTGCCTGGGATGAAATTATGAGGTCAATATTCCAGGACTGTAAGTGGGCCGGGTCCTGCCAGTGCTCAGCACCGGGAGTTCTAAATAGCAGGTGCGGGGACAGGCCCCTATCGGGCTCTCCATTTTTTCACTCACCTTCTGAGTGAAAAAAAATCTTAACTCCAATCAGCACCACTCTTCACTGCCTTTGATGTAACTTCAAAGAGACTCGTTATAGTTATTTCACAGTCTCATAATTTCAGAACTGAAGACTTTTCAATATTGTATACAACAAAGTTATTGTTGTTTATCTTATGCAGCTAACAACCATTGAGAATCAAATAGTCCTGGCTTGTTTTAGGTGTAATGTCAGTTGTTGTATTATATATCTGCATGCAATGAAAGAAAGAAGCAACAAAATACCAGTCAGGCGGCACACTATGCTAAGCAGTGGCAGCCGACTGCTATCTTAAGTGGTAGGGTGGCTGCAGGGGGAAGGGCAGGGGTTTGTGGGGTTAAAATAATAATAAAAGAAAAAAATTAAAACCTACCTGCTGCTCCGCTGACAGCCGCCTCGCTGCTCCTCTCATTGCTGTTGGGCCGGAAGGGGATGCGCCCTAAGGGCACAGGCTTCACACCCAATCCAGACACTGCTCTCACATGAGAACAGCATCTGGATTGGTCTGAGCGGCCTCGTTTGCCGCTCAGACGGTGCATTGGAGCCTTTTCTCCAACCCGGCTGTGGAACACATGCGCTCTTATGAGTGCACTCTACTTGTCCTCCCTGACATGCCTGGCCCAGCCCCACCCTATAGTGAATGCAGGGCTCAACAGACAGCATAAATAAAATGACAATAGCTGTGTTATTCTCATTTTATTTATCATCTGATGGTGTGGGCTGTGGGGCGACGCTCCTCCACCATTATGGAGGAGCCGCCCCTGATGCTAAGCACACATTTTTATCTTCCGTGTTTTTAAGCTGCGCCCCTTTGAGAGACCCCCTCCTAGTTTTTTCATCCTACTTAAAACCCTGCTACAATCCCCAATGTCCTGAGCATGTCCAGCTTGAAGACTCTACTTTAATGATCATGTTACTTCAGTGCCATATAACAACATCCATATTGGTAGTCAGGCACACGCTGTCTTCCTGATATGGCACTACTTTCCCCCCATTGTTTGCTACTTAATTATCAACATGCCCTGTGGCCGTCACAGGGTAGTGTGCCTTAGAGCACATGATGCAGTCAATGCTTTACAGAGCCCCTTAGCATTTTCTTGTAACTATACCAAAGAAAATACCCTATCTGTAAATATAGGTAAGACACTAATTAGCATTTCTGCAGGCAGTGGACTGTCTACTTCTTCTGCCATTTGAGACTTGAAAGACTGGTGTTAAAATATCCAGAGAGCAGGACAGA
This sequence comes from Calotriton arnoldi, assembly GCA_963921515.1. Classification (NCBI taxonomy): domain Eukaryota; kingdom Metazoa; phylum Chordata; class Amphibia; order Caudata; family Salamandridae; genus Calotriton; species Calotriton arnoldi. Next base: position 931,562 of record CAWUFW010002774.1, on the reverse strand, counting down.
AATCATATGGCAAGTCAGGCTGTTCTCTGCTGAGTTTAACAAGTTGCTCTCTGTCACATTCATTGTATATTTTTTGCATTTCGTTTTTCAAAGAATTAGACTGGCAAAAGGTGATGTTTTGTACACTATCTGTTCTACAGCCAATAGAGTTTCTGCCAACTTCTAGCAACTTAGGTGTTTCTGGCACAACACCTAGAAGCTGTGTCTAATAACATCTTGGAGCTTTGCTGATGGTCGATATTAAGACTGAGCAGGAAAATCCTTCTTTCCTCATGGGGCTGGGGAACCAGACCTATGGAGCACTGCTCTTCAGCGGCCCTTGGTTTCCAGCAGCAGGGCAGTAATATGACCCCCCATATAAATCAGAAGGATTTCATTATTGCACTGATTTGTCAGATGCAAACAGCCTTGTTCTCGAAGTATTCTTCTCTAGAACAAAGGGGTTGATGTGTGCCACAGTCTGTTAGGTGAATGATGGACAAGGTGACATTCTAAATACAAATACCTAAACATGAGTATTAGGATTTCTAGTTTCTAATTGGACCTATTAGGTTCTCCCTGAAATGTAAAATTTACAACGGAGTAAGAGAGGCAAATCGAATAATGGCATGCGTTCCCTCCTTCCGAACTCGCATGTTCACTTCCTTTCATGAACCACGACTGCTGGAAGATTATTCTTTAAAGATGTTGTACTAATATTTATCTTTTGTGACCGCAGGAAAAATTATGTTGAAGCCCACGCCTTCCTGGATGGACAGTTCTCACCCCTATGCTCTTCCATAGTGCTTGTAAAGTGTCTGAGAAACAAATATTTAACACTCTTGAACATGGAAACCAAAGACATAGGCACCGGTCTATATCCAACGTGAATCCTGAAATTGGTGGTCCTATAATCATGGTACATAACATGACTCTCTGGGGAAAAAGAGACTTGCAGGACACCGCTTATGAATGTAGCAGATAGGAAATTCAATCACACACAAAATTTCTCTTTAGTGATAGAAAGGTCCAATTTTATTTTTCGAAAATAGTATTGAATTTTCGAAAAACAACACAAGTTGAGTTATGGGAAATCAGTTGACAGGTGTTTCGCTCAGGCAAGCTTGGCTCATGAGCTTCCTCATGCAATTTAAAAGTCAGATTTTTTATGAGTCAAAGTATCTTCACAGTAAGGTCAGTGCTAGGTGTGGCCCCCTAGACAGCTGTAAATGTAGGCATCAGGCAGGGTAGGGAAAGAGGTCCATTCTTCTTGATTTCCCAGGAACTTCACTTGTCAGTATGTATGCATGTTTAGACAATGTGTTTCTTTCCTTCTCAAATATGGCTTTTCAAAACATTTTGGTTGCTGCGGGCTACAAATTGGTAGAATGCCATCAGGGGGATAAAGATTTCTTTCTATTTGAAACAGTTGGTTTTTTGGAATGCATAGAAGGCTTTGACAGAGGTTTGTGAATCCCAAGAGAAAACACATGTATAATAATTGTAACACCATTTTAACACCTACAGAGATGTTTTCTTAATGCAGTGCCTAACAATTTGTCATTCTAAGCAAAATTATGGGTGAAAATGGTCTTCTAAATCAAGTAGTCAGTGGTCGTGGCCCACTTAAGACTTTAGTTGTATTCCCTTTCCTTTCCAAAGCTTGTGCAATCTGTGTATGTTGGCCGTATGATTTTGTTAGACTGGCTCAACATCCACAAGACTAATTGTAGTAACTGTATCTTCTTGTAGTGGTGATTCATGGATGGGAGGTTAGAAAAAATAAGAATACTTTTTGCTTACAATGTGCTAAGGCAGGCTTCGCCAACGAGTAACTTGTGAGCTACCAATAGCTCTCCAACTACCCATAAGTAGCTCTCCTGTGTGCAACCCGGCCTACTAAATCTGAAGATTTTACTTGGTTGAATTAATATATGTATACAAAAATTAAAAAGTGTGTATTTGAAATGAAAATGTAAACCTGTCTGATGTGGTCAGTATTAAAATTCTAATAATATTAGAAACTCAGGATGATTTTCATTGAACATAAGTAGTTCTTACTACAGAAAAGTTGGTGACCCCTGTGCTAAGGAAACAGACGAAAGATTCATATCTTTAAATTGGTAAACTGAAGCCCCTTACCGATAACACAATGTACTAGATGATGGTGTGAATGAAAGCTCAATAGACCACTTTGTAGATATCACAAGGGGACATCCTTTGAAATTGTTCCAGTGGAATAAATATGCTGCAAGTGGTGCATTCCTGAAAGTTCCTTTTCAAGGGGCTCTCGTCCTTTCTGTGTGCTAGATAGGAGGCAGCTAAATTATTTGGCCGAAGTCACAATCTGAAGGTGTCTTGCCCCTGCCACTCAAAAGTGACAAAGAGTCACCAAACTTTAAAGAGTAGGTGTAAGCTTGATTAAAAAAAACATAACGTAGGTGGTAGTGTGGCAGAGGGATGTGGTCCGATGGGCAAATGCGGAGCTCTCGGTTCCGATAGATACCAGAGCTCGGGACGGGAGGTGTAATCTTATGGAACAATGGAATGAGTATTTGACCAAAATGAATGCTATCCTTGCCCCTACTGAACGCAATAATGTATCTCAGCTGTGAAGCCTATTGTTCAATTTAATTAGGGGTTACTGCTAATCACTGTGGTGATACGAGATGTAGTCGCTTGACTTAATGTGACGAATTGAAGGGGGAAGCGGGGGACGGGGAGACAAGCAGAATGGATTGTTTTTCTTTCTTTAATATGTGTTTCATTTCCACAATAACAGATGGCATGGGGCAGTGATCGATGGTACGCCCTTAAGCCTACTTCGGCTTTATTCATCCGCATGTTACTGTGATGCTACATAGGCTGACTGAACTAGATTACCCACATCCCGGCACTGTAATACCTCTGATGTTGAAAATGGATACTGCAAGTGAAATGTAACATAATTGTTAATAAAGATGAAAAAAAGACATAAAGGAGGTTTCATGCATGCCTTGCTGTTTTTAAGTCAGATTAAGACAAGACTTTATGGTAAAGACAACGACCAGGTTCGTGAGCAAACTTGATCCTAAAAAAGGCTAGTTTAGTCTCATAAAAACATACTGCCCCCAAGTTTCTATCATGGCCGCATTTAATGGCAGTAAGAAAGTTTACCTTGACTGAAAGAAACTTGACGTCAGCCAAGTTTAAGGGCTCAAAGGGTGAAGTTTGCAGAGCTCTAAGAACAAATGGGAGAATCTATGATAGGAATGGAGTACTGAACACTGGGAAATGGTTCCTTAGCCTGTGGAGTAGGTGAGGAGCCAGCCACCTCACGTGGGATGTAAACTTGCCATATTTGACTAAAAGATGCCACCATGGAACACTGCCAGCAGAGCAAGAAAATTAAAATACCAAAACTGAGTCAATGACCAAGAGACTTAACAGTAATATTGGATCTAGGATGCTGCCCATTTCAGTAGTACTGTGTTGAAAGATTATTCCACTGAAATAGATGGATTGTGAGATTGATGTGCACATATGGTAACTTCCCTGTTGACTTATTCTATTCACTTTCTAACCACAGTCGAAGAAACTACAGAGTTACAAGAGCTATGGAACTATAGGCCAAGGCAGATGGTGACACTGGGAATGAAAAAGAGAGTCAACTGCTAGACTGCAGAGGGAAGAGGGCAGGAAAGCAGATTGTGCCTGAACAACAAGGAACTGTCCACAAGACTGCTTCATCATTATAAATCTTCACCATTATCCTGTAGATCTTAGTGGAGAAAAGTATAAAGAGGTCCATGGGTCACTGGCACAGCAGGGCATAAGCCCTACCTCTCCCAGGCAGAGGGAGATAGGATTACTGAAATTCAGACTGATAGGAGAAGTGTTTTGTCATACCATATATATTCTTGAAGAACCATAAGATAAAGGCAGAAGTAGACACAGATGGAGTAGAATCTGTTTAGCCATTCCGATAGCCTATCTCATGTCCCTCACAGATATGCTGCCATTAAGTAGAACAGATTCAGATTCTGTGTCCTCTACCTAAGGGAGAAGAGAGGCAAGGCCAATCCCTGCAAAACAGAAGGCCTCTAGCAAACAATTTTGAACTTGGTAAATTCAGATGATGCTGAGACCAGAACTCCTTAGTCCTCCTGGCAAGGGAATAAATAGTTCATTAGATCTTGGAGATATGGCTTAAGATGTAGATGGTCCCATGGGCCTTCCAGGGTATATAGAGGCAATTCCAGATTAACCTTCAGCTAGTCCTTGGCCAATGTTCAATGGTTCTCCAGTAGAAGAGAAAGCCAGCATTGTAGTGCCACCAGCCACTAAGACTGTAACAACATCCTTCCCAGAACTGGATGCAATGAATCTCCAGAGACATCTTCCGCTGTGGTTTTCCATTCATGGTCAAGATGCCTTGCATCAATCAACACAATAAACTTTTTAGCTTCTTCATCTTTAGATGGAGGAAGAGTAAAGATTAGGTAATTAATCCACAAATGGAAACACCAGAATCCCCTTGTTGTGTAAAAGCCGCATCAATGGAGCTAATACCTTAGTGAAATCGGAATGTGAAGTTGGAATGTGGACCATCCAAATCCAAGCAGAGAAACTGCTGGTTTGAGAAACGCTTGTGGACATGAAGAAAGATGTCCTGAAAGTCCTTTTGATGTAATGCAGTCACCTGATAGTAGTATGGCTAGTTATGTCACATTTTTCAAAAGTTGATGAAAAATAAAGTAGCTCACAGTCTTATCCATTTTTGCAATGCAAGGTAAGGATGTGCTATAATGAGATATTGAGCAACTAAGGTGAGCTTGATGTTAGCTGCTGATGGAGATGATAGAAATTCCAGTTGGTAACTACTTTTCACCATATCCCGGACACAGAGAATAGACACTGTGGCCTTCGATTTTTAAAGGTAAGGTGACAGACAATTGACAGATGATAGAATTACATATTACTAGCCATTGGTGGGTAAGTTATTCCTTTTTCAAAAGAAAAAGCAGAGGTTAAGACCAAATCTCTTTGTGAGGCGGGTTTTGAACTCAAAAATATGCATCAACAGCAAAAGTACAGCTTGGAAGAAATGGAGACCATTCTCTAAAGCAGGGCCTTTACTGGGGTCATCACTTTCTGCTCGTCAATGGATTTTCTGATCATTTTAGCCCTGATGAAGGGGATTCTAAACAACATGATTTTCTTAGCTTTATCATTCTTTCAAGCTCAATTTTGATTTTTATATCACTGCTAATACACAGAGCGATCAAATGAGAAGTTCAATAGGAATCAAATTTGATGCTCCGTGAGCCTCAATAGTTTGTCATGAGTCCCAGTTAGGCCTATTAGGAAATGTTGGCATTTTTACATGCACACAAATCTTTCCTAAAGTTGCCTTTACTTTCCACATCGACCTTTGACACACATTTGCAACACTTTGGGTTTGTTTCCAGGAAACACAGACCTTGCTTACACGAATCAACTTCGCAAGAACACTATCATATTGCCTTGGTATTATGTACAAGGCATACATGTACATTGTGCAAATGTGTTTATTATTTATGTCTATATGGGGACACAGCTATCTGTAGAATACAAGCAATGGCAGCTTGATCACAATCTCGACCCAAGGCAAGGATGTCCTTTTTCTATATATAAACATCTGTTTCCGGGTAAAGTCAGTGGTGGCACTTCTGCTGACTTTGAGGTCTCCCTACATGCTGAAGCTATTGCCCAGCAGCTGACTGACATTTCCGTGAGGGTTGTTCAGCTAGTGACCAAGACGGGGTCCTACATTCTTACCCACCAGGTAATGGGGTTGGATCATCCAGTAAGGGGTTTCTTGACAGAAGATACACATACACACTAGACGTGTAGGTTAGGGTCTGCTTAGTAGGAGTACACCAGATAGTTATATTATTTTTTATGCTTGCATATATACACTATTATTTTATATGCTTGCATATATACACTGTCTCAGCAAGATGGTGGAACTCTTTGTTCTGTACACTGTCCTGACACTTATTTAACTTTTGTCCGCTTCTGTCTATTGATCATTGCAGCACATATTTTCTATACAGGAATCACTTCGGTTCAATAAACATTGAAAACGTCCCTTTGTGTATTCTTTGTATATTTCTCTGAGCAAACAAGAGCACGAGTGTATGAGTGAAAGGTTCTAGGTCTGTCACCACGGTTCCTGAGGAAACAGGTTTGTCATGTTCAGTGGTTGCCAGAACTGTTTGCTCCCTGTCTGGGTTTAGAGGCGGCTTATAATGGCACTGTGAGCTAGCTGATCCAAGGGTCAACATATCTGGCGAGGGTGCACGGAATCAGTCTGGCAGCATCCAAAAGTCTGTGTCGTCCACAAACGTGCAGTTCCTACTGATTAGTGGAAACTACATAACAAGTTCATAACAGTCTTCTCTGACTCAACCAGGCCTGGAAGACCTTGACTAGGGTCTGATACATACGTAGGTGCAATAGGTACTTCACCGGATGGCAAAAGTCATAACTTAAAAATCTTTTTAATAGCATATCTTATCAACAGGATCTGATGGGATAGTTCATTCGCAGATGCTAGATGATCAAGCACTGGAGGGCCCTGAACTTGTGAGCATGCTTTGATTACTGGTAGAAATTCTTCTTCAAACTCCTCCAATGAAAGATTTCTGACAAGTAAACAAATTTGGCTGGGTCAAAACTGAGGTGGCATTGTGTGCAAAATAAACATGGACTAAAATGCGGACATGAGTAATTACCAGTTGCTCAGATTAATTCCAGCATTCCATCATTTGTTTTTATACTTCAATGCAATGCCCTAAGCGAGATGGGTATACCCCGACTTGGGTCCTGTGCACACTGTGGCAATAGAACCAAGCTATACCCAACTGATGAGTGATAATAAGGGTGAAACCGGAATTGGGTTACTTGTTTTTCAGTTCAGGAAGAACCTCACCTAGCAATTCGGACTGAACTGTTGCTATTGGAACAGGGTCAAGGCTGATGTGCACATGGCTGGGTCCAAACTGAGGTGGCATGGTTGGCGAAATAACGATTGACTGGGATGCAATACTCCCATTTGCATGGAGTTCAGTTATAGGTCCCCAACATTTCATTTCTGACACCATTTCTGAAACACATTCAATTTGTCTCTAATTTTGGCCTTGAAGTCAGTGAGTTCCACAGACTATGGCCCTTGATCCAACAGCTATCTTCTGCCTCGCTTTAGCCATTTGAAAGTTCCTTGGGTAGTGAGATTTGCCATTTGTGAGAAAGTACATTGTCAGTTGGGGTGGTAGTGAGACCTTGCCAAGTAGTAATGCCACTATTCTGTATTAGGTCCAGTTAGGTTACTTTAATTATAACCTTAGCTCAGTCCTGGGTAGCACTGGCACAGAGCAGTCCAGCTTAATTCAAAGGAAACACGTGTAAAGCATTTATCAGTACCAAAACAGTTAATACGTCAAAAACCCAACACAGTAAAAATCCCATTCCAATTTATAAGAATAGTATAAATTTTAATTGGCAAAAAAACACCAAAATGACCTAAATCGGATTGGGGAGCCCGAGATATGATTTTGAGGAATTGGAGAGTTTTCTAGCACCTAAAAGCTCAAAGCGCCAACCATGGGTATCTGGTTGTTCTAGATGGACACAAAGTGAAAGTGCACTATGGAGCATGGTTCAGCTACAGGGACCAGGTTCGTCCTGGTGAAAAGTTTACCTTCTGACTTTGTCTTTTTTTTGGATTAAGTTTCTCAACCATGAGGTGGACTGCCTGCTGGATCCAATGGGGGTTCAATGATGGTGGGGTGCTACTCAGTGTTGGTCCAGTAGAAATCCTCCACATTGTGACTTAGAAACTTTTCTGGAAGTCGAGCTGCTCAGCAAGTTAAATTCGATCGGCGATGCAACGACGGCAGATGTGGTTCGGCGGCAGTCCCGTCGTAGTCTCTGTTTTTTTTAGGAAAAAAGTTCAGATAAAGTTTCTATGTGTACATGTTGGCAATCTTTAGGGGGAGAGTTACACTTGCACTTTAGGAATCAATCTCCCAGAAGCCACCGGCAGGGTCCTGGGCAATTCCAGTTGGAACTAGTGAGCAGGGCTTTGTTGCATGCTTCTTGCAGCGTTTGTGTTCCTGAAACTTAAAAGGAAGCTAGCGAAGTAGGCATTAGAGTCCACTCTTCTTTCCTGGGTTTGTGTGGGAACAGGTCCAGCCCTTTGGGTTTCTCTTCGCAGGTAAAACAGCAGGCTCAGTCTTCTCAGTTCCAGTACTTTGGTTCAGTCAGTGCAGTCCTTCTGTTTTCCACAAGTCCAGAAGTGTTCTGAGGAAGGTAGCCAGGGGGGCCTTATATACTTGCCACTAGCTTGTGGGTGGGGGTAACTTTTTCACGAATAAGAAAAGAGATCCCAGGGTCAATCTTATCAGCATTGACATTATTTCCAGGAGAATTGAAGCTTTACAATCCCACAGTGAATCCCACTTCCCAAATTCAGGATGTCAGAAACTTTCTTCCCTGGGTCAGAGCTACGGGCATACCCCTGAGGTGTGTCTAGGGAAGTAAGGTACTCATCCTGTAAAGCCCGTGCTGGGACAGATTTTCCACCCCAATGGGCTTAGTGTCAGTCTGGCTACTTAGACAATGGCAGGCGCAGACCTCGGTGTGGTTTACATCTGCCTGTGACATGGGCTGCCCCTTTGAAGCTTGTACAGTTGGTGGCCACCTTTCCCCAGGCAATCCTGTCAGGAGGAGGTAACTCCTCCTTCTAGCCAAGTGATTTTAGTCCCTTTTCTGAGAGCAATTCACACCTTCCAGCAGGCTGCCAGATGACAGTTGGGGATTATCTCATAAAGAGCTACTAGAAGCTTTAGGTAGGACAATGCCAACTTTTTAAAATTGGCATTTTCAAATTAGTAATTTAGAATATGACTTTACCATGAGAATGGATTTTAAATTCCTAGTAATTTGAGTCCTTAAATCATGGGTCTGTCTATTCCCAAACTGCCTTGCCACAATGAAAATGAATTTGGGGATTTTTAATTGCCAGGACATGTAAAACTTAAGTGCACATGTCCAGTATTTTAAATCCATGCACCCTGCCTTATGGGCCTTCAGGGCCTACCTTAGGGTTGATGTACCAGTATTAAAAAGGAAAGTTTTGGCCTGGCTAAAAGTTTATTTTTCCAAGTAACATTTGCTATTTTAAAACTGCCATGCTAGGCTGCAGTGGCAGGCCTTTAGTCACGTCCTCACTTTGTCACTGTGGTGGTGGCACAATCAGTGTTGTAGTCCTCTAGTGACATTTAACTTATTGGCCCTGAGTATACAGAGTGCCATAGACTAGGGACTTATAGGTAAGTTAAATATGCCAATCGGGAATTAGCCAATTGCATATATACTTTAGGGCTTAGAGCATGTACACTGGGTGCTGAACATCACGCCCCAGTGTTCAGAGTAGGTAAACCAGCAAAACCTAGCAAAAAGTGGGGGTGATACTACAGAAAAGTTCCTTTCCTCACTCAACTGTTGAGTGTGTTTGTGTGTTTTTATTTAATAGAAAATAATTATTGTTTTTAATGGATTTTGGTTAGCATAACCAGGCTTCGATATGACTAGGCCGAAGTCAGTTTGTATTGACATTCGTTTTGCAGTGAAATAAAGTGAATTGTGCTTTTAGAATTACACTAATGAATTTCCTACATGCATGTTTCAGTGTTGTGTCTTTCCATTTCAGAAACTAAGTGAATTAGAATTAATTTCATGGGACTTTTTATTTTTCTAGCTGAAATTTATTAATTTATATTCCTCGAGAAGGGAATCTTGTGCAGAATGCACCTGTATTTGCAACAAGTTCAAGGCTCTTTACCCCTAGCCTTCTCTATGCAGTTATACAGTCTATTATTATTTTTTTTGTTAGACAAATGTCAAGTTATATCCTTCGTTTCCTATATGCAAATTATTATAATTATGGATGAAAGCAGGCGTTCCAAAATGTTTTTTATTTGATGTTTCATATTTTCTTGAAAACTATTGATCCTGTATAAGTTACTTTATTAGCATAACCCTATGATGTAAGATCTCACTATGTCGAGATTGCAGTTTTCACTGCCTTAAACCTATAAAATGTGCCCTTTTTGGGAAGTGTAGCAGACTTTTCTTGTCTTTGAAACTCAGCAGTTTCTATGTCATTCTGCTTGATGATTTATACTTGGACTTCCTTGGCTTTTGAGCTGAGCAGGTTTATGTTAGTACTCTTGCTGTACTATACTTTTGTTCTGGCTATTTACCTTTGTTCTGGCTATTTACTTGCTTTGGGGATTGACCATATATTGTTTCCTCACGCATTAGCATTATTTAATGGATTATTGATGCTAACTTGAATTTCACTAAGTACTTTTTTGCTTTCTGTAATGATTCTTAAATTTGAATAAATCTTTATGGTTTTGACTTGGAACGTTGTCCAGTGGAGGTATTCATATTAATTGCACAATGTTGCAGTCTATTGAGATTCACATGGCCCCGATCCTGTGTTTCAGCTCAAGTGCATGTTTCAGTTTGGGAGCATGATGGGCCAAGGTTTTTTTTTTAGTAATTCTGATCTTTTTTCCAGTAGGATCAGAGGACTTTGAACTGCATACTCAAGCCAACTGGACCCTAATGAAGAGCTTTCAAGGATGGTTTGAAATTTGTGTCTTCTTGGATTCAGTTACATTCTGAATGTGTGATTTTGGAATCTTTGAAACCTGTTGGTGAGGTTTTTTTAAGTGCATTGTAAACAAAGTTGTAATAGTTGAAACAAGCAATCAATCAGGGATATCATTAACTCCACCCGGTTAATGATTTGGAGGATTTTCTATAGGATTGAGAGCAATAGATTTATGTCCTTGGCCAATGCACTTAGGGCTTAGGGAACAAGGGACATTAGAAAATTGAATATGATTTGTGGTGTATGGTGGCACACACAGGCCGGAAAGTCATTTTAATGGGATTGAGTTGGATTCTATTTAGTCCAGCATCAGGACCTTGGTTTTCATTCAGTTCAAGCATTTGAAACTCTTCTCATCATGTGGGAAATGAAATTCAAACAGGTAGTATTGTTAACCTGGTTTACTGCTTTGTTTTTCAGATGGATATTAATTTCTTTCCATCAGCATAGACTTGGAAATTCACCTGATATTGCTCAAGGAGCGATTCTAAAAGCAATAAACAGATATTAAATTGCAGACCTCTTATTTCAGCTCAATTTTGGATTTGGTCGGAAGGATGTCATGCTCTTTGGTGATGTAGGTTGCTGTCAAAGATTATAACAGCAGAGTTTCTTTAACTGTCAAGACAGAGCTGGAGTTCCTCCCTGATGTTAGCCAGGGCAGTGTGGCTACCCAAGTCCGACATGAACCTTGGATGTTCTGGCGCATAGTGATTAAGTTCCAGGTGCTCTTTCTTCGGTCTTTCAAGCTCATTTTCCATTATCCTGTTGACAACGGTAAAATGAAAACCGGGCAATAATTGCTCATAATATTTGAATCTGCTGATGAATTTCTCATTAGAGGTTCTCATGGTGGCATGTTTTAGAGCACTGGCGATGATCACACTGAGAAGTAAAACATTTATCTTCTAACATTTATCTGTCTTAAGTGAAGCTAGGATGTGCTTCATAAATGTGGTTGTGCAGGTCTCTGCAAGTTGATAGAATGCTTTTGGAGAACTCTACCAACTCTGGTCTCGTCTCTGACAGAGTAGAATAAAATAGTCATGGTTTAAAACTTCAGATAGAGTATGAAAGTGAAAGCTGATCCTCACAGGTTGCAAAGTCTTAGCCGGATCTGCATCCTGAACAAATGTGATTCAGAGCTTTGGTTCCTCTAAGAGATCTAGAAGAACATCCTTTTAATTCTCATGCATCCAAGGGTGTTTTGTTAGGGGCAACCACTCCATAGCCTGTAATGCAGTGACTGTTGTTGTGTCAATTATTTACTCTAGCAATTCCTGCAAGACTACGTGACTGGAGCAAGACGATTGTCTCAGGCATGCACATCATCTTGTGTCTGTTTTGGAGAAGATAGCTCTTATGTATACGTTCACCCACCACTGTGTCCAATACGAACACACGACAGGAGCAAATCTGTTTTGAAACTCCTTTCTGTGCACTAATTATGGCTTTGCCAGTGGACCTGACAACTACTCACCTCGACTGAACACAGATCCTGGGAAATTTGCCACCATTAGAGATCCAGGTGTGGTCTGTGAAATGGTCCTGTGGGTACGAAGAAGGCTCTGCCAAAACCTGGGAAGTCCATCACCCATCTAGGAGAGCCCACCACAGCCTTTCCCCACAACCATCATACTTGGAATGGGAATTTCTATAGGTCATAACTTGATGCAGGAACAACCGAGGGGGATCAGATGAGAGAGGTCGGGGCAGAAACTGGGGTGCAGCCACAGGTTCCCCAAGGTTTCTCCCAGAGCTTCATTCCCAACTAATTAATTTATGACTAAGATGAGAATCAACTAAAGAAAAAAGAAATCGCTCTTTTAATGGGTGACTCTGGAGAGTATCATCTTTTTATACGACCAATCTGTGTCTATTTCAGAGTCTTTTCTTCACCATTCCAACCTTATTGAATGCCAATAGGGGAATTTACTCTGCTTTATGGCAAAAATGAACACTAGATATTTAATACCTAGAGCAGTATGTGAATAGTCTGCCGCTCACAATGTGAAGTTTGTACACACCCTAACAATTGTTTCCTGCATTGCTTTCCTGACCACTAAAGCCTAGATTATAAATTATGCTGGGTGAAATTCCTGAGTGGAATTCGGCTCCGGACAATAAGGGGTCAAATACTCCAGGGTGGGAACACTAGACCTCATTTTACCAGCCAAAAATTCTGGGAATAAATGTCTGCCTGAATTAAACCCCTTAAAAGAGGGAATGCCATTCAAAATTCCTCTCTGCAGCTCTGGGGCAGCACAGTTATTCCCCATTCCCTATTTTGAGAGGTTTAATTCATAATTGCAGGAATACTTTGCAGAGATTTCAACCAATAATGACAATTCTGGCCAACCGGAATCTCTGCATGAAATTCTGATCTACTGAAGATTGTGGCCTAAATGACAGGAGAGAGAATGAAGGGTGCAGGGGCAACCTCTATAAAATAAAAGGCAACACAGCCATGGTGGCAACCCAATAGAACATATTTGCAGGCCTTGGAAGGAATATAAATTCACCCTAAATCCGTTTGTGGCCAGGTTCCCATTTGTCTCAGCTGAGGAAATAGTAGTTTCTCAGGGTCAGCAAACTGCTCAGTCGTGTGGTAGTTGTACTGAGATTGTGATGTAGTGAATCTATGTCGAAGGAAGAAAAGTACAGTAAAAAGAAATGAAGGAACATATGACATAAAAGAACCAAAAATATCCAAAGATGTGTGGACCATGTAAAAGATAAAAGATTCTTGGTTTGATTAGGCATGAAGGGAAGCCCTGGAAGCAGCACAGTAGTGAAAGGCAGATAGGCTGTTTGAAGTAGGCAGTCCATTCTTCACTGTGCAAGAGGCAATGCAGCTTGCTATTAAAAGAGGAGCAGAGATCCCCTGCAGGCAGGCGCAGTGAATGCTTGCACCCACCTGCAGGGGGCGTCTGGGGGTACCCCAAACCCCATTTACGTGGAAACCTCCGACTGCAATACCTCTTTGTGACAAACAGTCAGTTCTTCCCCTGACAGCTCCTCTGCATCCACGTCTATAATATGGTACAGGCGCAAAGGCAAAGTGAACCCTCATTTGCCTTTGGGCCACACCCCAATGCAAGTGAGAGGATGCCCCTGGAGATTTCACTGGCACACATGTAGCACCGGCACAATATGTTTTACAGAAGGAGCTGCACAGGCATCTGCACTCCCCCTTGTAATGTGAAAGTGCCATGGGGGCCGAGAAAGCGGGAACAGACACCTATTGTGCCCTCCAGGCACTCACTGAAATACGACCCCTGGTACGAAAGGCTACTTAATATGTCTGGGTTGAGAAATCCTGTTAAATCTAGATCTGTCAAGGACCCTGCTCAGAAGCAATGCAGGAAGTATGTCGGTCCTTGTGAAGGGACAAGAGAATGTCTATATGCTGGTTGATTTCTAGTAGGAGATTCCATAATGGCAGGTGTTTGTTCAGCACTGAATCTCCCCAGGGTGAAATTGGGAAAATAATACCACATGATGGGGAATTTGTGTGCTTTTCAAATAATGCCTTTTTGTATGTGTTTGCCACAACTGCACACTGCTGTTAAAAGTCCTACAGAGAACTTGGGTCCTACAGAGAACTTAGAGTCCTGTGGTTGTGGGTTGGTTGTCTCCACCACTTAGCCAAATCAAGGCCAGAGCAGTTTCATGTCTCTTCGAAAAAAAATGTGTACAGTCCAAAGGTATAGGACTCTTCTCCACTAGCTGTCTCTGTCAGACAATAATTTAAACACAGTTCTGTTTTCCTACGCATTAGCTTCTTTAGTTTGCTTTCCCCTCTCCAGGTTCCTTTTTACCATCGAACACAGCTTCCTCCACCACCAAGATCCCTTGAAGTAACAACGGATACGTATGAGTAAAGAAACATAATATAACTTCTGAGGTTGTTTTCCCATCCTCCCTTTCTCTTACCCTTACCTCATCTTGCTTTCAATGTCTCCCTTATTTTACTGTAATTCTCTCTGTATTCTCCCCCTCCTTGGGGTACAGGTGTAGTGATAACTAAAGTTACAGGTTTTCTTTCTTAGTTTTATCTTCTTATTGAGTGACTTCCTTGTTGAGAACCTCGTCTCCTCTCTTATTGACTCGTACCATCCTGTGTCTCTCCTTGGATACAGAAAGGTTAGTTTGAATGAGAAGTCTGTTTTTATCTGAGGCCTCCCATAAAAACCACCCAAGGATGACGAACCTCATCACTCGCATTTAAATGGTTTCACCTTCCCGTTCTCCCGTCAGTCTCTGCCCTTTCTGTTCGAGAGAGGACAGCCACTCTTTTTCTTGTCTCCATCCCACAGATGTCGAAATGCAAGTAAATGTATGCCTGAAAACCAAAAAAATAACTAAGAGGGGAAAACAAAACAGAAAGGGATTCTCCTTCTGAACCATGGTGGGAGTCAGAGCAACAAGTGAAAAAGCTGGTGCCCCTCAATAGGCTTCTTCTTTTTCCAGGGTCTGTTGTTCTATGCAAGGTTCTCCGATGATATATGAGCATCTCTTTGCCTCCACCACAGTGTAGCTAGAATCCTGCCTGTTGTATGGTTTTGGGGTCTTTCTCCTGCCCGGGACACTGGTTCCTAAGATGTTCCACACGATCCTCCTGGAGTCACCCCTGGCATGCAGAGTCTCTTTAAGGAACAAAGGGGCATATTACCAAGAAATGGCGATAATTATCGCTAACCTAGGTTAGCGCTAGTTTTCCTATCGCCGTCGATCCCTGCAAGTTATCGCCCTGTTAGCGACGTATTAGCAGCGTTTTGCTAACAGTCGATATCTTCAGGGATCAGTGGCGAAAACCGCTGCTAACATTAGCGCGATGGCGTTAATGAAACCGGCGATAGCGGGTGGAATCCAGCGACAAGCCCTTAGCGATAGAAAAAGGCACGCTAACCCGCAAGTTTGGACTTAGCCCATCTGTCCACCCCCAATATAAAAGATGCACACAAAAAAAGGAAAAATGCAGATTTGAGCAGCCAGGGCATAGTGCAGCACACATCAACAACCCCCTCAAGCCACCCAACATCATGGTTGACCAGGATGAGATCCTGGTTCCCACGCAGGACCTGCGTCTGGTTCCTGGATCCCTCGCTGGAGCTGCGTCTGGTTCCTGGATCCCTCGCTGGAGCTGCGTCTCGTTCCTGGATCCCTCGCTGGACCTGCGTCTGGTTCCTGGTTCCCATGCAGGACCTGCGTCTGGTTCCTGGATCCCTCGCTGGAGCTGCATCTGGTTCCTAGATCCCTCACTGGAGCTGCGTCTTCTTACTGGATCCCTCGCTGGAGCTGCATCTGGTTCCTGGATCCCTCGCTGGAGCTGCATCTGGTTCCTGGATCCCTCGCTGGAGCTGTGTCTGGTTCCTGGATCCCTCGCTGGAGCTGCGTCTGGTTCCTGGATCCCTCGCTGGACCTGCGTCTGTGGACTGGAGTGGGATGTGGAGTAGCTGTGGAGTCGATGAGCTGTGGCGGGAGACATTGATGTGCGACGATCGCCCGTACCTGGTGGTGAAGTCTGGCAGGTCGCATGGAGACACGTTGCTGACCTGTGTAAGAAGCCCGCCTTGCGCACCTCAGTGCAGTCAATGGTAGAGGTGATCCTGCGCACCAACATAGTGAGGTCCGCTTCGCATACTATGACCCACCACTACACCGGGGTGCACGGAGGGGATTACCAACGGTGGGTGCCGTCTCCCTGCATCACAGGACGGATGATGTTGGGCTGGCCGAACGCTCTGGAGGGTGAGGCCCCTGTGCTACGCCGAACTTGTGTGGACTGAGCGCTGCAACTACACTCCTAAGGGAGCCCTGCTGCATCAACTGCATCGGGTGGTCCACCAGTGGACTACGCGGTGACTGCTGTACCCAGCCCAGTGAAAGCACACCTGGCTCAGGCTCCTGCTGGCTGAGTCACAGATTTGGAGAGAGTGCAGTGGATTGCGTCACGGGGTCAATGTCCAGGTAAGGAGAAGGTGGGACGCGTAGCGCAGGAGGGCCGGGGGGGAGTCGCTCATGTCTATCACACGTAGATGATGCACCCCCAGTGGCGGCTATACGGCTATGTTGGAAGAGCATTGCACCACCACCTCAAGCAGTGCAGAAGAGGAACAATCATCACATGATGATAACTCAATCAATCAATCACTCAGGGTAATTGTAAGCGCGCCACTCACCTGTGAGGGTCGCAAGGAACTGAGGGGTGGGGGGCCGCAGATCTGTTAGCCGAAGAGCCAGGTCTTGAGGGTCTTCCTGAAGGTGTTCAGGGAGGGGGCACCTCTGAAGTCCGCCCGTAGCCCGTTCCAGGTATTGTATGCAATGTGGGAGAAGGATCTTCCGCCTGATCTGGCTCTGTGGATGCGCTGGGTTTCGGACAGTGCGAGGTTGGAAGATCGGATGTCTCATTTGTGTACGTGGCAGTTGATCCTGTCGTTGAGGTATTTGGTTACGTTGTTGTGTAGGCATTTGTAGGCGTGAGTGATGATTTTGAAGGTGACTCTTTTCACCACGGGGAGACAGTGGAGTCTACGTAGGTGTTGGCTGATGTGTTAGTGCCGGGGGATGCCGAGGACGAGTCTGGCGGCGGTGTACTGTAATGCTGGTAGTTTGCGGAGTAGGGACTTGTAAATGGCGGCGTAGAGTGCGTTTCCATAGTCCAGTCTGCTGGTGATGAGTGCATGGGTGACTGTCTTCCTTGACTCTGGGGGTATCCATTTGAAGGTCTTGCGGAGGATGTGGAGGGTGTTGAAGCAGCTGGAGGTGACAGCGTAGACCTGTCTGTTCATGGTGAGGGATGGGTCGAGTACGATGCCGAGGTGTCTGGCGTGGTCTGAGGGGGTATGTGGGCTTCCGAGGGCGAAGGCCAACAGGTGTTGACCCATGCTGAAGGTGTGGTTCCAAGGACAAGGACTACTGTCTTCTCGGCATTGAGCTTCAGGCAGCTGTTGGTCATCCAGACTGCGACGTCCTGCATTCCTTTCTGGAAGTTGAGTCTGGTGGTGGTGGGGTCTTTGGTGAGGGAGAGGATGAGCTGGGTGTCACCAGCGTAGGATACGATGTTGAGGCCGTGTTGTCAGACGGTGGCGTCGAGGGTGCCATGTAGATGTTGAAGACGGTTGGGCTCAGAGATGAACCCTCTGGGACTCTGCAGGTGATTTACGTGGGACCGGAGAGGAAGGTTGGCAGTCTGATCCTTTGGCTTCTTCTGGGGAGGAATGATCGGAACCAGTCGAGGCCTGTTCCTTGTATGCCGGCGTCGTGTAGTCTGGCGACTAGTGTGTGGTGGGAGACGGTGTCGAAGGCCGCTGAAAGGACGAGTATGATGAGGGCTGCAGAGTGGCCTTGGTCCAGGAGTGTGTGGATGTCGTCTGTGGCGTCGAGTAGGACCGCCTCGTTGCTGTGGTTGGTTCGCAATCCGGATTGGGACGGGTCGAGGATGGCGTTGTCATCAATGAATCGTGTCAGTTCCCTGTTGACTGTTCACTCTGCAACTTTGGCCGCGAAGGGGAGGAGCGAGATGGGCCGGTAGTTCTTGAGGTCGGTGGGGTCAGCTGTGGTCTTTCTGAGAAGGGGCCAGACTTCTGCACGCTTACATTCGTCTGGGTAGGTGCCTGTTTTGAAGGTGGTGTTGATGGTGCGTTGCAGTTCATGTGTGATGGCGGCCGCGGATCTGTGGTAGATGTGGGAGGGCATGGGTTGGTGGGGGCCCACAAGTGGATGCCTTTCATGGTTGAGGCTGTGTCTTCGGCTGTGATTGGCGTCCAGGTGGAGATGGTGGGCTGGCTGGTGTGTCCGGGGCCCGGGGTGTCTGTAGACGAGGGTTCCTCGGAGTGTGGAGTTGTGGCTGGTCTGGATCTGGAAGTGCAGGTGTTGGGCGGAGGGGAAGGTTTCGCTGGAGGTGGTGAGGCGGAGGGTGCTCTTGTGGGCAATGGCAAGGCACCCTCCCGGGTGGTTGGTGCGGTCCTTCCTCTGGATCTTGTATCCGTCCGGGATGGCGGTGTTAATGTCGGGGGCGGAGGAGGCGTTGGTCCAGGTCTCCGTGAAGAAGGTGATGTCGGGCGAGAGAGAGTCGAGTAGGTTCCAGATTTCCACGGCGTGTTTGTGCGCGGAGCGCCCGTTGAGGAGGATGCATCCTAGGGTGTTGCCGGTGCTGGCGTCGGCTCTGTAGGAGTCCGGGGTGGTGGTTATGCTCTGGCGGCAGTGGAGGCAGGAGAACTGGCCATGGGTCATGTTTGCCGAGGCCTGTTGTC
Organism: Calotriton arnoldi; assembly: GCA_963921515.1. NCBI lineage: Eukaryota > Metazoa > Chordata > Amphibia > Caudata > Salamandridae > Calotriton > Calotriton arnoldi. The sequence continues at coordinate 912,617 of CAWUFW010002774.1, read as the reverse complement.
AGTCTCTGACTTTCCCGGGGTTGAGTGCGTGGAGGGTGGCTGTGCTGTAGCAGTGGGTGGCCCGGTATCCAGGCTTCCTGGCGCTGGTAGCGGTTGAGTTGCAGACGTGCGCAGACAGGCTTGTCTTAGGAGCGCCTTCTGCGCACCAGCGGCGCGTGTCTACTGCGCAATCGCACAGCGTCTGCCATCAAGTAGGGGAGGGTGGAGGAACGATCAGCTGGGAGGCGGGAATGTGCGTGGACAGGGGTGCGGGGCCGCAGGGGCAGCAGCGGCGGGAAGCGGGTAGTGCGGGCTCAGAGAAGCCAATACAACAGTTAAAAAAGGGAAAAACAAGGGATAAATAACTCATGTAATCATGCTATGTATCCTCAGGGGGTGGGCGGGTGGGTAGGACTGCTCCAAACACGGAGCAGGGAATGTGCGGATTGTCATGCACACACAAGTGCGCAATGACTGTTTAGTCGGCCCACTCAGGCCGCCCAATGCAGACATGCGCACTTCTCTGTTCGCAATGCAGGCTGCATTACAGCCTGCATGGAGAACATGCCCACCCCTTTGGCCCCTGCCTGCATGACTTGTCCCGTTGCCAATTAACAATCCCACCGCCACATCGCACCGTTGTGATTGACTCAGGGGAGGGAGCCTGGCTGCCTACTTCCTTTTCCTGGAAGCAGACGCAGGACAGCAGGAGCTACGAAGACACTGGACATGGCTTAGAGGTAAGACTTCCCTCAATAGATTTTGAACATCACATGCTCACACACACATCCCCGCGTCCACGCACCATCCAGTGTTCTTTATGGGGTTTACCACCTCACAGCTGTCCAGACACCCCCCGCACTTCTCAATGGTGGCCGCTGTGCACCCATGCACAGCAGGCGTACCACTCTTGTGTCAAAGGCACATACGTAGTTGCGATGCATGCCATAGCATCGCATTCCATTCCGATACATACTAATACTAGGCACATTGCAACAGTAGAGTAGGTGTTGCATAGCGGAGACATGGAGATCACTGTTCCCACTACAGTGAGTGCGACCCAAAATTGACCTTTGCACAACAAACCCAACCGTGAACCCTGGAATTCCTTTCTGAACCCCCAAAAGACACCCAAAAGATCACATTTGATACAAATGCACCCCCCAAATTTTTCTTCATTTTGGCACAAAACACACCCAAGATTTAGAAATTTGACCCCAATAAAACACCCAAAAATTCCAAAATTTAGCCCAAAAAACACCCCATTTTTCATATTTTACCCCAAAAAACACCCCATTTTTCATATTTTACCCCAAGACATAGTCCAATGTTCATTTTTCACATCCAAAACCCATGCACACCTGAAAAAGTCTGGATTACCCCATTACTGACCTCACAATGCGTTGTGATCAAATGCGATGTTAAGGGACCCGCGTTGTCGGAGTTGCGTTGTTAACGATGTACTGCCTGCGTTGTAAGGGTCGTCTCCCGTGTCGAAGGCAACACATTAGCTACGCCGTTGGCGTCTGTCTGCCCCTGGACCGTGCTCAGCACCAAAGTGCATTCCTCTTGGACACTCCACCGCTACGACGCCAGCACCCTCCTCGCCATCAACCCTGGACGCCACCTCGCCTGCCGGGACAAACCTCTGCTCCGGACCGGACATCGCCATCACTGACGGCTGCAGTTTCACCCGCAAGGAGCACCCCGACCGTCAAGGAGGAGGCCTTGCCATCACCTACAGAGGCTCACTCCGACTGACCACGCACTCTAATGACCCTAGGGTGACCATGGACCACCTCAACTCCCAGATCCGGACCAAGCACAAGCACCTCCTCTGCAGCACCCTCATGTGCAGGCCCACCGGGCCATGGCCCCCCATTCTCCAATACCATTGTAGACATAATTGCACCACAGGGTCTCCCATCCACCAACGACATCCTACTCGGTGTACTCAAGTTCCACATGGACAACCCCAGTGACAAGGACACCACCCACTCCTGTGGAAGGTCACCTACATCAGACGCAAGCAGCAAGTAACCGCATCAAGCCACATAGCAGGACACATGGTCGAGCACGTCACTTCCGCCAGCGTGAACTTCAACTGCTGCCACAAAACCGGACTCTCCTGGACCGACCATCATTGGTAACATCACGTCTTCACCTTGCCCACCGGACGCCACCGCCATCATCGCACCCCCTCGCAGCTGGATCAAGGCCACCGAAGAACGTCTCATCAACTCCCTCCGCACCAACACTCCACCAATGCTTCCAGACGATGACACCGCAGCGCGCAGCCACCACCGATGGATCTCCAACAGCGCCAACATTCGGGCACCCCTCATGAACAGCACTGCGTCAGTACCTTCCGCCTGCCTGATGGCAGGCGTGAGGGTGAGGCAGTGCCACAGGGATAGGCTGGCCCCATGCATTGCTGGAGTTGCGTCATGGTTGTGACACGACTGCAGCAATGCGTGACTTTAGCACAGGCAGATACGTCAGGATTCCTGACGTATCTGTCATTACTTGCGTCATGGAGTGCTTTCCAGTGATTACAGCGCATCCATGCTGTCGCAAGAAGGGCGTAGTGAGCAGTGTTGCAACGCTGTCTTGTCGCAGTGCAGCAACACTTTTCATGACTGTGGCAAAGGAATGCGCACTATCTTATTAATTGTGCGCATTCCTGCAATGTATTTTTGTCGCAGGGCAGCGATGCAACATTGCTTGCAGCGCTGTCCAGCAGCAGAAACATGCATAGATGTGGGCCCAATACTTATCCCCATTTTTAAGACCAGCTATTTTCTGGTCTTAAGTTCCTGCAGCTAACGGGCCTTAGCGCGACTTTTTTTATCGCTTCGCTGGTCCGGGCCAGCCTTGCTAATAGGGCGAAGTGCGGTTAGCTGGAGTTTTAGTGAAATTTAGAGAAGGAACGCCTACCTTGCATGTCATTAGCGATAAATATCGCTGGCATGCAAGGTGATAGAAAAACCGGCTGCTATTGCCGGAAAGCTGTCGCTAACGCCTGTTAGCGACAGCTTGATAATAGGGCGATAGAAATAAACCGTGTTAGCGGCAGGAAAGTGCCGCTAACGCGGCGATAAAAGGCTTTATAATATGCCCCAAAGTTTCCTGTGGTAGAGTCCATTTTTTTTGTATCTATCCACCTGCCTTCTTGTTAGTCCTTCTTTTTCCATTCTCTTCCCCAAAGCGTTCATCTTTACTTTCTACTCCTGGTCCATAGCTTTCTTTTCTTTCTAACATTTTGTGCCTCAATCTCCTGTTGTCATGCCGGCTGATACAGACATCTTGGGAGAGTCTCATCACATCAAGGCAAGTGGTTCCTCACTTCGCAACCCTCTCAAAAGCCTTGGTCGCTCTTCTGGCAGAGAAGCACTGATTCAGTTTGGAGCAGAAAAATCAGGGGAGAATGAAATGTCAACAACATCATATCTCTGTTGGTGATTGGTGACTTGCAGTACCCTCACTTTAATCTGCTGGGCAGAGCATCACTACAAAAATGTAGAACCAGGGCAGGAGATGTAGTTCTATTGTCTTGCCTCTGATGCCTTTTGCAGTCCAGTGTATCGCAACAGGAGCAAGTTACAGTCAATTATTGCATAAACCTCAGAGACAACAGATCCTGTGTCATACACAGTGTTGCTCAGCTTAGAGGGGTGGGTTAGAATTGCTCTACTTGCTATCTGCTCTGCTTCATTTATCTAGCACTTGTCAATGTCTATCACATGTGCACTAGACCACCTAAATTTGTCAGACCCACTGTATCCCTACTATATTCCTACACATCCTTGGTGAATACATAACATGACCGCGAGTATCCGCTCTTTTACACGATGAAGATGGACATGAGTGGACTTACAAAGCTCATATGCTACCTTGTGACTTGAAGTGCTCTTGTGGGTTGAGAGGAGGCCTGCATATAAATAATTGTTCCTCAGGACAGGGCATAAGGGGGTGGTGGAGACTACAGTATTTCTTACTGTATGGTGTTGATTTTTTTAATGCTCTTCTTAAAACAGGTGTCAATGATATTACATAGCAGCTACTTCGACAATAACGTTAAAAATACACTTAATGAAATACAAGAGTTTTATCAGCAGTGAATATAGCATGTCTAAATACAATGAAAAGGAAAATCAAAGACAATTAGCTATGGAAGGCAACTATACACTACAATGTAGAAATGAGTTAGGAATATAATACATTTAAGTGTCAGCATATTAAAGCATCATACGGTATCTGTGTTGGAGTTTGAGTCCCGATGGGATGAAACCATTAAGATGAAAAGCAGATAATTGCAACAACATGCAACATGAAGCCTGGGAGTGTGTAAGCTAATACAAGGAGAACAGACTGGACTAATACAGCACCTTGTTAAGGCTTGTACTTCTACTGAAGGCAGACAGGATGGCCTGAGGCAGTAGCAAAGGTTTAGAAAGCATGCAAGTGTCAAAGTTAAGGGTTTATTGGGAAAAGAAAAGGTGAAGAAGCCAAGAAGGAGTTTATACATCATTAAAGATTAATGTTTTTGCAGCAACATTAATTAAGTGTTAAGCCTATTAGGCTTTGGAAATGTATATGTTTTATTTCTAAGAAGATCTCATCAAGAAACACTGAGATGTGTATGTGCGCTGCGCAAGAGCTACATTGCAATAGGTTAGAGAGAAGTGCAAGAAGAGATGGCGGTTGGGTTACTCTGCCACAAACTTGACGAATATTCCGTTGACCATATTAGAAGTGGATTATATCTAACGCCACTGGGAATATGACGGACGGATTATCTGTCACATTTGTGACAGAGTAACCCATCCACTGAACTCTAAATCAGGCCCTTAGTATCTTTCAGTAGTGTTTTTGATTATTTAAAAAAAAATGTAGACAAAGAGTTATTTTATGGGGTTTAATTAAGTAAAGAGGGACACGTGTGGTGTAATTATGCAAGGAATTATGCACCAGATGGTGTGTTTTTTATTTGTTCAATGGCTTATCAAAACTGTCAATGAGATTCAAGGGGTCACCGAAACAAGCCTTGGATGGTAATTGATTAGAGGTTCATCTCAATGGAAAACCCAATGGTAAGAAAAGAGATATAATGCATGGGAGAAAAGAGAAAAATGCATTTTTATACTGTGTTAAATCGGAGTGGACATCCTCCTGACCTACATGAGGAGTACTGAAAATATGGCATACGGAAAGGACAGCATTAAAGGCTGCACTTTGGAAGAGTAGGATGTTTCCAAATCGCTGAAGCCTGGAAGGAGATGAGAGAAGGGTTTCAAGTTACAGTAGACCTGATCCAAAGGAAACATCTCAAAAACATCATGGACCTAAAAATGAAAATGATCTGATTAACCAAGACTAATTTAGATTGCCTCAGATATGCCTTGCATTACATGAGCAGATAAACGATAAGTGATTCCACAAGAATCCCTTTGGAATGCAACATTCCGTTCTCCCTGATAGTGGGTGGCCCATATGAACATTAAATTGGGTTATCCTATCGGTCATGGTGTCGTATGGTTCCTACTAATTAAGAAAGACTGTGCTTTTGGACAACATATACATCAAAATATGGGGACTCAGTCCACGCATATAATAAGAATATTTTGGCCCAATTCCTTGCTGGCTCACAGTGCGCCATCTGGACTCCTAAACCTGACAGGGCACCGGATGGTCTCTGCAACCTCAGAACATAACCACTCAAATTACCCCAAGGAAATAGTGGAAATAGATATACCCTTTCGTTGTTACCTCAGACATGCCCAAAGGGAGACACAAAAAATACACAAATTGGCATTTCAAACATTTATTGAAGCAATTGAATTCTTGTATAAAATACATGAGCTGCAATTATTAGTAGAAGGTAACAAAGCATTGTTGCCAGCATTACAAGAATGTTAAAAAAGATGAATAATTCAACCATTATAGTTATGACAGTGATTATGTGAATATACGAATATATGTCATAATGATACCTAACACTACCTATCATATAGAGAGCACAGTGTGAATACGTTCTGCCAGATCGCTTGGGGCAGCCTAACTCCCCATTTACCTCTGTGTAATGTATCAGGAAGCCAGTCTAGTGTAGAACAGGCCGCCGTCCTTTGCAGGATAGAGATGAGGGTCAGCCAGGCTGGAAATCAGTCACAGGTGAACGTCAAGTATAATCCATGGAAATGCTCCTCTGGTCAACTAAAGCTCAGAAGCAGTTTATATCACAAAAAAAGTTCTATTCACACTGTGTCTGAGGTCTATTGTTAGTGTCATTGTTTCTCTTTCTGATTCAGAGTTGTCTCCTAACGGACAACAAAATGCAAGGGCAGCGTGCTCAGTGTGCATTATCCTTGAACAGAATGTACAGTGTTGTGATAAAATGCTTATGAAGAAATGTGTGGTGTAATTAGAAAACTTTCTGAGTATGTTATCATGTACGTGCAAAGCATATTAAAAGTCACCATCTTAAAAAATGTCAAGTTTAAACATGAACTTGCAAAATGAAAGCTTTTGTGCACGGGCCCTGATGAACCTCAGTACAATGGACAGACTCTTAATAAAACAAGGAGGAAAATGGCCAAGCAATGTAGGAGGAATAATAATCTCAAGCCATACTGTTCAGAGAGAAGTGGCCATAAGTTCTAAAGGCTAGAACAACTCAACGGGCCTGATTCACAGAACTAACTTACGTCAAAAACGTAAAGTTAGTACTTTTTAGTATTCACAGAATACACTTACTCATTTTGGTATTCACAGAATGAATTTACTCATTTCGGTATTCACAGAAGTTAGTAGTCCTAACTTTAGGACTCCTAAATGCCTTCTGTGAATACCGAAAGTCTTAAAGTTAGGATTTTTCTCAGTTTAGGAGTAGTAAAGTTAGGAACTTTATGAGTCCTAAAGTTAGGACTACTAACTTCTGTGAATACCGAAATGAGTAAGTTCATTCTGTGAATACCAAAATGAGTAAGTGTATTCTGTGAATACCAAAAAGTACTAACTTTACGTTTACGTTTACGTTTTTGACGTAAGTTAGTTCTGTGAATCAGGCCCAACGTTTTCAACAGAAGATAGTACTTCAGAGAGATAATCAACAAGATTGGATCAAAACCAATAAAATCGAAAACAATAAATGGCCAATATGCATGGTGGCAAAGGGCAACTTCTTTCACACAATATAGTTGAATGTAGTCATTAAAAGGTTATGAGCGGAAGGGCTAAATTGGCTTTTAGGTGTGATAGGTTTTGGAAATAGAGCAAAACCCAACACTCTTATTTTTGGGTGTCTGTGGAGACGTAGGATAAAATAGGTAGTCAAGTCACCGAAAAACCTTGAACTAATAATGGCTAGGACAAAAACATGCATCGACTACAGGCCATGAATGCGTGGATAGGATTTGAGACAAAATGATGTACAAAATTAGTGGTTGACTGAAATAATTTCACAATATATGAGGTAAAGAATGCCAGCGCATATAAGCAGAAAAGTTTAGGGAATGAGATGGACAAAGGAAGAGTATTATAAGTTCTCAAAGTTATTGAGTGACTAAAGGCCTAGTTTCGAGTTTTGAAGAAAAGGATATCTGTCAAAATGTGGGGAGTTCCATTCGGAGAATTTACAGTTTACTCGATTAAGAATAGGAATATATTGTAACCCCTCTTATTACACTGTCACTTCCAGAATTATTTGATGTGCCCTTGTAATAAAACATGTACAATGTATTTAACTTCATATTTTCTCACTATACTTATGGGCAAAGTACATATGTTTGTATTGTCACTCAAATTGCTTTCATATTTTCATCTTCTATCCTGACCTACGTATACTATTTTGTATATGTGCAGGTATTACTACGTTGCAATCAACCAACATATTTTTTGTACAGGACTCTGACACCCGAAGGTATGGTTCATGTTATATAAACCAGTTAATTAAAATAAATAAATGGAATACGAAATGCACACTGCAGGGCCAGCGCTAGGCATGGGCAGTGTGGGCAGCTGCCCAGGGCCTCGCACTCAGCCCATCAGCATGGGGCCCACACCAGTGCAACACACAACGGGTCCATTTGTACCCCTGTCGATCCAACTGGAAGAAAGGTGTCTCCTTGCAATTGGGCCCATGGGAGGGGGCCCCCCTCCCCGGGCCTCTCAGGGATTGTGTCGGGAGGCCTAGGGAAGGGCGACACTTCCTCTTGTCCCAGTTGCAAGGAGCTACATTTTGCAGGTTTGTCCTGCAATTAGACCTCCTGCCGACTGCCCATTCAGAGACACCGCAGGACTCCCATTGTCAGCCCTTTGGCGACCCACAGTTTTAACTCCCAGCCCCCAAGCAATTCTCACACCTTCAGCCCAATATGAGCTGCAAAAGAGGTGCTTGTAGGTTGCGAGAGGAGAAGCTGCGGCTCAGGAGGAGTCTGCACAAAGCAGCTTCCGGAGCCCTAAAGGTGTCACTTATGTAGATTAGAGGGGCCTCGCACATTCTCTTTCCGCCCTGGGCCTCGAAAATCCTAGAACCGGCCCTGGCACACTGAGGGTAGCTCAGATGCGGCACGTTTTTGAAAGGGGAAAAGAGACAAGCACGTGTCTCTCGCAAAGCACACGCTCACACACGCACACACACACACATACACACACATTTCATTCTCAAAAAGGGGTCAGATAAGGTGCTCAAAATCCTCTTTAGTTCTAGACTTACAGAACAAATGCAAGCCATTATGGCAATTTCCTAAGTGCATTTTATCTGGTGCCAAATAATATACAGTGTCTGCTATTCATTTGGATATTCCAAATGCAATCCTGTGGGTTTTAGCCAGGTAATTTGCACACCATATGTTTTAAAACTCCAAGCAAGCTGAAAGAATTTCAACCTGCAATATCTCATTTTTAGCATCTACTTTAGAAAATAGAAATTACAGAAATGAAACTTGCGAGCTGAAAGAAATGGAGTGCATTTTACCCTAACATTTGTTTGCTCGGAGGAACATATTGAGACATCTCTATCTTGTCCTGGAGGTCCAGAGGCAATTCTGTCGGAACAGATGTTACATTGCAGAAACAACAGACACCGCGTAGATTTACAGTGCTCTTCGAGGTGCGTGATGCATTATGTGTAATGTGAAGCCCACTCATCTGAACACAAAAAAAAATCATAAAAGTGTAACCGTGGATTGAGAAGTTATGACAATGTGTTATATGGGAATGTACAACGGAATGTGTCTTCATAGATCAGAGACGCTATGGCAGAACTCCCCAGGCCGCAGGTGGCCCCGAGAGATGTCCTGATGTGTTGGAACAGAGTGTTGCTCTACGGAGAAAAACGAGCAAGATTGCTGTCATTTCCACTCAAATAGCAAAGAGATTCACGTGCATTGTTTTTCATCAAAAGATGGATTTATTCCTGAATACCAATTGCTAGCACAGTGAGTAAAAATGATCACCGATATTGGCAAAATATTGACTTCAAGTATTTTCATGGGTCGAGTTTATTTTCCTGCTGTTCGTACCGTATCTGGAGAGGCTTCTGTTTTTCAAAGTATATTTCCATATATGGAAATGCTCAAAAAGAGAGCGATTCCTGCTTATCTGTACCTCGAAAACAGCTGTACTCTTCTGATGAGATGCGATGAAACTGATAACAACGTCAACTTCGTACTTGCTAACCACAAGAACTTTTGGACTCCACTTGTGAAGTATGGCGGACTACCATTTCCACCAACCTGAAGGTCCGCCCAACTCTAAATGAGGCGGGCAGACCTTCGGAAAACATGGCAGTGAGGGGCAGTGAAAACATTTACTTCCGTCAAACTTATAATGCATTTCCAGGAACTGCTGTGATGGCAGTTCCTGGAAATGCAAGAGATGCCCTCAAGGACAGCAGACATCTCTAAACACGGCGGGTGGAGTACCCTCGCTGGCAGGAGCAAAGTACTTCGCCATGGCAACAGTAATTACTCCATCCAAGAAGATCTAAATCAGTCCTTTAGTCCTGCATATGGATCTACAGTTTGTTGTACTATTTATCCCCCAGTTGTCACACTGCCATCTGTCATGCAGTCTGTCATACAGTCATTTGAATAGAGTTGTCACAAACTGTCATGCAATCTGATATGCAATACACCTCAAGGTAGTTGTCCAATCAGCCATGCTGGTGGTCCTGCATGCAGTAATGTGATTTATGGAAAAACATTTTATTGCAATCCAGCCATAATAGACTTTGCCACATTGAGAGTCAGGTCTGTGTAATCATGTATTGCTTGTTCTACGGTCTCATTTGTGAGGCCATTCATTTGGCCTGGTTGCTTCCAGCCCCTTGGACAACATTTCAATCACTCTCAGAGCTGCTCATTGCACGATCGTTGTGTGTGACTTGTGCCTGGTCCTGATCTGCAGCATCATCCATTCCCTGGTGATTTGATGATTTTAGCACAGACATTGCAAGTGTGTTGTACATTGTAGCCAGTAGAGATATCGGGCACTATAGTTCTCCGGCGGCTCCTCTGTTTGAGCGGAGGAGTGTCAGCCCACAAAGAAAAGCCCCAGGCCAGAGCTGAAAAATAAAATGGTAATAATGTTTATTTATTGCCATTTTATTTTCCAGCAGCCAAGTTGTCCCGAACTGAGTGACAGGATGGGGCGGGGCTAGTGGCAGCAGGGAGCTGTGAGCTGAAGTTTAAAATGCTCCTGTCTCTTTGGAGCCTCCCTTGAGAGAAGACCAAAGGAGGAGGACAACGAGTCACGCCTTATTGTAAGGGTTTGGGTGAATTGCATTCAGGCTCAGTTTTTGAGACATCCAGGGTAGAACCCGGTCTTCGCTGTTCTCCTAAAATCCACTTGGTTGTCAATAGCTCTTATCCTAGCCAGAAGTGAGTTGCGGAGTTTAGCAGTGGGAACAGAGAACGAGGTCTATCTATTTGTTTTTTTGCTGAAAGGCGGGATGATTAGTTGTGGCCCCGTCAGTATTGCCTTGTTAGGTCGAGCCCTGAGCCAGCGCGCAAGCGCTGCTATGGGGTTGATCTGTGGTAGTTGAGTATGGGGGAGAAGCCACGCCCACTCCCCCGCCCATATTTTTCATTGGCTTGTGTCTTTGTCCTTTCTAAATGCTGCCTTCCCATTGGTTTATAGGCTTGTTAGTCCCTCCTTATGACGGCCATGTCGTCATTTGTATCCTTCCATGGCTACTGGCCCCTTTACTTTGAGTGTTGCATGGTATGTTTTATTTAGATTGTGAGCATTATTTTCTTCCTGTGCCTTCTCCCCCCCTCCCGCAGTCCGTGTCTTCTCGCCCCCCGCCGGACTCCCGTTGTTCGTGCCTTTTCACCCCCCTGCCCCCGCCCGCCCGCAATCCCGTTTGCAATGCAATAGGTCTCGCGTAAATGCGAGTCCCATTGTATTGCAAATGCTTGTTTTTACTTAGTCTGGGTTTCAAAGTGTCTGCGCTCGTTATATGTGATATGCAACACCCACTCTCGATTTCCTTTTACCAATGGGGACAAATGAGGTGTGTGTGCGTCTATTGATTGGACACAATGGCCGTCAATTATCACCGTTGACACCTATTGTGATAAGTAAAGTGATAAGTGCAATCACAACTCGATGACAAATTTACCCGAGGGACCGCTGACAATTAGCAGCCTGATCGGATTTGACAAGCACAAGACCGGCAAAAAGGATGCTTTCTACTATCGAAGTATCGCAAAAGAAATATAAGTTCCAACATGAAAAAAATGCAAAGAGCATTATTACGCAATGCGCGTTTTAAAAGATACCCTTGTCCAGGCTCGTGGCTTTCAGCTAGTAATGGGTTTATAAGCAACGGCGCTGCGCATGCTGGGATTTGTAGTGTCCTCTGCCCGTTAAAAATGGGACCTGCAAGTACCAGTTCTGCTTATGCCTAAACTTCACTGATGGGAAGTCGCCCCACATGTATGAGGCTCACGTTTTTAAAGTCCATGCCCATCCAGTCCAAGTTTCCTCTTTGCATTCTGGTACTTGTAGTGCTGATTTTATAATAGGACTACGACTCCCAGAATGCATAGAAAAAGCACGGTCGGGATGTGGCACTCCCCCAGGAGTTTATTAAACTTGAGACACTGCTCATCACATGGGGCCAGACACCATCCTGTACATAAGGACGTATGCAGCAGGCAGTATACACAAATGTCTCTCCCATGTCGGTAGCGGGAAGCTCGTTTGATCCGGGTAATTTCTTGGCTTCCTGCTTCTAGCACTCCATCCCGTATTTTAGGACAGTCAAGTTTTCTGAGTACTCTTGAATTCGAACAGCAGATATTACATCAAAAAATACTAGAATTTAACCAGAAAAACACACCAGGTAGATGGATGTCTCGCAGTTGATAAGAGCAGCTTTGGGGGTGAGAGTCATATATATGCTTTGACACGTCCCAGTTTGCTGACAGGTTTGTCTGGTTAATAGCCACCAGCAATGTTGCATTCTGGGAGTTGTGGAATCACTCTTAGCATTTTTTTATTTATTATTTTTTTTGCAGTTTTGTATAGCGCGAAATCGACCCGAAGGAATCAAAGCGCTTTACAGGAGCACCCATTGCCTTACAGACGGACATACTCCTTTTTTTGAGGCACTGGGAGATTAAGTGATTTGCCCGGAGCCTACCGCCAGACTCAAACCTGGTACCCAGCTTCAAAGTCGGCTGCTCTAGCCGTAATCTGAACAAGCAGTGCGCCGTTGGCTACAAGGTGAGTAATTGTGAATGGTCTGCTTGGGGGGCTGTTAACAGCTGTGACGTAAGGGTTAAGGTTCACCTTTCAAACAAAACTTCCCAGCTGAATCTTGCACCTTTCTTTTTGGTCATTGCTTCTCCGTCCCACCCATCCATCTTCCCCATCTACTGGGACTATTCTCTGGTAAGTGCGATCAGTGGCGTAGGTAGGCCTCAGGCTGCCCGTGGCGGCCTCTGCGTTTGCCGCCCTCGCGGCTGGGGGGGGGGGGTGCGGCCGAATGTTTGCGGCCGCGGCCGATTCTTGCCTTGCGACGGCCGCAGGTTAGCAGGTTAGAGCGGGGGGAGGGGGGCCGGCTGCCGCCCAAAAACTCGTGCCGCCTGGGGCGGTCCGCCCCCACCGCCCCCCCCTAGCTACGCCAGTGAGTGCGATGCAGTCATAAGACTGTCAGCCATACGGCCATTTGTAGGACCAGGCCACCCTGGCAGGCTGGCATGCTACAACAAGCATTTGCAATGCAATAGGTCTCGCATTTACGCGAGTTTGAGCTATTGACATTGCAAATGACAATGCCTTTTATTTTTGTTTTCGTTTTTAAAACATAAATAAAAGGCATTGTCATTTACAATGCCAATAGCTTAAACTCGCGTAAATGCGAGACCTATTGTATTGCAAATGCTTGTTTTTTATGAAAGTATCATTTCATTTACTCGTAAGAAAACTAAGGGGCATATTAGCAAGACCCACGTTAAAATTATCGCCGTTTTAGCGGCAGGAAACTGCCGCTAAAACGGCGATAATGGGCTTGCTAATATGCGTTATGGAATTCCAATAGAAGCCCAGGTTAGATGTCCTGCACATCTAACCTGGGCTTCTATTGGAATTCTATAACGCATATTAGCAAGCCCATTATCGCCGTTTTAGCGGCAGTTTCCTGCCGCTAAAACGGCGATAATTCTAACGTGGGTCTTGCTAATATGCCCCTAGATCTTACCATTGATAACTCTATCTATAATGCAGACGAATTTGAAAGAAGATTTCCTGGCAACGGGAAGCCCGTGAAGGGTTTTTACAGCCATTAAAAATGTGGTCACGTGGATTTATGTGTAGGAGTTGTATCATGGCTAATAAACAGAAAAGCAAACATTCCCACGAAAGAACATACATGGACAAAATAATAACATGAATGGAATTTCCCCTCCCACCATGAACCACAAGGTATTGTTTTGGTTTCTGTTTTTCTATTTCCTTGCTTTGCACGTGTACATATTGCACTGAACTTACCTTAAACAGAGTCCATGTAGAAAGATAATGAAATGGGGCCTGGATACATTGTTTTTCACGGGAAGGTTTACTGTCCGGCAGCTGGATGTGGTGTGGTGGCAGAGGTAGACTTTATGCTCATTTATATTTGGACATAAGAAAAGCTCTGCTTTAAATATAGGCCCATGGAGACACGGGCATCCATCCCCTCTATTGAAGGTTCCGTCGTGCAATTTTAAATTACGTTCTCCGCAAAGTGTAATTAGAGGAGGTAACAGACAGTAAATGTTTTGTTAAATGTGGCATATCCATACAAAATGTGGCTTTGCCCAGGGATGTGGATTTTCTGAATTTCTCATTCTAAACGGCATTTTGTTTTAGGAGAGGCAGCATATGAAAATGGGATGATTGCAGAATTGTTTTATTAGTTTCATTGTCAAGCAGTGGTTCAAATTAAGAAAATTAAGAACATGGGCGCTGGAAGCTTGGTACTCTGTGGCTTCCACTTCGCCATATCCATCAGATGTATCGGAAGGAACCCCTCTCTACGTCACCGGCAGCCAGGTAAAATAGGAAAATAAGTGTGAGCAGAGTGGAAGAGCTCAAGAATTTAAAAATGGGGTGGGGGTAGCTCAAAGGCCGGAGAAAGAGCAACGCCACACAAAGATAAAGTAGGAAGGGTGCGCAGAAGTTTTTACCATGAAATTAACAGAAAGGGATGAACTCTGGAGTTACTAGATAAAGAATCATATTGAACCAGATGACACCGGTTTCACTGCTATCTGGGAAGGAGAGCGCTTGAAGGCAGGAGCAGCGTTGTCATTAGTAATGAGGGTGCAGTGCTCATTGGCTCAGAGGCCACTGCACCTTAATTATATCTGTCTTTAACCACTTCAATCAATCAATCAATAGTTTTTAGGTCTCGCCTACGCAGCGCGCATGCGCTGCTTAGGCAAAAAGACCTTTTGCAATCGATTCGGCTTTTCAGCCAAACACGTGCATACGTTCCATTGCCTTCAATGGCAACGCGTGCACGTTTGCCGATTCACTTGCGGGAGCGAGCAGCTGGCGCCATATGGTAGCAATTATCGCTCCTGGCGCTGCTCGCTCCCGCAAGGGAATCGCACTCCCCCCACTTCTTTAACCCGGAGTACTGTTTGACTTTCGCGGCCGCGGCGCGGGGCCGCACTTGTGTTTCAGTGCTTGTTTGTGTAGATGCTGAAATCATGATTTCGGACGGTGGTAAACCTAGCAGATCAGTTCCGTGCGATTGGCGAGGGTGTTACAGCACCGCAGCTGCGAAAGATGAAGCAAAACTTTACCCAGAGTAGAGCTGGTCTGTGTTCCCTGGAGAGCACACACAGCACACGGTGAGCTGCATTCAGACTGTTGTGGCGTGGAAAGGAACCCCACACGAGCACCTAGGGGGCCTTTCCAACAGTAGATGTGGGTCTGTGTGTTTATAGAACACAAACGACCCCCGCCCCCTTGCTGTGTGCCTACAAGAAGATGGCAGGAGGGGGCATCATCCAGCCCTCCCACTGACAGGATGCACTCGGATGCTTCACTCCTTTCGAATGAATTGCGTCATTCAGGGACCCTTTGACACAGGCACATGAACTGTCACCACCCCGGCATTTGTAATGATCGGCATTCGTTGCCATCTAGTGGCTTGTTCAGGGGCCGTTGTGGGTGAAATGCATCAGTGGGCGCACGTCTTCTTAGCGGCGTCCAGCCGTGGTCTGCACGTGTGAAAACAGAAAACGCTTGCACCCGGCATCATTTGGCCCATATGTTGACAATCATGTCGCATGAAGTCTGCCCCTCCCCCTCCAGCTCACTATAGTGAGCAAGGGAGCGGGGCTCTTTTAATGGCTGGTGTTCAGTGTCCGACTCCTCAGCCAGCAACTTTTATCAGGGATATTAGGTGAAGAGACCAGAGGTGCGGCTTTCTAGGAGTTCAGACAGATAGGACGAGTTTTCAGTGACTCACCATGTACTCACGCAATTTACACAAATGTTTACGTGCGGGTTCTTGGCTCTACTTAAAATGTGGGAAGAATGAACACACAAACAAGGTTGCTTTATAATCACTCCGTGAACATTTGTTTTTCTATTTCCACCGGGAAGAGTCGATACTCGGGCCCATCCTACCCACGCATAGATGTTTTGTACTTTTCTCCGCGGCGCAGAGTTTGAACTTTGTCATCGGTTTCAAAGAAAGCCTGCACATGTCCAATCATGAATTACCTTGATGAACCTGTGAAATCGGAACCGCCTCCCTTCCCGAGGGAGCAGGCTAACTTTTGCAGAAATTACTGGAAACATTAACTCCTGCAGCCTAATATAAAATGTAGGTGCAGTGGTGAATTTCCCAGTTAATCTCATGACAAAAAGCTAAAGGACATCTGGCTGTTGTGCAGGGTGTCTGCTGTCAGGGTGTCACAAACAGGGATGGGTGGCAGATTACATAGCTGAGGTGTGTGCATTAGATTACACCACGCAGGGGTGGGGGTGGTGGTGGTGGTGGTGGTGGTGGGGGGGGGTTAATCACCTTAGCGTCTCTTTTAGGTGCATAGGGAGGGGACACCATGCTATGCAATGCAATAGGTGTTGCTTTTGGTATTGTAAATAACAATGCCTTTTAATTTTTTTAAAGGCATTGCCATTTACAATGTCAATAGCTCAAAATAATATCATTACGAGACCTATTGCATTGTAAATGCTGGTTTATCACTGCTTTCCAGATTTCTGCTTTTCTTGTCTGCAGTTGAAGTGTTAGAAAACAATTTTGCCTTTTAATCGCGACGCCCGCCTTGTGACTGGTATCTTCATGGTTTCGAGATCGCAGTCATTTCGGGCTACGTTGTGGGTTGCCTTTTCTGTGCACGTGAGTGCTGTTTCGTTTGCTTGCAGTGTGAGGAACTGGATTTTGTAAACTTAAACTGTGCTTTCGCTACTCTAAGCAAACGAATGCCACTTGTTTACTTTGCTGCACACGTCATGTGCCTGCAGTTTGACATACACTTTTTATTTGCAGTTTTTTTTCATAAGTGGATGCAATTTGGGCGTGATATGGCCTTACACATATTCTGGAAATAAGCTATATGTGAACGCTGTAAGTTAAATTATGTGTACATTGAATCAATTAGAAGAAAGTGTTTATAGAAAGGGAGCATGGAATCCGAGAGAACGACTTTTATCAAAATTACTGAAGTGTGGCTGGGAGAGGAAGGTCTGCGTGATCGGCCATTTATTTATACACCTACTTCCTTTGTTTGACACTTTATTTGAAGTTTGAGAGTTCCACTGAATTTAATAGTGGATTCTGCGTGCTTCATCTTAACATCAAGTGAAATGGAGGGCTCGGTTAACGATCATTAATGTTGATTGAGAGAAACTACACACTTGTGCATACCAAGCTATCGAGATTGCTTCTAGGCCCAGAAGCCCAACCAGAGTTCATTAAAGGAAGGGTAAAGCCTTCAGGGGTTTCATAAAGGTGGCATTTGTTGATACTTATAAGAGAGGTGGTAGGCACTTTCAAGTCATTGGACCTTACTGGCTCCTTTATTCCCCTCTTGCGCAATAGTGTAATCTGGGCTCTCATTACGGAGTAATGTTAGAGGGGCACAGATATGAGGGCCGGTATTAATGAATCTTACAGCTTAGCTACTCTGTAAACTCAAACTTTGCTATTTTGTTCCACAACCTGTTGACAGTGGATGCCTTAATCACCATTGGATATGGGACTGTATGATATGATTCCCCTAGAGCAACGGGACTGACATTTTTTGTTTTGATTGCAATTTTCAGAAAATTGGAAAAGGTCAAAGCAAAGTGTGCTGGTTGCAAGACGAGCTGCACCAGCTGTGCACACGCTCTGGGATCTGTCCTCAAGAGAATACATGCCATAATGCATCAACTTTGTTGAAATGGGTGCCAGGATTCCTAATCAACAAGTCAGTTTGGGAAGTAGGATAATCTTTGCATCCACCATAACTCCAGGATACCTGCAAGCTGGCAATGGGGCTTTGGAGTGTAGTGAATGAATAGTTAGTGTTGTCCAACTTAATTGCCCCAGAGCACTTTTTGGCGCATAGAAGTATGTTCCTGGAGCAGTAAATGGAGCTGCTGCTCAGAGGTGTGTTGCTTTGAGCCATAGATCTGCACCACCGTTCTTTACTCCATTCAGTCCAATTAACGCTGGGGTCGTTCAGCTGAAATGATCGGCGCTGAGCTCCTCAGTAGTTTATTTGAGATGTGTATGTTTTGCATACTCGTCTTACCTTGAAACATTTTGCCTACCCAGGAAAATGTGCTGCATAGCTACACTCTTATAAGGTCTAAAAGGCGAGACCTATTGGCTATGCCAATGCTTGTTTTAATTGTTTTAGTTAGTTGAAAACATAACAATCATTATTACAAATTCAATCTATAAATACATTAAATACATTAAAAAAGGAAGGTGCGACTGTACATTGTAAGCATACGGACTCTATACACAATAGTTAAAAACAGACAATACTATGAACCAATTACAGTTAAAAGGGCAAGTATCCCAGTAGTTTATCCGGACTGCTGGCTTCCGTCCCTTCATCCACCAAAGCTGATTGTCTTATAAAGATGTAATTTTTTAAGTACATGTCAGATGGAAGCCATTGTCAGGAATTTCGCCAATTTACAGTTTAACTGCAGGTCGTCTGGGTCGAGGCTCGCTATTATTGCTTCTCTACATGTTCGAATGCCTAGGTCATTAAAAATCTTTTTAAATTGTATTGATCGAATGTTGTGCAATTTAGGACAGATACAGACTAGATGGCTAAAATCCTTATTTTTGGCTTTAAAAGGTCTGCATTCTGTGGGTCCACTGTAGTCCCAGGCTAGTCGATTAGCCAATGCTAGTAATTTACCAAAATACAGGGCCATTAATCTGTGCTTTATATGTGCTGGAAATGGGATGGCTAGATGAGGCGCACGGTACAAGGTGCCACAATACACAATATTTTAGCACTATCCAGGAGAGGGATCGAGAACTGAATTTATTTTTGTCTGCCAGGCTCGATTGAAATTTTACCGCTTTGTTTATCGCCCTTTGAAACACGTCAGATGACGTGTTTGTACCCCACAATTCTGTTAAATCCAGCTGTTTGATGGAATTTTCTAGGTATTTGTGGTAGACCGACTGTGGGTCACTTTGTAGGGTCCGTGGTGTCTTATGAGTTAGCGATTATGGGACCCTTTTGGTTCTCGATGGGCTCTGCAGAACTATGACATAGGTGTTCTGGTGTGGGGAATAGAGTTCATAATTAGAACGTTGAGTTTGCAGTTTTACGATGAGGAATAAAGAGCTGTAATACTAAGCTCAGTGTTTGGTGTATTCATTTATGAGTACCCAGGCTGGGGAGGACGCTAAAACTGGCGATGAGATAGGGGATGCGTAATTTGAAACTGGAGAGTGCTCTCCCAGAGAGCTTGCCGTGGTTCAGCAAACTGCTTGTGCGTGCCGCATGTGCCTCAGTTGAAGCGAAGATTGATATTTGGCCTACATGGAGTCAAAGCGCCACTCCAGCCACTGTGGAGCATTTGGCGATAACAAAAGCCTCACTGAGAAGTTTACTCTTCATTGGCCAGAAATTTGCTACTAAGGCTGTGAAAGAGTTACTGCACCACTATACAACACTGAGCTATAAATCGTATGGAATGATAACGCTAATGGCGGAAACAACCAGGTAGAGCGAAGCGCTGGAAGCAGTGACAGATAAGGGCAAGAATGCACTAGCAGCGGAAATAGCCAAATACAGAAAAGCATCAAAGGCAGTGAAAAACAGGTTGAGAAATTATTGTAGTATCTACCCAGTAGCTGAGTAAAGAGATACATCACACCACCGCTGTGAGCACAACGACCCAAGTAGAATACCCAAGGTTGTGAATACAGAGTTGTTGATCCCTAAAGTGGACACCACCAAAGGTGCCAGGTGCATTCCGCACAACTCGAAAGTCCTTCAAGAGTTGAAAAGCTCAGATGGCCACGTGAAAAGAAGTGCTTCCCATTCAGATAAACGACCCTGATGCAAGCATGTCGCAAGGACATGCCGATGTTATGAATGGTGCAAGTCCGGGTGAGCAGCATAGACTCTTAACGTCAGTAAGTTCCACAACAGGTTACACAGCTGCCGTCTTCCTGAAACCACCACCTCCATTCGACACTGCTAAAAAGCAGAATATTGGTGACAGATGGACTGCTTGGATAGAAACGTTTGATGATTTCATCAATGCACTGGGAGAAACAGATAACAAGATGATTGTCAAATATCTCAAAAATCTTGGCAGTGAAGCAGTAAAAGAGGTAATCAAGAAATTACCGTGAACTGACGAAGTGACATAGCGTCAAATCAAAGACGCATTAAAGCTCAAGTTCAATCCGAGGCCGAATGTCGATTACGAAAGATATATTTTCATTCAGGAATGACGGAATGCTGGTGAAACAATTGACTAATTTGTTGAGAGATTTGATACGCTCATCAAACACTGTAAGTTCAATGGATTCAATGATGAAGAAGCTATAAGTCTCCGAGTTATCGACAGATGTCTGTCAGATTAATTCAGATGACCATCGCTGAGAGAAACTTGTAGTCTAGAGTGAGTGCTCATGGCTGCCAGAGCTGTGGAACATGGAGGCCAAAGGTGTCCAGAATGAGTCGGTCACGAACATGACAAGTAAGCAGAAACACAAAGCTGAAGGGTCCTACCATTGGACAAGTCTGCAAAGACTGTGAGGAGGAGAACCATTTTATAACGGTTTGCAAAACAAAGGTAAAGCTAAGTGCGTCACGATGAGGAAATAAAATGGGTGCCCGAATGTTCCAGAAGCGACATTCTATGCACGCCAGCAAGGCCAAGTAGCAACATCTGCTGAAGCAAATTGACACTAAATGAAGTTAATAGTGGTCTAAATCTTTGTTCAAGATTTCTTCAGTTTCACTGTCAAGTGACATTGAGGAAGACGGATGTGCGATGTCGATGCTTAATTCAGAAAAACGTGAGCATGTTGGACTGTCCGCATGCAGAGAAGAAAAGTTGACAAGTAAAATCACAAAAGTCATTCAAACACTGTCCAAAAATGACACTAAAAGTAAAAGGTTGCTCCATACCTTTTATTAGTGGTGTGTCGATAAACATCATGCCTGAGGAGAAATACAATGAACTGTCTCCATTGCCCCGTCTCACACCATCTGCATCTACGCCATTAAAGAGTCATGGTTTATTCGTAGCAACCATGAAACACAAAAGGACAAAAGTACAAGCATCCATTCAGGTACTTCAAAGTACTGTAAAACACACAAGATGATGGACTGTGCCAAGTGCCTGTTTACTCAGTTTCAATACTGCTGCTGATATGGGACTGATATCTGTGAACATGAATGCTCATCACGAAATAGTAAGTCAGTTCCCGTTGTTGTTTCATTGGTTGGGGAAACTTAAGACCATGGAAGTACAACTGCATATCAATGAGAACGTTCATTCTGTTGCTCAAAGACATAGACAAATTGCATTTCATCTACAAGAAGCTGTTGAGAAAGAGATGAGAAATTATTAAAGCATGATTTCATTGAGAGATCTACTGGGTCAACTCTGTGGGTTTCGCCCATAGTGGTAGTACCCAAAAAGGACAGTAAAAGACCTGTATGCATTTGTGTTGATATGCATCAAGCCAACAAGGAAATTGCAAAAGTACAATATCCCGGTCCACATATTGCCGACATGATCACTCAGCTAAATGGTGTCAAGGTCTTCTCTTGTCTTGATCTGAAAAAAAGGGTATCATCAATTGGAACTCGAAGAAAAATATTACCACCTTTTCTACCCTTAGTGGTTTGTTCAGATATAAATGCTTAAGTTTCCGGGTGTCATCAGCTGCCGAACTTTTTCAAGATGTCGTTCGACGTAGCATACAACCTGTCATGAATGCCTTCAATTACAGTGATGACATATTAGTTTTCGGAGCTACACAAAAAGAGCATGATAAAGCTCTTAGACAAATGTGTCATTTACTTGTAGATGCAGGTTTAAATTTAAATGCTGAGAAATGTGAGTTCCACAAAACAAACCTCAAAATTGTTCTTTGCCATGGCCAGTTACTGTTCCAGATACATACGTGACTTTGCCACAGTAAGTGCTCCCTTAAGAGACTTAACAAAAAGAAATGCTTCATTTTACTGATCACATGAACGTGAGCAAAGTTTTGAGAAAATCAAGCATGCTCTGGAGAATGCCACTGAAATGGCCTATTTTAATCCAAAGCTCCATACTGATGTTGTTGTTAAAGCAAGCCTGGTTGGGTTGGGAGCGATCATTGCCCAACACAGTGGATACCAAAATGCTTGAAGGCATATTGTGGCATATGCAAGCAGAAGTTTGTCACAAACTGAACCGGCCTATTCGCAACCAAAGGAAGAAAGCTTATCAGTGATGTGCGCTTGTGAACATTTCCACATATTCCTCTATGGAAAACTTTTCACTCGGATCATCAAGCATTGCTTACCATCGTTGGCAAACCAAAAGTCAAGATGCCTCCTAGATTTGAACGCTGGGGTTTGCGATTACAGGAATATGACTACACTGTCGTACACCGACCAGGGAAAGATCAAAACCCTGCTGACTACTTTTCATGAGTGCCAGTACAGTGCCCTGGTACCCCTTCCAAAGCGGCCAAAGCCTACATTAACTTCATTGTAAGGTCCAATACGCCTGCTGCTATTTCATTAGAACAATTCAGTGCTGCAATGAGAAAAGATACGCCAGCAGAAAGCAGACACCATCGCCGTGAGGGGAACGGCCACTAGCCTTTAGCTGCCTGCCGTGAGGGGAACGGCTCCCAGAAACTACACTACCCAGCAGCCCTGCATTGGCGCCTGACGCAACGCTGTTGACCCGCGCCCGGAGGCGCGATAAGAACTTTGCCGGCCTCCCGCAGCGCGGGCGTGCCCGGGCCAAGGGCGGGCACATTTGCGCTTGTCAGAGGCCGGAAGAGGCCGGGCTGGGCCACCCCTCATGATTTTGTGTTTGTTCAGACTGGTACAGCGCGATCCCAGGGGCAAGTACTCTTATTGACTACAAGCTGATTTGTATTCATTGTTACATTATTGGGAAAAGGGGTATTTTATCTTTTTCGTTATCACCAGTACGTGTTTATCTAAGTAGTAGCTGTTGGGACTGTGACTAACATGGGTAAAAGAAAATTAACAGCTAATGCTACTGAGAAACATTCTAGTAAGACCAAAGATGCTAAAATGACCTTGCTAAATTACCTTACGGGGGCCGTCGGCGCTATAGAAAAACAGATATCCTGTGTGGAAGAAACCCTAAATATAGACGCTCAGGGGTTATCCAGTAATAGCAAGGAACTATCTTTACCCGAAATAGTGACAGACGAAGCCCGCCTCTCTGGAACTTCGAACTCAGAGCTAGTAAAAAACGGGTGTATCCAGATACTTGCTGATGATATCTCCATTAATGAGCTGGATGCCGAAACATCACCTCCATCTAAAAGACCTTGTAACCCAAGAACAGTTGAGCTATTAGATAGTTCCTGCCGAGTAATTTCCCCAGACCCCCTCGATAACAGAATACCTAAAACCAATATGAAAAAATAGCAAGGTAAAAAAGGCAATGTCCAGCCTCAAAAGGGCAAAGGAACTGAACCGCGCACCAAAAACAAAGGGAATGGTCTCCCTAATGAAAATGAGAAATTGTCTAAATTGATCATGGAATTATCAGAGTACGTGAAACAGTCTATCAGTACTATGGAAGGTAGGCTAGAAAAAATTGAACTAGGTCTGGAGAAAGTTGCAAGAAACCAGAGCCTAATAATACAAAAGGGGAACATGTGTGAAACGGACCCCCTATGCACACCAAAAGTAATACAAGGTGTTAAACCTACTATCCCTGAAGCATCTGACAATAAAGACATGAGTGGGTCAGTAATACGCACAGGGGCAAGTCATGAACATGATCCACCAATAAAAAGTCGACCTGCTAACTCTGATACACAGGATAGACTATGCAGTCGACCGAGTTTAAGTCTACCCCCGGCAGCTACCCCCTACACAGTGATTTTAGCTAACGTCCCCGCCCGCCGCCCAGGGGAAGATGAATCATGGATATCACTGCGGAACAAAGCCATTCATTGCTTAGGGAACAGATCTGGACTGACTAGGGAAATGTTTAGGGAATTTAAAATGGTCAGACGTGTACCCTGGGTTGGCAATAGCATGAAAAGCCTTAAGGGAGACTGTGTTGTTCTTTCTTTTGGTGCTCCTTCCTTGGTAAGGGAAATTCTAATTAGAGCTAGGGACAGAAACATTACCGAATTAGGTATAAATATACTGCCTTTGGGTTATTTTTACCGGCCTAACCTTTTGACACGACAAGAAGGAACCCAGACCCCTATTCAGCCAACCGGCCATTTTTCCTATAATCTGGAGGTGGCAAATAGATATGGGCCTCTCCAATCCTTGGATGAAAATGACTGACTACCAAGTCATAAAGAACAGAGCAATATAGCAAATGATGTGGCAAATAGGATAACTCATGCTGCCCGCAGCGATTTCCCGAGCACTGATTTGCAGGTAAACATGACCAAAGTGGGAGAAGCTTCTGGGCTAGATCATGGGTTTAGGGATATTTTAGACCAGAGTCTGCCTAGTAATCCCACACATGCCGAACAAACTAGTCCTGAATTAAGTCAACAGACAAAATTGGTCTGTGGATTAAATTCCACCCAAAAAATAAGTATTCTATTCTGGAACATAGCAGGTTTACGAAATAAAGTTGACAATCCAGCATGGCTAGAGTTTATCGATAAATTTGATATCCTTTGTTTACAGGAGACCTGGGTGATAGACGAAGTTCACCTGAATGGATTTAAGACCTACCATATCCCTGCTATCCACTCATCACACGGGAGGTCAAAGGGAGGGATATGTGTTTATATCTCTAACCTGTTGAGTGTATCAAAGATTGAACTGATAACATCTGACAATTATTACCAAATAATATTGATTCGTATAGATTCTAGCTATATCCTGGCTGTTGTTAACTTTTATAATAATGCTGAAAAGGGTCATTTGGGGCCAATTTTAAAACAGTTAAGTGAGGACCTAGGCAAATTAAGGGCAATCAATAGCACATGTTGATTACTGTTTGGGGGGGGATTTTAACGTTAATTTGTGTCAGCAAGCTGGGCTGGGGATCTGTGGATTGGAGATAGAAGAGGATGTATTCCCGATTCATTTTGAGCACTCTTCCAGGGGGGAGATGCTCAATGAAATTGTGTTCTCACATGATCTTGGGTTCCCCAATTGCCTGTGTTCCCCGAATGTTGAGTTTGATTACACTTTTATTGGTAGGGGACTACGATCCTGTTGGAAATGGCCCTTTTATCCCCAAACTTTTTGCTTTTTCCTCCTATTTTTCCCTGACCTGTTTGTGTTGGTTTTAGGACTCTGGGCACTTTACCACTGCTAATCAGTGCTAAAGTGCATATGCTCTCTGTGTAAATTGTGTTATGGATTGGTGTTTCCATGATTGGATATTTGATTTACCTGTTAGCCGCTAGTAAAGTGCACTGCGTGTGCCAGGGCCGGTGAATCAAATGCTATCCGGGGGCCTGCAGCACTGGTTGTGCCACCCCCGTGAGTAGCCCTGAAAACGGTAACTCAGACCTGCCATTGCAGAGTCTGCGTGCAGTTTGTAACTGCCATGTCGACTTGGCCAGTGCACACACTGGCCGGTCCCTAACCTTCCCTTTTCTTACATGTCAGACATCCCTCAGGTAGGCCCAAGGTACCCCTGTGGGCACAGTGCAATGTATGTGAAAGGTAGGACATGCCCTGGTGTGTGTGGCATGTCCTAATAGTGAATTACAGCCAATTTCGTTTTTCACTATTGCAAGGCTACCAGTTCCCCATAGGACAGAATGGGAGGTTTGTTTATAACATCTTATAAACATAACTGGCCCAGGGAATTCGGTAAGAAAATTAAAATTTAGTATGCCTGAACTCAGAATCTAAAGATGCATCTTTTAGTGAAGGTGATTTTTACATTCTGTGTTTGAAAAAACCACTTTTAGAAAGTGGGTATTTTCTTGCTCAGTCATTCCGGGTGCCTCTGCTTGGAATGTGGATTGCCTGTCTGGGTTTTGGATGACAGAAGGCTGGGGGAGCGGGAGGGGCGCCAGATGGTCTAGGTAGGTCAGGAAAGGGCTGAAGAGACCTGAGCTGCGATCGGGGAAGGGGAAGGAGATTTCCTTGCACCTCAAAGGGCCTGCTCTGTCTCTGACAAATGCCGTCTCCACCTCTTGCCAGGAATTCACACCAGAGAAGGCAGAACTGGCCTGACCAGGCACAGGCCCTCTCTGCCTAAGAGATCAAAGGATTTTCGGACATAAATGCTGGGTCCCAGACCCCTGAACTTCAGAACTCATCTGGAACAAGAAGACTGCCAAGAAGAAGAGCCGGAGAAGCTGCAGAAAGGAACGACTGCTTTGCTGGATGCTTTGCTGGGCTGACCTGCAGTGGCTGCTTCTGCCTTGGGCAGTGAAAGGCCTGGACTGGAATTTCTGCAACCTAATTTGTGAGTCTCTCCAAGGGCTTGAGGTAGAGCTTGCCCCCTGTTCACGAAGTCTCAGGAACAGCAAAGACTTCAAGTTCTTCGACCCGCAGCACTGGGGACTGTGCGTTTCGTGCCGCAACCAGAAGAAACCCAGCTCGACGACGTCTACGACGCCGCTGCCGACTCCGTGTCCTGAAGGCACCGCAGAGGGCACCGCCGCAACGCTGCACCGCAACCCTGGTCTCACCGACGACACCTGTTGACGCCGCCACAGAGCCGCTGCTCGCACCGCGACCTGTGGGCACCGCACTCCGCACCACCTTGCTTCACACCAAAGCTTTGGCACCGCAGAGAGCACCGCCGCACCACGACCCTGGTCTCACTGATGACGCCTGTTGATGCCGCCACCGAGCCGCTGTTTGCACCGCGACTTGTGGGCACCGCACTCCGCACCGCCTTGCTTCACGCCGAAGCTTTGGCACCGCAGAGAGCACCGCCGCAATGCCGCACCGCGACCCTGGTCTCACCGACGATGCCTGTTGACGCTGCCACTGAGCCGCTGCTCGCACCGCGACCTGTGGGCACCGCACTCTGCACCGCCTCGCTACACGACGACGCCGTGGCTTTCCTGACGCCACCACTTCAAGCCGAAATCGACGCCACTGCTTGCACCGTGGTTCGAGGGCACCGCTCATAAGTCACACGACGCACCGCCCTCATCCCGCACCGCAGCCTTGGCCTACCGACACAGGCGCCATCGACTCCAGTTCATCAGCCGACGACAGCGCTTCAGCAACGACGACGACGCTGCTTGCACCGCAACCTGCTAGCACCGTGACGAGCACCGCCTTCATCTCGCACTGCGACCCTGGTCTCACCGACGACGTCATCTGACGCCGCCACCGAGCCGCTGCTCGCACCACGACCTGGGGGCACCCCACGCCACACCGCTGCGCTTCGCACCGCAGCACCCGACGCCTGTTGGCGCCAGCGCTCCTGATCCCATCAGAAAGGAGCTCGACCTGCGACGCGAGTGACTTCAAGGGCCCCATCGCCCTGCATCTCTGAAAGGTACTGTTTGCGGGTCTTCCCGACACCGTAGCTGGCCTGCGACCCCGCGGTCAGCCAGAACTGTTTTTGGATTTGTGTGTTCACGACGCCGTGGTAGCCCGGACGGAGCTATCCACACAAGGAACTCTTTTTAATCAACGTATTTTTGAACTGTGAACTTTTAAGTATAGTATTGTGGATTTTTATCGTGTTTGGTCTTGTTTTAATTATATAAAAATATTGGATATTTTTCTAAACTGGTGTGGTGTCCTTTTGTAGTGCGTACACTGTATTACTGTCGGTTATGTGCAAATGCTTTACACACTGCCTCTAAGATAAGCCTGGCTGCTCGTGCCAAGCTACCAAGGGGGTGAGCAGGGGTTATTTTAGAAGTGTAACTCCCTTATCCTGACTAGAGTGGTGGTTTTTGCCTGGCTTTGGCCCACGCCCTAGCCCTAGCCTACCAAAAATCCCATTTCTAACAGATCCATAATAGATTTTATAATCGTACCTAATCGTTATGCAAATTTAATTGCAAATTATAAAATACATTCAAATGTACTGAGTGATCACTTGCCCTTGAGTATCAACATTTGTTTGACTACTGCTGCCGATTTACATTCATAAAACCAACTGGCTTGGATTAAAAACATCTCTCTTGCACGTTTAAATGGATATACCCTATGTTGGTCCAGTCATAACCCAGCTGAAATGAACAAACAAATTATAACAACGGCTTATGATTTAATTTTAACGTGTCTGGGGGATACTACTTCCCATGATAATATTCTGTGGGCATTTTCTGAAATCACTCGGATTATCCAAAACCTGTTAACAGTGGAAATGAAGGGTACACGATGCCGTAAAAACAGATGGTTCGATTCCCTCTGCACAAAAACATACACACGACTTAAAGAGGCTTTACATAGGGACGTGAGAGATCAGGAGGAAATCCGAGAATGTAGAAGGAAGTACCACTTAGCCAGGATAACCAGAAAGAAAGAGTTAAAAGACCAAGCTTGGAATACTCTCCATGAAGCATCTCTGAGCAAAGATAGCTCATTATTCTGGAGGGCAGTAAATGCTCCGTTTTTTACCAAGTCTGACGTTGCGACATTAGCGGTCGCAATTGATGAGAAAACTTGGATAGATTTTTTCTCTAATGTATATAGAATACAGGATAGTGCTGATAGTACCACGGACACAGTGAATAGCAAGGGGGGTGGCCCTTTAACTTTTATGTCAATTGAACTCCATTTTAATTATGAAGAGGTCATTGGGGCGATTAATGAAAGCAAGGGTGGCAAGGCTCCCGGTCCGGATGGGGTCCCCATAGACTTATTCAAGTTAACACCATCACTATGGTCCCCCCTAATTACACGTGTTCTCCAATCCTGCTGCAATAAGGGTTTTATTAAAACTTGGTCCGAATCCATAATAGTACCGATTTTTTTAAAAGGGGATAGGGAAAACCCAGCATGCTACCTTCCGATATCTTTACTCGATTCCCTGATGAAGGTAGCAGGAAGGATAGTTCTAAACAGATTGCAGACTTTGGCAGAGGAGAACAAAATTTTAAGTGACGTTCAGTATGGTTTTAGAGAGGGCCTTGGAACAAATGAGCAGGTTTTAAATTTAAGTATCCTAATAGGAAAATATACCCAGGCAAAAATAGGGAAATTATATGTAGCATTTGTAGACCTCACAGCCGCCTTCGACTGTGTTATACACAGCAAACTATGGGAGATTCTGGCAGACTTGAAGGTAGATCAGGTTTTGGTCCAGTTTCTTAGACAACTATACTCAAGGGCCACCGCCAAGGTGCGGTATGGTATTAAAGGGGAGTGTACTACATCGTTTAAAGTGGAGAGGGGAGAGGGGAGTGAGACAAGGCTGTGTCTTGGCGCCGTTCCTGTTCACTTTATACACCAACTCTCTGGAACAGGAACTGGCAGGAAAGGCCAGAGACCCGCCATATGTGAACAAACGTCCGATTGTCTCCCTCCTCTACGCGGACGATGCAGTACTCATGGCCCGTACGCAGCTTGGCTTGCAGAAGGCCCTTGCCTTGTACTGCAGTTACATGGATGACCTGGGGCTTAAACTAAACGCCAAAAAAACTTTTATTATGACCTGTGGGCGGGGGAGGAAAAAATGCAGTAGTCTCCCCTTGGGAGACAGCAGGGTTGCCTCCACTAACATTTTTACTTATCTTGGTGTTGTGTTTGAGCAATCAGGTTCATGGGGGCCGGCTGTCAAGGCGAGGAGCCTTCTTTTTATGAAGTCGACTGCGGCAGTGGTAAATTTCTCGAGGAAGCTGGGCAAAAGACCTCCGGGTATCTTGCTAAAGATATATCAAGCTAAATGTACGAGCATTGCGACATTTGGGGCGGGAGTTTGGGGTTTTTATGACGTTTCTTCTAGTAAACGCGTGGAAAACGCTTTTTTAAGGTATATTTTAGCAGTACCTGTCAGTTCCCCAGTTTTTAATTGTCATAGTGAGTTGGGTATTCCCTATATAACAGACGTGATTAAAGTACAACCGGTGCTCCTTTGGCACCATGTTTGGACCTCCAGCTTTACCGGCCTAAATAAGAAAATTATCAAGGACTCAATGAATTTGGATTATGCAAGTAAGATTACCTGGCTGAAATATGTCAAGAATTTCTTGAGTGATTTGGGGCATCTTGAATATTACACTTCCCCAGAGTCACTGAATTCTATTACAAGGAAGGAACTTAAAGCAATTTGCATGTCCCATCTTGAGTCGCTTAGAGTGGCCGCTGAAATGAATAAATGTATGGTAGTCCAACACCAAATGACCTTGATTACTTATGAAATCCAACCGTACCTTTTATGTTGCACTGGGGGATATGACAGATTTCTTTTAACACGTTTTAGGTTTGGCATCTTTCATCGCTTAATTAGCTACCCAAAGATAAACGATTGGTCTAGCAATCTCAGCCCCTGCCCTTGCGACAACATTTCCCCTCAATCCACTATCCATGTGATTTTATTCTGCAAATATTACGATAAGGAAAGATCAAGATGGATTATGCCCCTACTAAAGGTGGGGGGATGGAGGCAATGCCGTCCCGCCTTTTTATATCTGCAGTTGCTGGACAATGTGTACTGTATTGGTGTAATGGCCGGCTTTCTAAAGAGCATCTTGAAAGCAAGGAAAAGTATATATTGCTAAAAAAATTCTGTAAATGAACTTGTTTGTACTATTTGTTATAGGGTTGCCCCGTTTTTAAAATGTATCAATATGATCAGTTTAGCACTGTTTTTATCAAAGGAATTGTGCAATATGTGTATATTTGTATTTTTATCTGTTTGCTTTTATGATTTTAATGGTTAAAATCGAATAAAGCACATTTTGATTTGATTTGAGAAAAGATACGTGCTGATTGTAGGAGACTAGCTCAGTATATAGTGTCCACCTATGTTGAGGCATTGTGCACTGAGTTCAGGCAACTCTTAGTGATAGTGTTTAGGTCCCTGAAAACCATAGCTCTCAAGGGGTAGCTGTGGAGAGCAGCTAAGGCTTATTCAGGAGGGTGTAAAGCAAGTGCATTTACCATTATAGTTAGTCAGTAAGCTTTTCACACAGGAAAGAACCACACCAGGTGAGTATAAAAATACTTTGTATTTATTAGCACACTAGACACTAACTTGATATATCTCTCACCCGGGATATTAATTACACATTAAAAAAATGCTTCAGAGATAGGTAAATAGCATAAGAAATCACATAGGGCCTAACCTGGGAGCTAAACCATATACTAAAATAGTGGAATGTGAGGTACGTACCAAAACAGGACTAGTACCCAAGGATGGAGAACCCCATGGGGAAACATGGAACCACCCAAGGTGAGTAGCCAGGGAGCCCAAGGCGCCCGGGTGCAGAGTGGTTACACTGGGTCAAACGTCCGTAGGATAACATAGGGTAAATCGTGGTTGGATTTTTACAGTTCTAGGACCCTTCCCAAAGGACTCGAAGGAATCACTTAGATCAAGGAAGGTTGGAGAGGCACCCCACCCATGGATACCCCAAAAACCAGGATAACTACACAGGGGAGCCCAGGTGTATAGGGATGAAGTGGTGTCGGAACCACCCACAGACTCCAATGGAGGTTCGTGGAAGATCAGCAGCTACAGCATCTCGTGGATCAGGCAGGTGGAACCAGGACATGGAATCCAGATGAGAAGAACCTGAAAGCAGAGGGGACAGAGTCGAAACCACCCAGAGGTGATCAGGAGGCACAGGAGCACAATACCAGCCTTTGTCTTTGGTTCTTGCTGTAGCACGGTGAGGATGAAGCAGCAGCTGTGGAGCCCAGGCAACAATGCAGGAGTACTGGAGCCTTTCACAAGCTGCCCCACACCGGTCAGCGAGTGCAGGAAGGTTAGTGGCTGGCAGGACCACAAACAAGCCTTGGCAAATGCCAACAATGGATTGTGGGTGAAGATGCTGTGTTGCAGACCAGCAAGGTCTGTGGGACTAACCCAGCAAGGGTAAGCCAGGGCAGACCCTTAGCATACAGGAGAGCAGAAGGAATCAGTGGAGCCCCCTCAAGGACCCTCTGGCAGCAGGCACAGGGAGTTGCAGAGAAACCTCCGCAGCACCCAGGAGATGAAGGCCCACAATGCATAGGATGCAGACAGGATGTTGTTCTTGGAGCTGTGCATTGCTGGAGGCAGGGACTTCTTGGAGCTTGAAGATCTTCCGTGAAGGTAGCCCACAAGCCTTGGTAACGGCAAACAGACGCTATGCACAGGGAGGCAGTTCACATTGGCTGGGGAGGGATTACAGTTACGCCAGTTGCAAGGAAGACTTGTCAGGCCTCTGGAGAGCCAACAAACTACCACCTGTGTTGCAGAGCCTGGTGATGTCCATTGGACAACAGGATCAGCAAACCGGTCATCATCCTAGAGATGCCTGTGGATGCAGGGAAGTGACTCCTTCACTTCAAGAGAGAGTCCATCTGGCTTGAATGCAGGTTGAGTCCTTGGCGACTCAGAGGATGCCCGTCCATGGAGTTGCAGAAGTTGAAGAAGCACAGGGACGAAGATGTAGCAGGAATCTTCCCACTGAAAGCAGTCTTGTCTTAGGTCCTGGCTCGAAGAACAGAAGAGTTCCAGTGTCCACCAGAAGAAAAGTCTTTGAACAGTCTTCAGGCAACAGGCAGTCGAATGTTGAAGTTTTTGTTGGGGCGAATCTAAGGACCTACACTCAGGAGAGCCCTTAAGTAACCCTAAAAAGAGGACGGACCTCTTCTGTGGTGACCCGCCTATCAGAGGGGGTCAGGAACGCTACTTAACTGGCGTAGCCAGTCAGATGCTCCCAAGGGCCAAGATTCAATATGGCAGAATCCGGTGGCCACCTGGAGGAGCTCAGGGCACCTCCCTAGGGAGGAGCTGGGCAGGAGGGTGGACACTCCCCTGTCCTTTATGTAGTTTTGTGACAGAGCGGGAGCCAAGGGCTCCTGAACTTGGCAAAACTGGTTTATGAAAACACCAAATGTGCCCTTCAATGCAGTCTGGTGGTGCTCAGAAGTGCCGCCACCCTACCTAATTCTAAAGGAGAGGTGGTCACACCTCTCCTTCACAGGAAATCCTTTGTTCACCTTACCCTGCCTAAGTTAAGCTCATCAGCAGGGGGGCAGAACACTGTCCAAGGTTGACAGCAGTATGGGCTGTCAGGCAGACCATGTAAGGTTACACAGGTAGGTATTAGGGGGTCCTCTAAGGAGCCTCCCGGTACATGGTTTCATGCAACTAACACTGGAATCGGTATAGTTGCATGATTCCAACATGTTTGATACCAAACATGACCAGGTTTGGGGTAGCCATTATGTAGTTCGACATCTCGACTTGGCCAGTGTGCACTACATACCTTATAATGGCTGTCCCTCACTTACAAACCCCAGAGAATGGAGTCCAGGGTTTGTAGGGGTACCTCTGCTCGGCCAGAGGTACCCACGCACTTAAAACCATGCACCCTGCCCTTGGACTGAAGGGCCTACCTTAGGGGTGACTTATAGGTTAAAAGTGCAGTGACCGGGATATAAGGGAAACCTTAGATCCAAAGTGAAAAGTGCAAGCACCATTTCACGCAGGCTGGAAAGGCAGCTCTGCAGACACAGTTTGCATGGCCTCCCATGAGTGGCATAATACATGCTGCAGGCCCTGGGAGACTCCTGGTGTACCAATGCCCTGGATACCTGAATACCATATACTAGGGACTTACAATGGTACCCCAGCATGCCAATTGTGGGGTGTACAAGGTACTTATCATGGAATGTAGAGGAGAGAGCACTGCCATTGGGGTCTTGGTTAGCAGGATCCCAGTGAACTACAGTCAAAACACTCTGCCACCAGGCACAAAGTGGGGGTATCTATGCCAGAAGGATCCTACTTTCCTGCAATGCTAAAAGACATTATTGCACACCAACCCTGGAAACAGCACACTCGACTTCTCACACGTGAAAAGGAATATCAAAACTTCAAAAATGTGAAGGATGAACTGTCTGTTAATCAATCAGGTATTGTCTTACGAGGTTCAAAAATTCTCATACCGGACAGTCTGAGACAAGGAATTGAAGTGGCCCATGAAGGACATCGTGGAACTGTTGCCACTAAACAAGCTCTCTGAGATCGAGTTTGATTTCCTTATCTTGACAAGAGAGTTGAAAGACAGTTGCAGGCCTGTCATTTGTGCAATTGCTTATCTCCCAAAACCACTCAACATGCCTTGAATAGGACTGATTTGCCAAACTACGTATGGGAGAGAATCACTGTTGATTTCTCCGATCCTGTTGACAATGGACATCACCTGATGGTGGTTATTAATGAATACTCCCGTTTTCCAATGGTAGAAGATCTCTTATTAATCACTCAAGAAAGAGTCATCGAGAGGTTAGATGGCATTTTTGCAACATGGGGTGTACCTTCAATTCTAAAGTCTGACAATGGCCCACCGTTCAGCAGTGGCGAATTTAGAGACTTTCTTAATCATCTCAATGTAAAGCATCAGAAAAGCACACCTCTTTGGCCACAAGCAAATGGTGTTGTTGAACGCTTTATGAGCACACTTAAAAAGACTGCCCAGCATGCTACTTTGGAGAAGCTAGATCTGACGTCTGCTCTCCATGCTGCAATTTAAGCTTAGCGGTCAACCCCCTCATTCATTGACAGGTGAAAATCCTGCCACCCTGATATTCGGGAGAGGCATGACAACCAAGTTACCACAATTGACTAACCGAAGATCGTCAACAGATGGGGAACTTCGTCAAACAGACTTGTGCCATAAGCAAAAGATGAAAGTATATGCCGACAAGCGTCAATGTGCCAAAAACCTTACTTTCACTAAAGGTGATCGAGTATTGGTGCAACAACAGAGAAAATGCATATCGGATGCTCCCTTTGATGCTGAACCTTTCAAAGTTGTGACTAGTAAAGGACACATGGAGACTGCTCACCATCCTGGAAAGTCCTTTACTCGAGATTCCTTGCACTTCAGGCATCAACCTCATCATTCGCTAGTACCTGATGCCAGAGATGAGACTGGTCGACTGAGACTGTAGAGTGCACCTTGACTGCATCCTACCCTACATCACCAGTGCCAGTCATGGACGCTTCTGTTCTCCCTTCACAGCCACAGAGGACATGATCTGGGCTTTTGGTCAGAGCTCAACGACAACTTATCAAGGAGTTGTAATGTAAATATGTCTGTAATTTTTATATTTTTTTATTTAACAAAGGAGATGTAGTGTCTTGTGAGGTAGCGATGACGAGACCCTTTTGGTTCCTGATGGACTCCATAGAACTATGACATAAGTGTTCGGGTCTGGGGAATAGAGTACATGTTTAGAATGTTGAGTTCACAGTTCCACGCTGAGAAATAAAGACATGTAATACTAAGTTCAGTGTGTGGCATATTCATTTATGAGTATCCAGGCTGGGGAGGATGCTACAGGGCCGACCATAAAGCGCTATTTAATGGGACGTCTTGTATTTGCCGTATCTTATACCAGCATTTTATTGTAGTGGATCTTCTACCCAGGTCTTCCTTTATAAGTCTGAACTCACGCCGGATTTGTGCTGGAGAGGATGTTTGAGGCAAAGAAAATGCTAGCCTGTAGGCGTTGGACTATTGTTTTTCCAGTAAGCCGGTGTCTTGTCCTCTCATGGCTGCACTTGCGTTTGTGATTGTTGGAAGTAGCTTGGCAGAGATTACTGCTAATAGTGGCTGAAAAGCGGGGCCATCCAGTTTTTTTGCTAACATGCTGAAAGCATGGATTAG
The DNA here is from genome assembly GCA_963921515.1 of Calotriton arnoldi. Taxonomy (NCBI): domain Eukaryota; kingdom Metazoa; phylum Chordata; class Amphibia; order Caudata; family Salamandridae; genus Calotriton; species Calotriton arnoldi. Next base: position 876,688 of record CAWUFW010002774.1, on the reverse strand, counting down.
GGCCTTCCCTTTCTCCACCATATGTTGTTTCTGGTGGGAAAATTTGCCTTTTGAGTCCATATACAATCCCATGGATTTGTAGTAGCCTACCATTTCTACTTTTGATGGTCTATTAAGACCGCTCACTGTTTCCCACAGTTTCCTGGAGATTATCTGCCTTATGTCAAATATTAGACTTATCCAGAATGCCTCTTTGCAGGCTCTCCTGCCCTCCCAAAGTTGTTTTATGTACTTTTTCTTTAGCACTCTTACTCTTTCCCAGAGGAAAGACTGCTGAGTTCCTATTCTCAGATGTCTGACTGCTTTCTTTAACTCTTTTCTTAGGGCAGAGCATTTGGCTGAGAGAGTTGTTGGCTGACATCGGGATGTAGGTGGTACTGGATCCCGGTTGCAGCTTGTGTGAACAGGTCAACAGTAAACTTTGTCCATGCATTTATTTGGCTGTTGCTGGGGTTAATGCTGTTGATCATAAGGCTCCTGGCCAGGACAGAAAGATCTTCTATTGATTTGAAGTTCCATTTTAGATGCTTTAGGTTGGTTGAGTACAGAGTGCCTGTTTCCACCAGAGCCTGTGGGTGGATTTGAGGCATTAACCCTAGTGATGGCATCTGTTATGAATGATCGCTGTCTGGTGTATATTGGACTTTATATTGTTGGACCAGTGAAATTAGTGGCAATGAGGCAATAGTGTAGTCAATAATAGATCTTCAGTTCGGGCTGATGTAAATGTAGTTCGGGGGTATCTTCTAGAAATCCTCCATTCAGCACCCTCATACCTCAGAATTCCACTGTTGTCACAAACCTTTCCCTGATTGTGTCTCGCTGCTTGACTGCAAGCTTCGTCTGTGTTGGGACGTGCCAAAAAGAGTTCTCCACAGTCAACATGTCATCTTCATCCGCAGAATAGATTAAATTTGTGTTAAAATCCCCAGTTAGGATTATGTCCCATGTTGGGTTTGCTTGCTTATAGTCTATTATCCTTGAGGTTATTGTTTCCAGAAGCTCTTTCTTTTTGGCTGAATTAGGGTGAACATAAACGTTGAATAAAAGTAATTGTAGTCTATTGTCTTTGACCCATTTACTGAACTTAATTATTTGGAGGCCTAGGTCTGCAGAGGGTATTTCTTCAGTGGAGCTATCTAAACTAAGAGATATGTATACTGCATGACCTCCTTTAGACCTTCCATAATTTTGTGATTTCGTAGCCATGATTTCGTAGTGCTTGTAGCCTTCTACTTGAAGGGCTGCCATTAACCAAGTCTCTTGTAGAGCAATGATGTCAAACGTATCCGGTTTTGAGGGGGGTGCCATCTTGGAGTAAGATTTTGGCCCCAGCAGTGTTCCAAGTACAAGGCCGTGTGCTCCAACACAGTTTTTTCCGGGTGACTAATTCATGGACTCCTTGCGGCATTTAGCACTGTGGGGATCCAGTTCCACTGTGCCCTAGTTACATTGCTTGGCGGCCCCTTTTGACACAGCCCCTCTTTTCTATCAATCAAATTGCTTATTACGCCCCCCAAGACTGAATAAGCAGGGGTGATGACTACCATGGGCTGGGCTCTCTTTTTCTGTGACAGAGGAAATGAGTACCTGGGCATGCTGTTTCTCTTTACTAATATCCCTCATTTTTCAAAGGTGTTGGCAGAGGCTAAAATTGATGACAATATTTCCCCTGTACTGCAAGCTGTTAATGTGAGTTCTGGTAATGAAGGGTTATTGTTTAACAGTAATTCCACTGATAGTAGATCTGGGGAAGTTATGTCTTTCAGCAATGGAATCTCGGCTCGTAGCTTCAAAATATTTACTCCATAAAGGATGTTGTGTGAGACTTGTGAGGTGTATTCTGTTTCTAGTAAGAGTTGGTTGCTGCAAGTCTCCTGATGTGGGCAGGCATTCGTGTTGTGAGAGAGTTTAGAGGGGCTAGGTTTGTGATATACTGTTGCAGAGATTGACGGCGTTCTCTCCGTATTCACAGGGGCTAATGAGCACTCTACATGCCTCTGCCATGTTGGGGTACTTGATGTTATGTTTGACCGCTCAGTGCGTTGTAACACGATTCTCCGGTCAAGCCCATTAACACTAATAATCTTGATTTGTGGCTCCTCATTATCTGTTAGTTCGGGATTCATGTGTTTTCTTGTTTTAGATGACACCTGCTTGACGTCATCTGGAGGAGGGAGGGTCTCGTTTAGAGTAGGGCCCTGCTCAGGTATGGAGTCTGTACTGTGTGAGTTGGTGACCTAAGGAGTGCTTCTTTTTCCTGTGCATTGCAAATACAATTATTGAGGTCCACTTGTTTGTGACTTTGCCTTTGGCTCTCAGGGCTTTTGTAACTTCTTTCTGCTGGAGTGATATGTCTGCCATTGCAAGATCTGTGGTGCCATTACGTCAATGAGAGTGTCAGGTATGTTACTTCTAGGACGACCGCCATTGTTATTTCATCTTGCCCCAAATATTGGGTAGATCCCCATAGGTTCGGTCTCCATGGGGGGGTTGTGCCTTGTTTCTTGCTTTTCTGGCACATTTTCACTGTATTTTGGTAGCTTTGGGAAGAGGGGTCCTTTTCTTGCTCACTGCGGAAAGTTGCTCCAAAGCCGAAGCTTGGGATTGAACTTTTTTGTGCTCCTGTTTGTTGGTGGTATATATAACATCTTCATGAGGGGTGTTTGTCTATACACTTTCGAGGTTGCTTTTCCAGTCTTGGTCTTTCAAATGCCCATTTAAGACTTTCGATCGGGTACCTGTGTTTTGGTTGTTTGCCAGAGTTAGCCTTCCGGAAGGGTGTTCAGTTTGTCTATGATCGGTCCACAGGCGCACTTTCTCGAAGATGTAAAGTATACAGCTGAACCCTAGTTATTAGGCCTGCTAGGGTTTCTAGTTTAGGGTTTATTCCAGAAATGTGTGAGGCCATTAAGCTCATACGGTCAATCTGGGCATCAAGTTTGTCTGACTGAAAGTGTAGGGTGTCTATTGAGGTTTGTAGCGTTGTTAAGAGTGATTCCCACACTCTGGGGCTCTGCCTGATTGTGTGCCCTGGATTGTTGAAGAAATGTGTCCTGCTACCTCAGGGTTGTTACCGCTGACCTGTTGTTTGGCCTTCTGTTGGGCAGTATTTTTTCATTACCCTCTGGTTGCTCCTGAGAGGTGTGATCTTTTGAATTTTTGTTTGAGTGCATTACCTCTTGAGCTCCCTGACTGTGATATTTAGTTACTAGGTTTGTATTTGTGTTTGTTTCCTTTTTTGTTTTTAGTACTTGGTCTGGTGTGGCACTACTATCTTTGTTTTCCGACCCCAATTGCATTATGCTGTTCTCGGTTGCTATTCCATTTCTGGGGTCCTGGAGGTTGCCTAAGATTAGTGTTCTAACTTCCAGTGCCTGGACTAGGTCCATATTGTCTGAGATGGAAATTGAACATGACCAAGAGTTGTTTGTTGCTTCTTCGACGGCCTTGTCATCGGCCATGACTTTTCAGTTAGTGTTCCATGACCTTGCTTGGTCTAGGTTTTTCCCAGTGGTTGTATGTGGGGTAGAGTGCGATTGGTTTGATGCATGAACCTGAGCTTCGACCAAGATGGCGTTCGATGTGGGCTTGAGCACTGATGTGTGGGACTTCCCAGCAGTATACACAAACTTTTGGATGGATTTTTGTCATAGACTTAGTTGAGGAGCAGCTGGTGGCCCTATTTCACTTGGTGAGCCAAGCAAACCCCTTTCAAACCCTTGATCCTCAAGTCCTTACCACTTGATAATGGCGAATGGGGACCCAGGTTTCGTGCTTGCATTAGGGCCCACTGCACCTTTGCTACACCACTGCTAGTTATTTTGATTATATTTTGTTCTAATTATTATCCGCATAGCTCTGTAGCATTCTGAATATCACTTCAAAGAGCTTTTGAGGGGGTCAAAAACACGTTTGGTAATAATTATTTGGGATAATGTCAGATGCAAGAAGATGGTCTCCAAAGTTGGACTTTCAGTAGTGGAGCTAACCAAAGGCTCGTTGGAACAGTTGAGTTTGCAGGGATTTTCTGAACCTGTGGTGGTATCTTGCTCACTGAGGGGTGGAGGATGTTCCAGAGAGAGCAGCATTTAGCGTGAAAAGATCTGGAACTAGATTGTGTGTTTCTTGCTGATTGCATGGCAAACTGCTTTTGTGTGTCCACTCTTAGGCATCTGACCAGTCTGTAAGGCGGCAGCAATTTGAATGATGGAGCTTAGAAGTGATGAAAAGACATATACACAAGGAACTCAAAACTTTGACCCTGATCCAACGAGAGATGTGGTGGTGTCATGGTGCTATTCCAATCCACCAAGTGGTCAGGAACCCGCCATTCAACCTAAAACTGTTAAGAGACTCTCTCTCTCTCTCTCTCTCTCTCATTCTTCTCCATCTCTCTCTCTCTTCCCCTCTCCCTTGTTCATGGAATGGCATGTTTGGCATGGCATTTGCTCTTGCATCTCGATCACTTTGAGCCCGATTCACTACAACGTTTTCCTAATGTATGCTAGCACAGATTGTGGAAAAAGCATTTTGCATGTGTGCTAATTCACACCCAAATTTGTGAACATGTAAATTGCACTGTGCCAAAAAAGATATTTTCTCAAGTGGAAAGCTCCTATCTCTGTACTTCTTCTCATTTACAATAATTAATGCAATTCTACTTGGCTGCCCCAGTCCCTTATCTGAATTGGGGACCCCCCTACTTTGCTGGCCATGTACACCTCAACAGTGAAGTATTTTGAGATACAGTTCTTACCCTAAAAGGGTTTTTAGGATCTCTACATGTAAATGTGTGGCCATGAGCCATGGAGATGAAGGGACGGGATTATGCTGTCATCAGTAGGCCACAACCTTTCACCCATGTGAGGCGATTCATCGTACAATAGCAAGCATGTGCCTTTTGCTCTAGTTTGCAAGGAGGACCTGGGCAGTAAAAGCAGGATAAGGGTATTTGCTGAAAGACTGTCCCACCACCAGGCCTGAGGTAATGTTTCTGAATCGGGGCTTGTGAACTAAAGAAATGCACACACTCATATGGAAAGGACAGATACCCTTGCCACTTGAAAATATTCCAAACATTTGTCTCTGAATCAGGCACTATGCTTTCTTTCTCAGCTTCCCTCATCTAATAATATGCTGCCATTGCAAATTGTAATTGATACTTCCTCTCAGATAGATACACTTAGCATTGTTCCCAGAAACTGAACACTTGCAGGAACCGATCACGTGTTGACAGTTTCAACAATAACTTAGACTTCTTCCCACACGTAGACATTTAAGAGTGTTACGGGAACTGCTATTTGATTTTCAATGGGCGATTAAACTCATAGCTAAACAATTTTTTCCTAAATGTGGACTTTTGGCAGGTGACAAATCGTCATAGCACAGTTTAAATTGGTTCTCTGACAAACTCAACAAATCATAAAAATATACAAAGAAAACAAATTCCGCCGGATCTCTTCCTAACTATTGATGGCTACTGACACACGTTTCATTAGTTGCCCACGCCTTTCAGATGCCATCTTCTCCGATCCCATCCCCAAGCACAGGGGATTGCCAGACATCTGCCACTAAAGATTAGCCAGCAGTGAATGGCGTGCTCCTGATCTCAGAGGCTGCGGCGTTGCGTCATCCGCCCCCACTGGGACGACACATCAAAATTCCACCTCCAAACCTGAATCACGAAATGTGATGATGGAAGCAAGGAGCCACCTAATACATTAGCCGAAGGAGCCAACTGTGTGACTTGGAAGCAATTGCTTTTCAGGGACAGCACTTGCACAAAAATAAGTACACAGTAACTGAAGCCAAAAGACACATATTTCGTGCGTAGGATTCTACACTTTGGACATGATGTCCATGCTGCCAGGTTTGTTAACTAGGTTTCATCTGTTAGATAATCTGTGTCTATAATATGTTCGCCTTCCCAGTCTGAAAATCTTTGAATTAGCACAGTGTTTACTCGTACGTTTAGCAAAGCTATCGAAAACGTTGCATTATATGCTGTACTTATAACATTTGGCCCATGCGTGTTTACCTGGTGGAGAATTCTCCATTTCATTGCCCGTATCATGAAAAAGCATGCATTTTTAAATACGATCAAGAAGCTGACTTTCGATTCACCCGCCGCTCCCTCCAGATTGTCTCATCAGGAGAGTAAGATAAGCAGCTAATACACTATTTCATGCGCCACTGATTTCAAGCCTGGGCCCTGGCTTCATTTACTCTGGTCACTTAATACGCTTCATCTGCGGAGAGCTCAGATGCAAGCTGTGATTTCTGGTTGCCTACAACAGCGACAGGCCGCAGTGTTCCTGAGCAAATCGAAACACATTTCAAGGTCAAGGTGCCAGTGCACACCTCATCTTTTAAATACAAGGCACGGCGTTAAACAAATCAGAAATTCTATCGGAGACGCCTGTGCAATCCGGGACACCATTAGGAGTTAAGTGAAAAGCGTTTTATTGAAGAGTGAACATATGGGGACTTATTAAAGTAAATAAATGCATATTTAAAAAATAGAAAAACATCTGCTCGAAGTCTAGGTATCTAGTTAAAGCGATTGAAAAACTTAGAACATGTAAAGACTGTATTAAAAGCGCCAAATACAGTGCAATTTAATTTTAAAATATATGCGTTATTCAATAAAAAGTCAATGTAATATGCATATATTTTCGTCTCTGCGGTTTGAAAAGCAGCATTTTTAAATATACACATTGTATCTCATTAAGTACATATACGTATTTATGCTTTCAAAATTATGTTTGTCAAACGTTTTTTGTAATTTATACTATGGAGTAGTCGATGGTATGCCTGCATGGAGTGCTCTGATGGGGTAAATATTCCTATGAAGCTAGCTGTCCCTCCCTTTTGTTGGCGTGATTTCTTCTTATCCAGATTAGGGTCTATGGAAACATAGGGGCACATGCATCAAAGGTTTTTGCGAGCGCAAACGGTGCGATTCGCAAAAATCGGCCGTTTGCGCCCGCAAAAAGGCCTTTTGCGATGCATTAAAGTGTTAGGCACTCGCAATTTAAGAAATCGCAATTTATTGCGATTTCTTAAATTGCGATTGCATTTAAGGAATCGCAATTTGCGATTCCCTAAATGCAATGCAACAAAAAAAAAAAATTGCGAATTTGCTATTAAGAAATGCAAATTACCATCAACTTTAAGTTGATGGTAATTTGCGAAAACTTTGAAAAATGCACAAAAGTGCATTTTTCAAAGTTACATGTTACACACACACATGCCCTTGGGGCATGTATGTGCGCAACATGGGTGTACATAACAATTTCAGGGGTGCAACAGGGTGTCCTTTTGGCACCCTTGCACCTATGAAATTGCATGCGCTATTTGCGAGTACCAATGGAGTACTCGCAAATTGCGCATGTACTCCCATTCATTCCTATGGGCCTCCAGGCCCATAGGAATGAATGGGAATCAATTCCTTAATTGCGACTCGCAATTTGCGAGTCGCAATTAAGGAATTTTAAGGAATCACATTTTTTTGCAAATCCTTCATGCATTGCAGTTTGCGATTTCTAAATAGCAAATCGGTAAAATTCGCTATTTAGAAATCGCAAAATGCGGGCTTGATGCATGTGCCCCATAACGCTTTCGAATATAATTGTGTGGAAACTAGAAACTTGTTATAGCAATTAAAAATAATATAATTATCTAACTTCAATGTACATGACATAAATAACAAATCAGAAATTTCTTGTTTGTTAATATAGGTCCCTTCAGTTCCTTTATTTATTATTTAAGTGCGTCGCCCAGTACCTCCTCTTGCTTTCCGCTTTTTTACTGGATACCTTTCTGGGTCCAAGTGTACCTCTCAAGATTACCAACTGGTCTGACAGTTAAGTGGGAGCAACCCCTGCCCTTCCTGCCGGCCATATAAGCGTGTAGTGCACTATGGGGTAAACTCCGGGAAAAGTATAGCGAGACCAAAAAGGAAAGATAGCCTGTCTCATCTATTTTCCAGAGAGCAACTGATCAGCTGCGATGGTGAAAGGCAGCATTCAGGGCTTTAAGTGGACCCGGTCCTGGCGGTGCTTAGCACCGGCAGTTCTAAAAAGCAGATGCTGAGACGGTCTCTATTGGGCTTTCTCTCCATTGTTGCCCTCACCCTCAGGGTGAAAAAAAAATCTTGACTCTGCAGCAGTACCACCATTCACTTCCTTTGATGTAACTTCAAAGAGACTCTTTATAGTTCTTTCACAGTCTCCTCATTTCAGAACTGAAGCATTTTCATTTTATATACAACAAAGCCTTAGTTTTTGCTTATTTATCTTATGCAAATAACAACCATTGGCAAAGCCAATAGGTCTGGCTTGTTGTAGGTGGAATATTACATATCTGAATGCAAGGACAGAAGCACAAAATACCAATCGCGGCACACTATGCTAAGCACAGATTTTTACCTTAGGTGTTTTTAAGCCACGCCCTTAATTACATCGGCCACACCCCTTTGAGAGATCCCCCTAGTTTCTTCATCCCACCTAAAGCCCTGGCAGTATTACTCTTCTGTGTGTGTCAAGACAGTAGGACATGTACTCACCAATTTTCGCCAAGAAAGCGATGCTGGAATCCGGGTGAAGCTGGAAAGTAACTGGCAAGGCAAGGGATTGCAAATGGCTGATGTGACCAACTGACGATAAGCGGGAGCCAAAATAATGTTCACACAGAGCTGCCTGAGACAGCCCAAAAACTGCTACTGCCCCGGCCAACCCAAAACCACTAACTGTGCATAAGTTATTTAAGGACTCTTTAACCCTGAAGTATTTAGGCTCTCTCTAGAGCGGATCAATGTCTCCTTAGACGCCACATCACATTCCTTCCTATGTGCCATATCTACTGCCTGCACCCACTGCTGCTGATGTCGCCCTGTGAGATGCACCGGTCAGTCATGATCCCTGCGAGTGCGAGCATCCCAAACCCTATGTACCAGCCCTCCCTGTTACTTGAGACTACTATTCCCGGCAGTGTTCCGACAAAATATTCTGGAAAAGAATATTGTGAGATACAAATATTGTGTTGTCAAAAATACTGGATGCCAAAATATCGTGGGTCAGCATATCACAGGTAAGATTATCAATTATTTAAATAGTTTTGAATATAATTACGAAAAATATCATGATACATTATGTGTATTCTTTTGTTCTAAAATATATATTTTTAAACATTTGTGTTTTTTATAATAATTTTAGGAAGTTGGGCATATAGGTGAATGGGGTGGGGAGTCATTTAAATTTTTTAAGTTTGTTATCATCAGAACCCGCTTCAGAGGGCCACGGGGCATGCAGGGCCCACCCGTGGGGGTTGAGGCCTTTTACTCCTGATGTCCCGGGGCCCAACCTACTATGTATCCTGAGCAACTGGGCCAAATACCCCTTTTGCACTTGACTCTTAGTGGTAGACGTGAACGAGTAGTCTAAGGTTCCCTTAGAGGAAGGGGGGATATGTGTGGATACAGATTAGTGAACATGACTCATAACTCAAAGAGCTAACAACAGTCACAATAAATCACTGTCCAGTCAAATACTTATTTGAATAATAAAAAGAAGCATTTTATTTATTACTCTACTCCTTCAAAGGAAGGTTATGACATTTATAGACAATGACATAATTACCCCTTGAAGTTGGGCTCTAGTGTTTCACTGACAAATCCCTGTCCCACCAGCTCTTTGCAATGTGATTGGGGTTATATGCCATTCACTGGTCATTGCATCCACGGAATACTCACTAATAGGCCTTAACTCAAGAGTCTACTCCAACTCCTAGGAAAAAGTCAAAGGTATCTCTGCACCGCAGCGCTGTTTGCAGCAAGTTCCCCCGGGGACCAGTAGGCCCGTAACAAGTATTACCCACTCCGGCAAAGAGGAGGCGTGCAGCATCTTAGTCTGTGTCCCATCTGCGCACGCTGTCAAAGCTCTGGTCGCGCTCGGTAAGTCAGCTGCATGCAGGAGGTGCAGCAGTACACAGCAAGTGCAGGCTCTCCTCTGAGCCTACAAAGTCAGCTCCGGCAGCGATCGGAGGTGTTTCCATGCTCCTCCTGCTTAGCAAGTCCTGCATATCTCAACGGGGGGAGGAGGGCTGAGTACAATTCTCCTGATCCAGATGTCAGTGATGTGGCGATGAGTCCATGGCATCCTCACTCAGTCCACGGGGTCAGGTCAGTGCAGTGTCTGATGCTCCTTAGACCTGTGGGGCATCACAGCTTCACAGTTCTCCAACTCTGGCCCAATCCTCAAGGCACGATTATTTCTGGCAGCCCCTCCTGGCATATGGGGATGCCGTACCACTGCCACCCAAGACACCGGCCAAGCTCCACAGCGGTCTGTACCACGGAGGCTTCTCTTGGCATATGGGGTCACCAAAACAGTGCTGCACGGCAATCTTTCATTGGGTATCTTCACATCAGCCCTCTCCTGGCATACAGGGGTTGCAGACTTGAATCTGCAAATGGACAATGACCCAATTGGTGCAGCAGCCATCCTCTCACACCTCACACAGGAAGTCGACTCCGCAGGGCTTACCACTGGACTTTACTCCCTCCAATGTTCTCCTCTCCCTTACATGGCACACTGGTCTTGGCAAGGAGGCAGGTGCTGGTGCTTCAGGCTCCAGAGCAGGTGGTCTTGGTTTCCTTGGGTGATGTCCCCTCACCCAGCAGGGAGACTAGCAGGACTAGGCCCCCAGTCCTAGTCACAGATGGAAGTCTAGCCAGTGGCAGCTACTCTGCTAAGGCGGAGGAGCATTGCCCCACTGCTTTTAAGCAGTGTAACTAAAGGAAAAATAAAATGATAATAACTCAGTGTTATTATCATTTTATTTGTTCTTGTTTCTTTGCGGCCGGGGCGGGCGGGGCTGCTCTGCTCTCAGAGCAGGACAGGGGAGGAGTGGTTTGCTCACTCCAAGTGCGCATGAATGTTTGACCAGCCCTCTCAGACCGGCCAAACATTCATTCGCACTTTGCATGTTCTCCACGCAGGCTGTATGACAGACAGAGTGGAGGACATGCCCAGACCCCAGTCCTCGTCTGAGCGCCGAACCATGGCGCTCAGACCAATAACAATGCTGCATTGCACCTTTGTGATTGGTCAGGGGAGCCTGGGTGCTTCCTGCTTCCTGTTCCGGCCCGAGTCCGACACGGAGGAGAGACGCGACAATTAGGTACGTTTTATTTTGTTGTTATTTTTTTACATTCCCCCTCTTCTCTGCCCCCCGCCCTGCCACCCCCAATCTGTGCCAGCCGCCACTGAGTCTAGCAGAGCTTCTCCTCGTCACACAGTCTGTCTGGCTGCTTGGCAGATGACAATTTTTGGGGTCTCATCATACCCTTCTCATAGTCCACTTCCAGACACCAAATGTGATTTAGGATGTGGGTCTTTGAAGTTTTATGTTGCGGTTCTCCTTCTTTTGAAGTACACACTTCTCTTCCTCTTGAAAGACTGTCACAGCTAAAGAGACTCCAAAGCTGATATTCTCACAACACAGGCCATGAGAGTGACTAGAGTGCACACCTGAATGTCAGCCACAATGATATGTGCATCAAAAGAATGTAATCTCAGGCTTCCAATCCCACTCTTTATGATTCCCTTATCAGTCCCATCTCCTTCCTGAGATGTGTCCAGGCCCTTTTCTTGTGATCTATCATTGAATCAAACAGCACCCTTTGAAGTGTGAAGGGAGAGTCTCTCTCTCTTCTCCAGTGTGTCCCACCCAGCTCACAGGAATGCATCAATACACAAATCTGGCTGGGGGGTTTATTCTACCTCCTTATGTCTTCACCAGGCAGGCCTGGGCTTCCCACAATTGAACCCAGGGTTCTCCATATAATGTACCCATTACAGGCACACTTGCAATCAGTGTATGTACACAGCATACACACTGTTCAGCACTGCTACCTCCATGTATTGTGCCACCCACAACAGGCACACATACATTCAGCACACACATTCACTCTGTGCACTGTTCAGTACTGTAGCCGTTCTGTATTGTGCCACTTGTAGGCACACATACAGCCAGCCCACACATTCACCATGCACAAGCTGCACAACACTACAACCTTCGTGTATTGTACTCCTTGCAAGTACACACACACCCAGTACATGCACTTCACCATGCACGCACTGCATAGCACTATATATCTCATGTACTGTACTCCTCACAAGTACACTTACACCAAGTACATGTACTTCACCATGTATGCACTGCACAGCACTGATATAAACCTGTACTGTACCCTTCCCAGGTACACATACAAATAGTGCAGATTCACCTCTCCTGCACTGCTCAGCACTTCACATCTAAATGATAGAGGCCGATGGGCGAGTTAAGCACACAGTGGCATAACTTTAAAAAGTGAGTGAATCTGTAGGCCTCACTCCAGTGACACATGTTTAAAATATGGAGGTTACTGCCTTCCACAGAAGTTAAGCAGTACAGTGGTGGCAGCATACCATGAGCCTTCCACAGAAGTTAAGCCGCAAGAGCCACCACTGCACTCGTGCTGCTTAACTTCTGTGGAAGGAAATAACCTCAAACCACTAGGAGGGTAGCATTTTGGGCACCCCTTTCAGTCCAACAAGACTGCAATCCATGAGACAGGCCTATGTCATGGTGCACACACATGATGTATGACAACAAAAATCAGCATTAGAGATCTAGACAACAGTATGGTTGGGCACTGATGGCAGGGGTACACATTGTTCATGCAGTCCATGCAGAGGACGTTTCCGTACCAACAGTTATGATTACATTTGTTGTTGTGTTTATCGTTTCTTTTTCATTTAAACATGTTTTTATTATAAATGTTTTTTAATAAATTTATATATTTATTTTCTGTTTTTAATTATGTAAAATTAAAAAGTTTATATGTAATGTTTTTTTTCAAATAATTTTAATATTGTTATATTTAAAAAAAAATCCAATAAGTATATAACTTTACAAACAGTTTTTTCTTGATAATTAAACTTAATTGTTTCTTTTTTAATTAAAATAATTAAATGGAGGGGCGTGGCCAAGATGGCGATCGGGTAAGACGTGTCTAGTTCGTCTCCCCGCTCCCATCGGCCCGCCAGGCCGTTAATAGCTACGGAAAGCTGCCGAAAGTCCCCACGAAGCAGTGGGAGAGGCGCGAGAGTGCAGTGGACGACAGCCTGGGAAAGAAGACTCCACAGAGAAGGCACACCGGCAAGTGCGCCGGAGACCGCACGTGTCAGATCAAGATGGCGGCTGGGCTCTCTCAGTGAAGGAGGAAGGCAGAGGGACAGCGTCGCCAGGAAACGGAGACCGTAGGCGCCTGAATACGACCCTGGGTCGGCGGAAAAGATAGTGGACAGCACATGGAGGTCGGTTCCCAGATCCCGACAATGAGAGAAGAGGAGGCCTTAGTTACAGGAAGCAATCCGGAAGAGAAACAAGGCCCGAAAAGCAGGGAAACGCGAAGAGCATCTAAAAGTTGGGCAACACAGGGCATGCATGGGGGACTGGGGAGGAAGAGGCACCTCCGCAGCCCGTCCTGCGTAGTAGCACAGCCATGGGGGGAACAGAGAGAGGGTGCCCGAAAGAAGAATAAGAGAAGGCATACGCGGATGACCCAGGGAGGCCGAAGGCAGAAGAGACCGGGGAGAGTGCAGGGGGGCTGAGAAGGTCAGAGCAGCGCCCAGGAGAAGGAGAAGGTGAAAAGGCATAAGAGTACACATAAAAGAGCCCCAGAGAGCAGCAATCTGTACCAAGAGCCGATAGAAGGGTCAGTACGGCAATACTTCGGAAGCAAGCCAGGGAAGCCATATAAAAATGGAGACAACCAGAGAATGGGGCAGCGGACCGCACAGCAAGGGGGACGCAGTGGGACGTAGATCTCTCAGCTTGTCGAGAAAGACCAGAATACAGGGGGAGATCCTGAATACAATTTCACGGCACGGACCTGCAAAAGGGGAAGAGGCGGCCTAAAGCACCAGAGAGCAGTAAGTGGCGAGTGGTGAGTCATATCGAGAGCCAGCATGACTACGGTGCGTGGAAAAAAGGACCGTAACCTCAAAGATATGCTGACCAAGCCTCCCACGCAACCTGGTGGAGAAGGACGCACATCCCCCAGCCCACAAACGGGACAAGACACGGAATCTAATGAGGCGCCGGTTACACGTGCTTTCCTAGAGATGCTATTTAATACACTACGGGAGGACCTACAAACCCTGAAAGGCGAAATAGCTTCGGAGCTGAAAGAGGTGAGAAGTGACGTAGATGCTGTGGGCGAAAGAGTGGCCGACATGGAGGAACGAAACCAAGCTCGGGAAGAGGAAGTAGAACAACTGCAGCAGGAGGTGATACGGCTTAAGGCACAGCAAATCGACCTCCAGGCACACGCAGAGGACATGGAGAACCGGTCACGCCGGAATAATATCCGAGTCAAGGGAATCCCTCCCAAAGAAGAAGGCTCTGATATCACTCAATACTTACAGGGCCTGTTTCGCCACATCCTAGAAGTTCCTCATGACTTTGAAATTAAAATTGGTCGAGCGCTTAGGGTGGGGTTGCAGACACGAGCACCGGCACCTCCTCTAGATATTCTAGCATATCTGCCGCACTTTCAGCTGAAAGAACTGATATTACGCAAAGCCAGGGACAAGCAGCCCCTTAAATACCATGACCACCCCATTGCATTATTTCAGGATCTAGCCACCATAACCCTACAAAAAAGGAGAGAATTTCGACGGGCGACAACACACCTATGGAACCAAGGGGTGGCGTACTCATGGGGACACCCCTTCAGGCTGATATTCAAATGGCAGGGCAAGCTACATCAACTTTGATCACTATGACACACATGCCTGATTCTAGGGATCGAACACCCAGAACATGAAGAAAACGAAGGACAAGGCCGCTAGACATCTCAGGGTCGCTGGCAGAAAGTCGGAGGAAGCCGCACTAAGGACTATACAATGAAACCGGACCCCTCCACAATAGCGCAAGAGAGACAAGCAGTTTTAGAATCTTTGACTAAAGAGAAGATGCCCCCGGAGGGCGTTTGAGGAGACAGGAGGCAGATAAGTGTATCAAATATGACTCGGCGGGCGGCGGGGGGGATTTCCCCAGGAGCGGGGAGGCCTTTATGGGATTGACCACACTATGCACTCAAATCTTTTATACACCAAGGACACGCAAGATCGACCTGTGGGTCCTTGACAATATGGGGAAATGTTGGGGTTTCAGTTGGGGTTGGCGGGGGAGGGAAGGTTCTGGCATTCATGGTAAAAGGGCTACAGGATTAACCAGCAGAGCTCGGGAGGAGATTGATATTAAGGGCGGGGTGCGGAGAGGAGAAGCAGGCTTGCTAGGATATCTCTAGATAGCAATAATCTTATTTACATGATATGTCGTATTACACCCTGAAAGTCCTCACGCTTAATGTGAAAGGGCTTAATAACCCTACAAAAAGAAAAGCTATCTTTTCATATTTAGAGAACTCGGAAGCAGACGTGTGCCTCGTTCAAGAGACCCATTTAATATCAAAGGACTTGCACCGATTGCAGTCGAGAGTCTTTCCCCAGCATTTCTTTTCGTCCACATCAGACAAGAAGGCAGGAGTGGCAATACTGATTGCCAAACGATTTCGAGGGGAAGTGAGAGATAAAATAGCAGAAATTAAAGGGAGGCTCTTAGCTTATACATTGCAGGTGGAGGGACATACCATAGCGATTGGTTCTGTCTATGGCCCAAAAGGGACAAGAAGAGTTTCTGAAGCTAGCTCTCTCAGAGGTCATGAACAGTCAAACTCACATGACGTTAATCAGGGGGGACTTAAATATAGTTATGGAAGCAGCTAAAGACAGATCAGGGAGTCATTACACACAAGGGGGAGAGCTTTTACGAGAAGGGATTGGATGGCTTAGGTCCATGGGATTGGTAGACCTGAGCCAGGAAAAATACCCTCAAGTATCGCAGTAATCGTTCTATTCTCATGCTCATGGTACGTATGCCCGTCTGGATTATCTAATGGGCACGATAGAGCTGAATAAGCTGGTGACGGAAGTGAGCATAGTACAAGCAGCGCTCTCGGACCATGACGCGGTGACTGTCTCCCTGCAATTGCCTTCACAACGGAAACACACCGGGGGGGTGGAGACTAAGGGACAGTTTGCTGCATAAGGACACTGTGATAAATCAACTCACTAAATGCATCAAAGAGTATATAGAGCTGAATGACTTTCCAGACATTTCAATAACCACGTTGTCGGAAGCCATGAAAGCAGTGGTTAGGGGGGAGATAATTGCTATTATGGCAGCAGAGAACAATGAACGAAAAGAAAAAAGAGACCAACTATCGGCACAAGTTTTAGAATTGGAACGGGTGCATAGGCGGATAGGAGCGCCCAGGGTATGGAGGCAGCTGAAAGCGGCGAGGATGCAATTAGCAGGGTTAGACCTCGATAGGGCTGAATATGCAGCGCTACGGTTAAAGTATTCCTACTACATAGGGGGAGATAGGACGGGTCGAGTGTTGGCGAGCAAACTTAGGGCCCGGACACAGCAGACTAAGATCCAGGCCATTAAAATTAACAGGGGGGAGGAACTCATTGACGACGAAGACATAGCTTATGCATTCAGGGACTTTTACGCTGAACTATACAAGGGGGAGAATAGATCGGAAGAGCTCATGACAAAGTATCTAGAAGGGGTTCACACATCTAAGATAGCTCAAGATTAGGCGGAGATGTTAGATACCCCTATTAGGCTCGAAGAAGTGATTGGAGCGATAGCAAAACTTAAACCTCTTAAATCCCCAGGGCCAGATGGGTTCTCGGCGGGGTTTTACAAATCCTTTTGCCATATCCTAGCGCCAGTTTTAACACGGCTGTTTAATTCATTTGGGGGACCAGGACCAATATCTTCCAGAATGCTGTCGGCGGCTATTGTGGTCCTACCCAAGCCGGGGAAGGACAAAAAAGCATGTGGCTCATACCGCCCGGTGGCCCTTCTCAATTTGGACTTGAAATTGTTCACAAGCATATTAGCCTCGAGATTAGGCCCCCTGATGCCCGGGATCATTGAATCGGATCAAGCAGGATTCGTTCAAGGTCGGCAAAGTGGAGACAACACCAAAAGGATTTTACATTTAATAGACAAAGCACATCAGACGCGCCTGGATGCTCTACTACTGACGGTTGACGCAGAGAAGGTGTTCGATCGAGTAGATTGGGGATATCTCGAACGAACCTTGATTCATTTTGGCATAGGGGAATGCTTCCGGTCTTGGATAGCGGGATGCTATAGCTCTCCCACAGCCACAATCAGGGTCAATGGAGTCTCTTCTCGGCCCTTCTCTATTCAGCGGGGCACTAGGCAAGGGTGCCCATTGTTGCCACTCTTATTTGCCCTATATATTGAACCGCTAGCCCAAAAAGTTAGGGACAATCCCGAGGTGAAGGGCATCCCATTTGGGAGGGAACAACATGTAATAAGCTTATATGCTGACGACATACTCGCTTCACTGGAGGCTCCCGAGAGATCGCTCCCGGCCTTCTTAGAAGAAGTGGAAGCCTTTGGACGGGTCTCTGGGAGGGGATCATTCCATTCACACAGTTGAAACAAGATTACTCACTACCTGAGTCAGAGCGATTCCATTATACGCAAATTCGGCATTGGTTACTCCACCCAGATGTACAGCCAAAAGTCAGTCGAAAACTGACCAGATACGAGAAATGGCTGGTTACAAAAAAATCTGATAAAAATTGGTTTCTGAGCTTTATGATATGCTGCGCCAAGCAGTCCCTCTACAACCCACCACCTGCCAGAGGTGATGGGAAAAGGAACTCGGGAGGGAATTATCAAGAAAGGAATGGGGAGAAATTTACTACAGGGCCAAGCATACAGCACAGAATATGGCTAGCAAAGAAACAGCTTTCAAAATAGCTACATATTGGTACTTAACCCCTGTGCGTCTCAATAAAGGGAACCCAAACCGTAGTCCCACATGCTGGAGAGGGTGTGGGAAGGAGGGCACCTTGCTGCATTTATTGTGGGACTGCCAACATTTATCAACGTACTGGCCCAAAATACTAGATGAAATAGACTTACGGTTTGACACACAGATCCCACGGTTTCTGACATACATTGTCCTTGGACTGCCTAACCCCTTAATGTTCCCATTGAAATCTCGCAAGGGGAAACAAATGGGCTTGGCTCTTGGGGCTGCTCTTTAAAACATCTTGGCACACTGGGGGACACAAGTAACACCCACATATATAGGCTGGCTCCATAGAATGTGGTATACTTTGGGGATGGAACGCATACATGCCTCACTGACAAACTCTGAAGCGGCATTTAAAGAGGTATGGAAACCCCTCCTCACTCTATTGTCAGCGGAATTCCATGAAATTACGTGCCCGAGATACCTCCGGCTTCTCCGGATAACAAACACAGGAGAACCCCAAGATACACAATGAATCCTGAGCTAGGAAGAAAGTGGAAAGCCAGATACATAATATAAATAGACAATAAAAATGCCAGAAGGGGGGTGGGGAGAGGGGTGGGAAATTGTTTGAATATTGATCTTATTTAATTTTTCTGATCTTGTTAAGTATGTCTTTAATATAAGATGTCTCCCACAAATACCATGTGCATCAGAGCAGAAGATACCTGTACTAAGTGGACATATATTGTACTAAAGAATGTCTTAAGTATGAAAGTGGGTACAAGATATGGTGATAGTGTCATAAGCTGATGTTATGTTGATGCATTAATAAAAAACAGAGTTAAACCTAAAATAATTAAATGAAGTCAATTGTAATATTTTCGACGGTTTTCAATAAAGGTGTTTTGTAATATGTGAACTTTTTTATACTGGAAGTTTTAAAGTTATGTAATTTAATTTTATAATTAAAAAGTTAAGATTTTAATTAATTTGGTTAAATGGCATAGTAATTAATTTGAAAGTTATAGTAAATATTTGTTCTTTTTTAAAACGTTTGGTAGTACTCTCAATTCACATTTTTCTTGTGCAGTTTACCTTTTTGAGATAATGAAGATGGATTTTTGCAATGTATTCTATTAAGTGTAATGCCTATTATAATTTTGTTGCAGAAGCTAATTTACAAAACTAAAACTATGGCACTTTCCCTAATGTTGCTGTGTTTGGAGTGGGAATAGCATATTTGACCCCCCAGCCCCCAAAGGTCAACACTTTCACAAATATGGTTAAGATTGGTGTTGGAATAGTGAATCTGAACCCCTCAAAGTCCCACACTTTCCTCAATGTGGTGAAGTCTGGAGTTGGAATAGTTAATCTTAAGTCCCTAAAGTCCAATACTCTCCAAAAAGTGGTTAGGTTTGGAGTTTAATAAAGGTAATCTGTCCCTCCCCATCTCCCACCTAGGTGCAACACCTTCCCCAGTGTGGTAAGTTTGGAGTAGAATAGTATACCTCCTTCAATGTGGTGAAGCTTGGAGTTGGAATAGTCCAACATTTGTCCCAATGTGTTTACGTTTGGAGTTAGAATAGTAAATTTGCACCCCCCGCTCCCAAAAGTCCAACACTTTCCCCAATTTGGTTTTATTTGAAGTTGGAATAGTAAATATGAACCTCTCAAATTCTACTCTTGTCCAAAGTTCATTTTCCCCAGTGTGGCAAAGTTTCAAGTGGGAGCAGTAAATTAGACTTTTCCCAAAGAAAAACAATTTCTCCATTGTGCCCTAGTTTTATTGGGAATGTCAAATGTGATAACTGTAAACTGTTAGAATGTTGTTAGTATTTTTGATTTTGCACATTAAAAAGTTATGTCATTTATAGTATAAATTAGTATGGTATAAATTGCTTGTATGTTTATTGAGATAGTTTTTTTTATAAAGTATAATATTTTATATTTATAGTTACACACATTATCTAAAATATATTTTAATATATACCACTTTTTACTGTGAATTATTTGTCAGTAATTGCAATGAATTTTGTGGAATACATTTCTGTTTCTAAGAAAAATGCATTGCACATTAAATAGTTGTAGTGCTCATACATTTTTATTAATTGTTAAACAATCTGTTTAAACATGGTGTACAGTAATTTTTAATAAATGTGGAATGTTTTACATTACTTATATTTTAAACACAATGCAAAACACTTGGAAAAACACTGAAAATAGTTTTATATTTTAAACACTATTCAGTGATATATATTTATACATAAAGCATTTTTCCAATTTTTTTAAACAAAGTTTTTTAGCAGTTTTACAATTTTCATTCTTTTATATATAATACATAAAATACATTGTTTTAACTTTAGCTTTGTGGCATGGAAGCCTTTAATAACTTTTATTTTTCTGCAATTCTTTCCAGTTTCTTTAATTCTGTAGTCTTTTGTTCATCATTTTGGGATGTTAATGGAGTTTTCAGTTGTGGCTTCCTAGTGCTGGTGTCCAGTTCAGGTAATACTATTTTAAACTTATTTTCTAAGGGTTAAGTGGAAGGGGCGAGGTGTTTAGACATAGGCCAGTCTTTGTAATTGGATGTTAGTTAGTTTACAGTATTGTGCTAGGGCTTATTGTGAAATGTAATGTCTATTTGTAATTTATATGTTCATTCTATGTGTTTAACATTGATTTTAATGTTTTTTACTGGACTTTGTTTTATTCTAGGGTTGTAAGTTATTGGTGGGTTTATATGTTTTTTCCCCTTGGAGGTCAAACTTTATTTTTAACCTGGATGTGTTTTATTTTTTTCAAGGTAAACGAGTTGGTTGTTTTTAACCAAAATTACTTTTTAGTTTTTCCTTTATTTTTTGGTTTTCCTGTAGCATTTATCTTTTAAAATATTTTCATATTTTGGATGGATTCATTGGATTATTGGACTCACAAGGGATATTCTATTTTTCTCTCGTTTATTGGCATCTGTGGCCTGATCAGTGCAGGCGACCAACCCAAGTGTCCCCAGAATAATCCATTAGTGCAGCTAGTTTTGTTTAATGGTGCTGGTAACAGGGGGATGCAGTTAGCATATCATAAAGTTTAGTGACTTGTGTTACAGAAATGTCGGCTAAGGCTATTATCTATTTTATTTCATATGCAAATTCTAGGTTAGTCGCATATTCTATGCTCATGGAGGATTTTTGTAGGTGCCTTCATGCGCTTTGGTTAAAGTGAGAGTAGCACCCCTAAATTGCACTGTGTGGGTAGATTTTAAGTGTGGTCCAAATCATTGTCTGTTCAAAATGTATGTTTTTTTTGTGGCTTATAGTTGCTAAAGTGTTGTTTTATATGTATTAGCATTTCATTGTAAGTTGCACTTTGTTCGGTAACAGTGCATACACTAATACGATGTTTGTATTTTGAGTTTGACCATGTATTGCGCATATTTGACTAAGAAGTGCAGAACAGTGCCATCCATCATCCATGAGTTACATTGCATTAAGATTAGTACATTTTTATTGGTAGCATAAATTATTATTCTTTTATTGTTATTGAGGTTGCTACATAGTAAAACTTTTTTAATGTATGAATAGTAAGTTTTGGAGTATGTCTGTATCTTCAGATTTTGTTTAGGTGCTAATGGTGTCTCTATATGTTATAGCATATCATATTTAAGGATTAGTATGCCAGGAAGTCGGCCTGTAGCTTGATCAGGAACGTTTGGTTCATATTTTTATGTATCGTTTCTGTTGGCTCTTGTGAGCTTATACTGGCCTCTTTAGGTCCTGTAAATTATTCTTCTATTTCATTAATACTAGGACAATGGTTATGCAACCTTATGCTTTCAACTATTTCACTTTTAGTGGTAGCTCTGCCACAGCATAGATTTGAGTAATATTTGTTGCATTTCTAGTGTGCTTTTTCAGAGGTGGTACTCCTTTTTGCTAAAGGTATATCCTTCATAATTTAATAACAGCTTTCTTTTTTGGAATTTGATGCATTTTGCTGTTTCTGACATTTTATATGTTGGTTTTAGTGTGTCGAAATATACATTTTTGATTGAATCAATATATGTGATTTTATACTTATTTTACCATTTTTACATTGCAGGTGCACACTTTAACTTACATTCTGGAATTTGTCTTTACTTCAATTTAGTTGTAGATTTTGACTTTACAGGTCTGTTTGATGTTGTTTTGGGCACAGTTTTATATTGTTGCAGTATGTTGAGAGAAAAAATGTGTTAGTTATGTCAGTTGTATTTTTTAATGTAAAGTTTAGTTAGTAGTTTGTTTATTTTATTTGTTAAACATATTAAAGCGTTATTTTCAGTTTAATTTTAGTTTTGTACTTTGGTTACCAGACTTACTTTTGAGATGGTTTTTTTGTGCTTTGAGTAATTTGGTGTCCATGTCTTTATTTTCTTTTCCATTTAGAGTTCTTCCTTCTTTTAGAGGTGGCATAGGTTTACATTTGTTATTTTATCATACTTTTATATATTTAATAATTTTTTTAGCTTTTATTTATTGCCAAAGAAACTTTGTTTATAGTGTTTAGTTGAAGTGTTGCTGTCTTGCTTTCATTCTTTTTAGTAAGCATTTAGGTGTGCATTTTTGTGCCCTTTTTATACTGTTTGTTCATCGAAAACCTTTCTATTTGTTAACTGGTTTTAAGTTTAATTTGATAGGTTCGGGAGGGCAAGGGGTCTAGTGCCCACCCTACAGGAGACCAGGGCACCACTCTTCAACCATACTGCGGCTGTCCACCAGCATTGCTGACTGACACGGCCTGAGACGCTATGGGACTCTAGCAGGTTCTTGGCTGCGAGACAACCACAGGAAAAGCCTGATTCATCCCATTATACCAAACCGACACTTTCAATGGGGTCTCCATTGTCTCTACTCCCATTCCACAGCTCCTATTGGCCACGTCAGATTGCAATATGAGCAAGCCGAAGCTGGCAAGGCTTGGCGTTCCCCCACCAGAGGTCCCCTGGATTCCTGGATAGAGACCTCTACAGAGGCAAAACCAGACAAACTTGACATGATCCTAGAGGCCATAGGAATGATAAGAACTGACCTATAAGCAAAGATCAAAACCATAGCTATAGACACCAGCCTGCTGCAGGATGATCACAAAAAATTGGCAGAATAGGTCACCCAGTCAGAGTGAGGGCCTTACAAGACTCATAGCTCCAGACCTCTGACCTAAAGCAGCTAGTTAAAGACTTCACCAAGCGAGTATGATTCCTCAAGGGCAGGGCTGAGGACAATGAGGGTTATTTACGGTGAAGCAGCATTAGAGTGACCAGCATGCCTGAGGACTCCGAGCGGCAGAATGCTGTTGACTTTCTTGAAACATGGGTCAAAATGTTTGTGCAACCCACGGTCCCTCTCCTTCCTCACTATTGAGAGGGGCCACAGGGTCCTGGCTACCACCTCACGCTTGGTACCACATCAAGGAGGTAGCCACTAAACTTCTAAACCACAAAAATTACAATGAAATGCTAAGAGCGGCTCGGCAGGCAGAGCGCCGCAAGCTTGACAGCCACCAACATCTTATTTTTCCAGACTCTACTTTGGCTGTCCAGCACCAAAAAGCCTCATTCCTGGAAGCCAAGAAAAAACATAGAAAGATGGGGTTTAAAAATTAATTACTGTTCCTAGCCAAACTCAACATAATACCACACCAGGAGATCTTCTTCTTTGCCCAACTGGAGGCAACCCGGGACTAGGCCGAGAATTGAGCCATTTGCCTTCCATCCTTATGGTTGTGGTTCAGTTTCTTGTAATTTAGTTTTTTTGGGCTGAGAACTGCACAATCAGGTCTGTTTCCTACAATGTGGGCGGGGGAGGGGAATATATTGTATACCCACTAGTCACAATAAGAGTTCCAATAGAACCTGCAAGGTTAGAACCCAATTATCACCCCTTCCTCCATGGCGTGTTTTAATGGGCTCTCATTAGTAACCTGGAATATTAAGAGGATACACATGATATGTAAGCGGTACAGAATACAATACCTTTCTCAAATGGAAAGGGGTTCTCATAGCCTTGCTCCAAGAGTCCCATATCACGCAAGTAGAGGAAGCCACACTTCAAAAGTGCTGGTGAGGTTTGGTGTTCACTACAAATTTTTCCTCATAGACTAGGATAGCTCTGATGTGTGTGATAGCGAGGGTCCTCTTTGAATTAGGCTCTGTCGTTGCAGACCAACATGGCAGGCTTTTTCTTGTAGAGGGTAGATTAGAACGAGACCCAGTAGTGATAGATAACACAGAGACCTGCAGACATTCCTTAATCGCCAGTCAAACCAGATGAGTACACGTCCCATGAACGTCAGTGGGCGATTTTAATTGCGTCTTGTATGATTCTCGTGATAAATCACATCCAGCCCTTCTGCCGTCCTCTATGATTCAGAAACCAAAGACAGTATTGCGGTGGCTTCAGCACTGGTCCCTCACAGATGTATAGTGATACCACAACCTGGACCACAGGCTTTAATCCTTTTACTCCCCTCCCCATTATCTCTTTTTATGCCTGGACAAGATTGTTAGTTCCCCCCAGATAGCCCCACCTTTCTCCCCCTTCTATTACCTACGTAGAGACATTTCTGACCACAACCCTTTACTACTTACCCTTAACTGGAGTGAAACCCTACCTGCATTCCATCATGCGGCTGTACGGCACCGTAATGCAAGACGGGGCCTTCTGGGGAATCATTGGAAAAGAATGCAGGAATACTTTGATAACAATGAAGCCTCTGCTTCCTCTCCATCTGCTGAATGAGAGGCTTTAAAGGTGTTTCTGCAGGGCCATTGTATTCACTTTCCGGTCGGTGTTCTGTGGCCATAGAAAGAGAGACTTAGAGGGTGGAGGACTCTTATATACAGCTTTAGAGATAGCAAGCGGCTTACCCCTGACTTTGGGATCCCCTCAGGGCCCTAAGGGAGGAGAAGGCTGGACTGGCAGTGATGCCTTGATTACACTGCCAATACCGCAATAACTCATACTGAAGTGGATACGGCTGGTAGATTGCAAGCATGGTGTTCAAACCAGCAGCATACACAAATACCTGTGATGTTGCTCTTACCCCTGCAGGGAACTCTCAACCACTCTCAGCAGGCCATCCATATAGCCTTTCTTGTTACTATTGTATCCTATATGAAGGAAGACCTAGAGTAGAACATCTAGAAGTAGGAACCATTCCATGAGACTTACAGCTCCCTAGGATACCCTCTGAAATAAAAGCAGACATAGACGGTTACATCACACCAGAAAAAATAAAAGAAGTCATACAAGAATTGACTAGCGGCAAAACCCTGGAGCCATAAACGCTATCAAACGTTTGGTAGTGTCTTGACACCCAAACTAATCGTAATGTATGAAGCAGGAATCTCTGAAAGACAACTGCCAATACCCCCCTAGAGTTATCCTATTGGTTTCCATAATCAAGCACAGGCACATCCCCACAAACCCTGTTTTCTATAGGACTATACCCATCCTAAATTCTGACTACAAAATCCTCAGCAAATTTCTATAGAAACTTATCCTTCTGGTGCTGCTTCAGTTAATTCACCCAGATCAAAAACGATTCATTCCCGATAGAAAATTTTCCCTGAACATAAGGAGGCTACACAAATTAATGGGAGTGGCCCTGCCAACATGATCCATCTCTGCCTGCTTTCTCCTCGACCTAAGAAATGGATACCCTGAAATGGGATTCAAGTTTGGTTTATGGAGGCGAGCCATAGAAATGCTCCGCTTATTTTACACTGACCACAAGGCCACAGTCCGATTGGGTAGATTGATATCACCCCCATTAAAGATTGACAGAGGGGCCTGTCTGGGATGCCCCCTGCCCTCTCTGCTCTTTGTGCTTGCCATGGAGCCTCATGCTGCATGGTTTTGATAGGAGAGACTTACAAAGGGCATCCTCCTCGCCAACCAGACACATTCTGTGTCAGTCTATGTTAATGACATCTCACTAGACATCAAGATTTATCAAAGGGGGCCTGACTAATATTGCTCAGTCACTCAGTGAGTTTGTTGCTTTTTCCAGACTCTAAGTCAACTTGCAAAATTCCTGGATATTCCCACCATGCCCCAACACCACCCCTGTAACAGGGCTTTATTTGAGTTACAGCCCCATTAATCTGGAAAAAATTCCCTTCGCACTACTTAGGTATCCAAATATACCACTCTGACAAAGACCTGCTAGATTGGTACTTCCCAGAAACAATGACTTATCTCAGGGCACTTGTTACTTTTTGGAAAATACCCTTAATCTTGGCTGTAGGACATGCCTCCCTGTCGAAAATGGTAATGCTACGTAGGCTTCTATATTATTTAACTAATATCCCAATAATCCCTCCCCAAAAATTATTTCAAGATGTAGGCACAATTAGTGGGGAAATTTATCTGGGGTAATGGATAGTACAAAGAGTCAGTCGGCAAGCTATCTATTGTAGGGAATGCGTTCCGGCCGAAGGGCTCAAGAGCCTGTCGGAAGCGTCGGTCGGTCCCTCTGACCGATGCGGTCCGACGAACCGCATCATAATGCAGCAGTCAGACCGCCCTGCTGGATGTCGGTCGGATCTCCACCGACGGCCTGTCTATGGCGGTGCGACCGACATCCTAATCAGTCCCACAGTGTGTTATCTACTCACTTACCTATCTAAACAGATGATCCTGTATTATGTAATTTAAACTTAAACAATATTGGGCTGAAGAAGAATGTTCTTCACCTAAAGATAATTTATTTTGCTTCTTCAAATTGAAATTATTCAGCAGGGCTTGCATTATAGCCATCAACACCAATTCCAATTTGAGTTGTAACTGGGCATGATGACAGATTCAAACCATAGGTACAGTACTAGTAGGGTACCTGTTTTTATTATACTTGATAATGTTTTCAATTTCTACCCCAAACATTTAGATAACTGGGACTATTAGTGAACAATTATACACTTTCTCAGTATCTCAGTAATTGCAGGTTTGTACGCCTTTTGTCAGAAATACAGCATAAGTGTTAGAAGTTGGTCAAACCTGATGTTGTACAATTCTGTAATTGCGGTGAGCTGGAGAGATACCACTTGTGTAAGCCCACTCAGAAGTTCTTTCTACATGATAGCACAGAATAATCAGGACAACAATGTGGCGTTCTAAGACATCTGAGGTACAAAGATTTTATCGAATTTTAGATTATTTTCATCTCTTTTACTTCCAGGAAACATGAGCCTAGGATTGCACTGAAGTACATCACCCTGTTATTAAAAAATGCTAAGAAATAGACCTAGTGGTGGATTGTCTAATTATAGCAAAACAAGTAGGTTTCACAGGAAAAGCAGCATAAACGTCCTTCTGAATGGGGTTGCATGTTGAAAAATTAACTCAGTTAAAAAAAAATTGTAGATGGGTTAGTGTCAGAACCCCTTTCAGAGGGCCACAGGGCACGCAAGGGCTACTAGGCCCAACTGTGGTGGTTGAGGCCTTTTACTCCTGATGTCCCAGGACCTGGCTCACTATGGATCCTGAGCAACTGAGCCAAGTAACACTTCATCACTTCACTCTCAGTGGTAGTGAGCAGTCAAAGGTGCCCTCGGTGGTGGGGGGAGTGTAGATCTAGATTAGTGAACACAACTCATAACTCAAAGTGCACTCAGCAATGTTAATAAATCAATGTGCAGTCAAATACTGTTTTTTATATGAAAAAGAAGTCTTTTAGTTCTAACTGTATGCATTCAAAGAAATAACAACATTTGTAAACAACAACACAATCCCCTTGAGGTTGGAGCTCTTGTGATTATCTGGCAATTTCCTATCCCAAATTCACACAACAAGAAGGGGGGAGAAAGTAACATCCCTACTCCAACCTCCCCAGCCAATAACTATAACACACAAAAAGGAGTAGGAAAATGTATATTGATGGTGGCACGTGCTCAGTAAGTAAAAACTGCCCTCACTCACAAAATTGTGATATGCTTCATCATCAGGCATGCTTACTGACACCCCTGCGCAGACCAACGCCTGGGGTGGAGCAAAAGGGATGGGGAAACAATACAAACAATAAGTTTTGGGATCACCAAAGAAAAGGCAGCACTCCTACCTTGATGAAGTAAGGAGTCGGGAGTGGGGTTTCGCGGGACGGAACACCGATACAGGGATTACCTAGATGATTGTACTGGGGGTTTTAGGAACTCCCGTACGAATCATACACACGATCCCTTGCTAAATTTGACTTGGTGTGGTGGTAGATCGATACATAAGGGGATACACAAGTGGATCCATTCATAATCCTGGCTTTACACCACTCGGGGGCATATAAATAAATGACATTAAGATCAGATTGAGATGGACACAGAGGGTGTCCATCGTAATTTTCAGCAGTCACTGCACCAGTGACTGAGGGGAGTGACACTATCAATCACTACTAGATTCATTTGACCCATTGATTGATCTTAAGTGATCATGCTCATTTCTAACATCAATATGTACACATTTTGTCTCCTTGTAGAGTTTGACTACAGGGGGTCACTCCCAATATCTCGATAATTCAAGCGATTCACCAAGTGGAACTCGGTGAGTGAGACTTTATGTGCTGCATGAGTGGACGCGTTCTATTGATACGGATTTGGGCTGTGGTGGAAACGGACTCCTGCATGTTACAGAGAGAGGACACTGTTCCACAATGAATGAATGGTCTGATTTTGACAAGGTGCTTACAATTTAAACCAACTGGGTACTGTAAGCGACATGGTGGTGTTCGGATGCTGAGTGATGAGGGAATGTGCACCTTGGGGAATGAACTTTCTACTCCTTGACATCTTTGGAGGATAGGAAGGTGACCTAGTAACAATACTCCCCCCTCCGTGTTTTTTCCACAGATTATGAAGGGAGTGTGAAGTAGGAAAACCCTATGTTGGAAAGAACATATCCCGTAGATACCTAAGTCAGGTTTGGAGGGTATTACGTTTTGGGATCCTGAGGGTCTTGATGAATGCCGGAGTGACCCGACACTGTGGGCAAGGTTACAGCGGCAGAAACATGTCGACACCTTTGCAGTAAGGAGGGGTGAAGGAATCCTAATCTTCTTCTATCACCACCATCCTTCACGTTTTTAAACCTAGCCGGATGGCCCAGGAATAAAAACTTTTAGTGGGGACACATCCGAGCTAGTTTTAACCTTCACTGGCTGTACTTTTCTTTGGTGATCCCAAAACTTATTGTTTGTATTGTTTCCCCTTCCCTTTTGCTTCACCCCAGGCGTTGGTCTGCGCAGGGGTGTCAGTAAGCAAGCCCGATGATGAAGCATGTCACAATTCTGTGAGTGAGGGCAGTTTTTACTCACTGAGCACGTGCCAACATCAATATACATTTTCCTACTCCTTTTTTTGTGTTATAATTTCCAATCCCACCCTCTTCCTTGCAATGTGGTCGGTGTTATTCCCTAATCATTGGTGGCCGCATCCAGGGAATACTCACTAGTAGACCATGCTCAAGAGTTCCCCTTTGACTCTTCAAGAATTATTCAAAAGTATTTACACTGCCAGAGCACCTAGAGCACCAAGTCTCCCAGGCCCAACACACCGATTCAAGTCATACCCGCTCCTGCAGCACGGTAGAGTTCAGCATTTCATTGGGTGCCCTGACCAACGCCACTTGCAAGCTCTGGTCCTGTTCGAAGTCATGTTGGTCAGGGGCAGATCTTGATCTGCGGGCTCAACCCACTGGTCACAGCCTGAATCTTTTCCCGGGCAATGGCCTGAACGCTTGGCAAATGAAGTATCGGCGGCCAGCCGCTCCTGGGATATGGGTTGCCGTGACAGTTAAGGACACAGCACAGACTCCTCCAGTGCATTCGCCCACACCACAGTTGCCCCTTCTTTCATATGGGCTTGCTGCTAAGGTGGTTATGAGTCTTTGTTGTACTTGTTGCTCAATCACTTCCACAGTGGCCCCCTCTGGCATACGGGGTCACCACAATGAGGCAGTACGGGCTTGACACTTGATGCATGGCTCAGTCTATGGTGGCCCTCTCCTGGCAAGTGGGGGTCACCAAAACAATACTACACACAAGGAACGACCTAATCGATGCACAGCCATATCCTCACACCTCGCACAGGTAGTCCTCTTGGTAGGGCTACCCACTGGATCTCGCTCCCTCCAATGCTCTCCTCTTCCTCACAGGGCATACTGGTCTTGGCTAGCAGGCAGTTGTTAGTGCTGCAGGCTCCCAGGCAGGTGGCCTTGGTTTACCAGGGTGATGTCCCCTCAACCAGCAGGGAGACTAGCAGGCCTTGGTCCCCAGTCCAGGTCACAGGCAGAAGTCTTACAAAGCTTCCACTTCTCACACAGCCTGTCTGGCTGTTTGGCAGATGACACATTTTGGGGTCTCAACCTCCCTTTCATATAGTCCAATTCCAGATACCAAATGTGATTTAGGGTCTGGGTCTTTTAATTTTTATGTTGGTGTTCTGCTTCTTTTGAAGTGTACACTTTTCTTCTCGTCTTTCCTCTTGAAAGGCTGTTTGCCACAAAAGGAGAGACTCTGAAGCTAATAGTCCCATAACACAGGCCATGGGAGTGACTAGAGTTGACACGTCAATGTCAGCCACAGTGATATGTGGCTGAAAAATGTTTTTTTCTTTTTTGAGTTTTGTATAGCGCGAACTCGACCCGAAGGTATCAGAGCACTTTACAAGAGCACCAGTTGCATTACAGACGGACACATTTGTTTTGTTGGGCACAGGGTGATTAAGTGATTTGCCCAGAATCACAAGATGTTGAGCGTCCCTGCTGAGACTCAAACCCGGTTCCCCAGCTTCGAGGTCAACCGCTCTAGCCGTTAGGCCACATCCTCTCCCCAAGGTTAATCCAGGCCTCCCAGCCTACTCTTTATGGTTCCCTTATCAGCCCCATCTCCTTTCTGAGATGTGTCCAGGCCCCTTCCTTGTGATCTATCACTGAATCAAAGAGCACTCTTTTGAAGTGTAAAGGAGGAGTCTCTTTCTCCCTTCCTTCAGTGTGTCCCACCCAGCTTACAGGAATACACAAATCTGTCTGGGGGATTCCTCTTCTTCTCATGTCTTCACCCAGCAGGCCTGGGCTTCCCAAAATAGCACCCTTGGTCCTCAATCTAATATACCATTGCTGCTTAACTCTTGGTGAAGGCAGTCGCCTTCCACCACTATGAGGGTAGTGCTTTGGGCCCCCCTCCTTGTCCAACAAGACCCCAATCACTGAGACAGGCCTATGTCATGGCGTACACACGCGATCCGTGGTTGTCTAAGACAACAAAAATTAGCATTAGGGATCCAGACAACAGTACAGTTGGGCACTCAGGGCAGGCCTAGACGTCTTTTACCATGCAGAAGCTTTTCTGTCCCAACAGATAGCATGAATTTTTTTTATCTGCTATTGGACAAACAGGTTGAATTAAAAGAATGGTGCTTTGAATTCAACATTATGGTTCGTGATCATATTCATGTAGAGGAGTTTCATTTAATTTTACTGTCAGGAGTTTTCAATACATTAATATTACCCAATTATTCTGCCACTTATATGGAAAAAGAAAGAAAGAAAGTTTGAAGTTTGTCTCCTGTCTTTGTGGATTATAAAGTAAAAACTACGGCCAAACACATCTTGTTGACATTAGGAAAGCTCTAAATTGCTCATGGTTGTTAATTTTGGAAAGGCCATTGACTCGCTTGGTTGAGAATTTCTGAGTGAGGTGGAATATAAAATGAATTTTGGGCTCTATTTTGTATCCTATGATAACATGCTCTACAACAGCCTGCAGCAGTTAATTGATGAAAATTCTAGAATTTTACCTGGAGGAATCCATGACTACAAGTGAACTGGTGCACGTTATTGTTGGTCCCTATTTGAGAGAACAATACTGTGACCAGCTGGCAGACCAAACTAACAGTTCAAACTTCTGATTTCAAATACCTCAATAGCCACATTGCCCTGAAGGAGAAACGGTGTTGAGAGCTCAATGTGACACCATTATAGGAGGACATGAACAGGGATACTGCTGATTACTATATTGGGCAGGGTAGCGGTGTACCAAATGAATCTGTCCCGCCGAATTCTTTACGTTCGCCAAAACTATCCATTCACCCGGTCAGCATACAAGGGTGGGCTTGGAATGGTTGACATACACCATTATTATTGGGCCGACCCTCTTGGTCGTTGTGAATGACTGGCTCTTTGTGGATAGGACGAACTTGGTCTTTTGTCTTGACTGAGATTTTGTTGGGGGTGAAGAAATTCTGAGTTTTGCCTATGGAGCTCCTATTCCATGGGCATTCCCTCTCATGACCAAAGTCATGTTGGAGTGTTAGCACACAGTCCTTCACTGGATGAATTGTTGATCATAAGGTACTGGATGACATTGGCGCTCAAGAGAAGAAGGAATGGGCGCCACATTCAGCTAAGAGGGGCAATGCTAAACATTGGCAGACCGGATCAGTTCCATCACAGGATAAGTGGCTCAATTGGAGGAGCCAATTTAATTTATTGGACCAGAGGTTATTCCCATAAGTATAAGAACATTCAGTTGCCTAATGTAACACTGTCCATGCTCCACAAACTGGATGTGCCAGGAAATGATTATATGAGAATGTGCCTTTATGTTTTTCATGATTCCATAGTGTTGAAGTGTAAGTCATGCACTAATGTTGTATGTAAGAAAATCAATAAAAATAATTTATAAAAAAAAAAAAGATATGTTCAAATTGGGTTTCTTAATGGAAGTATTAAAGGAGACATCCCTGCCTCACCCACTTGGTGATATGGAAGCACACACTCAATTTCTCTTATACCTGGGTGTAACACTACTCTAGTTTTCATAAACTTATTTAGCTGCCGAGAGTCAAAAGTGAAAACCTTCCCCAAATTAAGGTAATGAAAGTCTGGCTGTGTCATTAACTCCTGCAATTAATCTATGGAGGGACATACTTTGGAGGTTTGCACATCTTTGCTTACTATGTGGAACGAGAAGAATTTGATCATCCATGGCTTCCTAGACCCCACGCTGTCAACCCTTGGGACAGCACATGCCGCAGCACGTCCCATCCAGGACCTAAAGAAATATGATTGCATCACACCCATCCAGATGGATCTCCATGGGCTAGACTTCCCAGCCCACGCCATAATTTACAAACCCAGCACACTTAGCACCCCTGCTTATCTTGAAAACATGTTCACCATCCCTGGTGGTTCTCGGACACCATCAGACTGCACACTAATGAAAAACAAAACAGCCTTTTCCATCTAAGCACCCAGCATCTGGACCAAACATTCCCACATCAATTAGGACCGCCCCAAAGCTGCTCCAATTTAGGAATGCGTTGAAGACTCACCTCTTTAAAGAATACTACATCATAATACATTTTCCATCCAGAACTCAGCTTTCTCTCCTATTACTAGCTGACTTTAAGCTTGCTTTTGACCATGTGAAGTGCTCCTCTTACTTTTGGATACGTTCATGAAATAGAAATAACATATACATACATACATATACAGAGAGGCAAATAAACTGAAGGATACCACTACATTTTCAATCGGAATTAAAGGGGCCTCATAATGATGCCCTTAGAGTGCTTAATTGCAGTGCAACTTAATTTGCACATAACCAACAATTCCCTAATAAATCATTATCAATTGTGTTTTAGAGAAGGAACACAGCACAGACACAGTAAGGCTGAAAGTTATGGATAGTGCCTTGCAAATCACTGAAGGGAGTGATGTTTGCCTTTTAGTCCTGCTAGAGCCAGACCTATTTGCAGCATTTGACACAGCTGACCATGACATTCTTTGCAAATGCTTAGAAGAAAGATTTGGTGTTCGATGAATAGTACTTAAATGCTTTAAACAGTAGCTCAATTAATGCATCCAAATAAGTAAAATAATGACCCAATGTCTACATCCCTGACATGCCATTCGGAGTATCAGGGTTCTATATCAACCCCCATCCTATTCAACCTGTAGATTAACACTTTAGGCGAAGCCATAAACCTCCTAAATTTTAATTTCTATCAATATGCGAGTAACACGGAAATCTACTTGAAAATAACTCCAACTAATCAGCTACATACTTCAGTCAAAGTCTAAATACTATCGAAGACTGGATAACACAGAGTAAATTTAAACTATACTCCCCAAAACTTCTTATCTCCTCAGTCCCCCAAAAACTTCCAAATGGACCAAGAGTCTACAAAATGTGGGTCTTGCTTTCAAAACTGTCACAAAAGGCAAATCCCTTGGTATTAAGGTTGACATCAAATTGAATATGGATGCATACGTTAAATCTATACCTAGATCTGTCCGTCACCGCTTGTGTACTTAGATCAGCTAAATGCTTTATTCCAAAAGAAGATTTCAAACAAGGTATACAAACACTGGTCATTTCACATCTTCAATATGGAACTGTCCACTTACTATTCTACAAGCAAGGTGCCTTGCATCCTGAAAACTACAATACATGCAGCTGCCAGACCGAGCTGAAAGATAAGGAAGAAGGAACACAATATCATAATTTTAAGTAACTCAAATGCAAATATGCTCTTACAACACCATGCATCACTTTTAAGACCCTAAGGCTCAACACCCCCAAATACGTATCAATTAAGCTAACCCTGTTTGGAGGTAAAATATCTCTGTTCTAAATCAGCTTACTAAATACCTGACTCCAGTTCAGGAAAAGCTCAACCCTTTCACATTCATTCTCCCACAATGCAGTCAAAATATAGAATGACCTACCCAGTGATTCAGTCTAACCAAGTCTTTATCAATGTTCAAATACAAACTAATCAATCATAGGTAAAGCCAATAGGTCTAACTTGGATGAACTAACACATGCAAATAGCATATCATCATGCATTTATTTACACGTGTAATCTAATTAAAGCAAGTCCTGTTGGCTTTAGCAGTAACGGTGGTGGTGGTGGTAACGATGATGGTAGAAATGGTGGTGGTAATGGTGATGGTAATAGTAATGGTGGTGGTAAGGATAATGGTGTAGTAATGGTATCAATATGCTGTTATTGGTAATGGTGGTGGTGCCAGTAGTAGTGGTAATGGAGGATTGGCCCAGGAAGAGGATAGAGTCAAAAAATAAACAGGAGTTCCCAGTATCAGATTTGTTGCCAGTTGTGAGGGAGAGAAGAGCCCACAGGCTGGGCAGAGTGACGCGAGTGCCCATCAGGAGCTCAGTGGAATAGCACAATGGAGAACATCATGGGAGCTATTGTTCAAGAGAAAGGTGTACACATCGGCTGGACAGCAGAACAGCCACTGCAGCAAGGAAGGGGTTTCAGCTTGAGCTTACATGTCTTGAGACAGGATGTGGCATCGGACTGCGTTTATGTGTGAAAAGTTAAAAAAAACATGGTAGTTCTGGAGTGATGACAAAAACATGAAAAAACCTTCGGCTGTGAAAAATAACAAAACAGGAGTGCTTTCTGTATAAAATGCTTGCATGAAATGATAAAAAAAATGGTATGTAATATGATTGTGTGCATTTATCAGATGTAAAGTAGTCCCTCGGTTTTCAATGTAAGCACCCCATAGTAGGTAGAACGCTGGACCAAACAGACAATAGCATTAAGTGGGAGATCCCTTTTACTTATATTTTGACGAATTGGTCGCTGATAGATGTGCTGTCAAGACAAACCTAAAAACCACCCATTAACCAAACCTGCGGGAAACTGAACTCTCCCCAGGCCTTCTTACGCTCACCCCGTTTGGTATCGTGTGGCCAAACCTACTGCTGAACCCAAATCTCTCTGCCAGTTACTCTGGCAGCTCTTTGAGATGAAACTGCACATAGTCTAACTGTCTAAGAGGAAACGCCCTGGCATCTCCCCTCCAATCAGTCGCTGTAATTAATATCACCACTTTCATCTAATTACTCCTAAATCAATGGCACTCATGTTACACGGAGGATAATCCACAGTACAAATACCCTGATTCGTATATCTTCATACTACTTTGTAGAGTTACAACTGGTCGTCCACTGTACTGTGCATAATTCTTACATGTAAATATGTTTGTTTTTACTCAGAACATGCATTTGTTTTTCGTGTTACCTCATAGTCACTTGTGAAGTGTTCTGATATTCTCTAGGATAGAGTACGTCATCAATAACATACAAATAAATCAATAGATAAAATGATGTCTGATGATCTCACAGAAAGTGAAATTACATAACTTCAGGCCCTAGCAACACCACACATCCTTTCGCGATGGCACAGATAATAATATTCTAAAGTAAGTGAAATTATGTACAACAAATAAATGACGTCAAATTCCTATAGACACGAATAAAAGGGAAACGTGCAATTTGCACAAAACTTTTAGAATTGCAGTCTTAACTCTAGAAGTAGCCCATGCTTCAGCCTTGCTGTGAGTTGATGAGCCCCTATATTATCAGGCCACCAATTCGTTGATTCCTTAGGAGGACAGGAGGTGTACAACTATGCCAGTATTTCTATTCCCAGAGGTGCAGAGAATTTGATTCACGCGGGTAAATCAGAGAGGTCCGCAATTACACATCTGGCTACTAAGTAGAGTGAAAGAAAAACCAACACATAATTTACAAACTGCACAACTAACGGGCAAAGGGAAGCAGACTAATGGAACAAAAAGTTTAAGAAATTGCGCAGGTTTGTCTCTAGAAAGGACAAATGTTATTCAGAGTGGTCTTAGGCAGATATAGGAGAGAATTTGGATAACTCTTGAACTAGTAAATAGTAATTGCAAATTAAAAACAAAAAAGGATGGTAATCCAAGCTGCATCATATCGAGGGTTTGCTTAGAAGGGCTGTGCTGCTGAACAATGGGTTGTCTACTGTATCACTTTTACTTTTCATTTTGTAATATTTATTTGCTCAGGCAAGCATATTGGACTGCACAAGTTTCCACTGAAATTTGGCCACATTTTCTGTTACTTGGAAAGGATAACTGCATTTCCATACACACAAACTCAAGTGCAACTACAGAATGAGACGCGTTCTTAGGCGAGCGTCGTTGGGAAACAGAACCTTCTGTCAACGTTGAATATGAGTGACGTACATTGTAGCATTTTGCAAAAAAAAGACCTCAGGCAAAATAAATGGAAATTCTAACCTGTAGCTATGCACCTGGTGTTTTTGTATTTTCCAGTAGCTATCACAGTTGCGGGAACTGTGCCAGAGCCTTCCGCAGCATGGTCTATTGACTGTATTTCTTTCAGGTGTGGCACAAGAGAGATCCATGTCATGATATCAATGACCCATTGACTGGTCTTATGAGAAAAGGACAAAGGTAGGGAATGTACTGAATGAAGCTATACATCCAGGGCCTGTTGTACTTCCTGTGCTTTGTGACATAACAGAAGTGCTTTAAAAAATCAGAGCAGCGACATCTCCCTAGGTTTAGCAAATCTACGAACATAGATGTAAAAACATAACTTCTGCTAAAAAAAGATCAAACTTTGAGGTGCTTAGATCGGTTTAATAATGAATATTATTTTTCTGATTCGTGCACCTTTTTGTGAGTACACTAGCCAGAGATTATTCAACAATTACCAATGTTGTAAATGGCAGAACTGAGCATTAATGAAGCACTTGAGGCTCTTTGTACACTTCAAAGGTTGCTCTTGATTCAGAGAGGTCGCTGGGAAGTGGCTTGGACACATCTCAGGAAGGAGATGGGGCTGATAAAAGAATCATAGAGAGTAGGGCTGAGGCCCTGGGGAAACATTTTGATACACGTATCACTGTGGCTGACACCCACTCTACGCACTCCATTGGCCTGTGTTGTGGGGCTATCAGACTTGGGGTCACTCCTGCTGTGACACACTGCTTTCTGGAGAAAGAAACAGCAGAGGAGTGGGTACTTCCAAAGGAAGCAGACCCTCAACATAAACTTCAAAGACTCAGACTCCAAATCACATTTGGTGTCTGGAAATGAACTATAAGAAGTGGAGTTTGAGACCCCAAAAATGTCAACTATCAAGCAACGGGTTGGCCTGTGCGAGGACGAGAAGCTCTGGAAGACTTTTGCCTGTGACCAGGACTGGAGGCCATGGGCTGCTAGTCAACCAGCTGGGCGAGAGAACATCACCCAGGGAATCAAAGACCACCTGTCATTGAAGCCCAAAGCACCAGCGCCTGCCTGCATGCCAAGACCAATCAATCAATCAAACAGGACTTGTAAAGCACGACTAATCACTCGTGATGGTATCCAGGAGCTGAGAACCCTGCTGCTATGGAGGTTTCAGTTGAACAGCCAGGTCTTGAGTCCTTTCCTGAATTCTAGCAGAGAGGATGAGGTCCGGAGGTAAAGGGAGAGGTCGTCCTCCACGCTTGCTTCGGCAGGTGCTGGGGGTTCCAGGGAGAAGGAGGCAGAGCGCAATTGTCTAGAGGGTTGGTGGAAGTTCAGGTGGTGGTTAATGTATGCTGGTCCTTGGTTGTGTAGGGTTTTGTAGGTGTGGATCAGCATCTTGAACTGACATCTCTTCTGAATGGGGAGCCAGTGGAGCTTCTTGTTGTGGGGGGGTGATGTGGGTGCGCTTTGGGAGGTCGAGGATGAGTCTGGCCACTGACTTCTTTATGGTGTGCAGTCTCTTCAGGAGGTGCAAGGTGATTCCTACTTAGAGTGTGTTGCTGGAGTCCAGCTGGCTGATGACTAGGGCTTGAGAGACGGTTCGCCTGGTGTTGACTGGGAGCCATTTGACGATCTAACGGAGCATACAAAGAGTAAGGAGGTAGGTGTAGGAGACTGATTTAATGTGGCTTTTCATGGTAAGCTTTCTGTCCAGGATGATGCCAAGGTTGCGGTATGGTCTGTTGGAGTGGGTGCGGGGTCCTAGTACAGAAGGCCACCAGAAGTATTTCCATGGGGAGGTGTTGTTCCAGAAGATCAGCACTTCAGTTTTGCCTGTGTCGAGTTTTAGGCAGTTGTCTTTTATCCAGTCGACGACGCTAGTCAGGCATCTGCGAAAGTAGACCATCTTGGTGGAGGGATCGTCTGATAGCGAGAGGATGAGTTGGGTGTCATCGCGTGGGATATGATGTTTAGTCCATGGGTTCTGACGATTTTGGCCAAGGGGATCATGTAGGTGTTGAACAGTGTAGGGCTGAAGGATGAGACTTGAAGGATGCCGCAGATGATGTTCTTAGGTTCTGAGGTGAAATGTGGTAGGTGGATTCTCTGGGTTCTTCCAGTGAGGAAAGAAGCGATCCATTTGAGGGCGTCTCCTTGGATTCCAATGTGGTGAAGCCTCTTGATAAGGGTGTGGTGGGATACAGTGTTGAATGCTGCTGATAGGTAGAGGAAGATCAGGGACACTGTTTCTCCTCGGTCAAGGAGGGTTCTGATGTCGTCGGTGGCAGTGATCAGGGTGGTTTCGGTGCTGTGGTTGCTGCAGAATCCAGATTGGGGGGTGCCCAGAAGATTGTTGTTCTCCAGGTGATCTGTGAGTTGGCGATTGATGCCCTTTTTGAGGACTTTGGCAGGATAGGGGAGCAGAGAGATGGGAAGGTAGTTTCTGAGGTCGCTGGGGTCAGCGAACAGTTTCTTGAGAAGGGATTTGACTTCAGCATATTTCCATTCTTCGGGGAAGGTGACCATGGGGATGGATGCGTTGAAGGTGGCGGTGAGCTCATGGCTGATCATCTTGCTCCCATGGCTAAAGATGTGGTGGGGACTGGGGTCCGTGGGTGCTCCAGAGTGGACAGAGATCATGATGGCTCTGGTGTTTTGTGTTGTGAGCTGGTCACAGGTGGTGAGCAGGTGATTGGGGTTTGCATCTGTGGGAGCGAGGAGGCTGAGGATGTCGGCGGTGGGGGGTTCGGCTTCAAAGTTTTTATAAATGGTGGAGATCTTGTCATGGAAGAAGTCCACCAGGGTGTCGCAGAGTTCCTGGGAAGGGGTGATTATGATTTTGGTGGCTGTGGGGTTGGAGAACTCTCTGATGATGTTGAAGAGTTCTTTGCTGTGGTTAGAACTAGCTTTGATGCGGTCGGCAAAGGCGCTCCTTTTTGTCTCATTAAGGAGTTGGTGGTATTGCTTGAGGGATGTCTTGAAGGTAGCTTAGTCTGTGGGCTCCTTACTGGTGCACCATTTCCTTTCAAAGACACTTGCAGTTGCATTTTGTGGTTCTCAGTTCCATGGTGTACCAACAGCCCTGTTTGGAGGATCTTTTGAGTTTGGTGGGCTTGACAGGGGCGACTCTGTTGGTTATCCAGGCAGAGAAGTTTTTGATAGCCTGTTCTAGCTGTTCAGTGTGCCCTGTGAGTGGGAGGAGACCTTTGGAGGGAGCGAGGTCAAGTGGGGGGATCCTTGTGACCGAATTGCAGCAGCAAGTTCTGAGGAGATGGTTGCTGCACCGATCAGGTCACTGCCCATGTGCAGGTAAAAGTTGGCAACCCCCATATGTCAGAAGAGGGCCGCTATGAAGTGAGATTTTACCTTTGCTGCATGGAACGGGTCATCTCCCATATTTAGCCCCAAGTCAGCAACCCTGTGTGCCAGGTGGGGCAGTTGTTAAGATTGTTGCCATGCCAATCGAGTCATAGCCTATGTGCGGTATCAAGTCGGTGACCCCATATGCCAGGTGGGGCCACCATGAAGATTGCTACCATGCCAATCAGACTGTATCCTCTGCAAAGAGGAGGAACGTTGACCTCGTATGCCAGATGGGCACCTGTAAAGGAGAAGCACTCAGAGACTCTTGTAGCTCAGGTTCTACTGGTGCAAGTAAGACTGATGTATGGGCCTGACAGCCCTAGAAGAACTTGCTTGTCTGGTAGAGCTGTGCCCTGGAACACTTTTGACTTTAATGAAGAGTTGGAGTGTGCTGGAAATGGCCTTTTCTGCCGGGTCACCCCCAGACATTTTGCCTTCCTCCTCTCCTGTTTGCTGAATTCGTTTTTGTTGGCTCTAGGATTCTGGGCACTTTACCACTGCTAACCACTGCCTAGAGTGCCTATACTCTGTACCCAAAACATGGTAATATTGGCTTATCCATAAAGGCCATATTTAATTTGCTTGTAAGTCTATAGTAAGTGCACTATATGTGCCTGGGGCCTATAAATTAAATGCTACTATTGGACCTGCAGCACTGATTGTGCCAACCACTCAGTAACCCTTTAAACATGGCTCAGGCCTGCTATTGCAGAGCGTCTGTGTGCAGTTTTAAACTGCCATTTCGACATGGCAAGCAGGCTCAATCCTTCCTTTTTATTACATATAAGACACCCCTATGGTAGGCCCTAGGTAGCCCCATGGGCAGGGTGAAGAGTATTTAAAAGGTAGGGCATGTATCTTTGAGTTTTACATGTCCTGGTAGTGAAAAACTGCTAAATTCGTTTCTCAGAACTGCAAGGCCTATCTCTCCCATAGGTTAACATGGGGATTGCCTTGAAACAACGTTTAAGTGTAATTTCCCATTGGGGGCAGATAGAAAATATGAATTTGGTGTCTCTGGACTCACAATTTAAAAACAGATCTTTTAGTGAAGATAGCTTTTAAATTGCAGGTCTGAAAATGCTACTTTAGGAAGTTGACATTTTTTTTACTTGACCATTCTGTGCCTGTCTCTGAATACAAGTCTAGGTTACAGTGACAGCTTGGCGTTGTGCATTACCTCTAGACAGTCACACAAAGAGAGCTGGGGTGTGATATTTGCACCCTGATGGCCCATCCCCATGCTGATGGGCTTTCCTGAGGTATATTGTGAGGGGGCAGCTAACCCTGGCACCTAAATAGGGCTGTGCCTGTCCCCACACAAAGAGCTGCATACTCCCTTGTAGTGCGTCTGGAGCCAGGGAAGAAAGGGCAGGGAACTTGTGAGATTCAAAGGCCTCTCTGATGTCTCCCCTACTTCAAAGGCACATTTATTTGGGTGTAAGCAGAGGACCCCTGACACTCCCAATTCAGTTCACTTTTAGGTCCCGAGGAGGCTCTAATAAAAAGGGGAGCTTTGCTGCCATCAGGGACTGCCACTTTCCTAATTGCTCTGCAGTCTTGGCCTGCTGCCTGTTGATTGCTGTGCTGCCAGGAGGGACTGCCACTTTGCAACTTGCTCTGATGTGCTTGCCTGCTGCCTCTTGCAGTGAGAAGGACTGAACCTACTCTACAACCTCTCAAAACCTACAGTGACTCCATGGGTTTGTTGGCTTGACCCTGTTCACAGAAGCCTCAAGGCCACTTTTGCTGTATTACTGCCTGTGTACATGTCTGTGCCATGTCGCTACGAGGACTGCCGTGTCTGCTGCTGGATTTGGCATCCGCACATGCCTATGCTGGGAGCCGACTGAGACAGCGACGTATGCCATGCCTGAATGAGATCGCTGCGGTCACTGACTTTCCTGCAGATGCGCTGCCCGCAGACAGCCCAGTGTGGCTCATCCCACACCCCTACTAGCTTCAGAAGGAGGGGTCAGCTGTAGCGCAGGCCCTGACCCAGCGAGATCACCCTGCCTGACTCAACAACATCCAAGGTCAGCCCAGCGCGGCCAGTCTGTGCCACATAGCCTCCCCGACAAAGAGATTTCATCACAGGTGCCGACAGCAAGAGAAAGAAACAGCTGTGCCAGCCCCCTTGCTGAGGATTACCTCGGCTGTTTGACCGCCGCCTTGGTTTACCTGACAGGCAGTTGGGTTTACCTGGAAGTGCTGGTTCCGAGAGTCCAGCTGTAAGCTCTCCCGCCACAAATTGTTAAAAGCACTACTTGTATTGAGATGAATGCCGAGTCCCCAGCGGACTGTAAATACCTGAATAGGAGCGCAAAGGCTCTTTCAACATAGGGATGACCTACATACTTTGAACGCTATATCGTGACATATATTGATTGGACTTTTGTTGTTTTGGTCTTTTATTAATCAGATAAATATTCTTTATTGTTCTAAATGGGCGTAGAGTCATTTTGCAGTGTTTACATTGTGTTACTGTAATTAATGTGTTGCACAAATACTTTGTACATTGCCTCATACGTTATGCCGGACTGCTCTGTGCCAAGCTACCAGAGGGTGAGAACAGGTTAATTTAGGGTGTATCTGTCTTACCCTGACTAGAGTGGTGGGTTCTGCGTGGCTTGGGTGTATACCTTAGCCATCCAGGATACCCATTTCAAACACAGTGGGACTCCTGAAAATAGGACTGCTAGTGGGGCTTATCCTGAATGTCCCCAATAGTGAATGGGGAGTAACAACTACTGCAAGCTGGAGGGGAGTGGGGCTCGGACACGCCTATGAAATAGTAGAGCACTGACCTCAGGGGGTTGTGTGAATTTTTGTGAATGTTTTCTTTTACTTTGTAGTTTGTATATAAATAATCCTTTTTCCATTACAGCAAGTATTTGAGTGGACAATCATTTATTGCTGCTGCACATATTTTGAGTTGTGAGCCGCTGTTCACCCGCATGTATCTACCTCGCCGCCAAGAAGCCTTGGACTGCTCAACCTGTGCTTCAGAGGTACTTGGCCCATATAAGGTCAGCCCTGGAACATCAGAAGTAAAAGGCCTCAACCCCTGCGGTTGGGCCCAATGACTCCGACTTGCCCTGTGACCCTCTGAGAACAGGGATCTGACCACAAGACACAATAGAAAAATCGTAAAAACAATATAGCCCAAAAACAACAAAACACAATCTCAGTAAACTAAAGTTTCTCTAGCTTTTTCTCCTTCTCACAGAAAATTCAGAAAGCATCCAACATCATAACATCTATATATACCAAAACTCAATGGCATCCACCTCAATACCATGCTTGTTGGCCAGACCACAATAATAAGTTCCACATGTAGTACTTCTAATGGTTGTGTGATGGAACCACACATGCATTTACCACGCATGGCGGTTCCACGCAGTCTCAACAACACAAGTCTTAACCACAAATATGCCTTTACCACGCATGCCTTCACAACGAATAATGCGTTGTTAAGACATGTATGGTAAACACATGTCTGTGGTTAAGACTTGACAGGTAAGTCTTAACCCTCCAAAACCTGCTTCCGCCCTGAGTCCTAAAACTACCTCCCTCCCTCCTGAAAACCAACCCCCTCCCCGAGCCCTAGAAACTTCCCTGCCTCCAGTCCTAAAAACTACCCCGCCCTCCCCCTGAGCCATAAAAACGACCCACCCTCCCCGAGCCCTAAAAACTACCCTGCACCACTAGGCCCTAAAACGGCACCCCAAGCCCCTGCCCTGACACCTAAAACTACCTCCTCCCTCCTAAAAAACAACCCCCTCCAACAACCCCCCCACCTGTGAAAACGATCCCCAATCCCCCAGCCCTGAAAACTACCCCGAACCCCCCAGCCCTGAAAACGACCCCAACCCCCCCAGCCCTGAAACCACCCGAGCCCTCCAGCCCTGAAAACTACCCCGAGCCCCCTCATACAAACAACCCAATACAAATTGCCCCCATACAAACCACTCCTCCAAAACCCGGCCCCACTTACCTCACTGCGTCACGTCCTCTCCCGATCCTTCCTGCTGCTTGGCTGCTTCCTGCTTCTGCCAGCCAGCAGCTAGACCGCGCACTGCCTTAACCATACATATGCGTGATTAAGGCATATGCGTGGTTAAGGCAAGCGTGGTACCGCTTGCGTAGTCGGAACATGTGTGGCTGAGGCCGCGGTTTTCCGACTGTTTCCCACTTCTAATACCTACTGCAGATCATGTATATGCACACAGCCATACTCTAAACATATACAGCCATCTTCATGACAAAGGGCACACTTTCATACTTGAATGTGCAAGCCTCTGGATGAAAAAACAAGTTTCTGAAACCCCAAAGAAAATAGTATTTAAATCCAATATATTTATCACTAGCTTAACCCATCTAAAGTGCCCGGGAAACAAATGCAAACCATCCCTTGACCTCCAGTAACAGGTCTTTTTGGCCAACAACATGCAATAAAATCCAAAAGTAAAGACATATTTTCCTCATACAGCAAGATTCCTGCCATCATCTTTTAACCGAAATGAATTTATGCCTACCTTCCTTGCAGAATCCTGAAATGTCTCCCATCCTCCATAGATCAAAATGCTTCAAAAACAAAAACACAAAAAAACAGAAAATGCTAAAT
Organism: Calotriton arnoldi; assembly: GCA_963921515.1. Taxonomy (NCBI): domain Eukaryota; kingdom Metazoa; phylum Chordata; class Amphibia; order Caudata; family Salamandridae; genus Calotriton; species Calotriton arnoldi. The sequence continues at coordinate 831,690 of CAWUFW010002774.1, read as the reverse complement.
TAACACCGCGTCGGCGTGTTAGATAGAGAATACTAAACCAGTGATCCAAGCAGTTCAACGGATTCACCGGTAAGACCTGCAGAAGTCAGGTTCTGTGCCGCATCTGTCCTTGGCTGATTTCCTAAGGTACACACGCTCGTTCAACCGCCTGAGTTGTGCGGCGAAAGCCATAGTGTGTGTCTGCAGGTCTTACCGGTGAATCCATTGAACTGCTTGGATCACTGGTTTACTATTCTCTATTTAACACGCCGACGCGGTGTTAATATTGCATTTTCTGTTTTTTTGTTTTTTGAATCACCTAAACATAGCAGTAGCTTTAATAGAGATCCTGATGAAAACCACGACACTGTCTAGGTCTTAGGCTGAAACATGTCGATCACTACTAAGTACGACTCAATCTAATGTTTGCAGCTGCACTACACGCTATTTGTTTTTAACCCTAGCACAGGGTAGCAAGAATAAATTGCATCAGGCTAACCTTGTAGCTAGTTTTAATCACCAATTCATCAGCACTGCACGTCTCCCATCACCCCAACTGCTCACATTGGGTTTTAGGAATACCCCTTATACTTGAAAACATCCCTGAGCTCCCCACCCCCTCGCAGTGATAGATTTGACTTCCTGGGAACTGAAGAGGACAGAAGAAGAGCTGACCCCGTGAGATCGAACGACCTGCACCAAAACTGGCGCCAAGCCCTACTTGGCTGCTTCCTCCTTGACAATTGCAACATCTTGACTTGTCCTGCAGCTGTGCATTATCCCTACCCCCTGGGAGGACTGCCCAGCAAATCGACAACCAGTGAACATCTCCCTTGGGAGGGGGGGGGAGGAGCAGTCTTCCTGCATCTGCAGGCACCAATCGCATCTGCCTGGTTCCCTGTGTTGTTGACCATCGGGCCCAACAAGGGAGCAACACTGCAGGCAGAGGTTTTCATGGCTCTGGCAGGTCAGTTCCATCTCTCTTCTGAGTTTTGAAATGATAGACCCTCCAGGAGCCCCCCTGCACCAATACCCCGAGTACCGGAGCACCTGCACCAGCCAAGGCTTGTTTTTGTCCAGTACGGACACCACCACCACAGAAAACCTACCTGTACGATGAGGGACTTCAGCACTGATGAGATTCATTACCACAATGCCCTGTTGTCTTGTTTCTCCCTCCTCTGCAGAACCGACCGACAACAGTGAGAGCCTCGACTTCCAGTAGCCACCCAACCAAGACCCTCTGCACCCAAGCTCCAGAACCTGGGGCCGTGACTCCTGACTGTGTCCCCTTGGCCCAGGGGTCCTCATGAACCTGAGCCCCCATTTGGGTTTACCCAGACGTGTCCCCCTTGCAAGCCTTTGTTTTCAGGTCCCCATTGACACCAACGGTGTACCGCTCGAGGCTACCATCCCGACCAATACCTCGGCACTCAGAAACCCCAGGGCAGGTAATCACAAACTGCTGGTGGTTCTTTGGACCTTGTCCCCCTAGCATCTTAAGTCCAACAGGGCACCCCCGAACTTCGACTGCAAGTATATGTATGCTGTGCATGTTTTTCCTCCCATAGGATACCACTACTGCGCTCGAGGCTCATACTTCAAAAACCGTTATTCTAATATTTTGTCTATTTATTTGTAAAAATCCATGTCTCCGAAAGTACGAAAGTTATTGTTAGACCTGGCATCTTTTGGTGTGGTTTCCACTTACTTTTTGCTTTCTGACCTCCTGTTTTTTACTTTGTTTTCTGCTAGCTTTAGTGCTCTGAGCACTTCACTGCTGGCCTGTGCTAAAGTGCATGTGCTCTGTACCTAAAATGTGATGAAAATTGGGTTGTCCATGATTAGCATATTTGGTCCCTAGTAAAGTGCACTAACTGTGCCCAGGGCCTATACATCAAATGCTACTAGTGGGCCTGCAGCACTGGTTGTGCCGCCCACCCAAGTAGCCCTTTACCTATGCCTCAGGCCTGCCACTGCAGAGCCTGTGTGTGCAGTTTTAAATTGCCATTTCGACCTGGCAAGTTCACATACTTGCCAGGCCCAAACCTTCCCTTTTATTACATATAGGTCACCCCTAGAGTAGGCCCTGGACAGCCCATTGGCAGGGTGCAGTGTACTTAAAAGGTAGGACATGTACTTTTAAGTTTTATATCTCCTGGTAATTAAATACTCACTAATTCGTATTTCACTACTGCAAGGCCTATCTCTTTCATAGGGTAACATTGGAGCTGCCTAGTAACCTTTTACAAGTATAACTTTTAATTGGAAAAAGATAGGAAAAGTAAGTTTGGTGTCTCTGGACTCACGATTTAAAAACACATCTTTTAGTGAAGTTGGTTTTTAAATTGTCTTTGATACCAGCAAACAATAAGGAATACTTAGATTGGAGGCTTGATCAAAGATTATGTCCTTGGAAATCAATATAATTCTTGGAGTACCTAATGAATATTCTTCTGAGATGGAAAGTATCAGAAAACACTAGCCTTGTAGTGTGGATCCAAAAGCAGTGATTCACTCATCTGTCTGTAACTGAATCAACCAATGACTACATGCAGCAATAATATGAAGGTCAGTTTTAGAAACAGAGAAAGGGATGTGGGATAAGAGAGAAAACAGAGATAAAAGAGACCACCACTCTGACTCGTCACTCCTGCTGGGCATGAGGTTTGCTGGTTGCAGTGGGTATCTGAAGTCAAGGTAATGAGAGACATCTTAGTAACCTGCTGTGGGAGTTCTGCATCTAACTGTAAGGTCACAATATACGGTATCTGTATCTCTGTGTAACCAACTCTCTGTGTTATGAGAAAAAAGTGTTATTCCTGAAAATAAAACATGCAAGAGATTAGTATACTAGATTCATGTTCATGAATAATTCTCCCTATTAGTACTTCAACTTTCGTAACTATGTCCTCTTATGAAGATGAGCTTATATCCTACTTGACTCTTTGTGATACTAAAATATAAGTAAAATACATTAATATTCTGTAACTCCTATCTTAGCAATTCGTATATATTCTTCACTAGGAATGTTTAATACCTTACACACAATCAAATCTGAATATTATATGTAACATTGTCCTGTATTAAGACTTATTCCTATTCCATCACAGGATCTAGCTCAAGTTAAATTCAACAATATTTGCAGTATTTTAAAATTCTGAATTAAATTTTCAAAATAGGTCAAAGTTTGTTTTCTCAACATGACTTGATTCTTAGAATACATCCCTGTATTGCCAAATGTCCTCCGAAAACTCCAAAGGAAGCAACTGGTATTTAAAAAGGAAAATCCTGATTGCTCGTAGCAAGGTCCTGGCTGCACCAACATTGCATCATGAATGCCTAGCAAAGATACGGTGAAACGTAAGGAAAATTATACCTGATAATCCAAGCTGGCCGACTCCATCTCCAAACAGCAAACAGCTTGAGTGTTCAGGAACTACTGGGAAATGTCTGTGGTAGGGTGTTGTCACATAGTGTATTCTGCCCAAAAGTGAAGCTTCACACCAGACCCTCAGCTCTCCACAGTCTCCATGGTCGCTGTTGGGCCCCCGACTAGCTTCCTACCACAGCCGCCAGCTGTCTATGCTTGCCGCTGATCCTCGCCTCTTGCTTCTCTCTCCGCTGCCCCACTCCTCTACTTTCCCTCCTTTGCATCGCTGTTGCCAACTTAGTTACTCGATTTTTCTCCTCTGAACGTTTAGTGCCTCTGCTCTATTTTCCTCTTTCGCATCCCTGTTGCCACCATCTCTGCTCTATTTTCATCTCTTGCATCTCTGTTGACACCTTGTTTGCTTGATTTTTCTCCGCTGCCTGTTTAGTGCCTCTGCTGTATTTCCTCTTGACCTCTGCCTTCTGCCTTGCTTTCTTGCCCGTGCCCGCCACCTTCTCTCACTGTTTTCTCCAGCCCTTGTGCTTCCCGCTACCACTCCCAGCCTGCTGCTCTGCCTCCCGCTAGTGCAGCCCTCTGCCTCCCAGTGCCCCTCCCACCTCCCAGGACCTACTTAATGGAGGCCGCAATATGGCACCATAGAGCAGGTCCTCAGGCCCAGCTCTCCACGGTCACTGTTGGTCCCCCGACCACCTTCCTATCACAGCTGCAAGCTGTCTCAGCCTGCCACTGATCCTAGCCTCTCTCTACGCTGCCTCACTACTCTACTTTCCCTCCTTTGCACCTCTGTTGCCACCTTTGTTGCTCAATTTTTTTCTCCTCTGCCCATTTAGCGCCACTGCTCTAGTTTCCTCCTTTGCATCTCTGTTGCCACCTTTCCTGCTCTATTTCCTCTCTTGCATCTCTGTTGCCACCTTCTTTGCTCGATTTTTCTCCTTTGCCTGTTTAGTGCCTCTGCTCTATTTCCTTTTGATCTCTGCCTTTTGCCTTGTTTTTTCACTTGCTCCCGCCGCCTTCCACCACTCTTTTATCCCTCCCTCCCTCTCCGTTACCGCTCCTGCCTTGCTCTCCAGCCTCCGGATAGCCCAGCCCTCTGATTCCCAGTGTCCCTCCCACCTCCCAGGACCTACGTTATGGCGACCACAGTGCGGCCACGCTGCCGGTGCACCCGTCTGCGTTTGTCCGCGCCAGACACCGTGGCCCTCCGGACACCCACAGATACACCTCCGCAGAACTCCAAGCCTGGGACCCAGGATGCCACAACAACAAACAGCTGCTGCCTCTCATCGCCTCGATCAACGGTAGGCATCCATTGCCTCTTGGCCTGTAGCTCAGAGCCCCTGCCCTCATGGATCCCTTCACCACACCTACATCACTGACTGCAACTGCCGCTAAACTATTCCACTGTCTCATGCTCAACATCCGATCACTCTGTAAACATGCCACTACACCAAAATCTGGGTCACCCTATCCACCCTCACCCTTGACGTTTTCTTCATTACTGAGACCTGGCTCAACAACTCCGCCACCCCGACACTGACACAGCAAAGCCCAAAGGATACAAGATGATACACCATGACCGGAGGCGGCATTGCCATTATCCACAGAGAAAGCATCCACTGCTCCACCACCGATGACACTACACTAATCATTGAGCACCTCAACTTCCAACTCCAAACTGATGGCAGAACATACATCAAAGGTACCCTCGCATACACACCCCCAGGCCTATGCCGCAGCTTCGGCAGCACCATCGCCTAATTCATCACCCCACTCACTGTCAACGCCAAACAATACATCTTCCTCAGTGACCTCAACTTCCACTTTGACAACCCCAAAGACACTGACAACACTAACCTCCTGGAAAGCATAAGCAATATCGGCCTCTCCCAACTGGTCACTGACTCCACATATAGCACAGGATACACGCTGGACCCAATCTTCACTGCCAGCGACAGAGTCAAGTACAGCCATGTCACCGAACACACCTGGACCAACCACACCATTGTCCACTTTACCATCGCAGGAGCACCTTGCACCACCACCAAGACCCCTAGCACCTCTCACCACAGCTGGAACAGGGTGACAGCACCCCAATAGACGGACGCCCTCAACACCACCCATCCCGACCCTGTAACCAACCTCAATCAGGCCGTCGAGAACTTCTCCACCTGGATCACCAAATGGGCCAACATGGTCGCCCCCATCAAGCCCTCCAAGACCTGTAGATCCACAAAGCAAGCCAGCTGGTACACACCAGAACTCAGGGCCTCAAAACGAAACCTCAAATGTCTATAAAGACGTTGGCACCCCAGCAAAACATCCCACAGACTGAGCCATTTTCAAATCAGCCATCAACATATACCATCAATGCTTAAATGACACGAAACAATGCGACCTGGCAGACCGCATCAAAGCCAGCTCCAACCGCAGCAAAGAACTCTTCAACATCACCAGAGAGTTCTCCTGTCCATCAGCCACCGATAACAGGATTCCCCTTCACAGGAATTTTGTGACACCCTGGCAGAGTACTTCCACAACAAGATATCCACCATCTACAGTAACTTCGAACCCCAACTCACAGACCTCCACAGCCTCCTCACAACAACTGACACCACCCACAAAACTTCCGCTCACCGCATGGGGACAGCACACCACTCAGAGCACCTCAGCAATTATGAACTCTATCCACTCTGGAGCACTCACAGACCCCTGCTCCCACCACTTCTTCAACCTTGGAAGCAACTAAATCAGCAGCAAACTTACCTCTATTCTCAATGTATCGATCACCAAGGCCACCTTCCCCAATCAATGGATACACACAGAGGTTGCCAGGTAGGTCGCTCCCCCACCACACAGCTCCGCCTGTGTTGTCTGCCCGCTGCTTCTGCAGGTAAGATCGCCCTCCGCTTGTGGCCCCGGTGCCCGTATTTCCTGCTTGTCTCCCCTTTTCCTTTCTGTGCCCCTCGCTGCCCCATTAGCGTTGTGCTTGCCATTTTGTCTGTTTTCACCCCTTTTCCTTTCTGTGCCCCTCGCTGCCCCATTAGCGTTGTGCTTGCCATTTTGTCTGTTTTCACCCCCTTTTTCCTTTCTGTGCCCCTCGCTGCCCCATTAGCGTTGTGCTTGCCATTTTGTCTGTTTTCACCCCTTTTCCTTTCTGTGCCCCTCGCTGCCCCATTAGCGTTGTGCTTGCCATTTTGTCTGTTTTCACCCCCTTTTTCCTTTCTGTGCCCCTCGCTGCCCCATTAGCGTTGTGCTTGCCATTTTGTCTGTTTTCACCCCCTTTTTCCTTTCTGTGCCCCTCGCTGCCCCATTAGCGTTGTGCTTGCCATTTTGTCTGTTTTCACCCCCTTTTCCTTTCTGTGCCCCTCGCTGCCCCATTAGCGTTGTGCTTGCCATTTTGTCTGTTTTCACCCCCTTTTTCCTTTCTGTGCCCCTCGCTGCCCCATTAGCGTTGTGCTTGCCATTTTGTCTGTTTTCACCCCCTTTTTCCTTTCTGTGCCCCTCGCTGCCCCATTAGCGTTGTGCTTGCCATTTTGTCTGTTTTCACCCCCTATTTCCTTTCTGTGCCCCTCGCTGCCCCATTAGCGTTGTGCTTGCCATTTTGTCTGTTTTCACCCCCTTTTACCTTTCTGTGCCCCTCGCTGCCCCATTAGCGTTGTGCTTGCCATTTTGTCTGTTTTCACCCCCTTTTTCCTTTCTGTGCCCCTCGCTGCCCCATTAGCGTTGTACTTGCCATTTTGTCTGTTTTCACCCCCTTTTTCCTTTTTGTGCCCCTCGCTGCCCCATTAGCGTTGTGCTTGCCATTTTGTCTGTTTTCACCCCCTTTTTCCTTTCTGTGCCCCTCGCTGCCCCATTAGCGTTGTGCTTGCCATTTTGTCTGTTTTCACCCCCTTTTTCCTTTCTGTGCCCCTCGCTGCCCCATTAGCGTTGTGCTTGCCATTTTGTCTGTTTTCACCCCCTTTTTCCTTTCTGTGCCCCTCGCTGCCCCATTAGCGCTGTGCTTGCCATTTTGTCTGTTTTCACCCCTTTTTCCTTTCTGTGCCCCTCGCTGCCCCATTAGCGTTGTGCTTGCCATTTTGTCTGTTTTCACCCCCTTTTTCCTTTCTGTGCCCCTCGCTGCCCCATTAGCGTTGTGCTTGCCATTTTGTCTGTTTTCACCCCCATTTTCCTTTTGTGCCCCCGCTGCCTCTCGCCATTCCCGCCGCTGCGTCCCCTGCGGGCCCGCCCCCCTGACTGCCCATTCGCTGCCCCTGCCTCCCGCCTCCCAGCTGCTACTCCCTCCCACCTCCCCATAAATGGCGGCCGCTGTGCGGCCGCGCAGCGGGCGGGCGCGCCACTGGCGCGCCGAAGGCGCGCCTAAGGCAAGCCCGTCTGCGCCCGTCCGCGACTGGACCGCGCCCAGCGCCAGAACCCCTGGAACCCACCGATGCAACACCACTCGACGGACCTACGACGCCGCCACACTCACCGCACTCAATGCCGGCCGGAACCCTGCCTGCTACCGAGCCTCACCGAGACGCACCCACGGACCCTTCACCTGCCAAACCTGCCGATTCACCTGCCCCCGGACGTGCACCACCTCCGCCAAGTCGAGCACCAGCAGCAACCACCTGAAATGCATCCTGTTGAACACCCGCTCCGTCCACAGGCACGCCGTGGAACTCTGGGACCTGCTCGACGCAACAGCACCGGACATCGCCTTCCTCACCGAAACCTGGATGAACGCCTCCTCAGCGCCCGACATCGCCATAGCCATCCCGGACGGATACAAGATCACCCGGAGGGACCGCGTCAACCAGACGGGAGGAGGCATCGCCATCGTACACAAGAACACCATCCACATCTCGACTAACTCCGACGAGACCTTCACCGCCGCCGAACACCTACACTTCCAGATACACACTGACCCCAAGACCACCCTCCGAGGCACCCTCATCTACAGACCCCCGGGACCACGCACACTATTCAGCGAAGACATCGCAGACTTCATCAGCCCGCACGCCATGCCCTCCGCCGACTACATCCTCCTAGGGGACCTCAACTTCCACCTGGAGAACAACAACGACAGAAACACCACCGCCCTGCTGGACAACCTCGCCAACCTCGGACTCAAGCAACTGGTGAACACACCCACCCACTACGCCGGCCACACGCTTGACCCCGTCTTCTCGTCCAGCAAACACATCTCCTTCAGCCACGCCACCGGACTCCACTGGACCGACCACAGCTGCATCCACTTCAGCTTCAGAAAGACTGCGACCCACCACCACCCGCAACAGGCTCCCCGCCGGAGCTGGAGCAAGATCACCGCCGAGCAGCTCACCGCCTCCCTCGGCCAGAACACACCCACCAACACAACGGACCCAAACGAAGCAGCCAGCAACCTCGCCAAGTGGCTGACCGCCTGCGCCGACGACCTCGCACCACTAAAAACCCTCCCAGCAGACCCGGAAGCAAGAAAACCCCTTGGTTCACCAACGAACTCAAGGAATCCAAGAAGAACTGCCGCACTCTCGAGAAAACCTGGCGACTCGACCAGACCACAGACAACAGGACCGCCCTCAAGCACGCCACCCGCAAACACCACCAGCTGATCCGTGCCACCAAGAAGTCGGCACTCAAAGAACGACTGGACAACAACGCCCATGACAGCAAGGAACTTTTCAGCATCGTCAAAGAGTTCTCCAACCCCAGCGCCGGAAACAACGACATCACCCCTCGCAAGACCTCTGCAACTCACTCTCTGCGTTCTTCCACCGCAAGATCACCGACATACATAACAGCTTCGACGCACAAACCACGCACCCTACCGCCGAACCAACGCCCGCCACCACCACCCTCTGCAACTGGACCCCGATCAGCACCGAAGACACCACCCGCACGATGAACTCCATCCACTCCGGATCACCAACCGACCCCTGCCCACACCACGTCTTCAACAAAGCCGACGCCACCATCGCACCCCATCTCCGGGACATCATCAACTCCTCCTTCCACACCGCCACCTTCCCGGAGAGCTGGAAGCACGCCGAGCTTACCGCCCTCCTGAAGAAACCAACGGCGGACCCCACCGACCTCAAGAACTACCGTCCCATCTCGCTCCTTCCGTTTCCGGCCAAAGTCATCGAGAAGACCGTCAACAGACAGCTTGCCGCCTTCCTCGAGACGAATGGATCCCTCGACCCCTCGCAGTCCGGGTTTCGGGCCAACCACAGCACCGAGACCGCCCTTATCGCAGCCACCGACGACATCAGAACCCTAACCGACAACGGGGAAACAGCTGCCCTCATCCTCTTGGACCTCTCCGCGGCGTTCGACACCGTCTGCCACCGCACCCTAGTGAAGCGCCTCAGCAACATCGGAATCCGAGAGAAAGCACTGGAATGGATCATCTCGTTCCTCGCCGGAAGAACCCAGAGAGTCCGCCTCCCCCGTTCAGATCCGAAGCCACCGAAGTCATCTGCGGCGTTCCACAAGGATCTTCACTCAGTCCAACCCTCTTCAACGTCTACATGAGCCCCCTCGCAGCCATCGCACGCCAACACAACCTCAACATCATCTCCTACGCCGACGACACCCAGCTGATCCTCTCCCTCACCAACGACCCCACCACCGCCAGAGCCAACCTACACGACGGGATGAGAGACGTCGCCGACTGGATGAGGAACAGCCGCCTTAAACTGAACTCGGACAAGACGGAAGTCCTCATCCTGGGCTCATCTCCCTCCGCCTGGGACGACTCCTGGTGGCCCCCGGCCCTGGGCACCGCGCCCAAGCCAACGGACCACGCACGCAACCTGGGCTTCATCCTGGACTCCTCCCTGTCGATGACCAGACAAGTCAACGCCGTCTCATCTTCATGCTTCAACACCCTGCGCATGCTCCGCAAGATCTTCAGATGGATCCCCACTGAAACCAGGAAGACCGTCACCCAGGCACTCGTCACCAGCCGACTGGACTATGGGAACACCCTCTACGCCGGAACCACAGCCAAACTTCAAAAAGACTCCAGCGCATCCAGAACGCCTCCGCACGACTCATCCTGGACATCCCCCGACACAGCCACATCACCGGACACCTGAAAGACCTGCACTGGCTCCCCGTCAGCAAGAGAATCACGTTCAGACTCCTCACCCACGCACACAAGGCCCTCCACGACCTGGGCCCAAAGTACCTCAACGACCGCATGACCTTCTACACGCCCACATGCCAGCTACGATCAACCAGCCACGCCCTCGTCACCGTACCACGCATCCGCAGAACCACCGCCGGAGGAAGATCCTTCTCCTACCTGGCAGCCAAGACCTGGAACTCCCTCCCCACTCACCTTCGGCGAACCCAGGACCATCTCTCCTTCAGGAAGCAGCTCAAGACCTGGCTGTTCGAGCAGTAACCTACCCCCTCCCCCAGCACCTTGAGACCCTCCCGGGTGAGTAGCGCGCTCTATAAATGCCGTGATTGATTGATTGATTGATTGATTGAGAGGTCAGACGCCTCCTCAAGAAACCCTCCGCTGACCCCAGAGATCCCAAGAATTACCACCCTAAATCTCTACTCCCCTTGTCCGCCAAAGTCCTTGAGAAGGTCATCAATCGACAACTCACTAAACACCTGGAGAACAACAACCTGCTGGACAACTCCCATATTGGCTTCTGCACCAACCACAGCACTAAGACTGCCCTGATCACTGCCACAGATGACATCAGAACCCTCCTCAATCGGGGAAACACAGAAGCCCTGATCCTCCTCGACCTCTCAGCAGCGTTCAACACTGTATCCCACCACACCCTTATCAAGAGACTCTGCCATATCGGTATCCAGGTAGATGCCCTCAAATGGATTACATTCTTCCTTACAGGACGAACACAGAGAATCCGCATACCACGCTTCATGTCAGCACCCAAGAACATCATCTGTGGTGTCCCACAAGGTTCATCCCTTAGCCCCACCCTGTTCCACACCTACATGACACCCCTGGCCAACATCGTCAGAACCCATGGCCTCAACATCATCTCCTACGCAGATGACATCCAGCTCATCTTCTCGCACTCAGAAGACTCCTCCATCATCAGGTCCAACTTCCAAAACTGCATGACTAGAGTTGTCGAATGGATGAGGACCAAATGCCTGAAGCTCAACAAAGACAAAACAGAAGTGCTGATCTTTGGCAACAACACCTCCCCGTGGAACGAGAACTGGTGCCCCTCCAAGCTCGGGCCCACATCCACATCGACAGACCACACCCGCAACCTTGGCATCATCATGGACAGCAAACTCACAAAGAAATGCCAGATCAACGCATTCACCTACGCTTGCTTACACACCCTTTGCATGCTCCGAAAGATCTTCAGATGGCTCCCGTCAACACCAGAAAAACCGTCACCCAAGTCCAAGTCACCAGCTGACTCGGCCACAGCAACATGCTCTGTGCAGAAATTCCCTCCCAACTCCTAAGGAGACTCCAAATGATACAGAACTCAGCTGCCATTCATCCTCAACATCCCTAAATGGACCCACATCACCCCCCACCTCAAGACTCTACTGGCTCCCCATTCAGAAAAGATGCCAATTCAAGATACTGATACATGCCTACAAGCCCCTCCATGACCAAGGACCAGCCTGCATCAACCACCGCCTGACCTACCACCAACCCTCCAGACACCTGAGCTCCGCCTCCTTCGCTCATATTCCCCACATCCTTTGAAGCCACAGCAGAGGACGATCCTTCTCCTAACTCGCTGCCAAGCCATTGACACACAAAAAGTAATTTCCTTCAGTGCCAGGAACTACTAATTCAATGTATGCTTTTTGAAACCTAAAATATTTGACCTTTTAGCCAATGTCTTTTTAGATTGCAGCGAACTCAGAAGCTTCTCCAACAATGAAGTTTTGCAAAAACATGAGAAAACAAAGCCCGCATTGACAAAGACAAAAGGCTGGTGGTCAATGCCGGACCTATGTGCTTTGCCAATGCCTGGTATCTACCTTCCAGGTTTTATGTAGTCTGGTTGCAGTTTGCCTCGTTCTGGACTTTCTTGACTTTTTATAAACACTCCCCGTGTAATGCGGTATAAAGTGATTTCACGACAAACTGAAAATGCCCTCCCAAGACAGAGGGGTCATATGCTTTGATACATTCACCATATTTCTATGAGCACTGTGAGAATTTAGGACGTTACACTGCCTATGCTCTCATAACTGCATTCTTGGAATAGATGTGAAACTTGCATACTCGGACCTCTGTTTCAGAATACATTTACTTTTCTTTATGCTTGCAGCATGGTCTAGTTTATAATTCTATGGTTATACTGCTGCCTCGTTAACTATTACTCTAACCCCAGGGCTGTAAGTGTATGTCAATATACATAAATAAATGAATGTGAGACCTCAATAGAATCTGAGGTTAAAGTACAGAAGCATCTGTGTTCATACACATGTTGACAGTGATCTGTAACAATTTTAGCAAATCGCATATTGCCACTTTGTTGCATTACATGGATGTAAATATAAATCGATATGCTGAGTGGAAGAGCTACAACTTAGCTTCCCTCTCTCCAAGTTGCACTCGAATTGATTGTCTCTGGATATGCGTCAGAAACACAATGCAAATCCACATTTCAATTTACTAGGGTCATGCACATTATTTTTCTCTTATGAGGCAGATTTTATCAATATTAAACCTTAAGTAAATTTCAAATATGACGCACAAGCATGTGGGATAGCAGTCAAGAAAAGGCATCGTTTATATCGTTTCTATGTGTAGCCACCAGTACAATTGTACATTAGATATATTAAAACGATTCCACCATTCACCCCAACATGTTCTTATGTTTACGAGGGCATCCTTTGGCCTGATAGATTGGTTCTTTCTTCTAGGAGCACCCGCCCATAGCTCCTATCCAGCCACCCACCGACGGTGCTGTTGAGGATCCAATGCTTGTGATAGAGCGCTGATAGCACTCTATTTGTATGAGTGTACTATACTCATGGTTTAAACACACTCACATGTATTCGTATTGTTTGCAGTGTTTTTTGATTATTAAGAAACATTTATTTGAATCATTTTATGTTGAATTAGTGAACGCATTAAGTAGAATTTTGTATGTATTATGATTCCTTCATGCATAATGTGCAGGACAATATTATTCTTATATATCGTAATTGTGATTAGTTTAAGTTGTCTGAAATATAGGCCCAAAGTTAATGTGTGATACTCCTTGCTCTCGAGAAATAAATAATTAAATGATTGTTGTGTTCGAAGTTAGAATGTTCTCACCCTGTTGCAGGTGCAGAAATACACATCGTTATTTTCAGAGTTAAGGAGAGATCCGGAATGCCTTTGAAGATAGCTGGAAGCGAGAAGGGAGGATGCCTTGCGTATCGGGTCTGTCTGGAAGCCAAGGCCACTGGAAGAAGATATCATTAATTAATTTTTTTCATGAAAGAGAACCAGCTACTGCATAGATGTCTAGTGGAAATTTTTAAGTAAAGTGACGCAATGTAGGTTGAATCCTATCTTTTTGTATGATACGCAGGGACAGAGAGACCAGACTTCTGCTAGCTTTCGGAGAAGAAGGAGCATCTTAGAGCGAGCTCCATAGCCTTAAGCTAAACGACCCATTTGACGTGAGTACTTCTTAGGAAGTCACACGTGCTGACACCATTGGGGAACGATAGAAGAGAGACAGGAAGGGCCCTCATATAGAGTAATGTAGGGAAAGATTTTGATTTCCTTCAATGAGTCGAGAGCTGAATATTGCATCTATTTTGTGTTGCATTGTAATTTTGGAATTTATAATCATTTGTCTTTTGGGCCGAATTACTTATATCCGAAAAATCGGCTCTGTATTAATTTTTCTGTACCTCTATACTTTGCTATTGAGATGTAATTACATCCAATTGTTTTTGGCCTTATAATAAATATTCAAACTGCACTTTGGAGTCAGTGATCTTTTCAGGCATGACGACTTTGTTAATATCTGTTTAAGTTGTTTTCCTCCCCTCAACCAGTTTAGGTAAATAAAAGATCAATCGCTTACGCTATACTTAGTAGGGAACGTAGGTGTGCAAGTTAGCGTAATCAAATGGTAGCAGAGGATGGTTTACCTTTAAAGTGGTTTGCCTCTAAGGTGAGGGGAGTACTTAGGAGTAGGGTCGAAGGTCGGAATGTCGGTGAGCCCTGAAGTGGAGCGGAGGAGATCGGAGACTGGCGGACGTTGATGGTGCGGCGGAAACAGTGGTGGCGTGAGTATGAAAGGCATTGTGGTGTTAGATTGCGGTAATAAGTAAGTGGGTGATGTCTTGCGGAGTTGGGATGTATGTTGAGTGAATGTGGTTTTTGGTTTAAGTTTTGGTGAGCGGACTCAAGAGAAGTCCAAGATCCCGGGATAGTTTTGTATTGTAATTGTCTGATTAAATGTGGGTGTTGTGAAGTGCTATCAACAATCCACTTGTGTTAGGGAACTTTGTGTGAATGAGGAATAGGTCGCGGTAGAAAGACTCAGGTACCGGGGGTGGACTATGGCTATTGAGTGACCAACGCAGGTCGGGTGTCACTACGGCTGAATGTTCTTATGAGAGTGTTCTATCGATCTTCAGTGACAGACAATTACTTGTTTATGTGACTGTATGTTATTGTAATTGTGTAGGAACAGTTACTTGTGATAAAGCGGGATTCTTATCTTATCTCCTCATCACTAAGAATCCTCAGGTCGCCAGAATCTTTTTACCTGCTGAATAGTGTGAAGGGAAGAAATCCAATTCAGTTATGCAACGATCTAGAATCCAGTTACCTTCAATAATCACGGACTCCGAATTCAGATTTGTTGGTTTATTACAGCCAAGAATAACTGCACATGCAAGCACCTCAACACGAGGTTAAAGAAATAGATGGGCACTAATACAAACATCATCCTACGCAGGAGTCTCATCCGACTCAGAATAAGAAGAATCGTTAGCTCCAGAAGTATTAAACAAACAATAACTGCTCCAATCTCTATATTATTCTTCATTTACCTAAATAAGCATAAAACATTAAACTGTCCCTACTCTACCACTAAGGTGACATACCTACTTAACGAATTTCCCCAGGCAAGAGTAAAAGAAAAGGTGTCAGCTGTGAAGACTTCCTAAGAAGTGCACTCACTTAGCATTTCGAGCTCGTTCTAAGATGCTCCTTCCTAATAGATCTCTCTCTTTGTCCTTCTCTCTGGTCTCCTCTACCTCCTCTCTCCTCTCCCCCCTCGGGGCACTGTCCCTAATACAAAATCCACATACAATTGAACACGCCCTTGTCATGCCTCTTCGGCCAGGTCTTCCTTCTCGTACTTTTCCATCAAAACTCTTACTTCATCCAGGACGGTTACAGCGACCTTGAGTCCCAGGCACCTTCTCCACTGAAAGTATCATCCCTACATTCCAGTATACTCCCATCTCAATGCCTCCCACCACCCTAACTCCTAAAACAAAGAGCCAGTCTTTTGCTAACGAGGCATGTGTCCTTGCACCTGCAACAGAAGTTACATTTCAACAGACTTTCCCTCTGTACGAATCTCCCAACTGTGCCCAGAGAGCCTTTCCAAGAGAACACCTTCTCTGCCTACAAAATAAGCTAACATAAGAATGAACAGGCCTTCCCTTGACGTATATGCAGTCAGGCCTTTACAGATTTTAAACACACAATTCTTAATTACTTCTTTAAACATAGGCTCATACATTACATATGCAAAAATAAACTACACGTGCAACTTAATATCATACATGTTAATTACTGCATTTTTAACTACACATGAACTAAATCATCTATGCATCATTCTAAACACATTTCAAATTAGGATTACATCTGCGTAATTCTAATAACACAACTACTCTCTTATTCACTCTTAATAATACGATTTAGAACTACATTTTACTGGCTATTCATTAATACATGTCTAGATATATTCGGATGCGGACTAACGGTGATTATGATGCACCCCTACAAATTTCACGAGAACAGGGCACTCTATCAGTTCCCCCCTTTGATGACTCCTGTCATCACATCTTTACAACACCCTTGGAGAAAGAACCGACCTAAACAGAACTAGTTGCCATTCTCCCCTGTCGGAATCTCTCCAAACTCTTAATATTTCGATAGTGACTGTCCTGCAGTCTAGCCATTCTCGTCTCATTTTCTCTCAAAGCTCTCTCAGCTCTGCCTGCTCTATACCACTTGTATGCTCTGATCAGACCCCACAGACAAACCACACAAACCACCACAATGATGAGAGGTCTCAGAACATAGCCAAGGAATCCCTTTCCCAAATTCGCAAACCAGCTTCCCACTTGACCAAATCCTTTGCCAACTTTCTCCCAAACTCCCTTTTCAGTCAAATCCACTATCTTCGTATGGATCGTAGTGATGTTACTTATATATTTCTCCAGATCCTTGCTGTGGTCTGGTATATAAGTGCAGCACTCTTGAACCGTCAACATTTTACAGACTCCGCCCTCTTTTGCCAATAAGACATCCAAAGCAAGACGATTCTGCAAAACCATTGTCCTTATCGACAACATCTCTCCATCCACAAGTATCAACGAATTTGCTGTATTCATTGATAACTCATCAACCACAGTCGCCAATCTCCGGATCTTCACATCATTCAAGATCACTCCCAAACTTGGTATCATTGCTCCAAAGATATCTCCTACTACAGCTCCTGCACTCGTACCTCTCTTCACTCTTGAATGCTTTCCACCTTCCAGAAGCTCCAAATCCTCTGCATGGTAAATCTTTGGAAATATTATTCCCAAGTAACACGTACCATACCAGTTCGCTGGCAACCTCACATAAGCATTCCTTCCACACACAAAATACACCATAGGTATCACTTGTACAGGACCTTGCAGAAAATTCTTTACTGAATCCTCCAAAGTGAAAACATGATCACACTTGCTCTGTCCCACAGAGACCTTATCATAATAGGTCTGCACACGTCTCACACACAATTTTCCCCTTTGGCCCATATCCAATGCTATAGGACCATAACTTTCTTTTGTTCGGTGCAATCTCTCCTCGTCTGTCCAATCTACAGGACTATCTCCAGTGTGACGTGTTTGTGTTAGCTTTCTATATCTATCTTCTACCTGATCTACGAATTTCTTCTCTACTTCTGTTAATGCACAGGTTAAATTATGTCTATGCGCATAAGCTGTATCTAAAGTTGAAGTCGGTATGAAGTACTTTCCAAGTCTATCTTCCGCCTTGTAATAATCATACTTGTTCAAATGTTTATGGGCAGGAACCTCTCAAAGCACGGCGTCATAGTTGGAAAAGAAGTACTCATAGTGACCTCTCCCATAAAACACACTCAATAACAAACTACACGAAATTCCATAAGTCAGTGGAAGATGGTGATATCTAATACCCTCATCCACTGAAGCTGGCAACTGCATACACACATAACAATCTTTTGCATCCATCGAATCTACATACTCATATAGCAGCTTGGCATACGCATTAAGCTTAAAATCACTTCTAGACAAATCTACATGCAATCTACGACTCTCTTCTATTAGCAAAACTCTGTCAGCCCCTATGTTTCCCTCCTTTTCGCTAGGTGTAGTGGGTGTTGGAGTCCCTTGCACCCCCTTCACTGCTAGCTCGTGTGGAACCACATATGAAACTACAACTACTATGATTATAGAAACTATCACACCCCCTATAAATGTGCCTACAATCACTTTGGATCTACGGTGTGGATCTCCAGCCTCCATGATCTCGAAAGTTCTCAAAGTTCTTGGCTTTAGCAACGATCACTCAAAAGTCTCTGTCTTCTCCACACGTGAATTTACTTAACCAGTTCGAGCAACACTTCGAAACCTCTGGAAATCCCCTTTTCAACTACAGTTTCTTATTTACATAGTCCAGAAAAAGACTTCCCTAAGCTCTCGTTCCTCTTCTGCGGAAAGTCCCTAAGTTTATTCTTCTTCCACTCGGACCTAGGTTATCTTCTTCTTTAGGCTTTTATTTACAACAGTTTATACTCAATCCACAATAAGGTCAGCTGCAAGCGCTTCTAGAACATGATACAAAAGTTCAAGACGAAGAATTATCATTTCATGTGAAGGCGGCTCAAACCCAAATGACGGAAATTCGAGTCGATGCAGAACCAATTGTCGGACTTTACTCAGAAGCGGGGGCTTCGGAACCGTGAGGGTCAGTATTCCTTCAACTTCGAGCCCTGGCACTAACCCTCAACACCACGTTCGGGCTCTTGCTGACCACCTGCACGGACCTCAGCCTCCCCGAACTCACTACCCCCGGCATCAGTCACTGCATAAGTCCACTCCGGGGTAGCACATCTCTGGCAAGGTACTCTCATTCTTTTCGACCTCCTCCGACCCTCTTGAGCCTGCTCTCCGTCACTTGCTTCTGATTCAGACGTTTCAGACACCGGAGCAAGATCTCTTTCGGGTGCCAACCTCAGATTCAGTCGCCTCTGTCTCTCAGGCCAAGCCTCCTCAGTTCTGGTCGGTCTTCCGCTTTCCCCCTCTATACCCTGTGCACCACTTCCTTCTTCTGCTGAATTTGACTCTACTCCACCCACAGCAACACCTCCGTCATCCGAGTCAGAGTCGAGGTTCTGGTTGTCGGAGCCCTCTTCAGCTTGCTCTGGTGCACAACCAGCTGTATCAGCGGCCCTCACAGCTTGACTTGTCCTCTCACGTGGCCCTGCCACATCAGCTGGATTTTCATTCACGAGAGGAGCTGTTTCTTCCGAGGGTGCTGAAACTCTGCGGGTATGGGAAGCATGCACCCAGTTCGGCAATCCTCCGCACTTCACTGCTGTGTTCGTTACCAGTATTACCTGGTACGGGCCTCGCCACCGAACGTCCAGACAGCTCTTCCTCACGTGCTTTCGAACAAGCACCCAGTCTCCTGGACACAGGTCGTGGCACAGATCACTCGAGGCCGGAACAGGTGCAGCTTGTACCTGCTGGGACACAGAACGGACCACATCAGATAGTCCTTTACAGTAATCGAGAATCAAGTCATCAGTGATGTTTATCAAAGCTGTAGCTGGTACTGCTGGCAACCGCATCGCCCTCCCCATCAAGATCTCATGGGGAGACAACCCAGTTCTCCTGTTGGGGACACTGCGAATACTCATAAGCACAAGCGGCAGGGCGTCAGGCCACTTCAGAGACGTTGACGAACACATTTTTGCCATTCTTGCCTTCAAGTTTCCATTAACCTGTTCCACTATCCCAGAAGCCTCTGGTCGATAACTGCAATGTAATCTTTGATCAACATTCAATGCCGCACAAAGCAGCTTCATGATTTCACTGTGGAAGTGTGTTCCTCTATCCGATTCCAAAGAGGTTGGAAAACCAAACCTCGGGATGAGTTCCCTCAACAATAACTTAGCCACTGTGAGGGTGTCACACCTGCGTGTTGGGTAAGCCTCCACCCACCGTGAGAATACACACACCACCACCAAAATGTACCTCAACCCATTGCACTTGGGCATCTCTACAAAGTCTAGTTGCATCCTATTGAAGGGTCCTCCTGACCTTCCAATGTGACTCAATGTGACCACAGTCTTCTTTCCAGCATTCATCTGTTGACACGTAACACACCTCTGACAAACTGCTTCAGCAATCGCACTAAATCGTGGGTTATACCACGTCTGTCTAAACACACGCATCATTGCATCTCTACCAAGATGTATCGGCCCATGTATTAGTCTCGCCATCGGGCTCAGCAGATTCTCTGGCAATACCGCCCTCCCATCACTGGAAACCCAAACATCCACATCCCCTCTTTCACATCCTGCTCTGACCCATCCATCCCGTTCTTGGTCTGAAACTTCATCCTGCAGTCGCTTGAGTTCCTCCCAAGTGTCTGCCATGGCCAACATCATGTTGAGCTCGGTTCTTTCTTGGCTCTCTCCTGTGTAACCCTCTGTAAATATGCATCCTTGTTCTGCACAGAAACGGGCAACTTCATCCGCGTAGTTATTTCCCAAAGAGACAAAATCATCCCCCTTTCCATGCGCAGTGCACTTGACAACTGCGATTTCCTTCGGGCATTGCAATGCATCTAGCAGCTGTCTTACATGTTCTCCATTCCTAATGGGTGAACCAGATGATGTCAAGAATCCCCTCTGTGACCATAACTGTCCGAAGTCATGAACCACACCGAACCCATACTGGCTGTCCGTGTAGATCGTGATTCGGATTTGATCAGCGGCCAAACAGGCACGAGTCAAGGCAATGATCTCAGCTACCTGCGCGGAGTGTACTCCTTCTAGGCAAGCAGCCTCAACCACTCCTGAAATAGTACATACAGCAAACGCTGCTCTCAGTTGACCAACACTGTCTCTTAGGCACGAACCATCGACAAAGAAAATTTCATCTGGGTCAGTCAGTGGTTCGTCGACAATGTCAGGTCTCGGTTTGGTGCACAGTTCAGTCACATCAAGACAATCATGGTCCGCACAATCTTTATCATCTGTATTCGGGATGGGCATTAATGTCGCAGGGTTTAAGACAGAGCACCTTTTCAGAGTCACATTCTCTGCGGCCAGTATGACTTGTTCATACCTCGTTAACCTGTTATTCGTTAGGTGCTGAGTCTTTGTCCTGGTCATTAACAATTCAACAGAGTGTGGCACATAAACTGTCAGAGGATGACCCATTACAATGCTTTCACATCTTTCAATGCTGACACCTGTTGCAGCAACGGATCTTAGACATCCGGGCAACGCAGAAGCTACTGGATCTAGAGTAGCTGAAAAATAGGCAACTGGTCTACGGACACCTCCATGATTCTGAGCTAAGACTGCTAATTCACAACTCTCTCTCTCGCAACAGAACAGTGAGAAAGCCTTGTTGTAATCGGGCATTCCCAAAGCTGGTGCACTGCACAAACCTTCTCTCAGTCTTAGGAATGACACCAAGCACTCCTCGTCCCATGGTACCGGATCGCTCACATCCTTGTGCGTGAGCCTCTGCAAAGGCTTTGCTCTCAAGGAAAAATTGGGAATCCACTGACGACAATAGCCGACCATTCCCAAAAACATCCTGACTTCCCTCTGAGTGGTGGGCACTGCCATGTTCATTATTGCCTCAATTCGATCTGGTGACACCTTCCTCTTGCCTTTTTCTAATCTGTGACCCAAGTACTGTACTTCGCTCAGACAGTACTGCAATTTGTTCGGGGACACCTTTTGTCCATTCTCTGCCAAATGATTCAGTAGGGCTATCGTGTCTATCCTGCAAGCGTCTTCTATTTCTGATGCCACAAGTAGATCATCTATGTACTGCACAAGAACTGAGTTCTGTGGCAATACGAGACTCTCAAGATTCTTCTTCAAGATCTGATTAAAGATCAATGGACTCTCTGTATACCCTTAAGGGATACGACACCACGTTAACACACGATTTTCCAGCCGGAAAGCAAAAAGAAATTGGCTTTTCTCGTGGAGCGGTATCGAGAAGAATGCTTGACACAAATCAATGACAGTAAACCACTCGGCTTCGCATGGGATCTGAAACAGTATCACTGATGGATTCGGTACCACTGGACAACATGGGACAGCTATCGTGTTGACCTTTCACAGGTCTTGCACGATCCTGAACTTCCCGCTCGGTTTCTGTAGTCCCATGATAGGTGAATTACATGGGCTACCTCTTATCTCCTTCAGAATGCCTTGCTTGATCATAGACTCGATTACAGGTCTAATCCCTGCAATCGTCTCGGGTGACAAATTGTACTGGGGCATCCTAGGAAATTCGGCATTCTGCTTAACCTGGATCTGTACAGGTTCAACCCCCTTGATCAGTCCGATCTCTTCTCCCGTGAAGTCCCACACCTCTTGTGACACAGAATCCCTCAGATCTAGTGGAAGTTCCTCCACTGTCACCACTGGATACATTTCTATACACAAGTGCTGATTGGCAACTTTAAAGGTGGCATCGTCATCCTTCGTCTGAACCTCCACTCCCCTAGGTGTGCAATAGATAGTGCAGTTCAATTACACAATAGATCTCTTCCTAACAGACAAACTGGACTCGTATCGCACACCACGAACTGGTGTCTAGCTCGGAAAGAGCCTATTCTCACTGGAATCGGTTCGGTCAATGGGCTAGTTATCCTCTTGTTCGCCACTCCAACAACTTGGATCGATTGTCCCGAGAGGGGTAGGTTGGGGACTACTGCTGATCTTACAGTAGACCGGGTAGCACCAGTGTCAACCAAAAGAGTGGTAGGATGACCATCAATGTCTGCCTCCACAAAAGGTCCTCTCTGGTCTACCTCCAAGACTGCTCCAAATGTGCAGTCTTCCTCCCCCCTCAGGCACCGTCAGGCTAACGGGTCTGGGCTGTACTCATCATACCCTTCGAAAAGGGGCATCTGCTGGTAAGTCCACATTCCTTGCGAAATTCTCGGTGGCTGGGGAACCTGCACCTGTGGGTTAAACGTCCCCCCTTTCATCGATCTGGGCCTTGTCACAGTATTGACTACCTCTGGCACGGGTGCCTGAACCACTTCTACCTCCTGCTGCACCTGATTGGCTGGGTTCAAGGGACACTCGCGCTTCTGAAGTACTGGGTTTTATTGGACCCAGCGGTGCCAGGGAACACACCCAATGACCTCGAGTTCTTCCTGTCTCAGACTACAGAAACACAGAGTCTTCTTGGTGGCTTCAAAGATCAATTTATTGGCTGCAGCCAGCAACAGGTATCCTAGAAGTACAACAATGTGTATGTTCTCAGGAGACTGCCTTCTCATGGAAACCAGCTATCTCTTTTATACAGAATATTATGCTTTAGGCAAACATTCCTTATTTTTACAGTGGGTCATTCACATATTTCTTACAACAAAAGAAAAGACAGATTCATGATGACAAGCCCATTTTCAGTTTGTCCAGCCCACAACCAAATACCCAGTGAGGCCCAACACCTGCAACAGATATAATCTGGACCCCTAATAAAACCGGGCACCTCCTCCTCGTAAAGCAGGTCATAAAGAAAGAGCAGTGACAGGTGTGAATAAGATTTAGATATAGATGTGTGCAATGAAGGGTTTATGGCATGCTGCACCTGGGCCCCTAATCTCGATCGGCCACTGGGAACTAAAACTGGCCGAACAGGTTCTGGCTCTGGACAGTGGAGTCAGCTTGCCCAGGTCACTGAAAGTGTACGTGTCCCCTAAGGCGCGTTTTGGCTTGAGACATTGCCTTATGTGAGGGCAACCACAAAATGGCTGCCGTACACAAAATGGAACCCGAGGGTTCACAAGGGAATCGTTAATATTAGAGTGATCCCGTCACTCGAATATGACGCAAATACTCAGATATAGCATACCTGTCATTACCGGTCTGCTGATACCAAAATCGTCATGTTACAATGATGTTAATGACACAGGTCCAGAATTTTCAGTACCACAGACCCTCCTTTTGCCCTTACATAGGCAATTTACTTACACTCATGCTAATCTGAGTCTAGGTCTATGTTCATGAATTCATTGAGATGTTGCTGTAGCATCATCCTATTACTTAGCTCGTCCCTTGATACAGGTTTCCTTACACATGATGTAACACATAGGCCGCATATGGCAGGAACACACTGTATGCACAGACAAAACAGGAAAAGGATGGCTAGAAGTATCCCAATGACCATCAGAACTTTCCATCCCCAGGTGGATAACAGTTCCCAGAACCATCCCATCAACGACCAGTCTCCTTCATCTATATGGATGGATTCAGAGATCCTATGTAGTTTGGAGATGGCCTGGTACACTGTTGGAGCGTTATCTGGAATGAAAATGCAACAACTGGATTGGATCACTCTACATACCCCACCACGGTCTGCAAGTATGATGTCTAACGCGACCCTGTTCTGCAGGGTCATAAGGCGGTCCGACTGGAGCTCAGCAGTCAAATTATTAAGGGCACCGACAGTTTCGACTATGGTGGATTCAACCACTCGCGTCAATTGCCTCACATTCCTGTTGTTAGCCATAGGTCCCCAGAACGGCAGAAAACCCCTAAAGAAGTCTCCCGCTTCTTGTCCTGCAGTGTCTTCCTTGCTGAAGACACCCCTAATTCTTCTTATCTTATGGTAATCTGCCGCAGCTGTGTAGGTGGGAGGCAACAGGAATGAAACGAAGCATGTGCCCGAGAAGTCAGGGGGCAACCACGTGTAGGCCCTATCATGGCAGATAAAGTAGGTACCCCTAGCTGCTAAGAACAAAGGGGAAGTCTGAGACGCAAAAATATACGTTTCAGTGCAGATACTCTTCCCTAACTGAGCTCTTGGATTCTTGCCATTACCTTGCAGACATAGATGACCCTGATGGGGTACAATCCAAATTGGAGCGGATCTTTTTGCTTGCTGGTTCTCGCTCAGACTCGCTCCATATCCAGTCACGTTCCATCCAATATACGCTAGTGTCTCATCTTCCGGGATAGTTTCGTAGGAACTAGTTCCCCTTATCATGTCGACTATCCCCTTAACTAGAGCACTATTCTTTGGGTTGTCTTTGACGGAACGTAGGGGGTGGATTTCGCGAGCATAGATGAACATCGTTCGGTATGCCCACACAGAACCATTGTAGCTGAATGGCAGCACTAGGTAGGGAATACCTTTCTCAGTAGTATGAGGCATAAGGCCACACACCCAACAGTTGGTTCTGTTCACTACTAGCTGGTGTTGGTGTAAGAGCTGAACAAAGGAGTTGTTCATAAACTCTAATCTTCTAACGGACTCGTGTTCAGGTAGAGGGTGAAAAGAATGTGAGGAGATAGTAGAGGAAGGCATGGGCTGTACAGTGGGTGCAGATGTCACTTGAAAAGAGAATATGATATACCCCACTAAAGACATCATTAGACTAAGTAAAATACAAAGACACATAATTAGAAAACATTTTCTGCTCATGGTTGCACATATTTTCCTCTTGAAACTTATTCTTTCAACAGGTCTCTCCATCTGAAAAGGCTCCATCCTCTAACGTGCTGTTCACGGCGGTTGGTTTTCTTCACTTGAGAGTGTTTCTGAATGTCCCAGGGAACGCCCTAGAACAAACCAGACCCGTAGACCTTGTGTCCGCAGGCTACACACTCAAGTCTTTTCACCACGACCCTACAGCTGAACCCGGATGGTGGTTCAAAAACAGGTTTTCGGATGGGAGGACCAAAATTTCATTTTATTTGTCCATGACTCTCGGTCGCAAGTTATAACGGCTTTTTCCAGGCAATGTCTGGTCGCAAAACAAAAGTTCAGGCTCAGTAGTGTCCAATCGAAGTGGTGATGGTATTGCTCTTTGGAGAAGATCGTCACTTTCTCGCTCAGAATTTGTCCCTGTGACGCGTGCGTCACTAAAAGGCAGAAAACGAGGCACTGTTTCAGTTTCCGAGTCAGCAATTCCCTCCTGGACCCACCGGTCATATGGTAGAGGCAAAGGGACCCTCTTACAGTGTACGCCGTGGATCCAGTTTTTCTTCCCTTGTACTCGCACTGCAGATCTTGTGGACAAAATCACCAAATAGGGGCCAATCCAGCGGGGCTGATCGTTCTTTGTCCGCTGAAAGTTCTTGATTAACACCCACGATCCGGGATTGATTGCATGCCCTGGATCTTTAGAAGCCTGAGGCAGTGTATTATGAACCTGTTGGTGTAAAACACGCAATTTAGCCGTCAAATCATGCAAGTAATCAAGCAGTACAGGGTGTTCAATCTCGCTGAATTTCGTTGGCCTCGGCACTCCCCATATGTTAGCCGGGCGACCAAACACTATCTCATGAGGACTAAGTCCTACTCGGGAATGTACGGTCATCCTAGTTGACAACAGTGCTAATGGCAACGCATCAGGCCATTTAAGGCCAGAGCTTGCTTGTATCTTGGCCAGTTTTAGTTTAAGAGTGCCATTATAGCACTCAACTAATCCAGCTGATTGGGGATGATTTGCAGCGTGAAATTTCTGCCGGATTCCTAAACCTTCACACACTCGTTTCATCACTTGACCCACAAATTCACCCCCATTATCACTCCACACCATTCTCGGCAAACCAAACCTAGGGAAGAACTCTTTGAGAAGGGCTTTCGCTGTGGACAAGGCAGTATTATCTTTCAGAGGATATGCCTCTACCCATCTTGAAAAGGCACAAACAACAATGAGTACGTATTTCAAATTGTTGCACCTCTCCATGTGGATGAAATCTAGCTGCAAAACCTCGAACGGATACGTTGGAGGCGCAAAATGACCAGCTGGAGTTGGGGTTCCCTTACCAGGATTGTATTTCAAACAAACCATACAATTTTTGACCACATTCTCTGCACATTTGGGAATTCCAGCATTTTGCCACACTGGAGCCAATAACTTACAGATTCCTTTCACACTGATGTGGGCCATCCCATGTGCCATTGTAACCACTGCAAGCACATATGTATCGGGTAACAACCATCGCTGATGCTCCGACAATTCAACCCAACAACCATTTGCATCCAATTTACCCGTACTCTCTCTCCACGTACTTAATTCCTTCTCCGTAGCTTCAGCTTGGATGGACTTCACACTCTCTATCGTATCTTCACACATTCCAACGTCACCAATCCATCTTGCAGGGCCCGCAACATACATTCGACTCACCACATCTCTTGCTGTTTCTTTCGCAACTTCATCAGCAAACATATTACCGCGACCAACGTCGTCAGTGATCTTCTTATGTGCACTGCATTTCACAATCGCGACTTGCAATGGCAAAGTAAGTGACTCCAGGAGCTCATTCACCAATTGACCATGCTGTATTTTCGTACCGTGAGACGTGAGGAACCCACGTTCCTTCCACAAGCGTCCAAAACTATGGGCCACACCAAACGCATACTGGCTATCGGTATATATGGTCACTTTCATTCCTTTTGATAATACACACGCTCTCATAAGTGCAGTCAACTCTGCTGCTTGAGCTGAATTATGTGGGATACGTGCAGTTTCAACAATCGTATGTAAAGTCGTGACAGCATATGCCGCAGTCGTATCACCATTCGGAAGCTTGAAGCATGACCCATCCACCCATAAGGTACCATCATACTTTACAAGAGGAGTGTCCCTAAGATCTACTCTCCCTTTCGTTTCTTCTTCTGTCCTAAGAAAGCAATCATGCTGTTCCGGAACATCTGTCTTTGTTATAATTGGCAACAATGTAGCTGGGTTCAGCGTGTTGCATTTTCTTATGTGCACATGGCTCGCTAAAAGTGTCAACTCGTAACCTGACAATCGAGCACTAGTTAAGTGCTGTGTCTTGGTCCTGTTTAACAAAATATCCACTGCATGTGGGACCATCACGACCAGCGTATTATTCATCACCAAACCAGCAGACTGTCGAATAGAAACAGCTGCTGCCGCTGTGGCTCTCAAACAACTCGGCAACGCTCTAGCTACCGGGTCCAAAATCGACGAGAAATATGCACATGGACGTTGCTTGTCCCCAAAAGACTGTGTTAACACTGATAATGCACATCCTTCTCTCTCATGGACATACAGCGTAAAGGGCTTGCTGTAGTCGGGGGTACCCAACACAGGAGCCGAACACAATGCATCACGCAATTCGGAAAAACTTTTCTGACAATCTTCGGACCAAGGAAGGGGATTCGGCGTGTCTTTATAGGTCAATGCTACCAAAGGTTTAGCCATCAATGAAAAATTCGGTATCCATTGTCTGCAATAGGATGTAATACCTAAGAAAGCACGCACTTCTCTCTGTGTCATTGGCACACTTAATTTTGCAATTGCCTGAATTCTTTCTGGGGTCAATCTTCTTCCCTCTTTCGATAAGAGGTGACCTAAATAGGTCACTTCTTGTCGACAATACTGTAACTTGGAAAGAGACACTTTGTGGTGTAAATCAGACAAATGACGCAACAATGACAAAGTGGCTTCTTTACAAATCTCCTTAGTATCTGCAGCAACTAACAAATCATCGACGTACTGTAGAAGGGTAGCGCCATCAGGTAACACAAGAGTGTCAAGCTGAGACTTCAGAGCCTGACTATAGATAGAAGGACTTTCACAAAAACCTTGAGGAGCTCTCTGAAATCGGAAGCTTCGGCCTCCTAAACAGAATCCAAAAATATCCCTGCTCTCTACGGCAATAGGGATGCTGAAGAAAGCATTCTTCAAGTCAATCACCGAGAACCAAGTGGCTGAGGCTGGAATCATTGTCAGTAAAGCAGTGATATCGGGAACGACTGGAAACTGTGGCACAACTATCTTGTTTACCTCTCTAAGATCAATCACAAACCTGTAAACAGGTGGCTGAGAAGAGTCAGTATGCTTCAAGACAGGTAAAACAGGACTATTGCAAACATTACCTCTTGTCTCTTCAATTACATTTTTCTCAATCAAATCATAAATGATCGCTAGCAACGCTTTTTCACCTTCATTAGAGATCTTGTATTGGGGAATGCGCGGCATTTTAACATTGGCTTTCAACGTTACAACATATGGCGGTATTTCCAAAAGACCTACATCATTGGGACCAGTAGCCCAAAGAATATCAGGGAGAAACGACAATTCTGTTGGAAGTTTGTCCTTTGACAAATATATTGGTGAAACCACTGTCTTACCCAATGTGAGTTGTACTCCCGAAGGAGAACAATACAATGTCGCATACAATCTTTTCAGCAGATCCAATCCTAACAAGTTCTCACCACAACCTGTCGTTAGAATAAGTGGTGCTTCGATTTCACAAGGTCCAACAGAAAGAGACATAGGGCTAGAAATCGGGTTCCTAACCGGGGCGCCAGAAAAACCTACTGAAACATTAGTTTCGCCAGACAAAGGTGCGCCAGGGAATTTAGAGTGCATAATAGAACTCTTTGTAGCACCAGTATCCAACAGAAAAGGCTCTGACACACCTGATGTAATCACCTCAATATAAGGTCCACTCTGATCTACTGGAACTGAAACAACTCCCTCTCTTTGTCTATGGCTGTCCTAGCAATCATCACCTTCCATACTCTCACCTTCTGCATAGTAGTCATCAGCATAGTACTGAGTCGTCCTACCAGACGCGTTATTCTGCTGATCAAAACTATTCATTGAATTTTGAGGAGGAAATGGGCGCGCGTTCTGGGTGAAATTTCCGCGTCCTCTAGCTCTAGGTGCTTGTGGAACACCTCGACCTCTTGCGCCAGAAATACCATTCATACGCTGCAACAAAATAGGGCAATTATATTTAAAATGACCTTCTTCCTTACAATATGAACATTGGTTAGGGCCTATCAGAGCACGTTGTTGAGGATACTCAAACCTTTGCGAATTCCTCTGATACTGTTGAGGTTGCTGATAGTCACGCTGATTACTACGAGGCGGATACGCTTGTTGTAAAAGAACCTTTGTTTTTAACTCTTTAGTTTTCTTGTCTGCTCTATCTTTCTCATCTTTATCTCTATTTTCGTAGTATTGTGCAGTAGCCAATATCTGTGCTGAAGAGGAAACGGCCCAAGAACTCTCTGAATCTTTCAATTTTTTACACAATTCGGGAAGCAAATTATGCACAAACTTGTCAACAAACAACCTTTGACCACCTTCTGTACTCATATCCTGACCACTGTGGTCGATAAATGTCTCTTCAAACCTAGTGAAGAAGTCAGATACACTTTCCTCCTTCTTCTGCTTGCATGCAGACAATTTATCCCAATTTACACGCATTGCAGGCATCAAAGTCTTCATGTAAGTAACGATCCTACCAGGGAGGTCTGCTACTAAAGGCTCTGGTTTAGCACCGCCTACTTGTCTGTCATTTGCCGCATTGATATTAATCCATGTGTCCCCTAACTCCGGCGCATGATCCGTGTGACGGATCACTCTCCATAAAGGCTGTGGGACCACATTTCCAAACAACATGTCTATATCAGCTAAATTCATAACACAGGAGTCTGCAGTCTGTGATAATTCCTTATAATAACCTGCAGGGTTTTTACGGGGGTCGGGTAGAGTCTGCTTAAGAGCCAGGACTTCAGTTCGCTTCCATGGAACATGTACCCACACACGTTGAAAATGAGGCTGAATAGGTGGAACAGCATTTAGGTCTCCTTCTTTCCAAACTGGGGGAACTTCTCTCATGGGATACTGTCTGACCTTCCTTTTAACAGAGGGTTCTGGCTCAAACAACAGTCGAGAAATACCCTCACTCCTAAATGATAATAATGTCGCAACTGCTTTCTCAATATCGGAACCCACAATGGTGCCTTTGGAAAACTCAAACCGTACACGACACAACTCAGGCGGATTGGCCTCCATATCACAATCTTTTAATCTTTCAAGAAGAACTTCGCACATTTTGTCAAAAACATATCTCTGTTTCGGTGCTTGCCATTGGTGGAAGACATCCATAACAGACTCTAACTCATATCTTGTAGGGTCAGTGACCCATTTATGCGCCAAATGATCCAATACTCCCTTCTCTCTAGAATCGGGCAATTGGCTACGCAATTGTTTACGCTCTAAAACGGGGGTCGTAGTCGGTGACCCAAAGAAAGGAGACAAAATACTAGTAACAGTGTTTGTCATTCTCTGTCGGACAGAAGGAGAAGTTGACAAATGAACAGGAGGAAAAACAGGAGGAGACAAAGCAAATGCAGAGGCAGTGTCAGAAGGGATAGTGTGGAGGGAAATAGATGCAGGGGGCAAAGTCATAGGAAGTAAAGATGAAACAGGTAGTAAAGGTGGCAGCCCTTGAGGGGGCTGCGCCATAGTAGTAGGTGCCAACTGAAAAACAGCTGGTGGTTGTGGAAGAACCGGAGGTACAACAACTGGGGGTTGTACAACTAAAGGTTGCGGAGGTGCTGTAGCACTCTGCGCATAAGGAGGTGGTGAATTCAACAAATGAGACATTAAAGGATCCTTCTCAAGTTCCTTCACTGTATCTTGCTGAAGAGGTGGCAAAACTGGATAACATTTATCAATTGCCAATTTACGTTGCCTGTGCAGCTGTTCACTCGCTTGTTCCTCTTCATCATCCTTATACTGCATAGCAGCTTGCATTATTGAAATACCCTTTTCTCTTTTATTCTTCTTTACTAATTTAATTTCTTTCTGTTTGGCTTCTTTTCGCCATAGGCGGAAAGAGTCAAACATCGCCGGCCGGGCTTTCTTCTTAAAAAGTCTAACCTCTAAATTATCCAGAATTTCGGTGTCAAAACTACCATATTGGGGCCACTTTAGGACACCATCTTTCCTTGTGTACCTAACCCATACGTTATTATACGTGATAGGGCCCACTCCATGCTTCACGTAGAGCTCATAGGTTGGAGTTCCAATTGGAGGAACCGGACACGAGTCCTCCAATCGGGAATCCCTATTACAACCAAGACAAAACAAATTTCCAAGTCTGCTAAGACCAGGCATCTTCGCTCACTAGTCTAGCTTCAAACTTCAAAGGATTATCGAATACGACAGTCTCGTGAATACACGAGTCCTTCGGCTTTGGTACTTGCAAGTTCCAAATCAAAAGATCCTAACAAATCAAAGATCCCATGGGATACCCAAAACTAAGAACCAAGACTAAGGACTGGGAGACGCTCCACTTATACTTAACTGAGGTATCGATGACGTCACCAGAAGACTCGTCTATTGTCTCGCTCTACAAATCATAAAAGGGTCCAAGACAGGGCGATAGTCAGGGCAGCAGTCCTTCGTAGCCGTCGGGACGCGGGGAACCTCGCAGCAAAGACTTTCGGACCACGAACGACATACAGGGGTCGATGAAGTGGTTGGCCTTCCTCCAGAATTTTACACGAAGCTCCTCACGACCTCTGGCTTGGACCGGTACCGCTGAAATCGCCCCACGTTGGGCGCCAATTGAAGTACTGGGTTTTATTGGACCCAGCGGTGCCAGGGAACACACCCAATGACCTCGAGTTCTTCCTGTCTCAGACTACAGAAACACAGAGTCTTCTTGGTGGCTTCAAAGATCAATTTATTGGCTGCAGCCAGCAACAGGTATCCTAGAAGTACAACAATGTGTATGTTCTCAGGAGACTGCCTTCTCATGGAAACCAGCTATCTCTTTTATACAGAATATTATGCTTTAGGCAAACATTCCTTATTTTTACAGTGGGTCATTCACATATTTCTTACAACAAAAGAAAAGACAGATTCATGATGACAAGCCCATTTTCAGTTTGTCCAGCCCACAACCAAATACCCAGTGAGGCCCAACACCTGCAACAGATATAATCTGGACCCCTAATAAAACCGGGCACCTCCTCCTCGTAAAGCAGGTCATAAAGAAAGAGCAGTGACAGGTGTGAATAAGATTTAGATATAGATGTGTGCAATGAAGGGTTTATGGCATGCTGCACCTGGGCCCCTAATCTCGATCGGCCACTGGGAACTAAAACTGGCCGAACAGGTTCTGGCTCTGGACAGTGGAGTCAGCTTGCCCAGGTTACTGAAAGTGTACGTGTCCCCTAAGGCGCGTTTTGGCTTGAGACATTGCCTTATGTGAGGGCAACCACAAAATGGCTGCCGTACACAAAATGGAACCCGAGGGTTCACAAGGGAATCGTTAATATTAGAGTGATCCCGTCACTCGAATATGACGCAAATACTCAGATATAGCATACCTGTCATTACCGGTCTGCTGATACCAAAATCGTCATGTTACAATGATGTTAATGACACAGGTCCAGAATTTTCAGTACCACACTTCCAATGTCCAATCTGATGACAAAGATGACACGCAGTGGTCTTCTTCAATGTCGCCACATCCATCCCGTCTTGGGATCTATAGGTTTCCCTTTTCCCTGACCATGCCCATTTTGGTTCCCTTGGTAGTTTCCCTGTCTTCTGCCCAGCGTCCTTCCGTTAGATTGGACCTGAGCTGGTTGCATCTGAACAAGCATCAACTTGTCCTTCTGCTTCTGGTTTTTCAAGTCCACTTCATCACTACAGTACCTCGCATACCGCAAGATTTCGTCTACCGGCTTGTTCTGCCAACAGATCAAATGTTGCTGTATCATGAGGCTAACCTCTGATCTCAATCCTAGGACAAACTTTGAGACAAACTGTCCCATATCCTTGGGGTCTAAGGTATCTAGTCCACTATACTGTTTAAAAGCTTGCAAGAGTCTTTCATAATACTCATGCACTGTCTCCTTGGGTTCCTGCAATGTTCGATCTATCTTAACCCAATCAATGTCTTGAGGCGAGATCTTCAACTTCAACCATGTAATCACTTGTTCAAACTTTTTCATGACTATAGGTGACGGACCATTTGTAACAGCATCCATTTCAGGTTCGAAGGTCGGCCACTCAACTGCAATTTTACAAGCTGACCACAAGTCTCCTGGTACTACTATATCAAACAAGGTGTTCAAATCAATCCACAATACCTTCGAAATTTTAACAAAACAGTCGACCTGTTTGTACCACTCTACGGGTTTTTCCCTCAGCCGAGGAAAATCATTTGTAAATGCAGCCAAGTCACCTCTACTCCATGGCACATGCACGTACCCTCCGTTCTGTACTTCTCGTAAAGGATAGTTCCCTACGCCCGTCGTCCCTCCCCCCGGAGGCGGCGTTTCTCCTACAGTCTTTTTGGCAATCTTCTTCTTCGACCACCTTTCCTCCCATTTGTTTAGCATTACCCATATACGCATCCCTACAATCAGGTCTTTAGCATGCGTCCTTAATCCTGTGACCCTTTTCTCCTCCAGCTCTTGATCACTATATTGCAACCTATGGGATCCTTGCAACGATTTCGTTTTATTCATATCCACCTCATATTTCTTGGCCAATTCTGTCAATTTCTCATGTGCGGCCCTCGCTTTACGAGTCACATCCTTTGCTACAAAAAGCAGCTCGTCTGGCTCATAGATCTCTATTCTCTCAAAGGCAGGTTCCCACTAATCATTTCGTCTACCTCTGCCTTTAGTCTCACTACATCCAGCAACCTTGCCTTCACGGCACTCCTCAAAATTTCTCGACAAGCCGCACCATTCCGCTCGTCATAATCACTGCTTTGTTCTCGTGGCTTGCTCTCTTCTATCGTATTCCTGGAACCTGGTCTGTTTCCTGAGTTGTCTTGCTCCACATCTCCTGGCATCCTATCACTGTGATTCCTTACAGGTGGTACCCACATTCTCAAGTCCGATCTGGACTCGACCAAAGACCCTGGTATTACCGGTCTCACATCCACCTGTCCGCTAGAGGAGTCTGCGGTGGCTGGCAGTGGCGTGCTCGCTTCTATGGGCTTCGGAGAACGGACCATTCCCTCCTCTACGCCATTCCCTTCAACGCTGATCCCCTCTCTCCCTGTCGTCTGCATTAGACTTCCTTCACTTACTCGATCTGGGTCATACACCGATACTATAGGACCAATGGTAACAGGTACCGTCAGGGAGTCCGGCAATCGCATATTCCCATGGAAGATTGGGTTCCTACTCCCTCCGTTCCTGTGGAGATTTTTCCCACTACTCTCACATTTGTCTGATTCTGTGACTCACCCGTCCTTCCTGCCACAATCGAATTTCCTTCGCTATATTCTGGATTTAAGGGAGGTGGTCTCTCTGACAGCAGTCTGTCTAACAAGCTGTCATTCGTATCACTGTCATCTTCCTCTGCACTCCTTTCCTGTGTACCTCCCGTTTTCTCTATCAACGGATATAATCTATCTCCCTCAATTGTTTCCACTCTCCACCTTTTCTCCAGTGCATCCCATCTCGCATCTTGAAATGCCCTGATCGACTTCTTCACCCTTTCCTGACTTCTGTCTCTCTTCCTGTCATACGCTGCTCTAATCCATGCATGTAGCGCCTCAAACTGTGTGGGTCTAGGTAGTGGTCGCAAGGAAGACATCACAGATTTCAACTGATATAACACTTCTAACCTGAAGGTACCATAGCGTGGGAACGTCAATTCTCCCTCTCCTTCTGTCATTTTATGCCAATTCTCAAGCCAAATTATAGTATGTAATCCCACATTCTTAGCCATGTAATGTGCTGGCGTATCCTCGGGAGGCGCTTCCTCTCCTCCCCGAGTAACCACATGTCTATCACCTCTACAGAGTTCTCGTAAAACTTTAAAACATTTCATGATGAAGCAGATTTCCGTTCGCGCACAAGATTTTGTTTTTACTTCTTGATTTCAATCCACCAATGCCAGCGCGACTCACACCAACCGGCCTATCGCAGCGTGGTACTGTCTGACGTCACTCTTCCTCTGCTCGCAGCAGTTCCCCTCCTTCACAATTCACCTCTCTCGCTCACACGTGTCCCAATCACACTCTGAAGTAACTGTCTGTCCTACCGGACAATCACCTCTCTGACTGTCGGTCCACCAATGACCGAACAGCCTCTCGAAACTATTGACCTCAAATCTGGCAACTGTCTGTCCGCGAACGACCAGACAATCACCTCTCACACAATTGTTAGGATCCAAACACTCAATGTTCTACACACAATAACCTACGACCAGCGTCGGTTATTCACACACTCACGCATACGCTCCCTATCATCAGTGGGTTAATCAACGACGTCTCAGGACTCCCACAACCTCTGGTCAACAATCTCAGCTCTGGGTGTCTTCTACACCACAATCTATTATCCCGGGATATCGAATCAAATCTCTTGGCCCCGCGCGCGCTCACGGTCCGATCCTCAATCACACGACTCTCATTCCAACTCCGCAAGACATCACACAACAATTAAACACCGCAATCTGACAAGCATCACCCGGTTCATACTCACTCTACCACGAACTGCTACTTCCGCCACACCGTCACTCTCCGTCAGTTTTCAGCGACCGCCGACGTCCTCCTCTTACGATCCACTGGATCACCATCACTCGGGCTCTATGGTGCAAATAATCCCTTATCCTAATCTAGATCTCCCCTTACTATCAGAGGAAACCATCCTACTCTGCTACCAACTGATAAAGCAGGATTCTTATCTTATCTCCTCATCACTAAGAATCCTCAGGTCGCCAGAATCTTTTTACCTGCTGAATAGTGTGAAGGGAAGAAATCCAATTCAGTTATGCAACGATCTAGAATCCAGTTACCTTCAATAATCACGGACTCCGAATTCAGATTTGTTGGTTTATTACAGCCAAGAATAACTGCACATGCAAGCACCTCAACACGAGGTTAAAGAAATAGATGGTCCTCCTACGCAGGAGTCTCATCCGACTCAGAATAAGAAGAATCGTTAGCTCCAGAAGTATTAAACAAACAATAACTGCTCCAATCTCTATATTATTCTTCATTTACCTAAATAAGCGTAAAACATTAAACTGTCCCTACTCTACCCCTAAGGTGACATACCTACTTAACGAATTTCCCCAGGCAAGAGTAAAAGAAAAGGTGTCAGCTGTGAAGACTTCCTAAGAGGTGCACTCACTTAGCATTTCGAGCTCGTTCTAAGATGCTCCTTCCTAATAGATCTCTCTCTTTGCCCTTCTCTCTGGTCTCCTCTACCTCCTCTCTCCTCTCCCCCCTCGGGGCACTGTCCCTAATACAAAATCCACATACAATTGAACACGCCCTTGTCACGCCTCTTCGGCCAGGTCTTCCTTCTCGTACTTTTCCATCGAAACTCTTACTTCATCCAGGACGGTTACAGCGACCTTGAGTCCCAGGCACCTTCTCCGCTGAAAGTATCATCCCTACATTCCAGTATACTCCCATCTCAATGCTTCCTACCACCCTAACTCCTAAAACAAAGAGCCAGTCTTTTGCTAACGAGGCATGTGTCCTTGCACCTGCAACAGAAGATACATTTCAACAGACTTTCCCTCTGTACGAATCTACCAACTGTGCCCAGAGAGCCTTTCCAAGAGAACACCTTCTCTGCCTACAAAATAAGCTAACATAAGAACGAACAGGCCTTCCCTTGACGTATATGCAGTCAGGCCTTTACACATTTTAAACACACAATTCTTAATTACTTCTTTAAACATAGGCTCATACATTACATATGCAAAAATAAACTACACGTGCAACTTAATATCATACATGTTTACTACTGCATTTTTAACTACACATGAACTAAATCATCTATGCATCATTTTAAACACATTTCAATTAAGGATTACATTTGCGTAATTCTAATAACACAACTACTCTCTTATTCACTCTTAATAATACGATTTAGAACTACATTTTACTGGCTATTCATTAATACATGTCTAGATATATTCGGATGCGGACTAACTGTGATTATGATGCACCCCTACAAATTTCACGAGAACAGGGCGCTCTATCACTTGGTTGAATAACTTTTGGTTATACAGTTACTTGTGGTACGAATGTGTGTATGAGAGTTTGCGGTGAAATTGTAAAGGCGGGTGAGCCGCTGCAAGGAGTGAGAAGTGACGTCAGGGTGCGCCGCGCTGTGATAGGTTGGTTGGTGTAACGCCGCGCTGGGATTGGTGGAAGTTCGTTAGCAGTTGAACCGCGTAATTTGGAGCTTGCAATTGATTGATTTAACAATGAGATGTTTTAGGGTATTGTGAGATTTGTGTAGAGGTGACACAGGGGTAGTGACTCGGGTAGGGGAAGAAGCCCTGCCAGAGGACACACCGGCACATTACATGGCAACGAATGTAGGACTTCATACTATCGTGTGGCTTCAGAATTGGCATAAAATTACAGAGAAAGAGGGTGAATTGGCTTTCCCTCGTTATGGGTCTTTTCGTATGGAGGTGCTGACCCAGCTGAGGGGGGTGATGAATGCATTGAAACCTCCCCCTAGACCCACACAATTTGAGGCATTAGATGCATGGATGAGAGCAGCTCTAGTAAAAAAGAGAGAGGCTTCACACGGGAGGATGAGAAAAGCAATGAAGGCATATCATGATGCTAGATGTGATGCTCAGTTGAAGAGATGGAGAGTAGATATTATAGAGGGAGAACGCTTGTACCCACTTCTTACAGTAGGACAGGGGGCTGAAGGGAAAAAGAAGACAGAGGAGGACAGTGATACAGATGACAGCTTTCTTGACAGATTGCTAGCGGACCGTCCTCCACCTTGCGATCCTAGATTACAGACAGAGAGGGTGCGCCCATTAGAAGAGCAGTTAGGTGCGGAACAACTGAGTTTAGGGGAACAAACGGCAGGAGTAAGAGGCAAGATTACAATGGTACGCATTCCGGGAGGGTCAGGAGGAAGAAGGTATTCAAACAGTGATCCAGAACCACCTGTAGGAAACATGCAGTTGCCAGATGCTTTGTCGGTACCAGTCACAATAGGGCCAGTGGTTCCGATATATACTCCTAGAGAAAGAACTGAGGACAGTCCTCAGCACATAAGTGAAGGGGAAGAGACAATGTCTGGAG
Source organism: Calotriton arnoldi (assembly GCA_963921515.1). Taxonomy (NCBI): domain Eukaryota; kingdom Metazoa; phylum Chordata; class Amphibia; order Caudata; family Salamandridae; genus Calotriton; species Calotriton arnoldi. Next base: position 792,990 of record CAWUFW010002774.1, on the reverse strand, counting down.
GGAGCCTTGCAATGAGTGGGACAGGTTTCTGTCGAATACCAGTAGAATCTAGTACTCCACTGCCAGCTACAGAATAGATAGTGGGGCAGAATGAGGACGGATAGGTGCTCTAGCGAATTCTAGGTCTGACCTTCGAATGTGGGTTCAAACAGTGAGAGAATCAATGATGCCGAGGGAAGAGATAAGCAGGAGACAAGAAGCGCCTAAAGTACTGTTTGGGCCACAGGTGATTTGTGCAGGTGACCATTGGAGAAGTCGAAGTTGTGAAAGAGAGAGACACCCAGATTCGAGGACAGAAGAGGGTGCAGTTCCTAGGTGAACCCAAAGTTGTGACAGGGAAGATACACGAAAAGAGGAAATTCAGAAAGTGTTAAAAAGTGCAATAAAGGTGCCAATGTTAGATGTGGTACGATTAAAGGCAGAACTAGACGAGGTGATTGAAGGTAATCTACCCCTGATCAAAATTGATACGTATGACTCAAGCGAACTACTGTTCGTAGCAAAGGACATGACAAGAAAGGGCAAACGAGCTTATGATGCATTGTTGCTTCTGGCACAAAGGTATGAGGTTGATTTGTTAAAGACTAAACTGACACAGGGTTCTTGCAGATTAAATTACTCAGATAAGGATTTGGAAGAGAAGCGAACAAGTGGATTAAAAGCACAAATTAGAGAACTAGTGATGGGGATGCAGACATGGAAAGATTTAGATAGATGGAAAGAAAAATGGGCCAAAAAGAAAAGCTTCCAGACTGGAATAGGGAATACTCCGCCTCCGGGTGGAGGGACGGGAGCTGCAGGAAATTTCCCCCTCAGGGAGGTACAGAATGGAGGGTATGTACATGTGCCATGGAGCAGGGGTGATTTAGCAGCGTTTACGAATGATTTTCCTCGGCTGAGGGAAAAACCTGCTGAGTGGTACGAGCAAATAGACAGGTTTGTAAAGATTTTGAAGGTATTGTGGATTGATTTGAACAGCTTGTTTGATATCGTAGTGCCGGCGGATTTGTGGGCAGCGTGTAAGATTGCCATTGAGTGGCCTACTGTAGAGCCGCCTAGAGATTCATTGACTCATGGTCCTTCACCTGATGTAATGAGAAAATACGAGCAAGTGATTACATGGTTGCAATCGAAGGTAGCTCCTCAAAGTGTTGATTGGTTGAAGATTGATCGTACCACCCAAGACACTAAAGAATCAGTACATGATTATTACGAACGCTTGTTGTTGGCTTTTAAGCAGCATAGTGGATTAGATACAATTGAACAGAAAGATATGGGACAGTTTGTCTCGAAGTTTGTTTTGGGACTGAAATCCGACATTAGCCTGATGATACAGCAGCTCTTGATATGTTGTAGCAAACAACAATGTCTCAAGGGTATCGTTTCAAGGGGCAGATATACATATATGTGTGTAATGACACAAGTACTTAGACAGGATTTAATCCAAAAAAGGAAACAAACCAAGGAAACAAATCAAATAAATGCAAAATGTATTTCATGTAATAAACATGTTGGACATATTAACTTCATATGTTCAAGCACATGAGTCAGTAGCACTGCGTTACATTCAATGGTATGTAACCAACAAAATACTGTGCACAAGTGCTCGTGAAGTGTGGTGACGGCGCAAGTGACACATGACGTGGTATGAACAGTGAGAATGATGGGCGCAACAATAAGTGAGATAAAACCACGAATTATATGTTCAGGATACCGCAACAACAAATGACAAGAGAAATCAATTTTAAAACGTGTAGGGTATCCGTAGTTAGGGGCGCCAAAAGTTCCACTGTGGGAGTCGACGGCGTTTCGGCCTGCTAAAGTCTTAGGCCATCATCAGGACCAGGTTACAGTAATTCGATTGCAGTGCTGGGGAAAGAAGGATAAATATGGAAGGCTCGATACGCTCAGTGGACAAGAAGGGACAGGTGGTTTCCTGAAAAAGGGGAAGAGGGGGAGAGAGGTAGAGGTGGAGCCCTGATAGAGTCAAGGATTAAAAAGACCGCTGCTAGAAAAACGCGTGTCTAGGCTCCTGAAAGGAAAAAAGAAGTGAAAAAAGCGCTTAAGAGAAAACGTGTTAAACTCACTCATGGTAGCCAGGAATAATTAATCCAGGCAGTAGTCCAGGCCTTGCAAAGCTCGGGACACGAAGAAAGCTACTGAAGAGCTTCAAGTAGTAAGGATGTCTGTTGGAAAAGAATTGACGCTCAGGCAAGCAGGCAAAGGGTAAAAGGGGAGTGTGTGATGGATACATCTATCATGCAGTTAACTGTCCTGCAGTTTGAAAAAATTAGGGGGACGACGGTGATTAGGAATGAGGTAATCACCGATTGGCAGTAGATTCCATATTACTAACCTGTGTATGTTGGAATATTAAGTGTCTGGTAAGGAGGGGAACCAGGAAAGAGAGACCATGCACATGCTGGAATAGGAGCGGAGGGTGGGGGGAGGGGAGGGATGAAGGCCGTTGCGCTGGTCGGCACTGATGGCGTTAATTAGTATGGAAATTACAGAATAAGAGATTCTTGCGGGAAAAGGAAAGGGCATAGAACGAAGCCAAGGCAGTGGGCGAAATCGTCTGGAATACCTACTGCAAGTTTATCAGTCAGGGGAAAGGGAAGGCATGAATGCGGGACACCCTAAAGCAGACGGGCGCTAAGAAAGTCCTGAGTTAAACGAAGGGACACTAAAGAGGAACCATCACAGTGGTCCGGAATGCCTACCGCATAGTGCCTGTCAGGGGAAGGGTGCACAGTAAAAGGGGGACAATCCGGCTGCCAATCAGCCGTAAACAGTGAGCGCGCAATGAAGTACTTACTCAAAGTTATCAGAAGTAAGACAGCGGGCAGCCTGTAGGTCTGTCAATATGTCTGGAATCAATCATAAAGTGCCGGCAGGAGTCAGGCTGTGTATACGTGAGCGCAAAGGAGGACGCGTTTAAGAGCGTTACGCCGGTCACGTGATGAGAACGGGGTTGTAACGCTAGAGCGCGCATTTAAGTTAGTAGAGGGGATTAGTGAAGACAGACTAGAGTGAAAAGAAAAATGATTACAACGTAGATGGGAGCTCCATAGATTAACATAATTTGGAAAAGTTGTAATTGGGGAAACGAAATAACAATATTTAACAGTCACTCTGGGCGAGGAAAAATGATGATCATACATGTTAATTATTAATATTACACTACACATCAATGTGGTAGATTTCCAAATCGAAAGCAATTAGTTCGGTTGGCATTTGAATACCCACATAATGAGCGGTGACATGAGAAACCAACAGTTGTAATAGCCAGCTACAAGGAACAAAATCAGAAGATTAAACAGAAACAACACAGACAGTAATGATAGTACTTAAGATCGCAAGATTATAATTGATCAAGATAGCGTCATTGAACATATAAAACATTTATACAGCTGGCAAAACCATAGAATGGAAGGAGACTAGTCAACCATATTGGCTATATTGGAAACCATCAGGGGTTGAGGGACAGAGGCGGTGTCCGCAATGTGTGTTTTTATACTGAGGCTGCGGATGGATGGAATATTTGAAGTTCAGACAAGGGTCCGAACAAGATAGGTTGGGGCAAGATTTTAAGAAAGTGTAGTATTCCATTCGTCCAAAGTGTTCAGGCCCCGTTCAATTGTATTAAGACGGGCTATCCAACGGCATTCGCATCGGTTCAGGAGTCTTTGGATATCACCTCCTCTTCTGGGGATGGAAGGTTGGTCAATCACCATCCAGAAAATTTCATTCTCATTGTGATTGTGTTCCTGATAGTGTGTAACCAATGGTGCAGTAGTTACCGCGCACCGAATACGGCTGCGGTGTTGTAGAATTCGGTCCTTCACCATCTGAGTAGTCTGTCCAATGTATAAGAGATTGCATGGACAACGGATCGAGTAAATAACATTCTGCGATCTACAGTTGGTAAATGATTTTAGATCGTACTTATGTCCATTATGTTCGAAATGTTTAATGTTCAATGTTAATGGGCATACAGAACATCTATGGCATTTATTGTGTCCAATAAGTGGTGGTAGATCCCAAAGTCCTCTGACAGTTGTCTGTTTAGTAGTCGTATCAGGCCATGTAATGGCATGTACCAGATGATCAGAAAGGTTTTTGCCCCTTCGGTATGAGAACAAAGGTGGTTCGTTGAATATATTGAGGGGAGTCAGTATATTCCAGTTGGCTCTGATGGCTTTTGAAAGTTTATTGCTTGAAGGCGAAAAAGTGGAGACAAAGGGAATGCGTGAATTAGTTCTTTTCTCCTTGGGTATGAGTAAATTTTCACGGTGATTGTACCAGGCGCGTTTTCTTGCTCTTGTTACTAGTTTTTTAGGGTAGCCGCGTGTGATGAGTTTTTCGGTTAAGACCTTCGCCTCCCTGAAGAAGTCCTTTCTCCATTTGCAATTACGGCGAATCCGTAAGAATTGTCCGAATGGAAGGCCATCGCGTAAACCTCGAGGATGGTAGCTAGAATAGTGCAATAGGGTGTTTCGCTCAGTCGGTTTTCTGAATAGTGCAGAGCCAATCTTGTTGTCTTCTACTTGGAGAGACAAATCTAGGAATGGTAAGTTATTTTCCTTGGGGTCGACAGTAAATCTCAGATGTTGTTGTTGCGTATGTAGCCAATCCACAAATTGAAGAAGGGTCGTCTTATTGCCTGACCAAAAGAGTAAAATATCGTCTATGTAGCGACGCCAGAAAGTTATATTATTTCTGAATGGATTAAGGTCAGTAAGAATGATGGTCTTTTCCAGATGGTGCACATAGAGAATGGCAAAATTCGGGGCAAAACATGCGCCCATCGATACACCTTTAACCTGGAGATAGTATGTGTCTTTGTAAAGGAAATAATTGTTCCCTAATGCGATTTCTAACAAGGACATCACAAAGTCAGTCGGGATTCTAGTTGGTTGTGGTCTTGTGTCCAGAAGTTCCTTTATGACCACCAGGCCCTCTTGGTGCGGGATATTGGTGTACAGTGACTCGATGTCCATACCGACCATCAATTCTGTTCCAGGTATAAAGGGGGTATCCTCGACGAGATTAATGAGGTCCATACTGTCGCGGACATAGGTATCTGTCAAGGGCACAAACTCTTTGATGATGTTATCAATATATTTTCCGATAGGCTCAAGGATTGAGCCACAACCAGACACGATCAGTCTGCCTGGCGGATTCTGTTGGTCCTTGTGGATCTTAGGCAAGACATAGAGTACAGGTGTACGTGGATGGTTGTTGTTCAGATATAGAGCTTCCTTGTTCGTTATGATGTTCTTATCTTTGGCAGATTCTGTTATCTGTAGGATTTTAGCCCTGATCCCGGGTAATGGATCACCTGGTAAGATGCAGTAGTGTTCATTGTTGCCCAGTTGGCGTAGAATTTCAATGTCATACTTAGTATGGTCTTGGATGACGATTCCTCCGCCCTTGTCTGCGGACTTAATGATTATTGCCTGATTAGTCCTGAGGTTATTAAGGGCTTGTTTTTCTTGTATTGAGAGATTGTAAGGAACATATTCATGTTGGTTTTTAATGATCTTCATCTCGTGTAGAACCCTTCTTTCAAAGGTCAATATCTCTGTTGGCATTAGTATAGACGGTGGGTTAAAGGTCGAAGGGGGTTGGAAGGGGGAGTAGTTCCTTTGTTCTTGTGATGGTCTATCCGAGAAAAACTGTTTAAGTCTGATTCTCCTGAAGAATCTTAATAAATTTTCGTGAATTTCAAAAAAATTGCTTTTGTCCGTTGGGACAAAGGAAAGTCCTTTGCTTAAGAGACTAATCTCATAGGAGGAGAGATCATGTTGGGACAAGTTAAATATGGGGAGCGTTTTGCTTATACCCATATTCCCGTTGTCTGTTGTCAGTTCGGGCCCCATTGGTAAAATTTGCATCTGGTTTGCCGTTGATATGTTGGCAGAATAAGTTGGTGGATGAGATTCTGCGTTATGCTAAGTATTGCAGTGATCAAGTGGAATCGACACAGAAGAAGGATAAGTTGATGTTGGTGCAGTTGAGAAACGCTGATACGACGCAAGGGTTTGGAGGAGGTCAAGGTAGAGGCAGAGGAGGTGGAAGAGGAATGGGACAACAGATGGTGATCCAACCTGGTCAGGGTAGAGGAAGAGGAATGGATTCAGGTACAAGTGACTGGGTGGCTCAACAGAAAAGAGTCACTGCCTGTCATTATTGTCACAAAATCGGGCATTGGAAGCTCGAGTGTAGATCAAATCCAGAAAATCAGATACAGATGGAAGGAGAGGGACAGTTGACCGAGGCCGTCAATACTGTGACAAGACCCAGGTCTATGTATGGAGGAGGATATGAGCCGCAAGTGCAAGTATCTCAACCCCCTAGGATACCCATGCATAATCAGTTATACCATCAGATGTCTTATTTTGAAATACAAGACCGATTTGATAAACATCAAGATTCACAGGAGTGCCAGAAGGGGGTGCACGAGGAATGCACCTTAGATGCGATTCTAGAAGTAGATCAGAGTGGGCCGTTTGTAGATGCAGACGTGAATGGATATCCTGTCACTTTCTTATTAGACACTGGAGCTGCTCGCTCTACAGTGAGAACTGAAGTAGTCCCAAATTTGACTCTTTCGGGACGATCGATTCAAGTAGTGGGGGTTAGTAATCAGAAAATGACCAATCCATTGACAGACGAATTACCCGTGAGAATAGGACCATTCCGGGATAGACATCATTTTGTAGTGTGCAATTCAAGTCCGGTCTGTCTTTTGGGACGAGACCTTCTGTGCAAGCTTAATTGTACTATATCATGCACTCCAAGAGGTGTAGAATTGCAAACATATGATTACAATGCTGATTTCAAAATGGCTAACATGAGTCTGTGTGCAGAAATGTTTGTGGTGCTCACAACAGCAGAATTGCCACATGACTTGAGAGACTCAGTTGATCCGAAAGTGTGGGATTTTACAGGCAAGGATGTAGGTCTGATGAGAGGGGTTGAGCCAGTTAAGATACAGATCAAACCCAATGCTGAATTCCCACGAACACCACAATATAAGTTGACTCCAGAAACTGTGGCCGGCATAAGACCTGTGTTTGAGACTATGATTGCCCAAGGCATTCTGAAGGAGATAAGAGGAAGTCCCTGCAACTCACCTATCATGGGACTGCAAAAGCCAAGTGGCAAGTACAGAATAGTGCAAGATCTGCATCGGGTTAATGAAATTGTGATCCCATGTTGTCCTGTGGTACCGAATCCAGCTGTTATTCTATTCCAGATACCATGCAAAGCAGAATGGTTTACAGTGATAGATTTGTGTCACGCATTTTTCTCTATACCATTGCATGAAGAAAGTCAGTTTTTATTTGCATTTAGGATGGACGATCATGTATTAACATGGAAAAGAATCCCTCAGGGGTATACAGAAAGCCCCTCCATTTTTAGTCAATGTCTGAAAAAGAATCTTGAAGGACTGGTAATGGCCCACAACTCGGTCTTAGTGCAATATATAGACGACCTTTTGGTCGCGTCAGAGACTGAGGACGCTTGTAGGATTGACACTGTGGCGCTGCTGAATCATTTGGCAGAGAATGGACACAAAGTGTCTCCAAACAAATTGCAGTATTGTTTGTCTGAAGTTCAGTATTTAGGTCACTGGATTGAGAAAGGAAAACGAAGGGTGTCACCAGATCGCATAGAGGCGATTCTGCAAATGGGAACTCCGAAAACACAAAAAGAAGTCCGCATGTTTTTGGGAATGGTCGGCTATTGTCGACAGTGGATCCCAAATTTTTCCTTGCAAGCAAAGCCTCTGTTGAAACTGACTCGAAAGGATGTTAGTGATCCGGTACCATGGGATGACGAGTGCTTGAAAGCCTTCCGTGAGCTGAAGGAAAGTATCTGTCGTGCTCCAGCTCTCGGAATGCCGGATTATAACAAAGCGTTTTTGCTCTTTTGCTGTGAAAAGGAGGGATGTGCGTTAGCAGTCCTAGTGCAGACACATGGGAGTGCCCGTAGACCAGTAGCCTACTTCACAGCTACATTAGATCCTGTAGCTTTTGCGTTGCCCGGATGTCTGAAATCCGTTGCTGCAACTGGTGTCAGCATTGAAAGATGTGAAAGCATAGTGATGGGTTATCCGCTCATTGTTTATGTGCCCCATTCAGTAGAACTATTGATGACTCGAACGAAAACACAATATCTGACCAACAACAGACTTACCAAGTATGAGCAGGTTATCTTGGCTGCTGATAATGTTACCCTGAGACGTTGTACCACTCTGAACCCTGCTACATTGTTACCTATTCCGCAGGAGGAAGGAGATGAGGACTGTGAAGAGCATGACTGCCTAGATGTTACTGACCTATCCACCAAACCCAGACCTGACATTGTCGATGAACCTTTGTCCCAATCTGATTTGATCCTTTTTGTTGATGGTTCATGCATAAGAGACAATGAAGGGTATTTGAGAGCAGCGTTTGCTGTGTGCACCATCATGGGAGTAGTGGAAGCTGCCTGTTTAAATAGAGTATTTTCTGCTCAGGTGGCCGAAATTGTCGCTTTGACACGTGCCAGTATCGTTGCAGCAGATATCCGAGTGACTGTGTATACAGACAGTCAATACGGATTTGGTGTGGTTCATGATTTTGGGCAGTTATGGTCACAGAGGGGGTTTCTAACGTCCTCAGGATCACCTATACGCAATGGCGAGTATGTGCGCCAACTATTGGAAGCTTTGTAGAAACCCAAAGAGATAGCAGTTGTTAAATGTGCAGCTCATGGAAAGGGAGAAGACTTAGGGGCATATTAGCAAGACCCACGTTAAAATTATCGCCGTTTTAGCGGCAGGAAACTGCCGCTAAAACGGCGATAATGGGCTTGCTAATATGCGTTATGGAATTCCAATAGAAGCCCAGGTTAGATGTCCTGCACATCTAACCTGGGCTTCTATTGGAATTCTATAACGCATATTAGCAAGCCCATTATCGCCGTTTTAGCGGCAGTTTCCTGCCGCTAAAACTGCGATAATTTTAACGTGGGTCTTGCTAATATGCCCCTTTGTCACTAAGGGCAACAATTACGCAGATGAAGTAGCACGATTTTGCGCTGAACATGTTTGTATTTTCAATGGAGAATATGTAGGCGAGAGCACAGAAGAGACCGAGCTCAGCATGATGTTAGCTATAGCCGATACTTGGGATGAGGTGAAGCGATTGCAGGATGAAGTCCCAGAAGAGGAAGCTGCTTCATGGATCAGAGCAGGTTGCACAAAAAGAGACTATGGCATTTGGGTGTCCACAGATGAGAGAGCAGTATTACCCAATTGCCTACTGAGCCCAATGGCAAGGCAAATACATGGAGCAGTCCATCTGGGAAGCGATGCTATGGTACAAGTGTTCAGGCAGACGTGGTTTAATCCACGCTTTCGTGTGTGGGCTGAAACGGTATGTCACAGGTGTGTTACTTGTCAACAGATGAATGTTGGAAAGAGAACTGTGGTCGGAATGAGTCACATTGGAAGATCTGGGGGTCCCTTCAATAGGATACAGTTAGACTTTATTGAGATGCCGAGGTGCAATAGGTTGAGATATGTTTTGGTGGTGGTGTGTATCTTTTCACGGTGGGTGGAAGCATATCCAACTAGACGATGTGACAGTCTCACAGTAGCCAAATTGTTATTAAGAGAACTGATTCCGCGGTACGGTTTCCCGACATCAGTGGAGACAGATAGAGGAACTCATTTCCACAGTGAAATCATTAAGTTGTTGTGCTCTGCTTTAAATATTGATCAACGACTGCATTGTAGCTACAGGCCCGAGGCTTCAGGCCTAGTAGAGCAGGTTAATGGCACCATCAAGTCAAGAGTGGCAAAGGTGTGTTTGTCCACTTCATTGAAGTGGCCGGATGCGTTGCCCCTGGTGCTGATGAGTCTGCGTAGCACTCCTATTTCTATTTTCTATTTAAAAGATTTGTAGAGCGCGACAGCTGCCCCAGCCAAGAGGCGTCCCGGCGTTAACAGCAAATAGGAGACCACAATGCAGGGGAGGACCCGAGCGACCTACACAGTGGGAAAGAGAAGTGTTTTGATAGCTTTCCTGAATTCGAGGAAGTTAGTGAGGCCTCGAATATGAAGGGGCAGCGAATTCCAGAGAATAGCCGCTCTGTACCGGAAGGAGCGCCCTCCGGCCTGATAGGAGAACAGGGCTTTCTCCACACAAAACTTTGACCGGAAGAGCTATGCGTTTGCCTATGGTGCCAGCTACAGCATTAATAAACATCACTGATGATTTAGTGTTGGATTATTGTAAAGGACTGGCTGATGTGGTTACTTCTGTATCCCACCAGGTCGAGGCTGCGACTGCATCCACCTCGAGAGACCTGCTGCATGATCTTAATCCTGGTGACTGGGTGCTAGTTCGTAAGCATGTGAGGAAAAGTTGTCTTGATGTTCGCTGGCGAGGACCATATCAAGTGATATTGGTCACAAGTACTGCTGTGAAGTGTGGAGGATTGCCGAATTGGATCCACGCTTCCCACACTCGCCGAGTTCAAGCGCCTGTGGAGGAAGAGAGTTCCCTGGTTCCGAGGAGCGTGTGTGGACCTGATACAGACAACGATGACGGCACAGACTCAGCTGTAAGAGTTTCGGATGAAACGGAGCAGCCAAGTGAGCATGAGAGACGAGAGCTGAATGCTCCTGAACTGAGTCCAGATCCTGAAATAGAGGATATTGCAGAAGTGAGCTGTGCCCCAGAACAAAGTGAGCTGTCTATTTCAGAAAGATCAGATCAAGAGGAAGAGAGGAGAACAGATGCCAGAGCAGAAAAGTGGCCAGTAAGAAAAGAAAGGCGGAATATACGGCTTGCATCTGAGAAAGATCTCACTCCGATTCCTGAAACATCTGAATCAGATCAAAGTGACGCTGAAGAAAGATCGGATGGTCTGAGACGTTCCAGAAGAGAAAGAATAGCGTCTCGAAGATACGCATCTCCTGAGTGGACGTACCTGGCTGCAAATGCAGAGCCCAGCGAAGTCCGGGAGGTTGGGAGCTGGTGCGGTGAGCTACGAAGGAGACACCCTCACGATTGAAATACAGTTGCTGGTCCCAGGCGTAGAAGTATTTGGAAAGCTAACTCTGCAAGTTCCAAATCCTCCAAAGCTGAGTGGATTGTGTTTCCTGATCCTCAATCAGGTTATTTTCCCTTCATTTGGCCAACAGCTTACTGCGCAAGAACTAGGAGAAATTTGTGCGGAGATTTTGCAATTTGTTCTCGAAATACTTGGATCAAATATCATTAACGATGAAGCCTGAATTGTAATCAGAGAACATATTAGGCCTTAGAAAGAAGATAACCTAGACCCCAGTTAAAGAAGATTTAAAGTTAGGGATTTTTCTTGTAGAGGATGGAGTGAGGAGTAGGGCTGACTACATTTCTTCAATAGGTTTAGTATCAATCGAATGAACTTGGACATTAATTGCATGAGAGGAGAGAAGTGAGAAAGACATTGTTCAAACAAAGAAAACAGAAAGAGACTGTGTTTTCCCTTTTGTGCTTCGAAACAATCAGTAGAAACCATGCTGTCCGAAAAATCAACACGCAAACAGAAGTGCATCATTGGCACCCTTATTGTGGTGGTGCTTATTGTTATAACTGTGGTGATTGTTACATCTCTAGTTGGATCTCAGGATGATGGACAGAATAGGGTACAAGCCACACTCACCACACCACTCGCTGAGATAGATGAGGCTGCATCCGCAAGGGATCTAGAAATGATTAAGGAAACTAGCCGTAGATTACATGTTGATTTGTCTAAAGGTGATTTTACTTTGAATGCGTATGCTCGATTATTGTATGAGTATGTGGATACCATGGAAGCGAAGGATTGCTATGTGTGTATGCAACTACCCGCCTCAGTAGAGGAAGGCATTCGATATCATCATTTGCCTGTGACCTATGGCATTACATGTAGTGTGTTATTGAGCATGTTTTATAGCAAGGCACACTTCGAGTACTATTTCTCTAATTATGATGTGGTACTCTCGGAAGTCCCTGTTCTGAAATACATGAATAAATATGATTATTATAAGGAAGTAGAGCGAATGTCAAAGTGTTTTGTGCCTACCATTACTTTAGATACATCCTATGCCCATAGACATAATTTGACCTGCATGTTAACTGACATTGAAAAGAAATTTATAGATCAGATAGAAGATCGACATAGACAGACACTATTTAGACCAGATCCAAAGCACAAGGTTACCCCATGGACCAAAGAAGAATTAGACCATAAAGCAAAGGGGAGTTTTGGACCCATAGCATTAGATTTCCAGCAGAAAGGAAAATTGTGCATTAGGCACCCGACCACATCTTATGATAAGATATTTGTGAGTGAGAGTGATTGTGAGCATGTCTTCTTGATCGAAGAATCAATCAGAAAAGCATTACTGGATAAAATAACAGTAGTGCCCAATGTGTATTTTGTGTGTGGAAAGAATGCCTATGTGAAGTTGCCCAAGAATTGGTATGGCACCTGCTATTTGGCTGTGGTATTTCCCAAGATTTTCCATGTGAATGATTTATGGCCCCTAGAGAGAAGGAGACCTCAAAGAGGGAAACGTGGTGCGAGTGCAGGAGAAGTGATTGGAGACATATTTGGAGCTATGATACCGAGTATGGGTGTGATTCTGAATGATTTGAAAATCAGAAAGTTGGCAACATTAGTGGATAAGCTCTCCATAAATACAGCTCAGATTCTACTACTTGTAGATGGGGAGATGGTTTCGATAAGGGCTATGGTTTTGCAAAACCGTCTTGCCCTAGACGTGCTGCTAGCAAAAGCCGGAGGAGTCTGCAAATTATTGAAAGTTCAACAGTGCTCCACTTATATTCCTGACAACAGTCGGGATATAAGGAAATACATCAATAATATTTCAGATCTACATCAAGAGTTACGTGAGATGGCTGCTGAAGGACTCTGGGAACAAGTGGGGAAAGGCTTTGGCAAGATAGGCAGTTGGTTTGGAAGTTTAGGACAAGGAATAATGGGATATATTTTGAAGCCTATTACAATAGCTGTCATTTGTATAATCGTCCTATTAGGAGCCATCAAGGCTTACAAATGGCAAAGGGCACGACATCAGGAAACTGTTTTGAGAAAGCGGGAGCGCAAACTTGAGCAACTGCAGGACAGACATTACCAGCACCTTAAAGGGTTAGAACGATTCAGACAGGGACGGCAAGCTACAGCTCCTGTTTAGGTCGGTCTCTTCTACAAGGAGAAATTACAGAAGAATAGAAAGTTGGTGTTATGACACTAGTCATAAGAGGGGGGAACTGATAGAGCGCTGATAGCACTCTATTTGTATGAGTGCACTATACTCATGGTTTAAACGCACTCACATGTATTCGTATTGTTTGCAGTGTTTTTTGATTATTAAGAAACATTTATTTGAATAATTTTATGTTGAATTAGTGAACGCATTAAGTAGAATTTTGTATGTATTATGATTCCTTCATGCATAATGTGCAGGACAATATTATTCTTATATATCGTAATTGTGATTAGTTTAAGTTGTCTGAAATATAGGCCCAAAGTTAATGTGTGATACTCCTTGCTCTCGAGAAATAAATAATTAAATGATTGTTGTGTTCGAAGTTAGAATGTTCTCACCCTGTTGCAGGTGCAGAAATACACATCGTTATTTTCAGAGTTAAGGAGAGATCCGGAATGCCTTTGAAGATAGCTGGAAGTGAGAAGGGAGGATGCCTTGCGTATCGGGTCTGTCTGGAAGCCAAGGCCACTGGAAGAAGATATCATTAATTAATTTGTTTCATGAAAGAGAACCAGATACTGCATAGATGTCTAGTGGAAATTTATAAGTAAAGTGATGCAATGTAGGTTGAATCCCATCTTTTTGTATGATACGCAGGGACAGAGAGACCAGACTTCTGCTAGCTTTCGGAGAAGAAGGAGCATCTTAGAGCGAGCTCCATAGCCTTAAGCTAAACGATCCATTTGACGTGAGTACTTCTTAGGAAGTCACACGTGCTGACACCATTGGGGAACGATAGAAGAGAGACAGGAAGGGCCCTCATATAGAGTAGTGTAGGGAAAGATTTTGATTTCCTTCAATGAGTCGAGAGCTGAATATTGCATCTATTTTGTGTTGCATTGTAATTTTGGAATTTATAATCATTTGTCTTTTGGGCCGAATTACTTATATCCGAAAAATCGGCTCTGTATTAATTTTTCTGTACCTCTATACTTTGCTATTGAGATGTATTTACATCCAATTGTTTTTGGCCTTATAATAAATATTCAAACTGCACTTTGGAGTCAGTGATCTTTTCAGGCATGACGACTTTGTTAATATCTGTTTAAGTTGTTTTCCTCCCCTCAACCACTTTAGGTAAATAAAAGATCGATCGCTTACGCTATACTTAGTAGGGAACGTAGGTGTGCAAGTTAGCGTATCACTTGACAAATGCCTTTTGTAGGCAGGAGAGTGCCAAATTTCACCAGGGTTCTCTGTTCACAACGTGCCTCCAGACCATCCAGGAAGCCCAAAAGTCTGATTACGTTCCCATGCCACATGGAAGAAGTCCCCTTGTTCTGAGCGACACATAGTGAACACTAGTAAGGGCATTTTGCCCAAGCTCCATAGTCGCTCTGGGGTGAGGTATTTTTTTAAGTAATTAAGTTGGATCATTTTAATTCTACTGATGTTGCAATCTCTCCAGGAGCCATCATAGCATCTCTTCAGTCACTGACATATAGGGGACCTAGTTTAAGTTCCCACCTTGCTTTGCAGTCTATGAAAAGTTCCAATGTTTTAGCTGTTAAGAAGCAAAATAACCTGGAGACTCCTTCTTTGCCCTTACGTCCAGGGCTAGTTTAGCCTCTGAGAGATTATTCTCAGGGGGTCTACTATATCTGCTTGGCGAGAAACGAGGGCATGATTTTGCTGCAGGGATTTGTGTAACTCTGCTTGTAACAGGGAGAATGATTTAATGTGATTTCCCTGCAATACATCTCCCAGCTTGGATATCACAGCAAAGTCCCATTGCTTGATTCTGGAGTCTGACATTATGTATTAACCTTTTCCTGCACCACAAAGGGCATCTTTTGAGTAGGCTCTCTGTACCATTGAATCTAGTGAAGGGCCTTGTGACAGCATTCTGTAGCCACCCCTCTCGTGACCGGGAGAGTCTTGGGAATAGTAGCCATCTAGCAGGCCAGTGAGCCCAACTTTTAGTAAGTGCTGCTAAACAGTGAATGCTGGATCTTCTCAGTTTCCAAAGATCCACTCATTCACAATGGCGATCTGTGCAGCCCAGCATTACAGGCATACATCAGTCATTCCCATTCCGCCCTCATTTTTGGATTGTGTGCATTTGTCAAATGTTATCCACAGCCACAATCTCCATACTAAAGAAGTGTAAAAACATTTATAAAACAAATAAAATATGCCCTTGGCTGCGATATAAATATGAAAGAGTCCAATAAAAGCTATTTATTTTTTGCCCCAGTTTTGTCAAGATAGGTTGTTCAGAGCAAGTGGGTTGCCACAATTCCCGGGAGCCCTCCTTTCATCAATGCAAGACAATCGAGACTGGATGCAGAAGAGGCGAGAAAAACCCGAAGTTCACTGGAACAAAGAAGAGGAAGTGTCGAGCTGGTGTAAGTGGATCGGAAAACAAATCACCATTCAGAGCTAAGTTGCATTGCCATCACACATTTGGGAAACAAGACATCTGAAACAGCCAGACCTGAAGCTGTCACCCTACCTTGGGTGGCAGCCTCGAGTTTGGCTGCTGGGGAAGATGTGCCTTGCAATGGCAGATCAGGCTCGAAGTACAGAAGCCAGCACCAGGAAAATACCAATGAAAAGGGGAAGGGAGGAGAGCAACCAATCGGATAGCAGCCCAAATATGTCGACAGCCAGTAAAGGAAAGAGGTGAAATTAACTCAAAAAGAGTTTCAAGACTAATCTCTTTAGTTCTGATAGAAGGGCTGGAAAAGATTAGGGGCATATTATCAATGAGGCGATAAACAATTATCGCCGCTTTTGCGTCCGTTTTCGGACGAAAAGCGGCGATAATTGTATCGCCTAATCAGCAAGGTCACGCTATCGCGTGAATCCTTGCATTATCGCTCTTTCCCCAACGCCCATCTTTGCATCTCTAATGAGATGCAAAGTGGGCGTTACTGGCGTACTCCGGATGGACTACGTTGCAAATATCGCTGATGTTCACATCGCGATATTTACAAGGCAGCCCACATGATTTTAGCAGAGGTTAGATTTTGGCGAAAACGGCCGTTTTCGCCAAAATCTAACGTCTGCTAAAATCCTGACTTAGCCATCCCTAACATAGGGGGTGGATTATGCTGATACGACCACAGGGTCGTATCAGCAAGGTTATCGCCGTTTTCAGGGAACATCGCTGGAAAACCAGCGATGTTCCCTGCAAAACGGCGATAACCTCCGCTATCTCTGGAATTTTTATCGCCCTGGAGAAACGCGTTGTTAATAACGCGCTACCAGGGCGATAATTTCCAGAGATAGCCTGCGATAGGACTATTATCGCTAAGCACGGCCAGCGATAATTATCGCTGGCCGTTGATAATATGCCCCTTAGTATTTAAATATAAAAGTTCGTAAACCCTGAACCTACTGACACTTTCCTAACGCTTCGAAAAGGAGAGTATAAAGATGAGTTACCGGAGCTCTGGCGATTCCTTCCTCGAGAATTCAAGAGATGACTTCTGACAACCACAAAAATCCTGAAAAAAAGAAGAAATGAAGACAATGAATTAAAACGTAAATTGATGTCTAGAAGAAAGAGATAATTGTTGGGAAGAACAGATCTACTATCATTTTAAAAAATCGTATATTCTGTTCTTCAACATGTTCTGGCCCCTCTGAGCCTCTAGTTAGGGAAAAAGACATTAAAGCAGAAAACGAAAGACTTGGAATCAAGGGGAAAATTAGCAAACAACACCATTAAACAACGAAAGAGTGTCACACTTCCAAAAAGTAGGAGCGAGAGATCATTGTGTGTGTGTTGTTAGCACACAAATGCAGACAGATTGTGGGGCTATGCAGAATAGATCACATGTCCTCCACCACGAGACCTGGCCCGAGAAGGATTTTATTCAAACCCCTACCCATGGTTCACAGGACCACCTACAAATATTCTCCAAGCTACTTTGCCTGCAGATTTAGATGGCATAAACCCCTGTGGACCCTTACACATGTCAAGCTCTGCCTTTTTGTCATTCCCTTTGGTAAATCTGATGGAAGCAGTGGCAGTGTTTTATTGGTTGCAGTGGCTAAACTGTGGAATACACTCCATTTTTTTCCATGAAAGGATCTCTGTTATCTCTAAGTCACTGAAGAACCTGAATGCTCGACTCTTTCCTCTGAAGCTTCTTATGTGGGATTTGACAGATCCACTTTTCTTTATTCCACTAAAATTCAGTCAGCAACATGAAACGTCTGCGGACATTGCAATTTATAAACATCTTAACTTAAGAAAACAGAAACATGCAGTCATGGGCTGTGTAGGAAGGTCCCCCATGGAGAACACCATAGGAGCACCCTCAAGGTATACAACTTATCACCAGGTTATCTGGGACACTAAACATTGTGAAGATGCAGTGGGAATTAAGTACAATATTCTATAAGAAAACTGAATAGCATACAATATTTTTAAGATAAAATAAGTCAAATAACAATGCGAGCAAAAAACGACAGATTTTCAGCATAAAATGTTGATAGAATCTAACTGGCCTATATTTTAAATGAGTTACAGGCTTTTTTATTGAGTGCAAAGTAAAAAGGGCTATGACAGAATATTTGCACGTACAGTCTGCTAAGTATAAGGTAGGGAGTAATGTTTCAAATCGGCATCTTGACAAGTTGTCCACTTTCCAAACATAGGGGCATATTAGCAAGACCCACGTTAAAATTATCGCCGTTTTAGCGGCAGGAAACTGCCGCTAAAACGGCGATAATGGGCTTGCTAATATGCGTTATGGAATTCCAATAGAAGCCCAGGTTAGACGTCCTGCACATCTAACCTGGGCTTCTATTGGAATTCTATAACGCATATTAGCAAGCCCATTATCGCCGTTTTAGCGGCAGTTTCCTGCCGCTAAAACTGCGATAATTTTAACGTGGGTCTTGCTAATATGCCCCATTGTGTGGTGAGGGCTCTGTAATGCACACCTGAAAATGTTGTAGATCGATACATATAAATTAGTTGTTATGCTTTCATTCCTCTTGGACCATAGATTGTGATACATCGTATTAGTCTTTCTTCTTTGTCTCTGGCAGGCGCTAGTTTTGGTTTTGAGATTCTAGTCACCCTACATGGAGGTCAACGGGCTGCTTGGAGGTGACTCCATTGAAGACTGTGGCATGCACTTAGCAGGTTAATAGGGTGAAATAATTATACGGATAACGACACAAATACTTCAGAGATACATCCTTTGATCAAACTGGCATCGTCCCTGGGAGAATAGACAGGAAAATCTAATGCATGAAACACCAAGGTCGGCGAGTTTTAGCTGTTGGCTATGTAGAATAATAAACAATATTTAGAACAGGCATGGAATATATGCATGTAGAATATGATGTTATGTTTCAAGGGTTTACCAAAGTACTCAATTCAATTCAATTTCCAAAAGCTACATGATGAAGATTCTACCAGTCATGAGTTGAGCCTCCGTCTCTCACTTCTCATGGGATCATTGTTAACTGGTGCCAAAGAATACATTGGTTTGTGTTTCGATAATTTATCTTGGATGCAGACAAAAACTTCTCTGTGCATTTCTATTGTGAACTGAGGAAAGTCTTGTCATTGGTGTGCTGAGCTAAGAGGATTTTGGGACTCTTCAATTTGATCCTAGATTACAGTTTCTCCCTCCCTAATTATATGGGCAATAGCATTCTTATGGAACTGCTTTATCTTTACAATTCAGTATTCTGAATAAGGAAATACAGAGCCCCCTAGGCTACCAGGCAGAAGGGGGCGGGGACCTGTAGGCATGTGGCTTCATAGCATTAATTGTGCTGGAGACTGTGGCTAGTGCAGAAGAAGGGGAGAGCTAGTATACTGTGTGCAGAGTTACAGTGCAAAGGAAAGGGTGCTGGGGTCAACCTTGCAGGACAAGTGAGGCAGGGAGGAGAGAGACAGAGCTGTTGGCGGGAGTGGGAGGAAATAGTTAGGGGTTCTTTTGAAAAACCTTCAGAAGTCAGTTTTGCTGTCAAGGTGCTGCTTGATGAGATGGATTCTGATTTCTGGTAGGAAGTGGAGAAAGAATAGAGGTTGGAAGAAATGAACTTGGATATGTTGCTTGAAGGGAAAGTTGAAAAGGAATGGAACGAAGTGGATCTGTGCATACAGACCAGAATGGAATACCAGATCCCAGGCGAGTAGCAGCGAAACACCTAGATTCTTGATTTTTTCTTTTCAATGTTTCATGAATAACATTCTGAGGATGCTGCTTCTGCATTTCAAGCATACTCCACCAGCTGCCCTAATCTTGATAGCCAGCTGCTGTAGGGTGACAGATTTGACTGCCTTCTGGAAGTGCAATTAGTTAGCAGGGGGCAGTTCTCTGAAGGTGGTTTTGGTTGGTACTGGTAAAGAACTTCAGTGATGTGCGAATGTTCATACAGAATGGTCCTCAATGGAATCAAGTGATGCATCTCAGGGACGCCTAGCAGCAGAGAGTTGCCTCTGTTGAAGAGGGAACGCAACAGAGAATGTACGATTCTGAAGCCTGCTTCTAAAAATCAGGTTATAAATAGTTTACTAACTAGAGAAGGGCCAGTTCATGGCAGATAGTCTTCATCATAAGCATGATGTGATGAGGTTGATATTGGTATGGAAGCCCAGGGGATGGGTGAAAGGAAGCCATCAACATTTATCTCAGAGAGGTAGTCTTGTAGGGGCATATTAACAACGGCCAGCGATAATTATCGCTGGCCGTGCTTAGCGATAATTATATTATCGCTGGCTATCTCTGGCATTTATCGCCCTGGTAGCGCGTTATTAACAACGCGTTACTCCAGGGCGATAAAAATTCCAGAGATAGTGATAGTATCGCTCTTTGCAGGGAACATCGCTGGTTTTCCAGCGATGTTCCCTGCAAAAGGGCGATAACCTTGCTGATACGACCCACAGGGTCGTATCAGCAGAATCCACCTCCTATGGCTAACATAGGTGTCTGGATTATAGCAGACGCTAGATTTTGGCGAAAACGGCCGTTTTCGCCAAAATCTAACGTCTGCTATAATCCTGTGGGCTGCCTTGTAAATATCGCGATGTGCACATCGGCGATATTTACAACGTAGCCCATCTGGGGTACGCCCAGTAACGCCCACTTTGCATCTCATTAGAGATGCAAGGATGGGCGTTGGGGGAAAGGGCGATAGTGCAGGGATTCACGCGATAGCGTGACCTTGCTGATTAGGGAATAGAATTATCGCCGCTTTCCGTCCGAAAACGGACGCTAAAGCGGCGATAATTATCTATCGCCTCGTTGTTAATATGCCCCGTAGTTTGTAGGGTTTACAATTTAGAGGAGCACTGTATCTCTACTTTTCTCAATTCACTAGACATTCATGATTAGTCAACAGTACCTCAAAAATTATATAGTATTAACATTCAAACACAATGACAGCAAGTGTCTTACTCTCCACTCAATTGGATGTTAACAGGAAAAACATGTACTAATTACATTACACTCCAAATGTCGGATTGTTTTCCATCTTCTTTATTTTTTCAAAATGTATTCTGTTACAAAAAAGAGACAAGTGTACGTTGTGAACAGCCTACACGTTTCGTCCCTGTTCTCCTGGGACTTCTTCAGGGCTGTTTAAACATAAACAAATGTTACACAAACATTACATTAAAAAACAACCAAACATAAGAACCACTAGACCAACATCAAGAAAATTTCTTTTACACGAATAAAATCATTATGTACTTGACATACTCTATATACAAACATACAAAAGACACACATTTTAAAAACACTTACATTTATGCCCATATTTCATAAATTCACATGTAAAGGTCAACAAAAATACAATTTACATATTTACACCAATTTATAAACTCTTCATAACCTTTACATAAACAAAATAAGAGTTAAAACAATACCCTTAATCTCATTCCTGTTAGTTGATCTATCTACATTTTTCCTGTAACATAACACTTCAATTTTAAACCAATATTACTACCTTAGTGTAACTCTTATCCACTTGCTGTCTAATAATCCCCTCTCCATTATACAGTCCTTTAATTTGGACTTCAATTTTTTGACAGTTTGTATTTCGAGTTCCAAGCAAAATTAATGGATTCATGTTGTTATATCCAACACGGTCAAACTGTAGTGCTAGTTTCTATTCTTTAAATTTCCATTAATTGCTCAAGTTATTAATCATCGATATCATGATTGTGTCTAGTTTGATTAACAGTAGTACCACCTGTTATCCACTGACAAGAAGTTCACCCCAATTCAATACTGTCCATAAAGTCTCCTGAAAGTAATCTGCATTGGCTTACCACTAATCCAATTTGCAGAAAGTCTTGTGAGCATTCAATTTATGCGAATCCAAGACCTGACCTTTAGTATAGTGTTATAACCTAAATGATAAAAAACATAGAGAAAAAGGGAACCTTTTAAATGCCCTACCAAACAAAAGTATCTGAGCAGCCCAATTCTAGACCCCAACCCGTAAGGGTACCTGTTAAATGTCAATTCTTACCTTCAATGAGTCCCCTGTCACCTCTACAGTTGGTGAGTTCCTCTACTACACCACTGATTACAAAACAAGTCTCACTGTTGTTAATTCTATCAATAAAGGAGAACAAGGACCCATTACAATCTTCTTTCATAAACAAGTTCTTCATAAAACCAAATTTATACTACAATTATACAACCAACACCATAATGAAATCTCACCTCCCCTTCAGGTTCTGTGTTCAGTAACCAGGTGAAGAGAGCATGTAACAATCCGCTTAGTTAGAAGCTTCCAGACCGGCATCAATTACTACCGGCCCCTTTCTAATTTTTCAAGAAAATGGGCAAGTGGTGCCCCCTAGAGTAAGAAAAGAGAACAAAGCCTCAATGGTTCAAATTCGCTTTCACTAGCATTTCACTCCTCTTAAACATCTCGATTTCGGCAACATTACGTCCTACAGCACTAGGACTGCACGAGTACACAGACGCAGCCACTCAAGAGACACCACCCAATCTCAACGCTTGGTTATGCTCTCCAATTAATATCAGAAACACACATTTTCTAGTCGTTTGACTCATGACATCCCTCTAGTAGTGAAAATAAAACAATCAAAATATCCCACAGTGTCCGAGAGTTCCTATCCAGGCCCGCATTTCATACAGATTCAAACAGGCAAATTTAATCAAGACGCGCATCCAGCTCTTATACAATACACAAAACAGCGCTATATCTCATATGTGCGAGACCGAAGAAAACTTTAAACCAAACGCCGCTTACTGCAATCATGTTACATACTCTCCCGTTCCCGCAGCGCAAGTGGAGGGCAACATTATGTGTCGGCACACTGAAAGGGAGAATATAGCTAAACATGCCAGACCCTAAGTCGGACACTCGCCCCCCCCAGAACCCCAACGTGAAAAAATATACATGGAGGGCAACATAAACTTTATATTACTCAGCCAGCCTGAATTCAGAATTAGCACAGGTAGAGTGAAGCAGGTCTACCCACTCCCACCTAGCACTCTATCATACCTGCTTCGTGTCGGCGTCCCTCATAAGTAGTGTCCGGAGCAAACGGGAGCCGCCATTCCTCCGTCTTTAAAAGTGCCTCCTCTCCTTCCAATTGGTGCAATGTCACGCAACACTTTCAAAGACGGACTAAATCCCGGACAATGATTGTCGGCCATCTTGTAGTATGTCCTTATTGCCTCTTAAGAATAGGTTTTTATATATTGAAAACAAAGCCCATTTTAAAATAGAGCCAAATCACAGTATTCTTGATCCATCTCAAGACGTTTTCATTGATCATTGGAGTGGCCCAACTAAAGGATCATGGTTCCTACATGAGCGCTACGCGATGTACGTCCCGCAAAGAATTTTTTAAAAACAAGGAAATAAACCTTAAGGCATGTATGTCGGCCATCTTGTGCTGCGTCCAAGTAAACTTGTCCGAAAGATGTTTGATGAGCAATAAAATCCGATTTGTGCTCAAACCTCCAAACACAATCAAATGCCCCAATTGGGGGTGCCCACATTGAGGAGACATATCACCCGCAAACACAAGATGCCGTATATATATTAGAAATTACTTCCAACATGTCTAACCTTAATATTACAAAATCCGAAACAGTCCCCTAAACCTCTGCACACTCGTGAACCCATTCTAACAAAATATATCGATGACTTAAAAGGGAATGCATTCCCAAGAGCAGCGTTGTTAACTCCTCTATTCATCCCCAGAAACAGCATGGACACCAACATTTCACGAAAACTCGTGGGACTTTTTTATTTTCTAAATATTTTCTTAATGTTATTCCGTCCCACCACTTGGAGAGCTCCAACTTCCTTAACCTCTCCAATTTCTGAAATTTCTGTTTTAAGCCTTCCGTGGTACTAGATCGTACATCCCTCACTGTTGTTGTCAATGTTGCTGCACTACCAAACAGAGCTTTGGCTAGTTCTTCCCTATTATCGTTAAACATAGCCATGGTCAGAGTATAATCACAAATCAAATGGGAAACAGGTGCTGGCAGGAACCAATATATACAATAATACAACAGCAAAGCCGGTTTTGGTTATAGAATTCGCCTGCACACTGTTTGTCCCTGCTAATCTTCAGTACAATGCTCACTCTTCTGGGTCAACCAAAAAAAAACAAATCTATTCATCCAAGTTTACAATTTAGAGGAGCACTGTAACTCTACTTTTCTCAATACAATGGAATACAGGATCATTAACTGTCGTACCACTTTTGTTGTATATGCAATCATTTGTACATATGGTGGGGTGTACATTGGTAGTACCACTAGAGAATTGAGATACAGGATTGCGGAACATTGGAGAGCTATTAAAAACAATGACTCATCTTATCTCTTATCAACTCATGTTTGCAATAGGAAGAAGGACTCGCCCTTTAAGTTCCATGGAATAGATGTGGTAAAAACAAATGAGAGAGGAGGCAACAGAGAGTTGACGCTGAGGCAAACGGAATCCAATTGGATTTCGCGTTTGCATACAGTGGAATCAGGATTGAAAGTTGAACATGAATTCCATCATTTTCTTTAAGATTTTAAATG
This sequence comes from Calotriton arnoldi, assembly GCA_963921515.1. Lineage (NCBI taxonomy): Eukaryota > Metazoa > Chordata > Amphibia > Caudata > Salamandridae > Calotriton > Calotriton arnoldi. The sequence continues at coordinate 768,666 of CAWUFW010002774.1, read as the reverse complement.
TGGGGCATCAATTCCTGGTGTGTCGATATGGCGTGAAATGCATGCGTCGTCGTTGAAATGATCTGGACCGGTCTTTTGGATTGGGTTAGATGCTTTATGAAATACCTGCAATCATAAACTGTTTTGGTGGTGCATAGGGTGTTGAATGTAGTGTTTGGCGTTACATCTGGATAAAACTAGATTATAAGATAAGCAAATCTCCTATCCTGGATCGTGGTGGTCCGTCAAAATGGGATGGAATGAATAATGTTGTAAGATAAGGTGCTTATAGTAAATGAGGCACTGGAATTGTGGATACAAACGTGTCTTAAAGGAATACTCTTAGAATGGTGGTCTTATGATGTTTTCGTGAAATATTGGTGTCCATGCTGTTTCTGGGGGTGAATAGAGGTCTCAAAGAAATGCAAAATGCCTTTCTGTCTTCTTGTGCCGCACTCAGTAAAACTGTCTGCAATGCCATGCTTACTACATTGATACAGTTTTCAGACACTGCACTCATTATCCCATATTACCCATTTTAGAATCTAATTTCATAGTTTTGCAAAAGTTCCCCAAAGCTGATCTGCAAACTATTAATTCATCACTGTTGGTCGCTGGCAGTGTACCCACATTTGGCATTTTCTTTGGCCTATTGTCCAATGTTATCCCTTCTCGGTGTACTCTACTTTGGTCTGCTGTGCGTTACTGTCTGCAGTGCCATCACCATCACATGTGCTCAGTCTCCTGGGGTGACCTGATAATTCTTCGCTCATCTTCCTTGAATAGTCTTCTGCTCTAGGTGTGCCTCTTCCCTTTCTGCTCATTCTTCCTGCCTTCTTTCATTCATTTGATGCTCTGCATCCTTGTAGACTCTGCTTCTCCATCTAATCTATTTTTCTAGGATCTCTGCTTCTTTGTTTGCAATGTGTCCCTGGATTACCCTGCTCCGCATGGTTTCCCTGTTTATCGTCCCTTCCTCTGTGCTTTTCTAGGTACTAATCAACCTCATCTGAATTACACTGCAGATCTCTTGCTAAAAGCATCCGAAATCTCTAGGTGAAAGTCTGACCAAAAAATGAGGAATTAGCTGGGGGATCGAACCTAGAATTACTGATTTCTCCGGTAATTCCTCCTTTCGTTGTGGACTTTCAGGGTCTAACTCAAAATGGACCAGGTTTTCTCCACTCGGGAGTTACCTGTGCCTCTGGTACTGGAAACTTTGGAGTGGAAAAATGTGTCCTAATTAGCGGGCCACACATAATGAGGGCTATTGTGTGCTCTGCTTCCCTTACTGCTTTACCTATATGTTTTACTTCCCTTTCTGATCTGCTTCTCCTGGCACTCTGACTTCCAATGTGGTCTGCTTGCCTTTGTTCTCTACATTTCATTGTGCTCTGTTTTCCTCATCCTGCACCTTTATGTTTGCACTGCTTTCCTGAGCATGCTGCTTCTCTCTGTGCATTGCGGCACTCTGTAATGTGCTTCCACTAGCCCTTTGTTTCCACGTGGACCTAGTGGATGTATACTCTACTTACCTATAAAATCTCTGATTCATTGATGGGGATTTAGGTCAGCCTTTCCTTTTAAAAGCTCAATCTATTGGCTTTGCCAATGCTTGCTGTTTATAAAATCCCCTTTCAAACACTGACACTGATCAGCAACTCCTTACATGGCAAAATTCCAATAGAAAGTTAAAGTTTTTCGGAATATGCCTAAATATAGCTGTATTCCCTAGAAAACCTTCCCCTGGGAGCTCTGAGTTGGAACCTCTTGACCACATGGGAAGAAATGTTTGTGTATTAATTTAATTGCATGGCCAATGTTGAATAACTTGCCCCCTCGCTTGAGATTAAGATCTATGTTACTATAGAAAGTAAGTTTAAACTATTTTAACATGTTTAATGTACAATTATGAATGAATAGCAATAAGCTTGTTTTTCGTTTTCCCTGGACTGAGGTGCTCCGAGGCTTTGGCAATAAAACATCTTATGGTTACCAAAAATTAAAAAATAAATGTATCTTGCTGGATTTTAGCTTACTCCATGCCAGCTGCCGGATTGCATAATACTCCCTACAGCTGTGGGTCTTTTGCGAATGCTCCCCCTAACAGGGCCTCTTGTTCATTGGCACTAGATGTGTGTTTACCTTTGCCAAGAATTAAGTTAGTTTTAACTCTAAAAGCATTCAATTACTGCTAAAAAAAGTATTTAGAGGAGGTCTGTTTAACTTACATAATTTGCACACATATGAAATACTTCATGTTATTGTGTGGAGTGAGTATGTGTACTGCATGGAAGAATGTCTTAATAAGCTAGCACAAAAATGCCAGTTTGTAGCTTTACGCACTGCTTTATACTGACACCCCAGGATTCACCCCTGCATGTATAGTATAAGATCCTGACAAAAGGACTAAATCATTTATTATGGATATAATTAATGTAATGTAATGCTCATAGTCCCTTAGGTAAGGCCATCCCAAAGATGCTGGCAACAATACTGCCCAGAGACAAGAGCAGGTTTTTGACCCACGATCCAGTCTCACCCTTTTCAAGTGCGAGCCATAAAAAAGGCCAGGAATAACCATAAAAGGCCTCCTGTCCATGGAAGGCTCCTGTGTTGGCAACCAAAGCCTCTGGAAAATGAATCCATACGTCCACAAAGGTCTATTCGAGCTGCTGGCACAGTGAGACAAGAAAGATTCAATCATTATGATGAGAAGTCCAGCAAGTAACAGAGGACGGGAGTGTGGCTATCATTAGTGCATAAAGTGCAGTGGCATCAGGGCCCAGACAAATGACTTTCATTTGCTACCCTAACGTGGAGCAGGGTCACATTCTGTTCTTCAGCCAGGGCCCCTGCCACTCATTTCATGCTTCTTACCATGCACAGAAAGAGTCAGGACATTGGTAAGCAGTTTTATACACAAATGTAATACCTACTGCATCAATTAATAAGACAACACAGAGAACAGGATCCTGGAAAATCACTAGGGTCACCCATCTCCAACCTGTGGTAGATCACAAATATTGACCAGGTAGCCCTTGTGATGACAGATATTGACTGCATAGCCCAACAGACATTCTCTAAATATGCCCCTTGAGGCTCTCTTCAGGAAATGCCCATGCCTCTTGTGGATCTTCCTATAATGCCATCTAAACAACTGACCTTGTTCTAACCATAAGGCATCAAGATTGCAGAATGACTACTAGCCCCAGATATCCGTGGAGTATTTCCAACCCCTGCCTCTTTGAAACCACATTCACAAAGAGGCTATCACTTAGACGAATCAGTGACATACTGGATAAATATGTCACACCACCCGTCGCACCTCCATTCTACACAACAAGGCATCTTTTGAAGATCCAATTCAGGAAGAGGAAAGGAAAGATTAATCTTCGTGTCTCTACATAATGAGAAAGACATATTTGGCACACATTCAAGGCAACGTTCCAACTCCAACCTATTAAAAGGAATAGCACCAGGAAGAATGTCCTAAAGAAAATTAATTTGAGGGAGACCTCAGAGATAGCCTGAAAAAGCATCACACACCTAAGGCGTTTTCTGGATTTGAGATTGTTAATATGAATATTTGATGCATTTGTCAACTAAAAAGAACCATTGTCCTTAATAATAGAATCACCCCTTCTGAACTCCACATCTACCTCAGCACGAAAGTACATGGTCAGACAGGCCCTGCAAACTAGGCCCGGGATTACTGATTGATGGGTCACAAGTGGGAGGGTGCACAACTGATAGGCAAACACTCGGGCAGGAAACTCTTGATCAATTCCACAGTGATATTGCAATGGTCAGGGGAGATTGCACCAATAAAGCACACATGGCCGGTGAGGGCATGCACTCCTAAAAACACCATAAAGTCAGATGCCACATGAGTTAGGAACACATAGCCAATCAGGGCCTAGCACACATAGTGATCATGTGCTCCCCATGCCGGACATCTGGACACATTCACCACTTGCCGCACTGTGTGCACACAGATCAAGACCCACCTGTAGTAACCACTGACCATTAATTTATGACCCTAAAGGCAGCAACCAACATTCCTCACCATATATGGTACGCCGGAAACCTTTTATTGCTGTTGTAATATTGTATATAAAGAAACCTCGAACTCGATGTAAATTGAGACAGTCCTCAGACCTTGTGCCAGTAACTGTTCTCCCGGCCAACCTATTTAATTAAACAACCTGTTCCTGTTTTGCCAAATACCTGTTGTCTTCTGTTTTTTAAGGAAATTCAAACCCGAGCAACAAGATGAAGCCTTATTCACCAGACATGTCAACAAATGTTTTTTAGTAATCCAAATAATACCCCCCAACTACTGATTTGAGCTCTGTCTGGTTTCTGTGGAAGCAGTGATTGGCAACGATCTACTATTTATGTTGCTAATCAAAGCCTTGTTGAAGTAACTGAAGACCTATATTGTTTCAGCCCGAGAGGCTATAACTTTGATCTGTGCCATGATCACAAAGACACCCACCAATGGCCCTGGACTCCCACTGTCAAATCCAATGACTGTCCCTGCCATTTAACCTCTGCCCTTTCAACTTCCAGGCTGATAGTTGTATTTTGTAGGATGGTAGGAAGAATAGAAACAGCATGCCAGATGTCCACACTAATCTGGCCATTTGCAACTGCTAAAAAAGCATTTTTTTAATGTACGAAGGCCATATTTGCAATTCGGTAACCTATTACCGAATTGCAAATTGGATTTGTGATTGAGCATTAGGAAGGGGCGTATTTAGGGCATCCCTTCCTATTACCAAATCACAATGGTATGTGTGAATGTTTTGCGACCGAAATGCGATCGCAAAACTTCCGCATCTTGCCATCTACTTTAAGTAGGTGGTAACCCATTCGCAAATGAGAAGGGGTCCCCAAGGAACACCTTCCCCTGTGTGAATGTTTGTTAAACCATTTTTTAAGAGCAGGCAGTGGTCCTTCGGATCACCGCCTGCTCTTATAAAATGAAAAGAAAACTTTTCATTTTTCTCTTGGAAAAGCACCCCGTTTTCCTTTAAGGAAAACTAGCTGAATTTAAAAGAAAAAAAACATTGCTTTATTGAAAAGCAATCACAGACATGGTGGTCTGCTGACCTCAGTAGGCCACCATTCCTGTGATTCTTGCGATTCCTATTGGGTCGCAAACTGAGACCTACCTCATGAATATTAATGTGGTAGGTCTATTTGCGACCCACTGGGAATTGCAAACTGTGTTAAACACCAATTTGTACATGGGTGTTTGCGATTATTAAATAGCGAATCGCAAATATGCTCTATTTGGTCATCACAAACACTTTCCTACGTATATCTGGCCCAAAGACCTGAGAAGTCACAAAGAGATTGGGAAAATGAAGGCCTCTCAAATTGAGACATCCACTTCCCATAAAGGACTAGTAGTTCCCCCAGGACTCTTCTCTTCTGATCTAAGTCAGTACTGTGGACAGAAGGGGGAAATCGAGGAATAAATACTGTAGTAACATTGGCCATGGCATTGCAATGGCCCCTTCCTTCTCAAGTTGCAAGCAGACAAGAAGGGCATTGCATCTGTCAGCAAACAAACAGGTCCAACAAAGGGGTGTTTAAGCACCTTCATTGAAAGATTCTTCATTGCTTGAGTGTTGTACACTGGTGAAAACGAGAGACACCGCTCTACAACTGTGTCACGAAGTTCACTTCTCACTTATATCAGTCAGTAACAGGAAAAACAGGTGTCTTTCTAAAAGACTATAGTCTGAAGTAAACACAAAAGGGTACTTTTCTCCTGCTCTTGTCACCCCACTCCCCTACGGTCTAGGAGTTCTATTAGTCTGTAAGTACAATCCCCTATGTATGGTAATGCCCGATCCCGTGAAGAAGTACTAGTTATGGAGAGAAGGAGGGGGTGAATAAAAGGAAAGTCAGTGTCTTTATAGCATTGATAACGCTCAAATACTTTCGAATTTATCAGAGAACAGTTTGCATTTGAAAACTGAATCGTGTATACCATTTTATTGGTCATATTAAACATTTCTGTTTTGGTGTTGTTCAGAGTATTTACAGACTTTTAAAGTTAAGGAGAAAACACCGACACTTGATTTGCCCCATTTGGCTAATTTGGCCTGGGGCTTTTTCATGACTATTGATAATTAATTAAAAATGCAAATGCAGCTAAGAAAGACAACATTAGCATACATACACAAAAATCCCATCACCTACACCATGCATACTATTATGTTTTCTTTAGCATTCGTGAGGCACTGCACACTTGTGTGATCACACATGTGTTGGAAAAAACATTGAGTTCTAGGACATGTATCGTTAGTGTGGTGTAGTATGGGTTGTTCAGAGCTGTGAGGCATGGATGAGGGTAGTTTCCGGATATTTCTTAGGATAATGGATCATTAGTTGGGGCTAACCAAATACTAAAAGGTAGTTTACCTTGAACGGTCACACCTATCTTCTGATCAATAGGTGAAATGGCAAGTTATCACTCAAACATGTTGAAGTGGCCAGTTAAAAAAGGGGAGGGGTTTGTGGGTGGTTTTCTCCATCAGTACGAGTAGAAAAAAAGCAGTAATTTGCAATATCACAAAATGAATATCCGTTTACCTGTGAGATAGCCTAATAAAAGTATTTGAAAGAAAATGTAATATAACAGAGCATTGTCGTATTTAGACCAGTCACAGGCAGTAACAAGGAAGAGAAGAGAGACCCTCCAGTAAGGGAGCACGCTCACCCGCGGAGGGAGAATAACATGAGTTCTGAGTAAGTGGGTAAGCGCATGTTTGGCAAAGTCGGCGGGTGCAGCCTGTTTCTGTGATAACATGTTTATTCAATAAACTGGGGGAATGGTTGATGATAGCGAGTATAAATAGTGGAAACGTCCTTAAATAAAGTGTGATGTGGATAGACTGGACGTCTAGAGCTTGTGCCGAGACAGTTTGTGGTGGCCAAGTTGGAACTTTAGGGAGAAATGCTAGTGAGTATCTCCATTGGTTTGAAAGCAATGTCCTCTGCCTCTTCTGTGAGGGGAATGTCCTCTGTTAAATTTAGTGAGGAATTAAAGTCTTTAAAACAAGTCTCTAAGGTACGGTAAATTAACAAGCATTAGCTAAGCCAATATGTGTTGCCTTTGTGACCTTTTGGCCTTGACAATGGTTTCAACAATGTTATTGCATATAAATTGCATATTTTATGTAGGTAATTTTTATAAAGCCTCTAATGAAATCGTTAAAATTTAGACAATGCAGACCAGCCTACTTATACCTACAATTGCTCCCGGACTTGCTTACATGTGTGGTAGTGGCAAGATTCTTGAGGTCTGTTATCACTAAAAGGAAGTTTTTAACTGCTGCATTTTAAATCGGCAAGCGTTTTTACTGTACTTGTTTTTTAATGATTTGATTAACTCTTCTCATTTTTAAATTTGTATTGAACTATAAGCTTTTATGATTCTTTGTCTGAATCGAATAAAGTTGATTTGACTTTGATGTAGGTAATGACTTTTAATTTGTTAACATGTGTAAATTATCTTTGATTTAGTGCAATTTTGTATTGTAATTGGAATGGTACGTGAGCTGAGTAGTATTTAGGTGTTCAGGTGCGTTCTGGTTGTCGGAGAATGTTCACAAAGGGGCACAATTGACAGCTCTAGAGTGGAGGCTGAGGACAGTCTGAGTAAGTGGGCCATGTTAGTGTTCAGATAACTTGATCATCATATCCTCGGTTGTATGGGGCATCTAAATTTTGATTGGAAGCATAAATGGAAGATTAGTGTATCCTGGTGTAGGTGTGACATAATTAACCATATGGCCTAAGGAGGCAAGACTGTATATATGTTTCTGTACTCAACAGTTAATCCCAGGTGTATTGTGAAAAGCAGCGAGTCTCCTGAGATCCCCAATGCTGCCCGGCGCAAGGTCACCTTTAATCCACTTTGGATTCGCTATCTAAAATAACGAGGCAGGCGCTGGAAGCTGGAAGGCAAGAAAAAGGTTTATTACTCTTAGAGGAGACCACGTCAACTGCTGACACCAGAATGTCTTCAGGGAGGTGTTCTACTGGCAAGGCTTTTGGCTCTTCCTTTTATACAGGTTTTACACAATGTATTTGTTTCATTTATCATGGTTACAAGCTTGGAGTCTCCGCCCCGGGCAGGTTGTCACACAAGCCCGACATTGTTTCATCAGCATGGTTACACAAGCCCAACATTGTTTCATCAACATGGTTACACAAGCCCAACATTAACTCTCCTCCCGCCCAGGTCAAAAACAGACAATTTAATTGCAGCTGGACCTTGCTTCAGGGTCTAAACACAAGTGAGACCGGCCAGATCTAAGAGTCCGTTCTGTTGATAAAAACAGGTCCCATTGTTGGCAAAAAACAAGTCTTGCTGTGTGCAGTACAATAAACCATGCTTGCAAGAGTCTGTTTGGTATTTGTAACCTGTTTGTGCAGGGATGAGAGGAAAGACGAGTTTGAGGCAGCAGGTGATGTTGATGTTTGTCGTGGAAATAGTTTATAGCCCCCAGCACACATATCAGGTTTGGTCAGAGAGTCAGAAGGCTGCTAGAGGACAGGGTGAAATGAAGGTGACCAACAGAGTACAAAATGGCTGTGGTCAATCAGAATGACTGTAGTTTATGTGCACGTAGGAACTTTCATCAGACAAGATGGCGCAGAATGTTCATGATTGTCGTTTTGTTCTTAACAGTCGCCCCTTTGAACATAACTAGCCATCTCGTCAGTCTATTTCGATCTCCATAATGTCCTGTATTTCTTGTTCATACATTACTCTCATTTTTGTTAACTGAGTGTCCATATTCTTAGGGCGCAAGGCACTTATGCAAAGAGAACACAAAGGTGGTATACAGTGTACACCCAAACAGCAACCACATATTGCCAATACTGGGACCAAGAGAAACATTGATATTTTCCAACCCCAGTCCTTCAAGATGCCCCAAAGCCAACTTCCAATTGTCCAAGTCTCTGATCCTTGATGAATTTCTGAAGACAGTCTGTGGAGATGTTCGATTGCTTCATAGACAGAGGGTGAATTATCAGGGATGTATATGCAGCAACTGGCACCAATGATGCGACATGCTCCTCCACGATCCGCTAGTACCACGTCCAGGACCATGCGGTTTTGTAGGGCCACCAGACGGACCGCTTGAAGCCTCGGCAGTGTTGTTGGTGAGGATGCCAGCTGTGACGTTCAGGGCGGTTTCTATCGCTTGAGACAGATGTCTGATGGCTCGGCTGTTTGCCATCGGACCCCATAGCGGGACGAGCCCTTTTGCTGCGTCAACGAACTGTGATGCGGCAGAGTCTGCTTGATCAGTGTCTTTAGAACGCTTTTCTCGATGATGCTCTGCAGGGGCTGTGTAGGTTGGTGGCAAAACAAAAGCGATGTAGCACGTGCCCCCAGTTTCTTGGGAGCCAGGTGTAGGCTTTGGTTCCACAGACAAAGTACATATTGGGTGATGCAACAAATGCTGGAGGGTTGGCAGTGTTCAAAGTCCTTACAATGTTACAAGTGCTATGACCCACATTCTTAGTCCCACGGCCTTCAATGCATACAAGGCCAGAGACGTTCACCACAGATAGGGCCACAGTCAGTGTTGCAGCAGTTCTTTTCTTCAGGTAGGAAAATGTGGCTCTGACAGGATTATTGAACACTTGTATTTCCACTCGTTCTTTGGAGGGGACATTCATTGGGAATGTCGTATTGGAGGTGTGAGGGCAAAAGGGAGCTGCTGTTCTTCCTGTTTGGTTTAGCCAGAACTCGTTGTAGAACTGAGCGATTGTCCCATCGGAAGTGGCATTGTCTTAGTAACTTTCTTGTAGGAGCATCATCCAGGCAAGGCAAGATCCATGAACAGAAAAGGGTGAAGGGATGAAAGGGATGGAATGTTCAGTGGCATGTGGTAGCAGCCCACAGACCCAACAGTTAGTGGCATTGGTGGCAAGATTGTGCTGGTGCAGCATCTGTACGAAAGAATTATTCCAGAATTCTTTGCGTCGTTCTCGGAGATGTGGCGGTAGTGATACCAGGTAGTGTTCTTTCTTTGTGATTGGTTGCATGGTTGGTGACAATGTTCTGTATGGAGGTGCATTCTCTTCAATGATCCAGAGTGTGACCATTAGTAGGAGGCAGGTGAGAAATGCAGCTACAAGTGCAATTGTCTTTGTACTGTGCAGTTCAAAAGTCTTGGTGTCTTTGCGGTGGCTTTGCAGGTGTTCCGTTTCTTCCATCATCTTCGAGGAGCTCACCAACTGTTAGGACCACAGACTTTTGTCTGGTGTTTTTCCTGGTAGCGTTGTTTGGCTGTGCTACCGATCTGAGACTCTGACTCAGTGAGTGGCCTGGTTGTTGAAGCTCCCCTTTTTGTCGATCTTAGGTTGTACCCTTCCTTGGATGGCACCGTGGGGTCGGGAAATTCAGACAGTTGGAGGGTGTCTTCTTGTGGGTAGCAACTCAGAGCTGGTCGGTCTTTTGCGAGTACTTCCTCTTGCACCTCCACCTCTTCACAGGTTGCCAGCGTTGGAGGGACTTTCTTGCAGTGGTGGGCGTGCAGCCAATTTCTTTTTCCTTCCACTCGGAGGGCAGTTCGAGTGGTGATCAAGACTTGCCAGGGGCCCGTCCACCTGGGCTCCAGATTCTTCGTTCTTTGGAAGTTGCGAACTAGGATGAAGTCCCCAGGCTTTATCACATGTCCTGGGCCCCTGGATATGTCAGGCAAGGCTTGCTGCACCTGTTGGTGGATAATTGTTAGCTCGTTTGTCAATTTATGCAGATAGTCTGACATTAATATGTTCAGGACATCGTTAATGGAGGTGGGTCTTGGTGCCGCCCAAATGTTCATAGGCCTGCCAAGACCACTTCATACGGGGTCAGTCTGTGTTTGGTCGGGGTGGAGCGCATTGATAGCAATGCCAATGGAAGGGCGTCGGGCCATTTCAACCCGGTTGTGGCAACTATTTTGGCTAGCTTTAGTTTCAATGTTGCATTGTGTCTCTCTACCAGGCCCGCTGATTGGGGGTGGAAGACGGCATGGAATTTTGTTTTACCCCCAACCCTTTCAGTATGTTCTGTATCACTTCGGCTACGAAGTGTGGGCCGTTGTCGCTCCATAAAATTCTGCAAAGGCCGTACCGGGGAAGAATTCTTTCAACAATACTTTTGCAGTGGCTATGGCAGTATTGTCGCGGGTGGGATATGCCTCCACCCATTTGCTAAAAGCGCACACAACCACCAGGACATATTTTAGACCATGGCATCTCTCTAGTTGGATGTAATCCATTTGAAGGACTTCAAAGGGGTGATCAGGGACTCCAAACCCTCCCCGTAGTACTACTGTCCCTTTCCCTGGGTTGTGTTGTAGGCATACTATACACTGTTGTACTAGGCGCTTTGCAGATTCTGTTATCTTGACATTATGCCATACTCTTGTGATTAGTTCAATCATGGGGGTGGAGCCTATGTGTGCTGGTAAATGTGCCATGGTCAATATGGGGATGAGGTAGGCATTGGGTAACAGCCATTTATTTCCGTCTTTAGTTCTCCAGCAATCTTCCTCGTCTTTTAGTCCCACCTTTTCCCACTCGGTCAATTCGTCTTGTGTGCCTGTAGTCTGTATATCCCTTACAGTGGTCCTAGCATCAGTCCATTGTTCAGCTTGTGACCTGGTCACATACATTCGTGTCATAGTTCTGTCTTCTGCCGTGGCTCGGGCAGTAACGTCTGCTAGCGCATTTCCCTGTCCAATGAGATCTGTCACTTTCCTATGTGCTTGGCATTTTATCACTGCTAGCTTTTTGGGGAGGAGGACTGCTTCCGTCAAGGCGGAGACTAAATCTCCATGCAGGATGGGTGTACCGTGGGAAGTCAGGAACCCTCTTTCTTTCCATAGAATCCCGAAATGGTGAACCACCCCGAAGGCGTATTGGCTGTCGGTGTATATGTTAACTGTCGTGCCAGCTGCTAAAATACTTGCTCGTGTGAGGGCAATGAGTTCTGCTGCCTGGGCGGAACGTTGGGCAATACGGGCTGTTTCTAGAATGGTTCGGGCTGTGGTGACAGCGTATGCAGCTGAGGTGGTGCCGTCGGGAGTTTGATGCACGAACCATCCACCCATAGTTCTCCATCTGGCTCTAGAAAGGCGGTGTCTCTGAGGTCTACTCTACTTTTTGTTTGTTCATCGGTTAGTGTCACACAGTCGTGTAGTGGAGCCACGTTAGGATCGTTCTCGGGTAGGAGTAACAGCGTGGCTGGATTGAGGGTGGTGCATCGCTTTAGGGTAATGTGCGGTGCTAGCAGGGTCAACTCATATCCTGTCAGTCGGGCGCTAGTCAAGTGTTGGGTTTTGGTCTGGTTCAGTAGTGTGTCGACTGCATGGGGTACTAAAACAGTGACTGGATTGGAGAGCACTATTCCTTTGCTCTGGCGTATTGATACTGCTGCAGCTGTCACAGCGCGCAGGCACGCTGGCAGTGCTCTGGCTACTGGATCGAGGGTGGCAGAAAAATATGCACTAGGGCGTTGTTTGTGATCAATTGATTGTGTTAGGACAGACAATGCACATCCCTCCCTTTCGTGTGTGTAGAGGAAGAATGGTTTGGAGTAATCTGGGGTTCCTAGGACTGGTGCTGAGCAAAGGGTATTGCGTAGTTCTTTAAAGGCTGTCTGGCATTCGGGGGTCCAGGGGAGAGGTGAGGGGATGTCCTTAGCTAGGAGGGAGAGAAGGGGTTTGACAATGAGGCTAAAGTTCGGTAACCACTGTCTGCAAAACGAGGTGAGGCCTATCAAAGAGCGGACTTGCTTCTGATTTTTGGGGACAGGGGTGCCTAGAATTGTCTGGATCCTGTCAGGCGTGAGTTTTCTCCCTTCTTTTGATAAAAGGTGACCCAAATAGGTCACTTGTGATTTACAGAACTGCAGTTTCTTTCGGGAGACCTTGTGACCATTCTCAGCAAGGAAATGGAGTAGTTTGATGGTGGCTGTGACGGCTATTGGTATGGTGTCTGCTGCTAGAAGGATGTCGTCTACATATTGTATTAGTGCCACTCCATCTGGCAATTGTATGGCGTCCAACTGTCTTTTAAGCGCCTGGCTATAGATACTTGGGCTCTCAGTGTACCCCTGAGGTGCTCTACAAAATCTATACGAACGGGAATTTAGGGTAAATCCAAAAAGATAGCGGCTGTCCTCGTGTATAGGTATGGAAAAGAAGGCGTTCTTGAGGTCGATCACAGTGAAGGTGGTGGCAGTGGAGGGGATTAAAGTCAAAATTGTCGTGATGTCGGAAACTACTGGGTATTGTGGTACTACGATTTTGTTTACCTCCCGCAGGTCAATGATGAAGCGGTAGGCTTTCCCATCTCCTCTCCCTGTCTCTTTACAATCGGTAGTATGGGACTGTTACAAATGTTGCTCACTACTTCCTCTACCACCCCTGCCTCTACCAAAGAGTGTATGATCTCTGTTAGTGCTTTCTCACCCTCTGGCGATATTTTGTACTGCGGTACCTTCGGTAGGGTTTGCGTCCTGTCGTATTGTTACGTGTACTGGGTCAATCATCATTCGTCCTACGTCTGAATCAGCCCTAGCCCATAAGTGTGATGGCAAAGTGTCCAGTAGGGATGTGTCAGTCTCAGAGATGGAAAACATGTGCTGAAAAGGGTTCTCTCTATGGCGTTGGGGGTTGTCATACAGGATTACACGCACTCCGTCTGGTGACCATCTGATAGTCGCATGGAAGCGTTTCAAAAGGTCGAGGCCCATAATGGCGTCTGGGGTGTTAGATGAGAGGAGGAATGTCGTTTCGACGCCATTGCTGTCAAGATTAAAAGGGATGGGTCGGGACAAAGGGTTGGTGGAGGGCGTACCGTCAAATTCTATTGAGGTCACATGTGAGCCTGACAAGGGTGCCCTTGGAATCAGTTGTTTGGATAGTGCACTACGTGTTGCTCCTGTGTCTACCAAAAATGGCGACCTTGTGCCCAGGACCTCAGCGGTAACATAAGGGCCTTGCTGATCAACGCAGAGCTCGACTGGATCCCTTCCTTGCCCCTGGCTGTCCTATGCAAAGTCGTACGTATTGTCATAATCTGTCTGTTGGTACTTATTCTGTCTGGGATGGTCAAATGCGTTCATTCTTCCTGGCCTTTCCTCGCTTGCTTCACTCGCGTACCCTCTTCCACGTCCTCTTCCTCTCTGTCCACTTGCTATTTCCCTCGTCCCTCTGCCCCTAGCAGCTCCTAACAAAGCCGGGCATTGGGATTTCCAGTGTCCATATTTTTTGCAAAATGCACATTGATCCTGTCCTAGGTCTTGGCGTCCTACATATGATGTAGATGGATTGTTCCTAGGGGCTGTACTCTAGGGGTATTCTGCTGGTTTCCTCCCCTATATTGCTCCCTTCCTGTATTTGCCCCCTGGAGTTGTGCTATCATTACCCTTTCCTTCAAGTCCTTCTTTTTCCTTTCTGTAGCCCTGTCATTTTCGTTTCTCTGATGCTCATAGTACTGGGCCATTTGGAGAATGGCCGTCGGTTTAGATGCTGCCCAACTACTTTCGTTGGCTTGTAGTTTCTGGGATACATCTGGCAGTAATCCTTTGACGTAGTTCTGCACAAATAAGTGGTGTCCGGTTGCGGTGGACATGTCTTGTCCACTGTAATCAGAGAACACAGTTTCAAATCTGGAGAAGTACTCTGAGACGTCCTCTTGTGGTTTCTGGCGGCATGCGGTTACTATGGACCAGTCTATCTTTTTCTCTGGGATCAGCGTTTTCACTTTCTGCACTATTTTGTCAGGGAGGTCTAATATTGCTTTAACTGGTTTTTGACCAGGGTTCCGCTGTTTATCTAGTGTGTCGAGTTGTTCCCAGGTATGACCAAACAGTTCGGTATGGTCTACTTTCCTAACCTGTTTCCACACATCTGCTGGCAAACATAACCCGAAGAACAAGTCTATGTCGGCAAGTGTCATTATTGTTGATCCCAGAGCGGTACCTAGCTCGGTGTAAAAGGCGGTGGGTTCTTTCGTAAATCCGGCAAAGATTTACGGAAGGTCAGGATGTCCTGTCTGTCCCATGGCTGATACACCCAATTGTAGACCACCCTTCCTCTAGCGTCTTGATGGTTTATATCGTCATTAGTCCCTTGTCCTCTAGGAGGTATCCAGTAAGGGGCAGCTTCTTTTATTGGCATCATGCTATCTGTTTTTTCCACTGGGGGTCCTGCTACCTTAGTTGTCCTGTCCCTATCTATCTGTCCTTGTTCTATGAGGTGACGCAATACTTCTAGTGTGGATGAAAATAGTTCTGCAACATCGTTGTCGCCTTCATCTCCGATGTCTACCTTCCTGTAGAGAGCCACTAATCGCTCGGGCCCTACGTCTTGGTACTTCTCTTCATATGCAGTAAGGGTGTGGTAACAGAGACGTACAATAAAGTATCGTTTGCGGTTTTCAACATAGGAGTTGCATATGTCAGTTACATGCTCTTCTGTCTCCTTCCTATCTATGAGGGATTTAACTACTTTATCAATGCCTGCTCGCTCATTTTTACTTAATCGCGGGACCCTGGGCGCTCCTTTTTCTTTTGATCCTACCTCTACTACTGTATCCTTTGATGAGGCATTTGGTGTGGGTGACTCGGTGGGAGCAGAGGCGGTGGAGACTGAGGCGATCGTGCCATCTCCGGCTATACTTTGGTGGTCCTGGCGTTGTACTATGGGATGAGTAGGGGCGTAAGGGGGTGGCATGTATATCATTGGGGGACCTAACAATAAATCATCATCTACCCACTGTTTTGCTGGTAACTCGGGGTAAAGAGTTAAGGGCGTTCTAACAGGGCATTGACCTGATATTTTTGATTCCTGTTCCTTTTTATCGATTTCCTTTTCTTTTAGTTCTTCTTCTAACTTTTTACAGGCTTGGTAAGCTGATTTTCGCGTTTCTTTATCTTGTCTAGCTTCGTCTCTTTTCTTTCGTTGAGCTGCCTCTTTTCGCCATAAACCAAAACTATCAAACATGGCTGGTCTAGCTTTCTTTTGTGGAGAGCTAATTCTAACGTTTCTATTTTAGCGGGATCGAAAGATCCCGTCAGTGGCCACTGATTTACCCGGTCCTTCCTAGTGTACTTATGCCATAGTTTGCTATAAGCTACGGTGGCTAATCCATATTTCACGTACATGTCCTTGTTAGGGGTGCCTTCCGGCGGTGCCGGATGACTGACCTCTAACAAACGGTCCGGTCCAAAACAATCAAACAATCTAGAGAAAACAGGCATGACGTATTTAGCGGTCAAAATGAATATCTCAATTAATGTTAGACAAAAGTCTGCACTACCTGTCCTTCGCTGTCTGCAAAGAGAGAATATTCCTATTCTACGTTGTTTGCAAGCAGGGAATGTCTCAAATAACTCAAAAAGGAATACTAGTATTTCTATCAATCAATCAATTTAAGTCATGTTGTCTCACGACCTTACCCGGACCGTATGGACAGTTCTTCGTATTCCCCTTCCAGCGCCTGGTTGTCCTCTTACTCCAACAATCAATGCGGTGTTCCTGTAAGGCCCCAGTCAGGACCGCAGGTCACTCGAGAGAGGTCCGTTCGGAACCGGTGAAGTTCAGTCGATTGGCAGCCAGACGAGGGTCTCTTTCAGGCAGGTGCACTCCAATCATTTAGTCGTTCACTCCGTCGTTAGGACCTCTCTACTGGACCCACGTGTCTCTGATGGGCCCCCGTTGGGTCGCCAATTTGTGAAAAGCAGCGAGTCTCCTGAGATCCCCAATGCTGCCTGGCGCAAGGTCACCTTTAATCCACTTTGGATTCGCTATCTAAAATAACGAGGCAGGCGCTGGAAGCTGGAAGGCAAGAAAAAGGTTTATTACTGTTAGAGGAGACCACGTCAACTGCTGACACCAGGATGTCTTCAGGGAGGTGTTCTACTGGCAATGCTTTTGGCTCTTCCTTTTATACAGGTTTTACACAATGTATTTGTTTCATTTATCATGGTTACAAGCTTGGAGTCTCCGCCCCGGGCAGGTTGTCACACAAGCCCGACATTGTTTCATCAGCATGGTTACACAAGCCCAACATTGTTTCATCAACATGGTTACACAAGCCCAACATTAACTCTCCTCCCGCCCAGGTCAAAAACAGACAATTTAATTGCAGCTGGACCTTGCTTCAGGGTCTAAACACAAGTGAGACCGGCCAGATCTAAGAGTCCGTTCTGTTGATAAAAACAGGTCCCATTGTTGGCAAAAAACAAGTCTTGCTGTGTGCAGTGCAATAAACCATGCTTGCAAGAGTCTGTTTGGTATTTGTAACCTGTTTGTGCAGGGATGAGAGGAAAGACGAGTTTGAGGCAGCAGGTGATGTTGATGTTTGTCGTGGAAATAGTTTATAGCCCCCAGCACACATATCAGGTTTGGTCAGAGAGTCAGAAGGCTGCTAGAGGACAGGGTGAAATGAAGGTGACCAACAGAGTACAAAATGGCTGTGGTCAATCAGAATGACTGTAGTTTATGTGCACGTAGGAACTTTCATCAGACAAGATGGCGCAGAATGTTCATGATTGTCGTTTTGTTCTTAACAGTATAGTGGGGCACTGGTGCCAATATTGCATCTCTGCATTTAGATTCAAAATATTGTCAAGTGGTAATATTCATTCACTATCCCTTTTTATAAGGAAAAGGTCCAGGCCCTGAAGGGCTTATAGATTGAGCAATGGCTGTAAACTTTCATTCATGCTCATAAAATGTATTTGGAGAGAGGTTCACCAGCATCTGCTTTGTGTATATTGCACCAGTGATCGTGTACCCTTGCTTAAGGGGAGGGATGGTGCTTCCTATGTACTGTCTATTGCAAGGACAACTATTCATATAGTTGACAAAGGTGCTTGTACAATCTATCCACTTCTTCATCCAGTGTTTGTTGCATTGTGTTCCGTGAAGATAGTGGTCTTGTGAGATACCAGTTTGCAAACGGAAAAGTTGTGGAATATATGCAAGTCTGATGTTCTATATAGAAAAGTGTATGGTCCTGATATTCATTGAACTTTAAACTCTGAGCTACACACACTGTCCCTGAGATTCCTAGAGCTTTTAATGCCCATTTTTGGTGCATTGTTTGGATTGATCCCAGTGATGCTGGATTATCTACGAGCAGTGCTTACTTTGAGCCGGTGGTTTGCCGTGCTTGGCACTGGCACTTTATTGTCAACACCGGCTCTTATAACAGCTTGCCAGCCACATGGTGGTCTGTTTATCTGATTTTGTGAGGAGCTCAACAACAATTATTTAATAATTAAATATACAATAAAATCTCTAATACCTGCCACCCAAAGCTATAAGAATAGCTTCAGCGGCATGTGTTAGTCATTTTTAATGTATATTTAAAGTCTGAATTGTCACACTTGTATGAGTGTGATGGTTAGTTGTGATGGTACTGCCATTGGCAGCGCTAGTGGGGGCAATGGCTTGTGCAAGCTGCAAAGTCCTTTTGACAAGGGCCCTTGCACTTATTTTTTTACAAATAAAGTACTGTCTATGAAAAGATTCCAATGTTTCTGTAGTGCTTTCATGATGTGATGGAAGCCCTTGTGATATCATGTGGAGAATCTGATTGGGTTGGCCTGTGTGATTGTTTGTTGGAATATAGGGGGTTGTTTTTCATCATGCACATGCTGTTTTTGTGCTGTTGATTCAAGTTTGTTTTTATCATATCTGCTGTGTTACAATTTCTCAGTTAATACCCCGATCTGGATCATGCATTACTTCTAGTCGTTGCCATTACATCTAATGTGCACAATTTCCCCTTTCAGTACCTTGTTTATAGTAATTTTGAGGTGACAGCTTTTTGCCTGCAAACTCGGCTTGATCTCTGTTGTTTTACTGTGAAGGGTAGCTTTCAGTTTCTTGTTGTCGATGTAGATCTTTAGGTCATGAAATTCCACTTTGGTTCTTGATATATTAGAGATTAGTTTGATGTTTAGCATGTGTACGTTCATCCATTCTATGTATTACAGTGGTAATACTAGGTATTTTGACTAGAGTATGATGTGTGTCACATATTTTTGCAATCCTCAAACAGCCACTGTGTATCCACCTATCCCATAAAGAAAGAAGCATACCGGGAAGAGAATTTGGCTTCCAGTGCAGTCCCTTGTGTATAAATCCTTGTTGAAATTGAAACGTGATTCTGCAGGCATTAATATATTGGCCTCAACTAACCATCCATTACCCTAACAAAGATCCTGGAATTACCCTCATCCCGACTCACAGTAGAACACTCCTTACTATCCCAAAGACAAATGTCCTAGAACTCAAGGTTTTTTCCTACAGTAAACACAATAGTTTGCATGGTGTCCAGGATAGGTGTAAGAAATTGGGTTATTAGCTGAGATGGGCGAAAGCCCCATTCAATTAATAAACACAATCCTTGTCAGGATGAACCACAAAAGTCACTAAATAAGCCTGTGCATAACCCTATGGTAGCTCTGCACAAAAGCAGTCAGGCTTAACTTAGAGGCAGGGTAAAAAGTATTTATGCAGCACTTAAACAGTAGTAAAGTGAAAACACAACACAAGAAAAATCTCAAACCAATTAAGAAAAATAGAAGGAATTTTAATAAATATCATTACACCAAAATGACAAAAATCCAATAAGTTGAACCGGAGTTATAAATTTTCAATGTTTCAGGTGAATATTGCATCAAAAAGCACAAGTGCCACTCACTGTTATCTATGAACAAAGAAAGCAACTACTGTACAAACGTCACACATTGGTCCCTTCGAAGCTTAGTGATGAATAACAAATTCTAGTGCTCATACACTATTGTCACATCTGCTGCCAAGATGTGTATCTGCCAGGTCATGGGCACAGCCTAATGACTTTAACTTGAGTTAAACAACAAAAAAAATAGTGGCGCACTCATGCACAAAGCATGCATTTGGAAACAATGACACCCAATTTATTTTTAACTCTAGTCTGAGAATGGTGTTTTCCTATTTAAGTGCATCATCATAGCAAAAAAAGGAGTCCAAACTTGTATAGCATATACTTTCTCAGACTAGAGATGAAAATAAGTTGGGTGTCATTGTTTCCAAATACATGCTTTGTGCACAACAAGTGTTCTACTATTTTTGTTGTTTAACTTGCTGTTATCTGGTCACGTTGGACCACGTCAAAGTCACAAGTTCAGGCTGACCACAGTGAAGCTCGGGTCGGATACAGGGACCAGGTTCCTACGGGTGAAGCATTCTTGCAGATTTAAAGCAGGGGTGGGCGGTGGACTCCGCTCTACCGGCGGAGTTTGCTGAGGTTTTGCCACTCCGCTCTCTGTTTGGAGAGCGGAGTTCAGCAAAACTCTGCTGACCTCCGCGTTATGGATTTTATAAGCGCACACCCTAGATTAAATTTCAAAGTTTGTGCGCTCCGTTAGTGACATCACAGAAATTATTGTTTTGCCTGGTTTAAGATGGCCACCTCTTGGGATGTGAAGCTACAGAGCATGCGCGTGCATACATTCTTTGACTGCCGCTCACGAGAGGAGGAGGTGGACACTACTCTTCTGCAGGTGGCTATGGCCAAGCTGGTTGGAAGAACTGCTGGAATACGTGCATTGCCTTAACTTCAGCCCCAGTGTGACTTCCGGGGAATACAGCTGCTGGAACTGGATCCCACTCTGTGCAAAAGCGTGCAGAACGGTTAGAGGTACAGTGTTGCTGTCACCCTCTAATGCTGCACCCTTCAAAGCAGTCACCCGCCTGTAACCACATTAGCAAGTCCTGCGTGATTGTCAGGCTCACACGTGGCAGCACTCAAAGACATGTGATATACTTCAAGAGGCGCTCTTATGAAGAGGTAAGCTGGCACCTTGTAAATGTGTTGTTTTCTATGAGGTGGAGTGGGTGATTTTGCAGGGATAACAACTTCTGTGTCATGTCCACTTGTTGGAATCGAATCCCAAGATGTTTTTACTGAAGGGCTAACCTGCCATCTTCGGAATTATGTGGTACCTACAGAAGATGTGCGCTGATGTTCACCGCAGACGTGGTTGCAGAGTTTCACTCATTATGTAACGTTCACTGTGAGGGGTAAGTGGGGAGAGGCCAGTAATCCATCCTACGTGGCGTAGGCTGCACTGCAATGATGATGCACCAGCATAAAGTAAACCCATACTTCCAGCACCTGAGAGACTTCCCCTCTGCTGCTCGTAGTCCACTCTCTGAAGGATTTCATGCCAAGATACTCCTCAAATAAATAATTATAAATATAAATGTGTATTCGGAAGTTCAGGGTACACTGTCACTTTGCTCCTTCAACTGTTTCCACTATGGTAATCCTACTCTGCCTGTTTGTGGAACTCCATGGAATTTCTGAAGTTTTTTGGTAACTCCGTGGAATTCCACAAAGTGAAACTCTGCAAGCTCCGCCCAATCCTAATTTAAAGGAAGAGGAGTACACTCCGACAACAGTCAAGGTTCCAGCTCTTGGTGGGCTACCTCTTGGGGGTTAGGACTCACTCCAGCATAGGCCAGCAGCAGGGATCAAGCTGGTCCAGTTGGTGCTGGTCAGCTGAGCTGTTGCAGAGATGGTCTCTCAAGGTTCGCTATGTCCATGCATCTCAACCAGGAGGTCAGTCAACTGACACTTAGAGTCACTTCTGGATTCCTGGATTCAAGACAAGCAGGTCCAGTCTTCCTTCTTCAGACAACAGGGCAGTCCTTTACTAAATCTTCCACAGATGTTCTTCTGAGAAGCTCTGAGGGTGCCACTTTTACACCCAGTGCCAACCTACATGTGGGGTTCCCCCTCTTCGTCGACCCCTAAATTGGTTCAGGTCAGAACTGTCCCTTCCTCTAGGTTTGGCTACAAACTGTCTAGGGCAGTGGTTCTTAACCTTTTGAGTTCTGTGGAGCCCCGCTAAATCATTACAGGAATCCGGAGACCCCCACTGAGTCATTACTAGAAGCCAGAGACCCCGGCCTATGCAAATTCGATAATTTGAACCCTAAAGCAACGCATAAACATACAGGCTTAAGAATTCACTAAACAAATATACAAATTATGAAATGTTTGATTTAATTCACAAAATTAAAAAATCAAAATTTCAATCGGAAGGCTGGAGCTTTTCTAAAAATTCAATTGAGGTCACCCCTTTCCCATATTATATTCTGTTTGATGCACTTGCACTGCTCCCATGAATCACTCTGAGGACACCAGCTTAATTTTTAGCCTCCAATTTCAAATTGCTTCACATTTACAGAATGCTTTAAAAATTGTAATTTTACAATTTTTTCTTTATTTCTATACACATTCTTGAATGATTGGTTGAACCCAGATCCTTGTGACTGGGGGTGAATGTTTGCATTGTCCAGCATTCCGTCCATCAATTGTTTCTTTTGCATTTGTCGCCCTAAGTGGGAAGGGTATGCCCAGACGTGGGTCCCGTGCTCACTACACCACTGGATTCAAGCTAGCCTGGCTGATGAAGGGTGATGCCCTGAAACCAGCCTCAAGATGCTTGTTTCCGGTCCAGGGAGGACCTGGCTTGGCAGTTCGGGCTGGACTGTTCCCACAAGGAATAGGGTCAAGACTGATTTGCATATGGCTGGGTCCAAACTGGGGTGGTGTGGTGAGCAAAAGAATGATGGATTCAACCCAGATCCTTGTGACTGGGGGCGAATGTTTGCATTGTCCAGCATTCCGTCCATCAATTGTTTCTTTTGCATATATCGCCATAAGTGGGAAGGGTATGCCCAGACGTGGGTCCCGTGCTCACTACACCACTGGATTCAAGCTAGCCTGGCTGATGAAGGGTGATGCTCTGAAACTGGTCCCAGGATGCTTGTTTCCGGTCCAGGGAGGACCTGGCATGGTAGTTCGGGCTGGACTGTTCCCACAAGGAATAGGGTCAAGACTGATTTGCATATGGCTGGGTCCAAACTGGGGTGGTGTGGTGAGCAAAAGAATGATGGATTAAACCCAGATCCTTCTGACTGGGGGTGAATGTTTGCATTGTCCAGCATTCCGTCCATCAATTGTTTCTTTTGCATATGTCGCCCTAAGTGGAAAGGGTATGCCCAGACGTGGATCCCGTGCTCACTACACCACTGGATTCAAGCTAGCCTGGCTGATGAAGGGTGATGCCTTGAAACCGGTCCCAGGATGCTTGTTTCCGGTCCAGGGAGGACCTAGCTTGGCAGTTCGGGCTGGACTGTTCCCACAAGGAATAGGGTCAAGACTGATTTGCATATGGCTGGATCCAAACTGGGGTGGTGTGGTGAGCAAAAGAATGATGGATTAAACCCAGATCCTTGTGACTGGGGGTGAATGTTTGCATTGTCCAGCATTCCGTCCATCAATTGTTTCTTTTGCATATGTCGCCCTAAGTGGGAAGGGTATGCCCAGACGTGGGTCCCGTGCTCACTACACCACTGGATTCAAGCTAGCCTGGCTGATGAAGGGTGATGCCCTGAAACTGGTCCCAGGATGCTTGTTTCCGGTCCAGGGAAGACCTGGCTTGGCAGTTCGGGCTGGACTGTTCCCACAAGGAATAGGGTCAAGACTGATTTGCATATGGCTGGTTCCAAACTGGGGTGGTGTGGTGAGCAAAAGAATGATGGATTAAACCCAGATCCTTGTGATTGGGGGTGAATGTTTGCATTGTCCAGCATTCCATCCATTAATTGTTTCTTTTGCATATGTCGCCCTAAGTCGGAAGGGTATGCCCAGACGTGGGTCCCGTGCTCACTACACCACTGGAATCAAGCTAGCCTGGCTGATGAAGGGTGATGCCCTGAAACCGGTCCCAGGATGCTTGTTTCCGGTCCAGGGAGGACCTGACTTGGCAGTTCGGGCTGGACTGTTCCCACAAGGAATAGGGTCAAGACTGATTTGCATATGGCTGGGTCCAAACTGGGGTGGTGTGGTGAGCAAAAGAATGATGGATTAAACCCAGATCCTTGTGACTGGGGGTGAATGTTTGCATTGTCCAGCATTCCGTCCATCAATTGTTTCTTTTGCATATGTCGCCCTAAGTGGGAAGGGTATGCCCAGACGTGGGTCCCGTGCTCACTACACCACTGGATTCAAGCTAGCCTGGCTGATGAAGGGTGATGCCCTGAAACAGGTCCCAGGATGCTTGTTTCCGGTCCAGGGAGGACCTGGCTTGGCAGTTCGGGCTGGACTGTTCCCACAAGGAATAGGGTCAAGACTGATTTGCATATGGCTGGGTCCAAACTGGGGTGGTGTGGTGAGCAAAAGAATGATGGATTAAACCCAGGTCCTTGTGACTGGGGGTGAATGTTTGCATTGTCCAGCATTCCGTCCATCAATTGTTTCTTTTGCATATGTCGCCCTAAGTCGGAAGGGTATGCCCAGACGTAGGTCCCGTGCTCACTAGACCACTGGAATAAAGCTAGCCAGGCTGATGAAGGGTGATGCCCTGAAACCGGTCCTAGGATGCTTGTTTCCGGTCCAGGGAGGACCTGACTTGGCAGTTCGGGCTGGACTGTTCCCACAAGGAATAGGGTCAAGACTGATTTGCATATGACTGGGTCCAAACTGGGGTGGTGTGGTGAGCAAAAGAATGATGGATTAAACCCAGATCCTTGTGACTGGGGGTGAATGTTTGCATTGTCCAGCATTCCGTCCATCAATTGTTTCTTTTGCATATGTCGCCCTAAGTGGGAAGGGTATGCCCAGACGTGGGTCCCGTACTCACTACACCACTGGATTCAAGCTAGCCTGGCTGATGAAGGGTGATTCCCTGAAACCGGTCCCAGGATGCTTGTTTCCGGTCCAGGGAGGACCTGGCTTGGTAGTTCGGGCTGGACTGTTCCCACAAGGAATAGGGTCAAGACTGATTTGCATATGGCTGGGTCCAAACTGGGGTGGTGTGGTGAGCAAAAGAATGATGGATTAAACCCAGATCCTTCTGACTGGGGGTGAATGTTTGCATTGTCCAGCATTCCGTCCATCAATTGTTTCTTTTGCATATGTCGCCCTAAGTGGAAAGGGTATGCCCAGACGTGGGTCCCGTGCTCACTACACCACTGGATTCAAGCTAGCCTGGCTGATGAAGGGTGATGCCTTGAAACCGGTCCCAGGATGCTTGTTTCCGCTCCAGGGAGGACCTAGCTTGGCAGTTCGGGCTGGACTGTTCCCACAAGGAATAGGGTCAAGACTGATTTGCATATGGCTGGATCCAAACTGGGGTGGTGTGGTGAGCAAAAGAATGATGGATTAAACCCAGATCCTTGTGACTGGGGGTGAATGTTTGCATTGTCCAGCATTCCGTCCATCAATTGTTTCTTTTGCATATGTCGCCCTAAGTGGGAAGGGTATGCCCAGACGTGGGTCCCGTGCTCACGACACCACTGGATTCAAGATAGCCTGGCTGATGAAGGGTGATGCCCTGAAACTTGTCCCAGGATGCTTGTTTCCGGTACTGGGAGGACCTGGCTTGGCAGTTCGGGCTGGACTGTTCCCACAAGGAATAGGGTCAAGACTGATTTGCATATGGCTGGGTCCAAACTGGGGTGGTGTGGTGAGCAAAAGAATGATGGATTAAACCCAGATCCTTGTGACTGGGGGTGAATGTTTGCATTGTCCAGCATTCCGTCCATCAATTGTTTCTTTTGCATATGTCGCCCTAAGTGGGAAGGGTATGCCCAGACGTGGGTCCCGTGCTCACTACACCACTGGATTCAAGCTAGCCTGGCTGATGAAGGGTGATGCCCTGAAACCGGTCCCAGGATGCTTGTTTCCGGTCCAGGGAGGACCTGGCTTGGCAGTTCGGGCTGGACTGTTCCCACAAGGAATAGTGTCAAGACTGATTTGCATATGGATGGGTCCAAACTGGGGTGGTGTGGTGAGCAAAAGAATGATGGATTAAACCCAGGTCCTTGTGACTGGGGGTGAATGTTTGCATTGTCCAGCATTCCGTCCATCAATTGTTTCTTTTGCATATGTCGCCCTAAGTCGGAAGGGTATGCCCAGACGTGGGTCCCGTGCACACTACACCACTGGATTCAAGCTAGCCTGGCTGATGAAGGGTGATGCCCTGAAACCAGTCCCAGGATGCTTGTTTCCGGTCCAGGGAGGACCTGGCTTGGCAGTTCGGGCTGGACTGTTCCCACAAGGAATATGGTCAAGACTGATTTGCATATGGCTGGGTCCAAACTGGGGTGGTGTGGTGAGCAAAAGAATGATGGATTAAACCCAGATCCTTGTGACTGGGGGTGAATGTTTGCATTGTCCAGCATTCCGTCCATCAATTGTTTCTTTTGCATATGTTGCCCTAAGTGGGAAGGGTATGCCCAGACGTGGGTCCCGTGCTCACCCCACTGGATTCAAGCTAGCCTGGCTGATGAAGGTTGATTCCCTGAAACCGGTCCCAGGATGCTTGTTTCCGGTCCAGGGAGGACCTGTCTTGGCAGTTCGGGCTGGACTGTTCCCACAAGGAATAAGGTCAAGACTGATTTGCATATGGCTGGGTCCAAACTGGGGTGGTGTGGTGAGCAAAAGAATGATGGATTAAACCCAGGTCCTTGTGACTGGGGGTGAATGTTTGCATTGTCCAGCATTCCGTCCATCAATTGTTTCTTTTGCATATGTCGCCCTAAGTCGGAAGGGTATGCCCAGACTTGGGTCCCGTGCACACTACACCACTGGATTCAAGCTAGCCTGGCTGATGAAGGGTGATGCCCTGAAACCAGTCCCAGGATGCTTGTTTCCGGTCCAGGGAGGACCTGGCTTGGCAGTTCGGGCTGGACTGTTCCCACAAGGAATAGGGTCAAGACTGATTTGCATATGGCTGGGTCCAAACTGGGGTGGTGTGGTGAGCAAAAGAATGATGGATTAAACCCAGATCCTTGTGACTGGGGGTGAATGTTTGCATTGTCCAGCATTCCGTCCATCAATTGTTTCTTTTGCATATGTCGCCCTAAGTGGGAAGGGTATGCCCAGACGTGGGTCCCGTGCTCACACCACTGGATTCAAGCTAGCCTGGCTGATGAAGGTTGATTCCCTGAAACCGGTCCCAGGATGCTTGGTTCCGGTCCAGGGAGGACCTGGCTTGGTAGTTCGGGCTGGACTGTTCCCACAAGGAATAAGGTCAAGACTGATTTGCATATGGCTGGGTCCAAACTGGGGTGGTGTGGTGAGCAAACGAATGATGGATTAAACCCAGATCCTTGTGACTGGGGGTGACTGTTTGCATTGTCCAGCATTCCGTCCATCAATTGTTTCTTTTGCATATGTCGCCCTAAGTGGAAAGGGTATGCCCAGACGTGGGTCCCGTGCTCACTACACCACTGGATTCAAGCTAGCCTAGCTGATGAAGGGTGATGCCCTGAAACCGGTCCCAGGATGCTTGTTTCCGGTCCAGGGAGGACCTGGCTTGGCAGTTCGGGCTGGACTGTTCCCACAAGGAATAGGGTCAAGACTGATTTGCATATGGCTGGGTCCAAACTGGGGTGGTGTGGTGAGCAAAAGAAAGATGGATTAAACCCAGATCCTTGTGACTGGAGGTGAATGTTTGCATTGTCCAGCATTCCGTCCATCAATTGATTTTTTTGCATATACACATTCTTAATCGTTTAATATTATTTAATTTTCCAAGCAGTCACAGACCCCCTGAGTTGTCATTGCGGACTCCCAGGGGTACCCGGACTAAGAACCACTATCTAGGGTGACAAAGGGAATGCAGGCCCAGGTGTCATTTGCATTTGTCAGTGACAGGGCAGACAGCTTCAGAAGTCAGGAAGGGGGTGGGCACATTTCTCAGGCTATCAATTGAAGCTCAGAAAGGGCTGAATGCAACTCTCCAGGCCATCCTGCTCAGGAGAAGAACACCCTTCCCCACACCCAAGGCCCTTTTGTCCCTTGCTGGGAAGAAATACATATCACAAGGATACCCTCCCGGGTGATAGTGAGCTCGACAAATTTGCACAACATGAAATAACATCATAGGAGAGCCATTATCAGTCATGTGACCCTGGACACTGGCAGAAACACGTTTGGTTAGGCATAAAAATGCCAACCTTCTAAAAGTCGCATTTTTAGCAACTTAGAATTTAACTTCACCATTAAAGAGGATTTAAAATTATGATTCAAACCAATTCAAATGATTGGAAGAAGCATTTCTCTATCAGCTGTGATGACGCTTCACAAAACATTCCAAAAAAAGGTCATCCACTTCAGCTCCTTCCTGGAACATTTCGGGGTGATCTGTCAAGCAGGGACTGATAAAAAAGAGGGCCCAAAATGTGTTTTCACTATGCTATTTTCCATAGGAAAATTGAACGGAGATATCGCACAAATGGCTAAATGGAACTATACCAAATTTGGCACAAAGCTATATTTGGTCCAGAAAGCTTGCTTTTGTGATGTGGTGTAAAAAGGTTCAAAATGTATACATATCGAAAGACAAAATCTGATTAACTGCCAACACATTAACAAAGATGTGATGGCAGCCAGTTTAGGACTCAGGGGCTCAGTTCCCTATCCTATTAAAAGTTTTTTTTGTAAAACATATGGGAGCAGGGGAGGGATACCCTGCCTCCTAGGCCTGGTGGGGGATCCCAGTGGGACCTCCCGCGGGACAAAAACACTATTACTTTCTACAGGATCACAAATCCGCAGAGGATCTGCATATCTGCAGTATGATTTTTAAAAAAGCACGGCCTCCTACACTTTTTGAAAATGAGCCCCCCAGCGTAGGCCAGAGTCCAGGGGTCGGTGCAATTTATTTTTTGGAGAGGAGTGTGGGTGGCCCCTTATCCTGAGTCTTTTGGAGGCCCCAGGGACCATATCCCTTGGAGCTGAATACATATTTAGGAGAAGGGGTGTGTGGCTCTCTCCCAGAGCTTCGTAGTGGCCCCAAGGACCCCATCCCAAGGGGTCAATTAATTTTTGTAGGGAAGGGGGTAGCTTCATAGAGGCTCTGGGGACTCCAGTTCCCAGGGCAGAGTTTTACATTGTGGGGAGATGGGCATGCAGCCCCCTCTATGAGTCATTCATTTGTCCCCCGAATGCCTTCCAAGGGAGCCGATGAGTGGTGCAGTGTCCCGGGGACCCCATCCCTGCGGACACTGTTGTGTTCCCTGCCCAAGAGAGTGCAGGCAGGGAATATAAACTTTATTCCCTGCTCGCACTCTCCCTGGAAACAAACACATCTTTGCCCCCAGTGGGAGTGAGCACAGAAATAAGCTACTCCGGCAAAGAAATGAAGCCGGTTCCCACTGCACCTGGGATGGGTGGTGGCTGGGGAGCCGGCAAGGGGCAGAGGGGCTTTGGGGCTCCCTCAATGGCCCCCTACATTTGTACATGTTATCGGTGTCCTGGATAGACAACAGGGCGCCCACTTAAAAAAAGCTTTCCGGCTCCTGCCGCACCCTGTATAGGTACTCGCTGGGGAGTCGGCTGTCAGGCCTAGGGGCTCCCCTGTCATGAGTGATGTAATATGTGAGGTAATTAGCTGTGCATGATGAGGGCGTGATTTATACTTACTTTAAGGCACAAGCTATGGTTACTTGAGATAATATGAACAGGGCCGGACTGGCCGTAGCAGGCATCAGGTGTTTCCCTGGAAGGGTGGGGGCTGGTTTTGTAGTGGTGGGGGACGGTTTTGTTACTGGGGGCTGGTTTTGCAGTAGTGCTGCAACATCGGCCCCCAGTAGCAGAAGCAGCAGTGCTTCACACTTCCACCCCTCCTGCCCCCACGGACCTGGTCCGACAAAGTTGCCAGGGATCCTTTGGGTTCCCAGTCTGGCCCTGAATATGACTGGTAAATTTCTGTGGTTTTGACATGCCCTCCACACCCACATTCCATCCCCCACCTCCCTCCCCGAATTTAGCCCCCTAGAGGCCCAAGTGATGATGGGAAACCTGGGTAGAGGGGGCGTATCGCGAATCTATCGATCCTTGGTGAACAATGGCCCTGCATCCCTGGACCTGCTTCGTACCCGCTGGGAGGGTTGGTTGGGTTCCCTAGACGACGCGGACTGGAGAGATGCCCTTATGGCTCCCAAGACTCTGACGACCTCCTCCAGATTGCGTCTAGTCCAACTCTACTACCTTCACACGGCGTCCTCACCCCAGCACGCTTATATAGCGCCCGTATGCGGCCCTCCCCGTCCTGTGCGCGATGCAGCCACGCCCGGCGGATTTCTACCACATGGTGTGGCAGTGTCCCGCCCTTGCGCCGTTCTGGGCAGGGGTGGAAGGTGAACTCACACAGACCCTAGGCTGGGAGGTCCCCCATGACCCGCGGCGCCTGCTCCTGGGGGTGTTTGATGGCCTTAATGGATCCCGGTCTGACAAGCGCTTCCTGGGAACGGCATTAGCGGTGGCAAAGCGTGATATTGCTGCGCTCTGGTCCCAGGCCAAGCCACCTACGATGCGGCAATGGAGACGGGGGGTGGACTGGTGTGGAGCCCAAGAAGAACCCTCTTTGAGGCCCGAGGATGCCCTGAACGTTTTGTTAAAATATGGGGCAAATGGTTCAACTCACTGCCCGTTTGAGGGGTTAGATGGGCCGGATAAGTGATTGCTCGTCATCAGGTGCTATATTCACATTATCAATGCCTTGCGAATCCTTGTTGTCTTTATCGTCTATCATGCTTTTAATTACTGTGTCTGTCATGCTACCAACGTATTGTTGTTCTTGGGAAAAATTCAATAAATTTGATTATCAAAAAAAAATTCTGTGGTTTTGTTGGTTTAAAATGGTAGGTTTTAACAGACATGTTCTCCTACATAAAACATCCCTTCAGCCTTTGTTTTTTTCAATGAATTTCTAAGTTTTTTTTATATGTAAGCAAGATATTATTACAATTCTTAAATATAAAGTCACTTTAACCTTTGGTTTTTTTCAGTAAATTTCTATGTTTTTTTAACGTAAAGTAAGATGTCCATCACTGTCTTGTGCGTGGGGTTGGGCGCAGGGCCCACGGCCAACACCCCCCTGCATCTACACCCCGTCACGCACAGCTGATTACGTCATGTAACAATATAAAGGTTGTCATTTTAAGTAAGGCAGACCTACTGGCTTTGTCAAAAGGTAAAAATCACAAAATATAAAAAGCAGTGGGCCTATAGGCTTTATCAAGGGGTCAGCCCATCAACATAAATAAAGCAGACCTATTGCTTTGTCAAAAAGTCATCAGTACCTATAATCAAATGTATATTTCATAAATTCACACATTGCAATGTTAAATAATAGTGATTGTCACATATATGTTCAATAAAGCAATAATTGTTTTGTTTTTTTAAAACGAGTCTTAACATATATCAGGCCACACAGTGAAGCATAAAGCTGCAGCTCAAACTGCTTAAAAAATATGGTAAGCTCTCCTGGGCTCATGAATTAAATGACCCAAGAGACTTATGTGTTTTTTAATGTTACTGGGGCTGCTGCACTCCTTGCAGTCCCCCAAAACATTAAACAAAAATGCTTGGTGGTGCCCCTGCCCCTTCTACAGGCACCACCAGGAACAAAATATATAATTTAGAACCCCTCACTGGGCATTATGCGGCACTCCTTCCCTGGAGCAGTGAATATTAAATGAGCATCTCCTGCTGCTCATTTATTATTAGTTTTATATTTCGTTAGTGTCCCGGTCCCAGCTGTGACACCGAACCTTTGTATTAACTTTGGGATTGCAGAGGGAGACGCAAGGCTCCAGAGGCCCCGTTTGGCTCCCTTGCCAGTACCCATAGTGGGTGCTTGCAGGACCCGACCATTATTTTACAGTGGGTACCCACCCGGGGCAGCAACAAGAAGTGGGTGCCCACCCGGGGCACCAACAAGAAGGCCAGTCTTCGAGGCCATGGGGGAAGCCTCAAGGTCCCTGCGACCACTGCAGACTCCCGTAACAGCACCCATAGAGGGTGCCTGCGGGAGTCGACCATTATTTCAAAGTGGGTGCTCCGGTGCCCACTCAGGGCACCAGCAACTGGCCAGTGATTGGGAGCCATAGGGGGAGCCCCAAGGCCCCTGCCAGCATTCATCCAGGGTGCCAGCGGCAGCAGCCTCCATTCCTTTGTAGCTGCGCAGCTTTGTTCTGCACACTAGACCAGGTGGGAGAAAAGTTGTATTCTCTGCCGAGTAGAGTGAGGGCAAGGAATTAAATTTACAATCCCTACCCGCACTCTCCCGGGCAGGGAACAGCGCTGTCCTGGGGGATGGGGACACTGCTTTTTACGGGCCCCAGTGGATGGAGCCAATCTAACGCTGAATGAGGGAGACCCAACGCCCCCTCCCCATAACAAAAATGGCCTCAGGGGTTTGGGCCTCTCTAAGGTTTTGGGAGGGGGGCTGCATGCTCCCCTCCCTAAAACCATTACTTTGGTCCCAGGAGATGTGGTCCCTAGGGCCTTAAAGAGGGTCTGGGAGCAGTGCGGCATGCCCCCCTTCCCATAACAAAAGAATCAGTCTTGGGGGTCAGATTCCCATGACCCCTGAAAGGCTGGTGGAAGTGTGCCGCGTGCACCCTTCCTAAAAAACTACATTCCACCAGCCCCCTTGGCCCTTGCCTCCGTTGGGGGGGCTTATTTTTAAAAAGTGCCTTTTTTTTGTCCCAGTGGGGTCCCTCTGGAATCCTGCCCCCCCAACCAGGTCTAGGTGGGGCAGGGTATCCCTACCCTGACCCCTATATGTTTATCATGTATTCTTATTTTAGGAAAGAAAACTGAGTCCTGGTGTCCTAAAATGATCTTATCTTTAGAGCTGCTGACTCCCCGGATTCTCTGCAGTGTGATATATACATACATTTTGAACTTTAATTTCCCAAAAATTACTGAACGGATTTACACCAAAGAAGGCTTTCAGGACAAAGATCTCGTTTTCTGCCAAATATGGTGTAATTCCATTCAATAATAATATGAGATATATATATATATATATTCACTGAAAAAACCATAGGTTTCAGATATGTTATAGTTACAAATTAGCATTTAAAAAACCTTTGAAATTCACTGAAAAAACCATAGGTTTTAGGGACAGTTATAGTTAGTTGGACATTTCACTCGTACAAAACCCGTGAAATTCCCCGTTATAGTTAGTTCAGCTAACTATAACTCGCGCCCCGCAATGCACTGCTGATGACGTCACATATTACATCACTCATGACATGGTCAGTGACATCACTGATGACATCACTGATGACATCTCAAATGACATCACTGATGACATCATCCAGTGACTGTGTGTTTCTGTAAAGTTTAAATATTTTTAATATATATAGGAAAAGACGTATTGAAGAATGAGTGGGTGTGTAAGTGTCTGTATGGATGATTTAGTAGGTGCGTGACTGACTATAAGTGAGTGATTTAACGTATCTTACTGAATGCATGGGTTAGTGACTAAACTGGGTGAATGTCTGTATCCGTCTGTCTGTTGCTGTGTAAGTGGCTGCATGGGTTTGTGAATAGCTACATGAGTGTCTATATGAGTTATTGATTGGTTGTCTGAGTATCTGTATGGGTGCCTGAGTGTTTGTGTGGGTGGGGTGTGTGCGACTCTGTGCATAGATGTGTGAGTGGGTGATTCACTGGGTGGATGGTTTCAAGAGGGCATCTGTGATAGACTGTATGGGTGGGTAAGTGTGTGTAAGAGTGTGTTAGTGAGTGAATGTATGTCCCAGTGGTACATGTGTGAGTAACTACATATGTGAAAGCCAGTATATATGTGTGTTGGAGTATATAAATAGCTATAAGCGAGAGTGAGTGATTGTGATAGTGGCTGTATGGATGAGTGTGTGCTTGTATCAGTGATTGTATAAGAGCGTAACAATGTGCTAGTATTTGTATGATTAAGTGAGCTGGTGTGTGTATAACTGTATAGGTGAGTAAATGGCAGTGTGTTTAATTATTTGCATGACTGACTAGGTGTGTGAGTACCTCTATGGATGAGTGGCGGTGTTTGAGTGTCTATATAGGAGTAAGAGTGCATATGATAGTCCTGTACTGAGTGACCATAAGTATGAGTGACTGTACGGGTGAGTGAGTGGATGTGTGTGTGTAGACCTAAGAATCAGTGAGTGGGTATGTAGTTATTGGTGTTGGAGTGTCTATAGTTTTGCGAATGGCAGTCTATAATTTAGATTGGGTGTATCAAAGGTTATATTAGGGTGTGAGGAGCTGCATCAGATTATCACGTGGATGATGTCATCAGTGATGTCATTTGAGATGTCATCAGTGATGTCATCAGTGATGTCACTGACCATGTCATGAGTGATGTAATATGTGACGTCATCAGCAGTGCATTGCGGGGCGCGAGTTATAGTTAGCTGAACTAACTATAACGGGGGAATTTCACGGGTTTTGTACGAGTGAAATGTCCAACTAACTATAACTGTCCCTAAAACCTATGGTTTTTTCAGTGAATTTCAAAGGTTTTTTAAATGCTAATTTGTAACTATAACATATCTGAAACCTATGGTTTTTTCAGTGAATTTCAAAGGTTTTTTAAATGCTAATTTGTAACTATAACTGTCCCTAAAACCTATGGTTTTTTCAGTGAATTTCAAAGGTTTTTTAAATGCTAATTTCTAACTATAACGTGTCTGAAACCTATGGTTTTTTCAGTGAATTTCAAAGGTTTTTTAAATGCTAATTTGTAACTATAACGTGCCTGAAACCTACGTTTTTTTCAGTGAATTTCAAAGGTTTTTTAAATGACATTTTTTAAATGTATTAATTTTTATATTAATTTTTTTCATACTGATTTACTACATTTTTAGAAACAATTTCTTTTACATATTTTATTTTTTAAATTACATTGTAATTACATTATACATTACATTACAAAAAATACTTTCTCAGAATGAATTACTTTAGTTTAAATACTTAGCACATAGGCAATAGACTTTTAAGTACAGTAGTTACAGTTGTTGCAATGGGCAACACATTTTCAAACACAATGCAACATTCAGCTCAATGTGAATTTCTAGTTAAATGCAATTAGTTACTTTATGGATTACTTTTCTAACCACAGGACTGGATCCTAGATTCAGTCCTGGGACATCTCCTGTAAACAGTTGAGTAAAAGCGTTTTGGTTACAGTCGTGATTTTTAAGGAATATTATTGTATTTTAAAAGTTGACACTTAGAAACTTTTCCTCATAGAATCACCAATGTTATCCTATGGAAGGAAATTCACTTAGCAGGTAAAAACTGTTATCGTTACTTTTTCTTACTCAGTGTTGGATCCTGGATCCAGCACTGGTGCATCTCCTGTAAACAGTTGAAAAATGCGTTTAAGTCATACAGGCGATTTTTAAGGAATATTTGTAGTTTGTGAAAATCGACACTTTGAAACTTTTCTGCTGAAAACCAGACAATGGATTCCTATGGAAGAAAAGATAAGTTACTGGTAAGTACGGTTAAAATTACTTTTCAGGGTCAGTGCTGGGCTAAAAGATGCAGCACTGGGTTCTCTCCTGATAACAGGTGAGTAAATCGGAATTCGTATTTCGGCTGATTTTAGAAGAATAATTTAAAGTTCCAAAACTCCACACTTAGAAGAATTTCCAAGTGAAACCAGTCAATGTTAGCCTATGGAAGGAAATTCAAGTTACTGGTAAGTACGGTTAAAATTACTTTTCAGGACCAGTACTGGGCTGAAAGATACAGCACTGAGGTCTCTCCTTATAACAGGTGAGTAAATCGGAATTCGTATTTCGGCTGATTTTAGAGGAATATTTGTAGGTTTCAAAAATCAACACTTAGAAACTTTTCAGCAAAAAGCAGGCAATGATATCCTATGGAAGGAAATTCAAGTTACTGGTAAGTACGGTTAAAATTACTTTTCAGGACCAGTACTGGACTGAAAGATACAGCACTGAGGTCTCTCCTTATAACAGGTGAGTAAATCGGAATTCGTATTTCGGATGATTTTAGAAGAATATTTGCACAATGGTGAAGGGAGGGGGCGGGCCTGAGGTGACATCTGTGCAAACGCGCCCCGTGGCGCGTTTTAGTTGGGGGATTAAGTCCCTTGAATCCTGAGGGTCCCTAGGGGCCAACTAGCCCACCAGGAACCTCCAATATGCGCCAGGGGCTGCGTTGCAGAGACGTGTAGAGAGGCCACACCCCTTTTACACCTCTCTGCAACGCAGCTCTGTGGCGCTTTCTGGATGTACCTGTTGGGCTAGTTGGCCCCCAGGGACCCTCAGTATTGAAGGGGATTTAATCCCCAACTTAAAACGCGCCACGGGCGCGTTTGCACAGATGTCACCTGAAGCCCCGCCCCCTCCCTTCACCACTGTGCAAACGCGCCCCGTGGCGCGTTTTAAGTCGGGGGATTAACTCCCCTTGAATCCTGAGGGTCCCTGGGGCCAACTAGCCCAACAGGTATATCCAAAAGCGCCACAGAGCTGCGTTGCAGAGAGGTGTAAAAAGGGGCGTGGCCTCTGTACACCTCTCTGCAAGGCAGCCCCTGGCGCATACTGGAGGTTCCTGGTGGGCTAGTTGGCCCCCAGGGACCCCCAGTATTCAAGGGGAATTCGTTCCCCCTCTGCAAACGCGCCAGGGGGCGCGTTTGCAGAGTGGTGAAGGAAGGGGGCGGGGCCTGTGGGCCCGATCGTTTTTTTTTTGTTTTTTTTTTTTTTGTCCCCTGAAGGGGGGCTGTGTGGCCCCCCTTCCTTTTTCCTGTTTTTGGGCCCTGGGGACCCCATCCCCCAGGGCCTTACCCCTTTTTTAAATTAAATTTAAAAAAAAAAAACGGGAAGGGGGACGCGTGGCCCCCCTTCCCTGGGCCTGTATTGGCCCCGGGGACCCCATCCCCCGGGGCAAGGCCGTGATTTTTTTTTTTTTTTTGGAGGGGGGCTGCGTGGCTCCCCTCCTCAGGCCATTTAAGGCCCCGGGGACCCCATCCCCCGGGGCCGGCCTTTCCGTTTTTTTTAAATTTATTTTTTGGGGAGGGGGCCGCGTGGCCCCCTCCCGGGCCACTACTTGCCCCGGGGACCCCATCCCCGGGGCTGGCCCTCTCCGTTGGGGACTGTGGGGGGTCCCCAATCCCCCACAGTCCCGCCGGCTCCCCTCGTCCCTTGGGAGCCGGCATTGCTTTCCACATGGGGAGCTGCTAAGATGCAGCTCCCCATGTGGAAAGCAATGTGCTTTGGATATTGGAAGAGAGAGCAGGTTTCCTGCTCTCTCTTCCAATATCCAAAGCAGTTTGCTATGGCAGGACGGGAGCCGCGAGGCTCCCGTCCTGCCATAGCAAACTACAGTGTCCCGGGGGTAGGCACCCCGGGACACTGCAGGAGCCGGCCCTGGGGGTGGCGGTCCCCAGGGCCATCAAGGGCTCCAGGAGGGGGCCGCGCGGCCCCCTCCCTTAAATTGCACAGCCCCGGGAGGTGGTGGTCCCCGGGGCTCTGGGGTCCGTAATGGACCCCCACATTTATTTTGTAAGTGCCCCGGGGAGGTGGTGGTCCCGGGCGTGTGGGGGCTGGAGCCCCCCACACCTTATTTATTTAAAAAAAGAAGCCCCGGGGGTGGCGTCCCCGGGGCTGCGGGAGGGCAGGAGAGCCCTCCCGCACCATTTTTTTATAAAGCCCCGGGGGGTGGCGGTCCCCGGGGCTTGGGGGCCCTTTGACGCCCCCATACAAACAATATACCCACCCCCACCATGCCCCCGGGACTTGGGCCACCCGGGGGCAAAATGCAATCAAAGCGCGGAGACCGCGCTTCGATTTTTTTTTTCGGCAGGATTCGCGCACCCTGAGCGCATCCTGCCGATTTAAAAAAATAAAAAATTTTTTTGCCCAGGGGTCCTTGTGGGACCCCTGAGCAAACCTAGGGGTCAGGGTGTTTCTACCCTGCTCCCTTTGTGCGCTTTGCGCACTTGTTTCTGTCCCTCGGTTCTACCGAGGGATAAAATGGCTGCCAACATTTCCTGAATCGGAATGTTGACAGCCAGCTGACAGCCAATTAACATGCAGCTCGTGATCGGGACGGTGAGCGCAGGGTGTGCTGAGGGTACGCGGACCCTACTCGGCCATAGATATATCTATCTTTTTACTTTTGATTTTCTCAGCAACTACTGAACGGATTTACACCATTTAACAAAAAGGGTTCTTTCTGAAACAAGAACTACCTCTTTGCCAAATTTGGTGTAATTCCGTTCAGCAGTTCGGGCTGTAGCCGTGTCTAAAGTTTCCTATGGAAAATTGCATGGGGAAAACGCGTTTTGGGACCCCCTTTTTCTCGGCCCCCGCTTGACGAATCCCCCGAGACTTTCAGGGTAGGAGCGGACCGGAGCGGGCCATAAAGTTTGAAAATTTTGCGAAGATACGTCAACCGGCAAGAGAGTTATTTCAAATAGAATGTCGCGGATTTCCTATGGATAATAGGTTGTAACTATAACTATCTACTGGCGACCGCCAGTAGATAATATATATATATATATATATATATATATATATATATATATATATATATATATATATGTATATATATACACCGCCACTTTGTAGTTATAGTTAGGATTCTGGGAGATAGAAGTTCCTCAGATTTTTGATTGGTATTAACTTTGCACAGTTTGACGAGTCTCCACGAAACTTTGCAGACCTTACTTTTTCTACATTGGCTAATGATGAAAAGTTTTGTGGTAAATAGTTCAGGGGATGGAAAGGCAAAAGTGGGGGGGGGGGTACCAAAGCACGCTTTTCCACCAATGTATTTTCCATAGAATTTTTAGGCAGACGTAACAGCAAATGTCTGAACAGATTTTTATGAAATTTGGCAGGAAAATAGATTAAGGTGTGGAAAGGGTCCTTTTCTTATTTGCAAAAAATTGGCTCAGTAGGTTTTTAGTAATAAGAGACAAAAACTTAATGATATATTGGGCCGCAGTATACTGCAGTATTTTGCGGTATACTGAGGTACATAGCGATGACAAAAATGACAAAACACAATATTATTGATTAATGAAAGCCCTTACAAAAAAAAGGCAGCAGTTTTGTTTGATCCACACTTTGCCTGTGTTACGGATTTCTACGTGAGATATAGCTTATTACAATTTTTCAAAGCTATAGGAAGAATTGAGACACTATACTAAAGTCTCAATAGTTAAGGAAAAGTATTTTTATTGTTGTATATATATTTTTTTAAAGTTTACAGAGTACCAGAATACTTCCTCGAAACTACCTAGGAAGTAATGTGGGACCTATTTAAATAAAAAAAACACAAAATGATAATTTATGACAAAAGACACTCGACGATACACCAATCAACTCCGCTCTACGGCATTCCATTCTACTCTACAACACATCAGTTCATTCTACGACATGCCTCTCGACTCTATGATAGGTCATCAATGCTATGTCACTCCAGGCCACTCCACTGTATGACAAGACACTGGACTCTATGACACACCACTCCACTCTACAGCACGCCACTCCACTATACGACATGCCACTCCACTGTACTCCAATCCACTCCACATGCCTCCACTGTAAGACACTCTATGACATTACTTTGGTCCCAGGATATAAGGCTTTTTAGTAAGGAGAATGTTTACCCTTATTTATCTGATGGCTATTACATGCAATCAGATTTGACTTCACAAGATCAACAACCTTTTCAACAACCATATTGGTCCTATAACAAGAAGGTCACCAGGTTCTCTGACACGTCAGACTCTGATAATGAAGGAGCATCCACCCCATTTGAAACTAGAGGTAATAGATATAATCCGCGTTATAATCAAGGATATAGACCTTTTTTAGGCAGACGCAATCAGAGCAGAGGGAACTGGCGACCACAATATCAATCTCGACCACAATATCAGTCCCGCCCACAATATCAAACCCAGTTCCGGGGACATCAACCGACAAATCAGAACCAATACCTAGAAACTCGCAATGCTCGCTACTGGAGGGAGTAAAAGATATACCGATATTTAATTTAAGTACAACTAGTGTGAACGAAGCTACCTATTCCCTTTTATCAAAAGGGTTAACGTATGTACCACATTCAGGACTGAATAAGTTTGAATTGTTTAATGATCTGATGTCATTTTTTCGTAAAATTCGGTTAAAATCCTTTTTCACGAATGTAGCAGACAATTCTTTTGAAACTAATAAATCTGGTTTGGCACCTAAATCTACTTTTACACCCACAGTTGATCAAGTACCCACTGAGATTAAAATATTTGAGCAGGTGGTGTACAACAAGTTAAAAACCGCCACTAACTATGTACCAAAGACACCCTACAACATGACTATTGAAGAATATAAGGCCCTGATGGACTTAAAATGCTCCCCAGAAATCACAATTAAAAGTTGTGATAAAGGTGGAGGGATAGCCATATTAGACACCTCAAATTACATAACTAAAATAGAGGATATGTTAAGTGACAGTAGATTTTATACCAAAATAACAAGAAATACCACGGATAAGACCAAAAACAAAATACAAAGACTAACAACTAAAGCTTTAAGAGATTGACACATTTGTGATAAAGAATTTGATTTTATGAATACACAGTATCCTAAGCTAGTGAGCCTGTATGGCATACCGAAAATTCATAAAGATGAGAGAGACCCCCCTTTCAGACCCATTATAACAACTATAGGGTCTGTCACGGAACCTATATCTAAGTATCTGGACGCGGTTTTACATCCTTATATGCAAGATACCCCTGCATATGTCCAGGATACCAGGCATATAATCAATCTGTTGGAAGGAACATCATTTAACCCCAACAGACAATGGTTAGTTACTTTAGATATAGAAAGTTTGTACAGCAATATACTGAGTGAAGGAGCTATCCTAGCAGTGCAATGGTTCATAGAGACAATGAACGTTGACTGCAACATGAATTTTATAATCGACTGTTTGAGAATTATCCTTGAAGAGAATATTTTTGAATTTCAAGGAGAGTTATACAAACAAGTAAGAGGAGTAAGCATGGGCGCATCTGGCGCTCCTACTATAGCAAATATATACATGATACATTTTGAACAAAAATTCATCTTTAATGAAATCGCACCATTTTTTGAATCAATATTCCATTGGTCGCGGTTCATTGATGATATTGTCTTTATATGGGATGACAATGAAAACATTCTAATGGAGTTCCTCTCATGGCTGAATCTTTGCGACCCCAACCTTAAGTTCACTTCAAATTTTAGTAATACCAAGATTGAGTTCTTAGATATCTCAATCAAACATGATGGTGGTCAGCTAATAGTGGATCTATTTACCAAACCAACTGCACGCAATACCTTATTACATTACAAAAGTTTCCACCCTACATCACAAAAAAACAGTATTCCCTTTGGACAGTTTTTGCGCCTCAGGCAAAACTGCACAAAACTTGAAGATTTTGATCTCAGAGCTACAGACATGAAGAAAAAATTCGCAAATAGAGGCTACCCACACAGACTAATAAGAGACTTGTATAAGCGAGCCAGATTTTACGATAGACAGCATCTGTTAAAAAGTAAAAATCAAAAGCAAGACACTAAACTAGTATTTGTCACTCGCCATTCTTTGATGAATGAAAAAATTCGCCAAATAATATGTTCTAATTGGCATCTACTTAACATGAATAGAGCACAAACTGATAAACTGCAGAAACCTCTTTTTGCATACCGTAAGAACAGAAACTTGAAAGATCTAATTGCTAGATCACGCATGCGAAGGAAAAAAGAGCCAATACAGAGAAGTATTGAGAGTATGCTACCAGTTCAAGGCAACTACAAATGTGGTACCTGCAAAGTGTGCCCGCTCGTAATGGAAACTATGACAGTGAATTTTAATGGTCAAACAATTGTATCTAAAAGTATGACCAATTGTAAGACTAAAAACATAATATATTTGCTGATTTGCCCTTGCAATAAGGGATATGTAGGTGAGACATCACGAACCCTCAATGTCAGATTAACTGAACATAGATCTGCCATTAGAACAAAAAAACTTGCTTCTCCTATGATACTACACTATATAGAAAACAATCATACTCCTGATGAGATACGTTGGTTCATTATTGAACAAATTCTACCTAATGAGGGTCAATGTTTAGAAAAAATTAGAAAGAAACGTGAAGTATTTTGGATTTTCTTGTTGGACACTGTTAATAATGGCTTGAACCAAGAGATTCCGTGGGAACAAGCCATTATTTAATCATTTGTCTGAAAACAGAATCATTTTGTGCTCCGCACTGTTGCATCTGTGTATTTAATACAACTGGAGCTTTATATATGATATGAAATAAATTCTAGGCACTAGTTGAAGTTTGCGGTACGTTTTTGTACCAGCAAGATGGCCACCATTATCCACTGCAATAGTCCATCTTCTAGCTCTATGTTCTCCTTCCTCCTATATGGAAAAACGTCTTTCTCTATCGAGATTTGTTTATATGCATGTAAGATTCAGGCGATCTTGTATAAAGATAATTCTTTGTCTAGTACTATCACCATCAAATGTTTAAATATATACACTAGGTTATGTTGGTAGTACGTTATTATCGTAGCAAGATGGCGGCCGTAATTTACTACAACAATCCATCGACAAAAGCGCGCAAAATTCTGGTCCTTTAAATAGAGAGGCAGGCAAGAGGCGACACTCCGGTCGAATTACCATAGAGAGGAGCGTCCCGTTGGATTCAGAAGGGTCAAAGTGGCACGAAGGTAAATGGTCCCTTTAGCGTAATCAGATGTTTAAATTTGGTCAGCAATATGTGGATTCAATTTAACTTAGATATCCTCCCGAACCTTTTTTGTATTGAATATAGAGCCCGTAAGGACCCTGGCTCTCCAGCATATCCACGGATTGCCTGTTAAGTCCACGACCGTGTAGCCACCATTCTATCGTAGCAAGAGCTTCCATTGGTAAAAAGTAAGCATGCCATAATCTTTTGTTTATAACCACGGACTTGCCGTCACGTGGTTATTCAACATGGATTAAATATCAATGCAGTGACGCTATATATCTGTTATCTTTAGATCGTGATACCAATTTGGGTCATTGCTTGCTACGGTACCGATCAATGGCCCCCTTTTAAGGTGACAATTTGCAACATATCCCGAGGACTTTTGTGTACCTTGGACCCATTGGACCTTAGAAAAGTCTCCGATGCATGCAGCAACGCATCCACGGTTAGTCTAAAGTAAGACTGTGTTTCAAATGATGCAGATAATTTAAAGAGCTGGAATTAGAGACTTTATTTAAAATCAGTTCTATTTATCTTTTAGATATTGACAACTCAAAAGATTAAACGACATAGCAGAATCGGCATATGATCGTTTCATGTACGCTCCCATATCCAGGCATGGTCATTATCTGAGAACTATGGTGAGATAAAGTAAAGAAAAAAATAAAATAAAATTATGTCAGGGATAAAAATGTTTTGTTATTCCTATTTCTAGATGTTCTTGCTCCTTTGGATTATGTTGTCCTTTGTTTTGCTAAAAACATGTTTTATTAACAGGTAGTGCACGAGGTTATCAACATGAGAGAAGCATCATTTTAACAATACACATTAGTCTTTTATCCTATATATCTCTCTAACATGGGCCTTCATTTCTTTCTCTTTTTCCACATCTTTCTATTTTCAAATAATTGCCTTGACTTTCGTTTTGCTCTCATTCTTGAATATTGACTAAATTACTTTTTCGTTCTGGTTTTTCAGATTAAGTACTTCATTAAATATATTATGATTGTGAAGAAATAATTTTCTTTAGATCAAGTTAGCAATGCAATATCTATGATATATTTTTTCTTTTTTCTTCTTTTTTTGTTCATCAGCAAGCAAAGCCTATGCGTGTGAATCTAAATGTTATGATTAATTGTCTTTTTTAAATAGCATATGTTAATGTTTGCCGTTCCAGTAGCGATATATATTTAACAAACATTGTCTGGTTAGAGCAATCAGTTATAAATGAATATTCTAGGTAATTTATGTAGAATACATAATGTATGTATATATATATATATTGTAATTTGGTAACCACTATGTTTTGCCTTACACAGTTTTTTGGTATAGACGGTCCCCTGATGAAGGCAGTCGTGCCGAAACGCGCGTAGTATTGTCATCTACTGCTTGCCCCCATCAAAATTGTCAAGTATTTGAGATAAAACGACCGTTTTTTGCATTATTTTTTATGTAAATCTTTTTCCTGGTTAATGTGTATAACAGATGTATCTATTTATTTATTTTGTACTGATGTATGTCAATTCAATTTGAAAATATCAAATAAGTAAAATAGTAA
The DNA here is from genome assembly GCA_963921515.1 of Calotriton arnoldi. NCBI lineage: Eukaryota > Metazoa > Chordata > Amphibia > Caudata > Salamandridae > Calotriton > Calotriton arnoldi. The sequence goes on along the minus strand of CAWUFW010002774.1, from coordinate 724,441 downwards.
AAAATTCTTTTTAAAAAAGACTAAATAAAAAATCATATATTTTTCACTAATAAGTGTATTTTGTCTGCATTGGTAAACTGTGTGGTTACTCCTTTTTCCTTATCATCCCTAGAATATTTAAATTTGGGAATTATAAAGCTTGCTATTGTTTTCTTATTTACATAGACACTCTATGACATGCCACTCAATGACACGCCACTCCACTCCTCGGTAACTATTGAAATCAAACACAAAAATGATATATGACTTAAGACACTCTATGACACGCCACTCCACTCCACTCTACGACATGCCACTCCACTCTAAGACAAGACATATCACTCTTCGACACACCACCTCGCTTCACGACACTCCACTCTACAATGCGCCACTGCACTCTAAGACACCACACTTCAGTCTATGACCTGCCACTCCACTTTACGACATATCAGTTCACTCTGTGCCACTTCACTCTACAACACTCCACTCTATGTCCCTCCAATGTATGGTACTGTACTCCACTCTAAGATGCTCTACGATATGGACCCCCACTCTGCTCTACCTCATGCCACTCCACTCTACGACACGCCACTCCACTGTAACCCACTCAACTCAACAACACTCCACTCCACTGCACTGTACAACACTCCACTCCACTGTATGCCCCCACTCTAAGAGGCTCTAAGACACATCCCCGTATGACACACCACTCCACTTTACTGTATGACATGTCACTCCACTCTATGCCACTCCACTCTACAACACTTTTCTCCACTCTATGCCCCTTCACCCTACGCAACTCTGCTCCACTCTATGACAAGCCACTCCAATTCTCTCTACGACACGCCACTCCTCTCTACGACACACCACTCCACGACACTCCTCTTCACTCTACTCTATGACACGCCACTCTACTCTATGCTTCTCCAGTGTACTCTATGACACAACACTCCATTCTATGACAGGCTACATCACTCTAGAACATGCCACATCACTCTACAACACACCACTTTATGACACTCCACTCTATGACACTCTGTGCCACTCACTCTACAACATGCCACTGCGCTGTATGACACCACACTCCACTCTACAACATGCCACTCAACATGCCAGTTCACTCTATGCCAGTCCACTCTAAGACACTGTACGACATGCCACCCTATGGCATTCCATTCTAATGTACTCTATGACACGCCGTTACACTCTATGCCACTCTGTTCTACAATACTCTACTCCACTCTACGATATGCCACTCCACTCTACTGTACTACATGCCACCCACTGTATGACGCCACCCTACTCCACTGCACTGTACGACATGCCACTCCATTCTATGACATGCCGCTCTGCTCTACACCACTTCACTCTGTGCCACTCCACTCTACTCTATGACATGCCACTCCACTCTACGACATGCCACTCTGCTCTAAGCCACTCCACTCCACTGTATGACACTACGATATGCCACTCCACTCAACTCTACCACATGCCACAGCAGTCTAGGACACGCCAATCTACTGCACTGTCTGGCATGCCACTCCACTTTACTCTACGACATTCCACTCCACTCTACAACACTCTACTCCACTCTAAGCCCCTCCACTCTATGCCACTCTACTCCATTCTATGACAGACCACTCCAATCCATAGTACAACATGCCACTCCTCTCTACGACACGCCACTCTACTCTATGACACATCTCACCACTCTACTTTACTCCGCGCCACTCCACTCTATGCCACTCCAGTGTACTCTATTGCACGCCATGCCACTCCACTCTATGCCACTCCACTCTACGCCTCAACACTGTATGCCACAACACTCTACGCCACTCCACTCTGTTCCACACCACTCTATTCTACTCTACAACACCCTACTCCACTGTACCAAACTCTACCCCACTCCACTCTAATACACTCTACTCCACTCTTCTCCACTCTATTCCACTCCACTCCACCCACAACACTATACTTCACTGTATGCCACTGTATACCCACTCTACCCCACTGAATGTCACTCTACGACACTATACTCCACTCTATGAGAATCTACGCAGTGCCCTCTATGCCACTCCATGGCAATTTACTCCATACTACAATATAACACAGTGCTACACTGTACTCCACTGTATTCCACTACTCCAGTCTATGCCACTCTACTCTATGCCACTCTATGCCACTTCACTCTACGACACTCTATGCCACTCTGCTCTATAACACTCTACCACACTCTATTCCACTCTACAAAACTCCACTCTACAACACTTTACTCCACTCTATGCACCTCCAATGTAAGACACTCCACGACATACCACTTGACGCCACTCTATGACACACCACTCTTCTCTACAGCATGCAAGTTCATTCTATGACATGCCACTCCATTCTATCATCCACGCCATCCACACTACGTCACGCCATGCCACTTCACTGTACAACATGCCACTGAACTCTTCAACACGCTACTCCACTTTACAGCACACCACTCCACTGTACCACATGCCACTCCACTGTGCGCCACTCCACTTTATGCACCTCCACTGTAAGACACTCTAAGACATGCCACTCTATAACATGCCACTCCGCTCTTCAGTACCTACTGAAATCAAAAACAAAAATTATATATGACAAAAGACACTCTACGTCACGCCACTCCACTCCACTCTATGACATGCCACTCCACTCTACAACATGTCACATCACTCTACAACATGTCACATCACTCTTTGAAATGCCACTCCACTTTACAACACTCCACTCCACTCTATGACACTCCACGCCACTACACTCTGCAATGCGCCACTGCACTGTATGACACTACACTCCACTCTATGACGCCACTCCACTCTACAGCATACCAGTCCACTCTACGCCAGTCCACTTTAAGACACTATACGACATGCCACTCTATGACATGCCACTCCACTCTACTATACAACATGCCATTCCACTCTATGCCACTCCCCTCTACTCTTCAACACACCACTCCATTCTACAACACACCTCTGCACTGTATGACACCACTCTCCACCCTACGAGATGCCACTCCACTCCATAACATGCCACTCCACTCTATGCCAGCCCACTCTAAGACACTGTGCGACACTCTGTGACATGCCACTCCACTCTACTCCCTGACACGCCATTCCACTCTACGCCACTCCAGTCTACAACGCTCTACTCCACTGTATGCCCCTCCACTGTATGCCACTCTACTCCACTGTACGACACTCTACGATATTCCTCTCCACTCTACTCTACCACATGCCACTCCACTCAACGACATGTCACTCCCCTGTACAACACTCCACTCCACTCGATGCACTTCACTCCACTGCACTGAATGACATGCCTCTCGACTCTTAGACATGCACTCCACTCTACAACAGTCCACTCTATGCCCCCCACTTTAAGACACTTTACAACGCGCCACTGTACGACACGCCACTCCACTCTACTACACTCTACTACACTCTAAGCCCCTCCACTCTATGCCACTCTACAACAGGCAACTCCAATCCACACTACGACACAACATTACTCTCTTTGACACACCACTTCACTCTACAACACTCCTCTTCACTCTACTCTATGACACGTCACTCCACTCTATGACACTCCAATGTACTCTACGACACGCCACTCCACTTTATGCCAGTCCACTCTACACAACTCCACTGTACACCACGACACTCTACGCCACTCCACTCTATTCCACACCACTCTACTCTACTCTCTGACACTATACTCCACTATACTACACTCTACCCATTCCACTCTATGACACTCTACTCTACTCTATGCTACCACACTCTACAACACTCTACTCCACTGTATGCCCGTCTACCCCACTATATGCCACTATACAACACTGTACTCCACTCTACAAACACTCTATGGAACGCCCTCTATGCCACTGCACACCAGTTTACTCCACTCTACTCTATGACACTGTACCCTACCACTCCACTCTATGACACTCCACAACACTCTATGCTACTCTTCTCTACCACACTGTACTCCACTCTACGAAGTTTCACTCTACAACAATATACTCCACTCTATGCATCTCCACTCTACTCCACACTGTGACACTCTACGATACTGCACTCATGCAAGACATTTTCAGGAAACTGATTCGTAGAGAAACTGCCTCTCATCCTCAGTTTTACTGTCCATGTAAGATATTTTCTGTTCAAACAAATGTCCTGCAGACAAATAAATCACACAAGATTTTAAGTCTGTGAAATTTCACAAAATGTTGCCAAATGCGTGTAATGCATAATTAGCAAACTTCACAAGATTATATCAGCATACAAAAGTATTTCACCTGGGCCTACTGCTACCCCTTTGCAACCTGGCAAGCGTAGGGCACTTATTCACAGTTCATGTTTTCACGTCTATTCACTACAAAGGCCTCCAATGGCTCGCCCACGTCTAACAATTGCAGCAAACAGATTGTCGGCTGCCCGTGGTCCACGAAGGGGACCCTCCTAAGAGGGCGGCCGCCTTAGTGCCACATGAGGGCACACGAGTCAGTCCAGTCGTTAGGGACCCCCGATGGATCCGCGTGCCTCGTCACTTCCGGTAAGGGGGGGGGCGGGGGAGGCAGTATAAGTGCTTCTCCCTGCCCATCTGGCGACCTCTTTGTGGCTGCCCGTTACACTGTTTGGGTTGTGTTGCGTCGTCGCGTTCCCGGGACCGAGTGGTGTCTGTCGCGGTGAGTTTTTTGGGATGGGATGGCCCCTTGGGCCTTTTGTTGTAGCACATGCAGTCACTTTTCGGGCATTGCTGCGTGGTGTCTGTTTTGGTCCCGGGATTGGGTGTCGGTTGTTTGCGACGCACTGGGGCGCCCACCTTCCTCAATTGGGACCAGTCTAGTAGATGGTCAGTAGGTTTGGGTGCCGGTCCAATGTCCAGGGGGGGGCGGCAGGAAGGCTCTGCATCCCACGTGCGGTGCGATGCTCATTAAGACTGTCTGCTGTAGCTAAAAGGTTTCGTTTTGACATTTGAATTAGCTGTTTCCCTGTCCTTCACTGCAAATGGAAACTGTTGAACAGAAAGCAACGCTGCTCAAAAATGGTTATAAGTGCTAAGGATTCTTTACATCTTTAGTTGAGTTCGAGCAATTTATACTAAGTAATCAGTTGAGGTTGCCAGGTCATCCCGGGGGGAAGCGATGCAGTGTTTTCCATTAGGGGCTCGCTGTGGGCGATAAAGAAAACTCTTTTATTTTGGTGAGATAGGAAGCATGATGATGAGCAGAGGTCGCTTGATGGCAATCTGAAACTCAGTAGTGCGACGCACTGTATGTAGCCCAGGCGGTATTAGATACGGTCCATCAGCTTTGTATAACAGCAATACGGGCACTTCGAGATTGGACTGCAGGCTGTTTTGAAGTGTAGGTGGTTGGCCCCGGTGAGAGCACCTTCCTTGGTTTCGTGTGTCCTCTGGTCTCGATGGAGTCCAGCGTGTAGCTTCCCCGCAGTAGTTTGGTGGCGGAGCCATTGTATTTTGTGTGGGGGAGGATGAGCGCGTGTTTGTTTAGAAGGTGCGTTGTAGGGTGGGGGTAAGGCCGCAGCCTGTCTTGGCAACGGGTAAGCCAGCGCTACCCACCCACCAATAAGAGCAGGTAATCTTCTATGTATCGCCAGGGCGAAACCACGTGCGTCGGTCTTTGTAGCAGTGAGTGCGGGGCTCAGTCATCCTATATATGTCTATATAAGATGATATATGTAGGAGAGTAGGATCTGCTTCACATGGGTACCCCCACTTTTTGCTGATGCTTCACTGTTTTTCGACCTTAGTCTGGCTGGGGCCCTGCTAATCAGAACCCCAGCCTAGCTGCTTCCTCTCTAAAATGGTTTCCATGTGCCTTAGGCACATCTCTGATTGGAATCTGGAGTGCCCTTATAAGTCCCTAGTATATGGTATACTATGTACCCAGGGCATAGGTACCTCAGAGGCCTACCAGGGGCTGAATCATGTATTGTGCCACCCCTGGAAGGCCATCCAAACTGACACCACAGGTCTGCTACTGCAGCCTGGGTAAGGTGGTGCATGCACCCCTTACTGTGATATAGGCTACCTATATCACTACATACATACACACATATAAACCTATAAGTCACTCCTATGGCAGGCCTTATCAATCCTGAAGGCAGAGTGCGTGGTTCCTATGTGAGAGGGTGCCCCTGCATGAGCTGGGCCCCTCTGCAGCGTTCGGAGACCCTTCTCTGATGCTGTTTGTAGTGCAGCCCGACCATATACTCTTAAGCGCATTATAACCTCGCGTTAAATGCTAACCTTGGGATGGCTGAACGGAAACATGTCGTGTTTGGTGTCAAACATCTTGGAATACTACCCCCCCGCCAGTTCTGGCGGCGGGGGTAGCATTCCACCCTTCTAGAGGGAGAGACATGTACACACCGGTATACCCGGTACTGACTTTCCAGAGCCCTGGCATCACAAAATGGATGCCGCCGCCACAGACACGAGTCTGGCCTCCTGCTGCTGACTGAAACTCCGGCAGGGGAGGCCTGGACAATAGGTTTCTGTCCCAGGGAGGTGTAACCACCTCCCCAGACAGGATAGTGTGTATTGGGGCTGGGCGGGAGCACTCTCTGGTGCTTTGAAGTCCTGCACTGGGGGCACATTTGGTGTCCCTGTGCATACCCCAGTTCAAACCGGCTCAGGGGCTTCCAGCCCCTGCTCTAGCGCGAAACTGGACAAAGGGAAAGGGGTGTAACCACCCCTCTGCCCTGACCCTCCCATAGGTGGGGCCACAGAGTATGTCCAACCCCCTACCTTAGTATAAGTATGGGACCCCAGTCCTTAGGACTTTAGATTAACCTGGACGAAATTCTGACACAGAATCCTGGACCTTCGACGCTCTACTTCAAGATTAGAGGACTGAAGAATCTCCCTTGGGGTCAAGGAGTGACTCCCCTGCTTGGCAGGCACCAAAGAAGCAATTGTCCGGTCTGCATCGCTGAAGCTCCCGTCGGACGCCGAAGTCTTTGCATCACCAGAGGTGGATTTCCAGACTTCCCGAGGCTGCCCTGAGTCCCCAGCAAAGCTGAGGCCCGTAGCTGTCGTGGGTAACGTGGAACCGTGACCCCTGGACACCGAACGCATTTGCAAGTGCATCCTCTTCTGGGTCTCCCACAAAGTCGTGCTTTGGGCTCCGAGTAGCCCCAGCCTCCAGCACCAACTGCACTGGAGATCACTGGCCTCCACTCCACGAGTGACTGTGAGCCAGCTCCACGTGCATCGACTCAAGGCTCCTTCGCGGTCGCTAGTCCGTTGGCTAGTAGGCCCTCCTGAAGGCCAATCTTTTTCTGCTTGGGCTCCCTGGTTGCTCCAGGCGTGCCCTGATTTACCCTCACTGGGTGAGTCCCCCAGACCTTGCTGGTCTGCAACATCGTCCTTCTTCCATTTCCACGAGACTTGCCGTTGCCAAGGCTTGTTGGGTCCAATCCAGTCGTCGATACCCCTGCAATCGACAGACGTCGTGGGACAGCTGGAATCCAGCTCCTGGTCATCGTCGATGCCTCCTGGACCTCGTGGCTGAAGAGTCAAGACGACCGTCAACCTACCTGAAGCACTCGACATCGGTGGGCATCTGCTCATCTCCTTCCTGGTCACTGGCTAGTGACCCAGACTCTGTCCCCTCTGCTTTCAGGTTCTTCAGATCTTCGATCCACCTTTGGATCCACCCGAACACTTTCGACTTGGCCGCCAGCAGCACTTTGCAGCAGATCGCCATTGAAAGCGACGACGAAACCCGACCCCGAAAGACACCTATGCACCCGGCTCCCCTGGGTGAGGTAACTCGAGTACTCCGGTGCTCCCGTGGGTATTGACACTAGAACAGCCTAGTTCTCAAAGGGTTTGCTCCAAGTCCTCCTCTAAGTGTCCCTTTTCTTTTAAATTCTAATCGCGACTTTTCCCATAGAAGTTAACGGCGGTTCGCGGCTGTGTTCATACACTGCACGCGTCCCCCGTGGGTCCCCTGTGTCACTACCTTGGGTGGTTCCTTGTGGTCCAAGCACTTCTACAGGCTCTAGGCCTTGTGTCTAGCTCAGTCGTGGTTCTTATACCACTTTATTGGTATATGGTTTGGTACGCCCCTGGGGCTCAAACGTGTATTTGTGCTATTACTGTAGATAACTAACTTATAATTTATGTATTTCGAACTCTAGCCTCATAAAGAGACTAGAGGGGTGTGTTTAGTAATAAATACATATATTTTGAATATATACCTGGTGTGGTCCTCTTTCATTTGGTCACTCAAGAGATTATAGACTGGTAAAACAAGCTGCTTTACATTCCTTCAAGACTTAGCCTGAAGGCTGCTCTCCATAGCTACCACTAGGATAGCTTTCAATAAAGGTTGTCTTTAACCTATCTCCAATAAGGGGTTGTTTGGACTGGTGCAAGGTGCCCACTATAATTAGTGGACAGCATATGCCAGGCCAACTTCTCACATTGGTGTGCAGCATGTGGGATTCCAGCTTGCTATTGTTTTACCAGATAATCTCAATTGAATTGATCAACTGAAAACCACTAAGGGTACCTAAGGTACATATAAATCAAGCTTAGTAATACAGTAAGTTCTACTGAACTTAGAGTTGTGTGTTAAGGGATAGCACACCCTTTCTACAACTCAAGAGAGTTTAGTAGGCCACACTAGAGTAGGTAGTGCATACACCACACCTCACTAGTAATGTCTTCAAAGCCAGGACCCAGTGAGTCCTTGCCAGAAGCCAGTGGGCTTCTTCCCTCCAAGTATGATAAACTCCCATTCTTGGAATTGAGAGCATTATGCAATACTAGGAAGTTGAAGGCAGGCAAAAGTGCCAGCACCCAACACCTCAGGGAGGTGTTACTAGCTGATGATCTCAGCAGGCCCCTAGGGTCTGAAGGGGTAGGCAAAGAGGGTGGGGCAGAAGATGAGGAAGGGGCCAGGGGTGAAGAAACCCAGGCCCCCCCTCTGAAACTGGCCAGGAAGGTGAAAATGACCTTGTCCTGGAAAACCCAATTCCTCCTGTGGAGGAGGAGGAGGGAGGATCAGACTGACCTCCCCTTTGTCCCCCCAGGAAGAGTTCTGAGTGTGCCCAGAAGGTCTAGGTCTCCTTCTCAGGAGTCTAACCACTCTGACACCTCAATAGGGACCTCTGTCTCCTCTCATAGGAGGGAATCCTCTCATGAGAGGAGAAAGAGACTGATTCAGTATGAGCAAACTCAGCTTGAACTCAGAAAACAGCAATTGGCTATAGACAGGGAGTCCCTAGATCTCTATAGAGAGAGACAAAAGTTGGGACTAGAGTCCCATGGTGGCAGCAGTTTCCCCAAAGATAGGGAAAGGTCTTATGACCATAGAAACCTGAGCAAGATTGTCCCTCCCTACCAGAGTGGGGATGACATCCACAAATGGATAACTGCTCTAGAGAGGGCCTGTAAAGTACAGAGGGTCCCTCAGGAGCAGTGGGCAGCAATCTTGTGGCTCTCCTTTGCAGACAAAGGTAGAGACAAGCTCCTCACTGTTAGAGAGGAGGATGCTGATAATTACAAAGTCTTGAAGAGTGCTCTAATTGATGGGTTTGGCCTAACCACTGAACAATACAGGTTAAAGTTCAGGGATACCCAAAAAGCACAGACTCAAGACTGGGTGGACTTTGTTGATTGTTCTGCCAAGGCTCTGGAAGGTTGGTTATTGGGCAGTAAGGTATGTGACTTCACAGGATTGTACAATCTGATCATGAGGGAGCAGATTCTTAATAACTGTCAAAATCAGCTGTTGCATCAGCACCTGGTAGACTCTGATCTGACCTCTCCCCAAGAATTGGGAAAGAAGGCAGACAAATGGGTCAGAACCAGGGTGAAGCAGAAGGTACAGAACCAAGGTGGTGACCCTAAGAAGCAAGATTCGAAAACCTCTGATAAGGGTGGGGAGAAGGGTAAAGATCAAAAGTCTTCACAAGGCCCCCAAAAATCTTCTTCAGGTGGGGATTCACAGTCTACCAAAGGGAAAGGCCAAAGGAAACCATGGTGCAAGGTCTGTAAGCAAAAGACCCACTGGACCAGTGATTGCACCAAGTCCAAAGACTCTACTCCAGCCCCCACCAATGCCCCTAAGGCACCTGCTCCCCCTAGTGCAGTTACAGTTGGTGGTGGGACTACACAAGCCAAGGGTTTAGTAGGGTTGACCCTGGGTAAGGAGATGAGCTCTGACCTAGTCAGAGAACTCACTCAGGCTGTCCTAGTCTGTGATGGAGGCATGGATATGACCTCCTCTGTGAGTCCCAGTAATCTGGGCAAGTACAGACAACAGCCCTTAATCAATGGAAGAGAGGCTTTGGCATTTAGGGACACAGGGGCAAGTGTCACCATGGTGACACAAGACCTTGTGAATCCTGGGCAGATTATACTTGGTGAAATGTACCAAGTGACCAATGCTAGCAACGTCAGAACAGACCATACTCTGGCAGTTGTTAACTTCTCCTGGGGAGGGGTAACTGGCCTTAAGAAGGTTGTGGTAAGTGCAGACCTACCCGTTGAATGCTTGCTTGGCAATGACTTAGAAACTTCAGCTTGGGCAGAAGTGGAGCTCAGGACCCATGCAGAAATGCTGGGCATCCCTGCAGATGTGTTTGCTGTGACCAGGTCACAAGCCAAAATGTCTAGCACTGAACAGGCCTTGGATTCTGGAATAATGGACCAAGTGCCCTCCAAGAAGAGGAGTAGTAGGGTAAAGGCAGTGCCTTCCCCTTGGCTCAGAAGGAAGATCAGTCCCTTGAGGGGGATGATCTCAGTCCTGAGGAAGGAACTGTCCCAGAGGAGCTTGAACCTGACCAGGTTGAGTTCTTGGGGACAGGGGGCCCTTCCAGGGCAGATCTGAGCCAGGAGCAGCAGAGCTGCCCCTCTCTTGAACCCCTCAGACAGCAAGCTGCTGCTGAGGCTGCTGGGAAAGCTAGTGGTCCCCATACTGTGTATTGGGATGATGGACTCTTGTACTCAGAGTGTAGAGACCCCAAGCCTGGTGCTACCAGGAGGTTGGTTATACCTTTGAAGTTCAGGGGCTTCCTATTGACCCTAGCCCATGACATTCCCTTAGCAGGTCACCTGGGCCAGAACAAGACTTGGGACAGAATTGTCCCTCACTTTCACTGGCCCCACATGTCTGAAGACACCAAGGAGTTTTGTCGCTCCTGTGTAACCTGCCAGGCCAGTGGCAAGGCAGGTGGCACTACAAAGGCCCCCCTGATACCACTACCTGTGGTGGGGGTTCCCTTTGAAAGGGTGGGGATTGACATTGTTGGTCCCATGGATCCCCAAACAGCATCTGGGCACAGGTTTATCCTGGTGGTAGTGGATCATGCCACCAGGTACCCAGAGGCTATTCCCCTTAGGACCACTACAGCACCTGTGGTGGCAAGGGCCCTCCTGGGAATTTTCTCAAGAGTGGGCTTCCCTAAGGAGGTTGTATCAGACAGGGATGCAAACTTTATGTCTGGATACTTAAAAGCAATGTGGAAGGAGTGTGGAGTGACTTACAAGTTCACCACACCCTATCACCCACAATGCAATGGTTTAGTTGAGAGATTCAACAAAACCTTGAAGGGCATGATTAAAGGGCTCCCAGAAAAGCTTAGGCGAAGATGGGACATACTCTTGCCCTGCCTTTTATTTGCGTACAGGGAGGTGCCTCAAAAGGGGGTTGGCTACAGCCCTTTGAACTTTTGTTTGGTCACCCTGTCAGGGGTCCATTGTGCTTGGTGAAGGAAGGATGGGAGTTACCTCTCAAGCTCCCCAAAGCAAGACATAGTGGACTATGTACTTGGTCTCCGCTCCCGGATGGCTGAGTATATGAAAAAGGCAACTAAAAACCTTGAGGCTAGCCAGGAACTTCAAAAAGCCTGGCATGACCAAAAGGCTGTACTGACTGTTTACCAGCCAGGACAGAAGGTGTGGGTGTTGGAGCCAGTGGCCCCAGCAGCTCTCCAAGACAAATGGAGTGGACCCCATACCATTGTTGAACAGAAGGGTGAGGTTACCTATTTGGTGGACCTAGGAACACCCAGGAGTCCCCACAGGGTTCTCCATGTCAACAGGTTAAAACCATATGTGGACAGGGCAGACATGGGCTTGCTCATGGCTACTGATGAGGGACAGGAGGAAGAGAGTGACCCACTCCCTGACCTGCTCTCACAGAACCCTGGTGATGGGTCAGTGGATGGTGCAGCCTTGGCAGGCAGCCTCACTACCCAGCAGCAGACTGATTGCAGACAGGTGCTCAATCAGTTCAGACACATATTCTCACTGACACCCAGTCAGACTACCTGGTGCACTCATGAAGTGGACACTGGGGACAGTCTGCCTATTAAAAATAAGATTTATAGGCAACCTGACCATGTCAGGGACTGTATCAGGACAGAAGTCCAGAAGATGTTGGATTTGGGAGTTATTGAACCCTCAGATAGCCCTTGGGCTAGTCCAGTGGTCCTTGTGCCAAAACCTCACACCAATGGTGGGAAAAGAGAGATGAGGTTTTGTGTGGACTACAGGGGTCTCAATGCAGTCACTAGGACTGATGCCCATCCAATACCAAGGGCAGATGAGCTAATAGACACTTTGGCCTCAGCCAAGTATCTAAGCACATTTGACCTGACAGCTGGCTACTGGCAGATCAGACTAGCTGATGATGCAAAGCCAAAGACAGCATTCTCAACCCCTAGTGGGCATTATCAATTTGTGGTGATGCCCTTTGGTCTGAAGAATGCACCTGCCACTTTTCAGAGGTTGGTGAATACAGTCCTTACAGGTCTGAAGCCTATAGTGCAGCATATCTAGATGATATTGCTGTCTTTAGCTCCACCTGGGAGGATCACCTGGTCCACCTCAGAAATGTTTTACAGGCCCTGCAGAAAGCAGGCCTGACTATCAAGGCCACCAAGTGCCAGATAGGGCAGAGTCAGGTTGTGTACCTGGGCCACCTTGTGGGTGGAGGCCAGGTTCAACCACTGCAGAGCAAGATCCAGACCATCATGGACTGGACTGCTCCAACTACCCAGACTCAGGTGAGAGCCTTCTTAGGCCTGACTGGGTACTATAGGAGATTTGTCAAGGGGTATGGATCAATAGTGACACCCCTGAATGACTTAACTTCCAAGAAAATGCCCAAAAAGGTTCAGTGGACAGTTAGCTGTCAAAAGGCATTTGATGACCTAAAGCAGGCCATGTGCACTGCTCCCATTCTACAGAGTCCTGATTACTCCAAGAAGTTCATTGTTCAAACTGATGCATCTGAATTGGGGGTAGGGGCTGTACTGTCACAATTGAATGATGAAGGTCAGGATCAGCCAGTAGCTTTTATTAGCAGAAGGCTGACCCCTAGAGAGAAACGTTGGTCAGCCATTGAGAGGGAGGCCTTTGCTGTGGTCTGGGATCCGAAGAAGTGGAGGCCATACTTGTTTGGTACTCACTTCCTTGTTCAAACAGACCATAAGCCGCTCTTATGGCTAAAACAAATGAAGGGTGAAAACCCCAAACTGCTTAGGTGGTCCATTTCCCTACAGGGAATGGACTTCACAGTGGAACATAGACCTGGGAGTAACCATGCCAATGCAGATGGACTCTCTAGGTACTTCCACTTAGAACATGAAGACTTAACTGGGCAAGGTTAGTTTAATGTCCCTACGTTTGGGGGGTTGTGTAGGAGAGTAGGATCTGCTTCACATGGGTACCCCCACTTTTTGCTGATGCTTCACTGTTTTTCGACCTTAGTCTGGCTGGGGCCCTGCTAATCAGAACCCCAGCCTAGCTGCTTCCTCTCTAAAATGGTTTCCATGTGCCTTAGGCACATCTCTGATTGGAATCTGGAGTGCCCTTATAAGTCCCTAGTATATGGTATACTATGTACCCAGGGCATAGGTACCTCAGAGGCCTACCAGGGGCTGCAGCATGTATTGTGCCACCCCTGGAAGGCCATCCAAACTGACACCACAGGTCTGCTACTGCAGCCTGGGTAAGGTGGTGCATGCACCTCTTACTGTGATATAGGCTACCTATATCACTACATACATACACACATATAAACCTATAAGTCACTCCTATGGCAGGCCTTATCAATCCTGAAGGCAGAGTGCGTGGTTCCTATGTGAGAGGGTGCCCCTGCATGAGCTGGGCCCCTCTGCAGCGTTCGGAGACCCTTCTCTGATGCTGTTTGTAGTGCAGCCCGACCATATACTCTTAAGCGCATTATAACCTCGCGTTAAATGCTAACTTTGGGATGGCTGCACGGAAACATGTCGTGTTTGGTGTCAAACATCTTGGAATACTACCCCCCGCCAGTTCTGGCGGCGGGGGTAGCATTCCACCCTTCTAGAGGGAGAGACATGTACACACCGGTATACCCGGTACTGACTTTCCAGAGCCCTGGCATCACAAAATGGATGCCGCTGCCACAGACACGAGTCTGGCCTCCTGCTGCTGACCGAAACTCCGGCAGGGGAGGCCTGGACAATAGGTTTCCTGTCCCAGGGAGGTGTAACCACCTCCCCAGACAGGATAGTGTGTATTGGGGCTGGGCGGGAGCACTCTCTGGTGCTTTGAAGTCCTGCACTGGGGGCACATTTGGTGTCCCTGTGCATACCCCAGTTCAAACCGGCTCAGGGGCTTCCAGCCCCTGCTCTGGCACGAAACTGGACAAAGGGAAAGGGGTGTAACCACCCCTCTGCCCTGACCCTCCCATAGGTGGGGCCACAGAGTATGTCCAACCCCCTACCTTAGTATAAGTATGGGACCCCAGTCCTTAGGACTTTAGATTAACCTGGACGAAACTCTGACACAGAATCCTGGACCTTCGACGCTCTACTTCAAGATTAGAGGACTGAAGAATCTCCCTTGGGGTCAAGGAGTGACTCCCTGCTTGGCAGGCACCAAAGAAGCAATTGTCCGGTCTGCATCGCTGAAGCTCCCGTCGGACGCCGAAGTCTTTGCATCACCAGAGGTGGATTTCCAGACTTCCCCGAGGCTGCCCTGAGTCCCCAGCAAAGCTGAGGCCCGTAGCTGTCGTGGGTAACGTGGAACCGTGACCCCTGGACACCAAACGCATTTGCAAGTGCATCCTCTTCTGGGTCTCCCACGAAGTCGTGCTTTGGGCTCCGAGTAGCCCCAGCCTCCAGCACCAACTGCACCGAAGATCACTGGCCTCCACTCCACGAGTGTCCTGTGAGCCAGCTCCACGTGCATCGACTCGAGGCTCCTTCGCGGTCGCTAGTCTGTTGGCTAGTAGGCCCTCCCGAAGGCCAATCTTTTTCTGCTTGGGCTCCCTGGTTGCGCCAGGCGTGCCCTGACTTACCCTTGCTGGGTGAGTCCCCCAGACCTTGCTGGTCTGCAACATCGTCCTTCTTCCATTTCCACGAGACTTGCCGTTGCCAAGGCTTGTTGGGTCCAATCCGGTCGCCGCCACCCCTGCAATCGACAGACGTCGTGGGACAGCTCGAATCCAGCTCCTGGTCGTCGTCGATGCCTCCTGGACCTCGTGGCTGAAGAGTCAAGACGACCGTCAACCTACCTGAAGCACTCGACATCGGTGGGCATCTGCTCATCGCCTTCCTGGTCACTGGCTAGTGACCCAGACTCTGTCCCCTCTGCTTTCAGGTTCTTCAGATCTTCGATCCACCTTTGGATCCACCCGAACACTTTCGACTTGGCCGCCAGCAGCACTTTGCAGCAGATCGCCATTGAAAGCGACGACGAAACCCGACCCCGAAAGACACCTATGCACCCGGCTCCCCTGGGTGAGGTAACTCGAGTACTCCGGTGCTCCCGTGGGTATTGACACTAGAACAGCCTAGTTCTCAAAGGGTTCGCTCCAAGTCCTCCTCTAAGTGTCCCTTTTCTTTTAAATTCTAATCGCGACTTTTCCCATAGAAGTTAACGGCGGTTCGCGGCTGTGTTCATACACTGCACGCGTCCCCCGTGGGTCCCCTGTGTCACTACCTTGGGTGGTTCCTTGTGGTCCAAGCACTTCTACAGGCTCTAGGCCTTGTGTCTAGCTCAGTCGTGGTTCTTATACCACTTTATTGGTATATGGTTTGGTACGCCCCTGGGGCTCAAACGTGTATTTGTGCTATTACTGTAGATAACTAACTTATAATTTATGTATTTCGAACTCTAGCCTCATAAAGAGACTAGAGGGGTGTGTTTAGTAATAAATACATATATTTTGAATATATACCTGGTGTGGTCCTCTTTCATTTGGTCACTCAAGAGATTATAGACTGGTAAAACAAGCTGCTTTACATTCCTTCAAGACTTAGCCTGAAGGCTGCTCTCCATAGCTACCACTAGGATAGCTTTCAATAAAGGTTGTCTTTAACCTATCTCCAATAAGGGGTTGTTTGGACTGGTGCAAGGTGCCCACTATAATTAGTGGACAGCATATGCCAGGCCAACTTCTCACAATATACATAGCAGTGCTGCGGTCCCTGGGACGCTTCGGCAGTGACTGGTCACAGTGTTGTCCCCCGAAGCAGCTTATACTACAAAGCCGCGTCACTGGTGTACGGCGGAGAGTAAGGCTTAGCCGGGGAGGAGGCATGGTTTCTCGGGTCCTCTTTCAAGGAAGAACTAGCCTGGTGAAAGGCCTCGATATGGCATTATAGGTCTGCCCATAACGATCTATTAAATTTGCGTTATTTTGTGTTACCACATTTATTGCAACCCACCGGACATCAATGAGGTTTTCATTGACAGGGCTTGTTCGAGTTTCTCTGTGGGCAAGAGAGGCCAGGTCAGGGGCGCTGTGACTGGTTGGAGCGTTTATTGAGGTAACTTTATGCCCTGCGATTTTTGTGTGCTTGTTGCGGCCAAGGTGGGTTGCGCTGGGCCAGTGTATCTGCAGCCCCAACTCATGGTGTTGCCGTGCTTCATTGCGGAGAGGCGATTGATTGTGTTTCATGACGCAGCGGGGACCGGAACCGGTTTTGGGGCCTTAGTTTAAAATGTTGTGTTCCATTGGCAACTGAGGCTGAGTGGCATTGGCTCGTCCTTATTTGGTGGTTTTGAGCACCAGACATGGCGGCTCGGCATTTGGTGTAGGGTGTACACGGTTTGCAGGAAGCGTTACATCCCTCTTCTGCCTGCAATATACTGGCAGGAAGAAACCCCAGCCCAAGCTATTGGTCTATCCTCAGGGGTGTTTTAGCCACCGGGGGCACTGTCTCGCTGCTTTGTTTTACATTCGGTTGAAGGTGTGTTTGGCATGTGGGGGCCTACAGTGATGAAGTGGGGCGAAATGCAGCCTGGAAGCCTACAGAGTCATGCGTGCTCTGATAGGTCTCACGTGATATGCGATCATGGGTAGTTGTCTGCAGCGCATTGTGGGAATGGTTAAACGCTAGCGAGTAGTTATTATGGGCTGGTACCGCAGTTCGTTGAGATTATATTAAGTTCAATTTCTAACTGGGACATATATACAGGTGAATTGAGTAAGGTAAACTGCTGCTCTGCTACTGCTCGTTTGTTTGGCCTAACGACTAGGGCGGCAGACCCTAATGCTCGGGAGCTGGAGAACCGGGTTCGAGTCTGGTGGGAGGCTTGGACTTCTCGTAATCTCCCCATACCGTCTGTAATGCAGCAGGCGGTCAGGTAAAGCGCTGTAAAAACGCAAAGGCGGTCAAAATAACTATCTCTACGCCCCGCTCAGGCCATGGGTTCTTTACTGGCTTGTTAATCTGCGGGCGTCGGTAGGCATGGAGTGCGAGGTTCCTGCTGTCTTTGCGTGATGTGTCTGATGCGGGATGGATGTTAATTATGCACAGCTGTGAGTTGGGTCTTGCCTTGTAGGATTGGGGTTAGCTTTGCCTGAAATCTCCCGGTCGTTACACATGGCTTTAATGCGGGGGGCACTACATATTTACCCAACATGCATGGTCCGGTTATCCCGCAGTCTGGCTGAGCACGTACCCCAATGGTGGCCAGATGCTCGCTGGATCCGGCGAAAGTACGAGGCGTGCGGGGTCACGATGTGTTGCCCCCTACGGGCTCTGTCATTGTGGGCTCATGAGCTCAGATCAGGGCCCTCTTTCCAGTTGTTGCAGGTCCTTCATGGTTGTTTACGGCTCTGGTGAGGCGTGTTTTCCCTACAGCCTGTTTCGCGTTATGCTCTGGTGTCTGAGGCAGCTTTTGTTTGTGAGGCGAGCTCGGGCTCGTTGAGGCGGTTGGCACACATCTCCTGGTGGGTGCCACTGATTTGGGCTTGGAATCTACTTGGAAGCATTTTCAATAGGCCCCCCCAAACTAAACCATAGCCTATTTACGCAGGTAACCAACAACCATTGACAGGAGCTCCGGCTTGCTGGAGGGGTAATGTTACGGGTGAGAAAGGGTGGCAATGGGCCACTAATGCTAAATTACAGCATCAAGTTTACCTGTGTAATATGACCGGGTGGTTTCTGGTGCTCTGCACGTCACTTAATTGTCAGACCGGCGCTTGTGACAGTCTGCCACGAGTTGGCGCTGTCTGTCTATTTTAGAGATGACCACAACAGGCAGTGATAAAATCAATTTACATTAAAATCACTAATGCCGGCTGCCCAAGCCATTCTTATAGCTTTGAGGGCTTGGAATAGGCGGAATTGTCACGCTTGCATGAGTGTCGGGGTTAGTAGTTGTGGTGTGACTAGGATTGGCAGCACGGCAGGAGCAAGGTGTGGTGCAAAAGGAAGTGGCCGCCTGACGTGAGTCATGGCATATAGTGGCACAAGTGTCAGGTTTTCTGTAGAACTGCCTTGCTGCAATGTAGCGCGGGCGAATGCTGATCCTAGTTTCGCGCAATATTGGGCGTCTCTATGTATGTGTCGCCGTGAACAGCTCTAGGTCAGAAATTGTGTTACTCTCTTTATATACATTGAAATTCTTTGCCTGCTGCCCAAGCCATTCTTATAGCGTGGGTGGCCTGTTATAGTAGGATGTCACACTTGCACTAGCTCAGGTTTAGTAGTTGCGATGTTACTATGATTGGCAGCACGGCAGGAGCTAGGTGTGGGCCAAACTGAAGTGGCCGCCT
This sequence comes from Calotriton arnoldi, assembly GCA_963921515.1. Classification (NCBI taxonomy): domain Eukaryota; kingdom Metazoa; phylum Chordata; class Amphibia; order Caudata; family Salamandridae; genus Calotriton; species Calotriton arnoldi. The sequence goes on along the minus strand of CAWUFW010002774.1, from coordinate 705,381 downwards.
GAGGTGAGTCCTGGCATATAGTTGCAAGACTGTCCTGCAGCAGGGTGCAGTGAGTGAGGCAGGCAGGCCTACAGGGGGCTTGGGAGGTTCCCGGGAGGGTCTCTGGCATTGAAGGCCAAGGTGATGCACCGAGGAGGTGACAGGATAGAAGACGTACATTGTTTGGGGCAAGAATCCCAGCACAGAATTTGCAATTGTTTGGTTTAAGGCCACACCGTGAGGAAGTTACCCATGGACTTTAATTAAGTGTTGCAATGGCCTACCAATTGGATTGGGTAGGCAGGGATGCTGCGGCTTCCCAGAAGAGCCTTATTGGGTGAAAAGGAGCACAATGAGGGAAGGCCAGGGACAGAGACTGACAGGGTTTGGGGCCACAATCTCAACGAACAGCTTCATATCTATCTAAACTGCAGCTTCATCTGGACGGGGGCCAAAATCTCAGCGAACAATCTTGCTCATTGTAAGTTTCTGTGGCGGAGGGTATGCTGCCACGTTTAAACACGTGGTTGTTCCAGTTCCTGAACAGTGGGAAGCAGGGCTAGGGGTCAACTGGGTTTACCTCCTCGGGCTGTTTACAGATCTGCTGGTTCTGTCTAACCTCGTTGGCTGCTCACGGCATCCGAAGTCTCGTGAATTTGCCTGTCTGGTGTCCGCCGCAGGGGTGGGCGATTTCGTTGGGGGCGTAGCCTGGCAGGCTACCCTGCGCCCTAGTTTTAACAGACTAGGATACGCGTTGAAATTTGTGGCAGGCATGCGCCAAGAGATGGGTCTTCCGATACATCTGTACCTGGTTAGTATCCTGGCTACGGAGTGGCTGCGGAACACTCTAATGTTAGAGGTGGTCAGCCGGTTGGCTGACCTTCTAGATGTGGGTTTCTAGCTGGGGCATGTCCATGTAAAGATTTTAGGTGCCAGAAGCCTGCCCTGGGTTACTCTGGGTCACAGGCCAGATCCTGGTAGGTCCACTGAGAATTTAATCCTGCTGAGGTTGATAAAACAAGTGCCATTGTGTGAGTAACAATAAACATGTTATGCAGCGCCAAGATACCATGGGATGAACATATTCAAGCCAGTTGCGGGGGTCAGGTGGGATACCAGGACATTCCACTGGCTATACATTTGCAGAAGGATACAGTGCCAGGAGCAGCATTTCCCCTGCTCGCGATGGGCTATCAGGGGTTGTCTTTCTAGATATGGGTGTGCTGCGTCTCCTAGGAGGCCTGGCCCTCGCGCTCCAAGAGAGGGTATTGCCAGTTGCATGCGGACAGCTCGCCTCTTACCTTGGTTCAGGTAGAGCAGATATTGAGGCATCGCTACAGTGTCGGGCATTGCGGGTTATGGCAAGCTTTCTGTAGTCACTCTTCCTGGATGGGAGCATCAGCAGCTTGCAGGGCGGGCCTGGAGCGGAGCACATCATGCAAGTGGGACTGGGTATCCCAAAGTTTGATGGTACTTCCGTCCGTAAGCCAACCAGGGAGAGAATTATGTTCAGTGTGAATTCAGAGTTACCAAGGACAACCCTGTGAGGTAAAGACAAATATGTGATTGTGCAACGCGCACTCAGCAGTAAAGCAAGCTAAGTTTCAGCATAATCCTTGGTATACCATCAGTAAAAAATGTAAGGTTATGGGCTACACACGAATAGGCACTTTCTGTCAGCTGGGGCGTGAGGGTGACATTCCCAAGAGGGTGCGGTTTGCCTTGATAGTGCTGAAATGGAGGGGATGGAGCACTAATACGGACAACTACCAGAGCACAATTTGCAGTCATAGTTAGGAGGGTGCATGTACATTACACATAGGTTTACTCCATGTCTCCTGATCAAAATTGACTGCATGTCACCAGTTGCTCCAGTTAAGCGATGTTTCCTTGGGAGTTGGCAGCTAACACTGGGACTGCAATTTTGGTGGTCTGCCGGTTGGCAGGCCTTTTTAGATGTGGGTTTCTAGTTCAGGCATGTCCAAGTAAGGGTTAAGATGCCTGAAGTTTGTCCTGGGATACAAGTTCACAGGCAGGGGAAGTGGCAGAACCGAAAGGGGCTTTGTTCGACCTCTGCGTCACAGATTCTGGTAGGTCCACTTAGCATTTCATCCTTCTGAGGTCGATAAAACGAGTACCATTGAGTTGAGTAACGATAAAGTTGGGTAAATCCTCCTGGCCTATAGCCTTGGCTGGCAGCCATGCAGGTTGTAGAAGTTGTCATCCATCGAGTGGGCTACGGTCCAAAAAATTGGGGGAAATTCTGGGTTAAGCACAAAAAGGGCTGCAAAAGATTAAGAACACCTGGCATTCCCAGTATTCAAAAAAGGGCGGGTATTTATACATATGGTTCCCCTCCGGTTCACTGTCTTGTTTGCTCCCTGGTGTACTAGCAGAGGTTTGGGAGGGCAAGGTGTCACCTAAGGTGGTAACTGGCTGAATTCGAGGGACTTGCTCCGACAAGCGCTATACACAAGATAACTGGGGGAGAGGAAGTAAGGCGGGCTTGATAACTCTTACTTCTACCCGCATTGGCACATCTTGTCAGGAGTGGCTGGTCAAAGGTATTGCTCTTCAGCCAGGCAAGGTAACATCTAACCAACGCCAAGCTAATGGTTTTAGGTCATCCTGGGTGCATATACACTCGCTGAGGGTAGGGACACCAGGGTGGCAACACAGCACCGGTTGGAAGGTGCCATTATACTAAAGGGGGGGGGGCCAGGTCGATCCTACCATGTCTCTCCTTCGCAGGGCAGTACTGAAGGGCTGGGTGAGTGCCCCGGATACTGGATCCCCCTTCGAGTGTCAGACTCGGCAGGACATGCTTGCAGGTTGGGCGACGGGAATCCCAAGGCGTCTAAGGGTAAAGCCGGCAGTAGGCCACCCTGGAGAGGGGTAGTGTTATTGTGCAGGCACGGGAACAGCTCCTGTAGAAGCAGTAACACGGGCGGGGGAGGCTCCCCTCCCATCACTGTGGTCTGACACCTGGGGACCAATTATTCGACTTTCCAGGGTAGGAGGGTCACGCTGCCTGAATTGAATTCCTCCTGGTGCAAGTTATGCAACCATTGGGGGGCATGTGAGTTTGATGGTCAGAGATACCCAATGTAGATGGGGAGGGGCCCGGCCAGGGGTTGCCGTGGAAAACTCATGCAGGAGAGTTAAGAGTGCCAGGTGTAGAGGCCCTGAACAGAGGGGTTTGGTTTTACCAGGCATGGCCAGCCGCATACTAAAGTCCACGGGGAGTTTTAAAAGGATGATGGCACCTGTCCAGAAGGGGCATGCTGTCCTCCGGTCCAGTATGGGCTTGGACTTGTTTTGCGGGACCTGGGCTGGCCCTCGAATCATCAGGATGTAGGTAAGAATGCCTACCTTGGTGGGGGGCCCTGGTTGTGACGGTGGCCACACCCGTAGCTGTGGCGGAGTTACAGGGCGATCCAGAGGCTGTAAGGTACAAACGGGTACCCTCTGCAGGAGTACAACAAGGGTGCAAAAGCCAAGTGTACCCAGGGATGTCCTAGCGTTGTCCCCTGGAAGAGCGACGGCGCCCCGTTAGTCCTACGGGCGGTTGTGGGCCTGAGCAACCGGGGGCTGCCTGGAACGCTCCGCCCCCCCTTTGGGGGCGTGAGTAAGGGCGTGGACTGGCGGTCCACCGCTGGGAGGGTTGGCCCCTCCCAAAATTGGTAAGCACCGAATGGTGACGGCCACGGTGTAACTTGGCTCATCAGGCGGGCAGGCGGCGTAGGGGGGCTTGCCTGTCCTTGGATCGCCCGTAAGATAACCCACCATGTTGGCATATTTGTTATGCAAATAAACCTGCAGCAATTTTCTCCACAAACAATGTGTCATGTGGTTTATTTACTAATGATATTGCTGTATGTGGTACGGGGAGTGTTGCCGATATTGGCACTATATCGGCTGCCCGTGGTCCACGAAGGGGACCCTCCTAAGAGGGCGGCCGCCTTAGTGCCACATGAGGGCACACGAGTCAGTCCAGTCATTAGGGACCCCCGATGGATCCGCGTGCCTCGTCACTTCCGGTAAGGGGGCGGGGAGGCAGTATAAGTGCTTCTCCCGCCCATCTGGCGGCCTCTTTGTGGCTGCCCGTTACGCTGTTTCCCTCCCTACCGCCTACCCGGGGTACGTGCAGGGTTTGGGGTGGGAGAAGTGTACTAACGTGTTATTTTGTGTTGCAGGCGGAGTTACAGGGCGATCCAGAGGCTGTAAGGACAGACGGGTACCCTCTGCAGGAGCACAACAAGGGTGCAAAAGCCAAGTGTACCCAGTGATGTCCTAGCGTTGTCCCCTGGAAGAGCGACGGCGCCCTGTTAGTCCTACGGGCGGTTGTGGGCCTGAGCAACCGGGGCTGCCTGGGACGCTCCGCCCCCTTTTGGGGGCGTGAGTAGGGCGTGGACTGGCGGTCCACCGCTGGGAGGGTTGGCCCCTCCCAAAATTGGTAAGCACCGAATGGCGACGGCCACGGTGTAGCTTAGCTCATCAGGCGGGCAGGCGGCGTAGGGGGCTTGCCTGCCCTTGGATCGCCCGTAAGATAACCCACCATGTTGGCATATTTGTTATCCAAATAAACCTGCAGCAATTTTCTCCACAAACAATGTGTCGTGTGGTTTATTTACTAATGATATTGCTGTATGTGGTATGGGGAGTGTTGCCGATATTGGCACTAAGGACTCTGCCATCTTTGCACTGGTACGAATAGGGTGCTAGACTTTAGGATCCAATTCACAAAGGCCTGTAAAAGTATGTAAACATTATTTCGTGAATCAGCCCCATGGTGTTCAGCTTTGTAAATTAAAAAGAGAATTTGGCCTACAGTTCTTGTATGAATGGAAGGACTTGAGGCAAAGTGGCGGGAAGTGAACTGTCATCCTCAACAGATTGCATGTAACCCTAACCCCGATTGCCTCACGTGCTTTCTCGAAGCTTCTCTGCAACGCTGACAGCTTGTGTGCTGCCTCAATAAGTAAGCAGGCACACTGCTCGGCCACGTGCGCCCGCTCTCCGCTTCATAAATAATCCACAACTACTGCGCGAGGAATGCCGAGTAAGGCCTGCGCTACTTGCGCTTCTGGAGCCTGGCAGGGTGGCCACTAGGCCTTTCTGACCGAAAACCAGTTTCACATCCCCCCTGCCGGCTGCCCTTTACGACGTACGGTGTCCAATAAACCAATAAGGCTCGCTAGCTCAGTGTGTGCGTGAGAGTGCGTGTGAATATGCGCCCTTGGATCCTGCGCGGTGAGCCCCGTTGCCCAGCTGCTTATTTGAATGTGTAAAGTGCAGCAGCCACTTGTCACACATCACAATTTATGGCTCAGGTCAGCTTGTGGTGAGGTCAACTCTGGGCATCATCAGACGCAAAGAGGAAATGTGTGCTTGCGTTATTATTCTCTGTCCTGTTCTGGTTCAAAATGAGGCAAAGTAAATTCAAGAAAAGAGGAACGTGCATCTGAGGATAATCGACGCTGTGGTTTACATTAGGCCCAGCAAATGAGAACGAGAAGGCAAGACAGCCAACAACAGCAGCTGGGGAGAGGGAGGAATTTCCACGTCTCCATCACGCAGTCATCAGAGGTGCTTTTCTTCTTCTCCGTAGTTAATTAGGCAGTTGTCCCTATGAAAGGAAAAACAACAGTTTGAGTTATTTTATGCTCGTCCAGGCAGCCAGGCATGCGGCGCTGCTGACTCAGGCGCAAACATTAGCAGGCGGTAGGCATGAGGGGGCCCACAAATCCACTCATACCTCTCCCAGGGGGTGAACTGCAGAGGCTTCGGTCCTTCAGTGGGAGGAAGGGAAAAAACCTGAAGATGGAGCGTGAAGAATATATTAGGAAAATGTAAAGGACAAAATGCATACCTGCAGTGGCTGTTACCGAAAGCCCAGGTTGTTCAAATTTCCTCAAGCTCTGTATCACTGGGAATAAGGAAAATGTTACTCATGTTATGTTATGTTAATGTAATTTATATATGACGCACGAATCCCCAAGAGGGGTATCTGGGCGCCGAGAACAGAACACGAAGCCAGGCATGAGACTACTGCGTTAAAAGAGCACTGTCTTCAGTAATTTTCTCATAGTGAAATAACACGATTTCTAGAGGTTTGTAATAAAATAAGGGAGGCATTTTAGAATCCTGTTAAGGGCTTGCTTGAATTATAGTTTCAGTGAGGCTGATTTGTATTCAGAGGCATCAAGCTGAGATCATGGCATGCTTCTGTACATAGGCAACATCCACCAAAGCACAAAGGTTTCATCAGGCATAGAACAATTTTACAACCAAAACAGCTAAAAAAAATGTGACATTGTTATCTATTTCAAATGCCCACGGTAAGTCCCTACCTCTTGAAGTAAGCTAAACCCAGGTCCACTAACTTTAGAGTGGGAGCTCAAGTGACTGAAAGGAATCCAGCGGCTGCGATTTATAATACGTGGCACTACACCACGCAAAATAGAGCAAATAGTCAACTTGCACATGCAAAAGGATTTTTGTGCTGAAAGTTGGCATGAGTGCAGCATTGACCTGCTTTGCGCAATGTAGCTCCAAACCCATGTAATTCGTGCAAAATAGGTGTAACAGGCAGGAACAGAGGAAAACTCATAGGATTCATTTTAAAGACAGATCAACTAATGTCACTCAAAGCTGTGTGATCTGGCTTCCTGTGGAATCCTAGAGTCAACAGAAAACAGGTAAAAACAATGGGCAAAAGGAAAACCGCTTTATTTTCTCTATGAGTAATAATGGTAACGTCTTCAGACTTAGGTCCTGATTTAGATTTCGGTGGATGGGTTACTCTGTCACAACGGTGACGGATATCCCGTCCGCCGAAATATATATACCTTAAAATCCTATGGGATTTATATTTCGGCAGATGGGATATCTGTCACTGCTGTTACGTAGTAACCTGTCCGCTGAAATCTAAATCAGGCCCTAACACGTTACACGAGTAACACTTGGGTGCTTCTCTACATGTAGAGATTTTCACTCCAGGGTGTGTCTCCAGGGCAAATTTCATGAAAGACTCTGCTTTTGTTTTCCAAAGCTCAATGCTAAACTATGGTTAGTGTTGTGATAGGACAGCATTTTTTGTGCAAATGCTGTCCATGTTATCATTGGCATGCTTAGCGCAGTAAATATGATGAGCTATTTCTTTCTGCGTGCTATTGAGCGCTACTGGTTTCTGCACAGTACTGTGTTGCACTAATGTTAGTATAGCTTGGCCAGAATCAAAAGGATTGTATCCAAAAGTTGATGCAAGTGCAGTGCTAAACCAGTACTGTGTAAAGTGGCACAAAGCTTTAGATAGACTTAGCAAAGTGGGCATCGCCAGAGAGGGAACAGCAAAAACACTTCTTGAATTCCAAGCAAAGCCAGATCCACACAAGTTAAACAACAATTGGACCTTGTTCTGCACAAAATTGTACCATCAAATGGGCAAAAGGATGATATTTCTATGTGGAATACATGATGTATCTGGTAAATCTGGATGCCATTTCTTAAAGGGGTGTGATTAGAGCTCCTAGCACAATCAGTAATCAGGCTCCTTCAACAACCCTGTGACTGCAGGGTCACTCTCTTTTCTTTGCTGCTGATCCCAGAGCTAAATAGCAGGCTCAGAAGCTTTGCTTATATAACCTCTCTATATAATTTTATATATATTTTATTATGAGACCGCCTTCCTAGCCGCCACAGACGACATCCGCACACTCTCGCCCAAGGCCACACTGCAGCCCTCATTCTACTAGACCTCTAAGCAGCCTTTGACACCGTCTCCCAACGCACACTAGCCGCCAGACTCCACAATGCCGGCATACAGTGAACTACCCTAGACTGGATCCGTTCCTTCCTTGCCGGCCGAACTCAAAGGATCAGACTCCCACCCTTCCTCTCCAAACCCACAGAGATCAGATGAGGAGTACCCCCAAGGATCCTCCCTCAGCCCCACGCTCTTCAACATCTACATGGCCCCCCCCTCGCAACCATCCTCAGAAAACACGGACTCGTTATAGTATCCTATGCCGATGGCACCCAGCTCATCCTCTCCCTGTTATGTTATATTATTGAGAATTTGTAGAGCGCACGTTCACCAACAGGTCTCTTGGTGCTAGTATTTTCCATTGGAGTCACTGTTTAAAAGGTCCGGGTTTAGCTGTAAGCTTGAGTGAAGAGCCAGGCCTTCAGCATCTTCCTGAAGCGAAGGAGGTCTGTCTCTAGTCTCAGTGGGGGTGGCAGGGCATTCCAAAATTTGGGTCCTTGTATTGAGAAACGCAACCCTACTGTTCGTTTGCGTCTAAAACCCGGCACCACCAGTAGATTCATGTGCATAGATCTTAAGGTGCGCTGAGGAGTGTACCTATGGATTTTTGAGGATATATACTTTGGGCCAGTCCCATGTAAGGCTTTAAACAGGATACAGCCTGTTTTAAACATGGGGCGCTGCTCCATCGGGAGCCAGTGGAGCTCTTTTAGCAGCAGCTTAATGTGACAGCGTCTGCCTTGTTGGTAGATAATTCTGGCTGCCTGGTTTTGTATCAGCTGCAGACGATGTTTCTGGTTGCGCTGGAGGCCTAGGTAGATTGAATTGGCATAATCGAGTTTTGATAGGATCAGGGAAATGATGATTTGAATGCTAGCCTCTCTGCTGAAAAATCTTCTGATTTTCCTCAGTTTCCGCAGTTGGAAAAAACAGGCAGAGGTAACTGCTCCAATCTGCGTGTTCATAGTGAGATCTGAGTCGATATGTATGCCTAGGCTTTTTATCGAGTTCTTCGGGGCGGGGGGGGGGGACCTAGCTCAGCGGGCCAATGGGCAGAAGTCCAGTGCTGAAGTTTATTGTTAGGGGTGATGATTTCAGTTTTTTCGGAGTTGAGTTTTAATTGGTTTTTGTTCATCCAATTCATGAGGAACTCCATGGAGTCTGTAGAGCTGTTGATGGAGAAAATTAGCTGCATATCGTCAGCATAGTTGTAAATCTGGACTCCCATCTGGCGTAGCGTGACAATAAGGGGGCGAATATATACATTAAAGAGGAGCAGGGATAAGGATGAGCCCTGCGGTACTCCGCATTTCAAGTTTACAATACCGGATTTGTACGGTGAGAGCCACACTGACTGTTTCCTATCCTTCAGAAAGAATTGGAACCAATTTAGGGCGGCGCCTCTGAGACCTGCTGCAGCAATGCGTTCCACCAGGATGTCATGGTTCACGGTATCGAACGCCACAGACAGATCCAGGAGAATCAAGGCTTGAGTGCTGTCTTCATCAGCCTTTCCCTTTAGGTCATCCATAACGGATAGGATGATGGACTCGGTAGAGTGGGTTGCACGGAACCCTGCTTGATGTGAGTCTAGGAAGTTGGTGTCTTCTATAAAGGTGCTGAGAATTTTAGCTACATGTGAATCTAATACTTTGACCGGGAAGGGAAGGAGGGATATCGGCCTATAGTTGTCCAGCCTCTGAGGGTCGACACCTTGTTTTTTCTGAAGTGGAATAATCACTGCTTCTTTAAAAGCTTGTGGAACTGTCCCTTGGGTTAAGGAAAGATTCAGAAGAGAGAGGATGGTCTCTGGGAATGCAGTGAAAATAGATTTTTGTATTTGAGGGGGACAGGTGTCATTAGGGGAGCCTGATTTTATTTGTTTAAATGTTCCAGGAACTGTACTCTGCTTAGACAAGGGAGAGTGGTCATGGTGTCGACGTTGGTATTTTCTGACCGATTTTCCACCTCCTTGTGTTTGGTGTCTATGGATTCCTGAATTAAAAAAAAAATTCTAAGAAAAAATTGTTTAGATCGTTACATAGTTTCTGTGTGGCAGGGATAGGCGGGGTTACACGATCGGGGTTTGATAGCTCCCGTACTGTGTTAAAAATATCTTTGGTTTTATTATTTGAGTTTAACACTTTGTTGGAAAAAAATGATTTTTTTGCCTCCAGAATGGCGTTTTTGTAGATCATTAGGTTTGTTTTGTAATGTTCTCTGGATTCAATTGAGTAGGTGTTTTGCCATTTCCTTTCTGCCTGACGTGTTCTGAGCTTTGCTGATTTTAGATCATTCGTGAACCATTTGGGTGCTTCATGTCACCTGATGCGTGAAGTTTGAGTTTGTAGGGGGGCATGAATGTTGATCGCATTCCGTTGCCAATCTGTAATTTCTCTCTCCAGGTTATCTACGTTGTCCTTACTTTCTGGTAGCTTACGGTTTAGGGTGTCACATAGTGATTCCAAATTAATGTGATGCCAGTTTCTAGATGAGCACTTTTGGTGGGGCGCAGGTTTGGGCAGTGAGATGTTGCATACACTAAAACTGATTATGTGATGATCAGACCATAGGCATGGTTGAATTTCTAGATTCTGAAGAGTGAGATTAATAGACCATGCTTGGTCAAGTGTATGACCTTTGGTGTGTGTGGGTGCTTGGATGTGTTGTGAGAGGTTCAAACTTTGTAAGGCACCGGTCAATTCCTTGGCGCTCTTACCCCCTGTTACGTCATTAGCCCAGTGAGCCTACCTCACCAAGGAACCCAACATCACCAGGCACAACTTCCAGGAAGGAATGAAGGACGTTGCAAACTGGATGAGCAGCAGCTGCCTGAAGCTCAACTCGGAGAAAATGGAAGTCCTCATCCTCGGATCCACACCCTCCGCGTGGGACGACACCTGGTGGCCCCCCACCCTCGGCAACCCTCCCACTCCCACGGACCAAGCCCGGAACCTCAACATCATACTCAACTCCTCCCTCACTATGAACTGGCAGATCAACGCTGCATCCTCCACATGCTTCAACACCCTCTGCATACTCCGCAAGACCTTCAAATGGATCCCCCTCGAATCCAGGAAGACCGTCACCCACGCACTCATCACCTGCAGGCTGAACTACGGGAACGGCCTCTACGCCGGAATCAACAAATCTCTACTCCACAAACTCCAGACCGTCCAGAACACCGCAGACAGACTCGTCCTCAGCATCCCATGACAAGACCACAGCACCCAGCACCTACGAGACCTCCACTGGCTCCCTGTCGAAAAAAGAGTGACCTTCAAGCTGCTCACACACGCCTACAAAGCCCTCCGCAACACCGGACACCAATACCTCAACGAAAGAATCTCCTTCTACGCCTCCAAGAGAAACCTCTGCTCCGCTGACCTAGCCTTGGCCCAAATCCCCACATCTACAGAGCCTGAATGGGAGGCAGATCCTTCTCCTACATCGCGGCCAAGACCTGGAACGAATTCCACCTCAGCATCAGACGTAGCTCCACACTGCAAGCATTCAAGAAAAGCCACAAGACCTGGCTTTTCGGATGACTGGAGCTGCCCGAATCCCCCCCACCTCCAGCGCCTTGAGACCCTCACGGGTGAGTAGTGCGCTCTATAAATCCCGATTGATTGATTGATTGATTATTATTATTGGAGTTTTATAAAGCGCCTAGCTACCAGAAAATGCAGCTAAGCCCTCCATGGTACCTCAACTCATACTGGCACTGAACACTGGATCAAAACAGCCAGGTTTTTTACTGTTCACAAAACATAGAAAGAGACTGACAGGATCTCAAAAACAGTGGAAGCAAGTTCCACAGTTTGGGACCCAGGTAGGAGAATGCCCAGCCTCCTTGATGGGCTTTCCTAACTCTGGGAACTGAGGAAAGATTAGAATTGCTAGAACACAAACAGGGGCTTGGGTTATAAGTGACACCAGAAGTCTAAGATAGTGGGGGCCCGTGTTGACAGAAGTTTGTTCATGTAACAGAGTGCTTTAAAATGGATCCGTCTCTCAATAGATAGTGAATTGAGCTCAAGAAGCTTAGCTGTAGATGTAAATCTGGGAGGCCTCAAAAGAAGTATGGCAGCAACATTTTGCACTAGCTGCAGCTGCTTGAGTGAAGCTTTAGAAACACCCAGATAGAGAATATTGCCATAGTCCAATCTGGAGATGATCAAAGTCTGTATCACTGTCCTTTGAGCTGAAGCAGGGAGGCAGCAGAGTATTTTTCTTAGCCATCTAAGAATTCCAAAGCAGGAGGACACTACCTTTGTAATGTGGGTGTTCATTAATAACTTATTATCCAGCCAGAAATCCAGATTCTTAACAGCAGGCAACAGCTTTGGAAATACCCCAAGACCCTCAGGCCACAGATGAGGCCCCCAGAGATGGGGCTTGTTACCCACCAGCAGGATCTCGGTCTTATCATCATTCAATTTGAGGGTGGTGTGGCTTGGCATCATGGCCGCCTAGACGTGTCTTAGCCGAGCTCCGCGCGGCAGCCCGATGTAAGTAAGAATCCTACATAATCCTAGCCCTATAATGAGCCCAGGCCATTTCCTGATCTACTGCAGACTCCCACACATCTACAAGCGGAGGTCGCAGAGGAGAGAACAACGTTGTAGATACCGGAGTAGCGGTATTGTCCGTACTGCGTAGCGGCGCCATCTTGTCTTGTGGGGAGCTGAGACGCAGGCTTGAAGAGGGAACTTCAGCTACCACTCCACCAATAGGTGCCTTTGTCGCCCATGGCCACTGACTCCTGTCCACCTGACACTTGTTAGGACCCGGCCGGTGGAGCTAGGGTGGGGGTCGGTCACCCATATGCGACAGGGACCGTGTGAGAAACTATAAACTGTCTTCTGTGTCGCACATGTGGTCTCTAACCTGAGCCCTGATATTTCAGATAAATACTGCTCTTGTATTCTCTCACTATCTCTCTTCCCTTTCATCAGTGCACCCTCTCTCTAGCCCCCTTTTTCCTGTAAATTGTTCTCTCTCCTTCATCCACTTCTCCGTGTACGTGAGTATTCAACCAGCCACTGGGGTAAGTGAACCTTTAAGACGGGTGCCCAGCAAGTAACACTCAATATCCTGCAACAAGCCATACCGTGGTTTCTGGGCTCTGGGCTGTCAGGAATAAAATCTGTGATCTGGAGGAAACTATTAGATAGCTACAGCAGGCATTTTAACCATCTGAGCTATCACATCAGCAGGAATGGAAGTTACAAGACACAGAAGAGAAGTACCCGTGGGCTATTCTTAACTTTTATCTGGGACTCGCAGGTCAGAAGACCGAGCAGAAGCTAATAAATAACACAACGAGAAAGAAGATATCATGTTTTGGGTGGGGGTCAAAAGAAAGTCAGAAAAGAGAAGGGAAGGGAAGAAGGGAACAAGGAATGAAGGGAACTCTCCGTGTACCAGTACATTTGAATTTATGCATCAAAGCAAACTGTGTGAACACTGAGTCCTGGCCGGGGAGGCATTGATTCTTGCATTGTGATTAAGAACGCGCACGCCAGCTCGCACATGCGCCGTATACCACATTAAGCCTCATCACTCACCATAATGTATTTCCACGGGTGCTGCAATGTCATATATCACCAGCACGGGGAGTCTGGTTACATATGAGCATGGTTATGGCGCCAACAATGCTTGTATTTGTCTGCATGCAAATACAACAGATTTAGATCGCGTATTGCTTCATCGGAAACATTCACTTCTCTCTCAGCACTGTTAGTTAACTGGTGTAGGTAGCAGCAAATATGTTTTTACCGCCAGTTTAAGAAAGGAAAGAGCCCTAAAATGGCTCCCACGTCCAGACAAGCTTGCCCCAGACTGTTCAAGGCAAATGAGTATGTGGGCAAACGGAACTGCCTGTTGATGGATCACACACGTTAGGATTATGTGTGTGTTTGTCAGTACAGGGAGGGACAACAGAGGAGACTGTGTGAACTGAGCCCAAGCAGGAGAGTGGCAGGGGTGAAAGACCAAGTGAGGACCAGAGCAGCAGGACCAGACCCTGAAACAAGCCCAATTAAAAACCAAATGAGCCTAGGCCTGGCAGCTGTTACTTTTTTTTTTTTACCTTAAACAGTGCCCAGTCTGCTGCCGACTCCTTCAGACATGACACACGACGTTGATGAGTCGGAGTGGAGTCACCGTGACCACACGAACCTGCAGTACTGTGCGCACGGTCATGCCGGCACTGCAGAGTGCAGTAATTCAAATTATGTGTCTCAAACACAGCCACACACCGGAGCTAAAATGGTGTCCAGCTCCAAATCATGCGCGGGAAGCAATTGTGTCTCAGGAACACACCACAAGTCGGCTCGAGTCTGCGCAGACTTGATTTACTGCCTGGAGCCAGTCTACCCCACCCTTCCACAACTCGTCACAGGCTGGGTCCCACCCCACCCTGTGACGAGTAGGGAAAGGGTGGGGTGACAATGCACTCCCCTCCCTGATTGACGTGGGAAGCTTAGCTCTGCAGGGCTTTCATATGAAACGCCCAGGGCTAACTTTACCCCCACGCCATCAGGGGGTGGAGACTGTGCCTTGATGCACATTCTTTGCCAAGCTGATGACCTCACAGGCCTCAGGGCAGTGAGATTGTCAGCCCGGCAAATTCACTTAGACTTCGAGCATGCCCTGGGGGAGGAACGCTGAAAGAGCGTGAGTCACGTGGGTGTCCCCAGTTAGCAATTGACAAATGATCACAGCAACAACCCGGTGAGTGGGGCAGACAGTGCCCGAAGTTTTATAGCAACTTACCAGTGCAAAATAAACAGATTTTGCATTGGTATGGTTGTGAAGTTTTTGCTGCAAATGTAAAGGGGCGGAGCCCCGCCGCCCTTTGACAGAAACCGCCACTGCGGGTGGGCAAGGAGGAGAGTGAGTTATCCATGGTGGGGATGACCTGGATTAGAGACTCGATACACTATCTTGGGATTAAGCTGTCGCACACACAGGAGACCTACCTGGAACTCAATATGGGGAATTGTGTGGAGGGTATCCGTAAATCGATCGAATTCTGGAAAGATTTACCCCTGTCCCTGATGGGGCGAGTAGCCTTAATAAAAATTGTGATTCTCCCACGTTGCTTATACACTATGCAGAACTCCCTCTACCGTATTCCATGGACATACTTCCGTAACCTGGATCGCCTATTGGTGGATCTTTTATGGGGGCACAAAAGGAAAAGGGTGAAACTGGATACACTACAAAGGACATGGGGAAGGGGAGGATTGGAGGTTCCTAGCTTGGGCTTTTATTACATGGCGACACAGCTGGAACACGCCGCCCAGTGGCTAGATTAGAATGACAACTGGGAGAGGCGGTTGTTGGAGGGTACTCACGGGGGGACCCCTCTCCCGGATTTTCTTATGATGGGATCCCGAGTACCAGAGAACCTCCCATATATTATCAGACATGTGGCCGTAATTTGGGAACTCGCAATTAAAACTGCGGTGAAAAGAGCGCCGTATGCCCCGGAGGCCCCGCTATGGGCAGTGGTGCTGTTTAAACAAATAAGTCAAACCATGTCCATTCTCAGATGGACGGAGGGGGGCTGCTGCATGATGGGGGATTTATATTTGGGACAAAAGTTCATCACCAGAGAGGAGGCAGAATCCACGTTCGAGCTAGGCAGGGGGCAATATCGTCAGTCCGCCAAGATTTCAGCGGTCGCATGAGAGGTGTGGCCGACATTCCCGGAGGAGCCACCCACTACCTCCACGCTTCAGGCTCTCATGACCTTGGCGGGGGGCCGTAGACTGGTATCACACATTTATAGGGCACTGAGGGGGGACTTGAATATGCACCCGCTCCCTATTCAAGCTAAGTTGGATGCGGTGCTGGGAGAGCCCCTGACGGACTCAGAATGGCAAAAGGTGCATGAAGCATAAAGCATAAGTTCAAATACCAGATTTAAACTTACACAATTTAATATAGTACACCAAACCTACCTGACACCAAGTGTACTCCAAAAAATATACCTGGATCGCCCTGCTGGGTGTCCCAGGTGTGGGCACGGTGACGCCCAGTTCTTACATATGATATGGGATTGTCCAGAGCTGGGTCTCTTCTGGGGATCAATACTGGAGAATTTACGTCGAGTGACGGAGTGGACGCTACCCTAATCTATTAAAGAGGTGTTGTTGGGATTACTCCCTAGACCTAAAAGGAAAAAGCTTTCACGTAGATTCCTCCAGTTGGGGTTGGTTTTGGCTAAGAGAAGGATCGCGATTAGTTGGTTGAGTCCAAGGCCCCCCACGGTGGAGCAGTGGACTGGGGATTTGCGGGAATGGGCGACGGCAGAGCTAATTTGGATGAGACGGGTCCGAAGGGATGATAAACTAGAAGAAGATGCGATGGCCTGGTATGTCATGATCGCGGAGGTCCACACGGGGGAGGACCTTACCTCACAAGTAACAGAAGAACAAAATAATGGAGATGACAATCCTGACGAGGTAGCAAGTCCACAGGCCTCTCATACCCTGAGCGCAGTGTAGAAATGTCTGCACACACTCATCATCTGGCCTGTATTACAAGTAGCAGGATAGAGTTTTTCCTTATGTGACTCGGGGGTGGGGGGATGGGCAAGTTAAAGTTATGATGTTATATTTTTCTTGATAAGACTGACCTATTTACGTCCCAGTACAATACTGTATGTATCGATACAAAATGTTGAGGATGTGCATTTATTTCTTGATAAGATGGTATTATATCCTTGAGGGGCTACCTCTTATATATATTTGTTTACGAAATGTAACGCTGGCCCAAAGTGTTGTATTATGTTTGAACGGCTATAAATCAATAAAAACATATTTTTAAAACAAATCATTCAATTTGAGGAAATTAGGATTCATCCATGCCAACAATTTTATCAGGCAGATGTTTAAAGCACCAGCATTCTGCTCCTCTTAAGATGACAGGGAGACAACATCTGAGTGTCGTCAGCGTATGAAAAAAGTGTGAGACCACAGCTCTCTACAATATCTGCAAGAGGTCGTACATAGATGTTAAGCAAAGTCAGACTGAGGATGGAACCCTGAGGTACGCCAGATGATAATGAGTAGATTTTTGAGCAGTGCTGTTTAGTATGAACTTGAAAGGAGCGATCCTGAAGAAAAGATCTGAGCCACCACAGGGCTTTACCATGCACACCTGTCTCTTCTAATCTTTGCAGCTGAATGCTGTGATTTACCATACCAAAGGCAGCACTTAAATCCAGTAAAATCAAAGCAGCGGTGCTTCTTTTGTCTAACTGGAGCTTTAGATTTTCTGTGACACCAATTTGGGCTGATTCCGTACTGTAGCCAGTTCTGAAACCCATTGTGAGGGGTGGAAGAGGTAATTTGAGTCAATAAACACCGCAATCTGTTTATTTATATGTTTTTCTAGGATGTTGGTCAGTGTCAGTAAGAGCGAAATAAGCCTATAGCTAGATCAGTTGGAAATATCTAAGTTCGGCTTTTTTAACAACCGTATGACCATTGCATGTTCCCATGCCTTGGGGACATATTCTTTTAAGAGAGAAGCATTTAAGTGTTGAGTTATAAGTTCTAAAAGTTGTCTGCCCAATTTGCCAAAAAACAAAGGAGGAAATGGATCTAATGGTGATCCTGATTTAATAGCATTGAGGAGCCCCATAAAGGTTGAGAGGTCCAGGGGTACGAAATTGACCAGTGAATAGGGCATAACAGGTTTGATACTGGAATCCTCTTTAGCATGTGATTGCTGGTTACCCGATGTATCACAAACAGTGGTTGCCTTTGTTAATGCCAGAGGACAGTTAGGAATGGGCACAGAGCAATAGGAAGTCTGAATATTGGCAACTTTTTAAACAAAAAAGCACGCTAGTTCATCACATTGTGGTTGAGACAGGGAGACCAAGGAGGATATCTTATTAGGGTCTGATAGAGTTTTTGCCACTTGAAAAAGGGTTTTGGGACAATTTTGAGACATAGTAATCTTTTCCAAGGAAAAAAATGATGTAGAAATGCAACCGTTTTTATGATAATGCCTGTCTATATGTCTCATTATAGTTTTCACAGTAGGATATACGCCATATTCTTTCCAAATGTTTACATTTCTTTTTGTTTTCCCACAAGCCATCATTAAACCATGGGGCAATATTCTTTGATGAGTGACTTGAGTTATAGGTAACACACAGTTGATTGAGGATCAAAGCCAAGTTTCAATAGTAGTAGAGGCAACCTCTACAGAGCCTCTCACAGCCAGACGACTTATCTCCAACATGGAGTACAGTGTAGAAATATCAAGTTTTGGCCAATTCCTGGAAAAAGAGACGGAGTGGTGCCCCCGAGTTCCAGGGGCAGAAGAAATAGGTAAAGAAAGTGGGACGGCAAAATGATCCAACCATGATAGGGGGATTTGGTGGCCAATTTGCAGACCCTTCAAGTTAGTAAAAAGGGAGTCAAGCAGCTATCCAGCCACATGTGTAGGAGCATAATTAATAAGCTGAATGTCTAAGGCCATAAAGTCCTCTATCACGGAGGAAGCTGATTTAGACTCCGCACAGTTAAAGTGAACAATAAGATCACCTTACACTGTAAAATTAGTGTATTTCAAAATATACGGGGAGAAGACCTCTGATATACAGGTACTCCAGTTTCCGGCAGGTCCAGCGGGACAATAGATTAAAGCATCAGACAGGGCAAAGTTGTTACATAATGCCAAAGAGAATAACAAAGCCTTATATTCAGGAATCCCCAAACTAAGCATTTTACATTGATACTGTGCTTTAAAAATGATTGTAATTCCGCCGCCTTTCCTGTTTTGGTGATCCAATCTGACTATACAAAAGTCTAAGGACAGAGCGGCAATAATATTTGGCACGAGGCATCGTTAAGCCAGTTTTCGGTTAGAACAGGGCATCACGATCAATTAGAAAATTGCATAAATCAGCTTGATGTTTAATTTAGGAACGACAACTAATACTTACAAAGGTTATCAAAGGGTTGTTGGATTCGGAAAATCTGCACTTAAAGTGGGCAGGAGCGGGAGAGGGCCGTGGCACGAATAAACTGCCTTCAGTGGTATTTAAGAGTCAAATGAGCATTGGAAATCCTAAAATCACACTATTCACCAGTGGCGGCTCGCATAGGGCGTGCTGCGGGGCGGTGGGGCGGGGTGGGGGAGGGGCAGGGTGGGGGGTAGTAAACTCGGACATACGACGGAACGTTCCGTCATATGTCCGAGTTTACTACCCGCCCACCCTGCCCCTTCTCCGACCCGCCCCACAGCACGCCCTATGCGAGCCGCCACTGCTATTCACAGCTATCACTATCAGTATCCAAATTCAAAGATGAGAAAGAGGCAGCTGGGGTTATAAGGTGGAGGGGAAGTAAATGGGAGACCTAGCAAACCAATCTGTCTGAAGTAAGAAGGTCAGAATTTCTGGCCCCGTTAGGGTGCAGACGGATGCAGACGGGCTTGCCTTTGGCATGCCTTCGGTGTGCCAGTGGCGCATCCGCACCATGGCGCGCTTAAATAAACCTGGGCAGGAGCAGGTGGACAAGCCCTAAATGCTAAAGTGCTAATTGCTCTGCAAAAATAGTCCAAGCAAGATAGTCGCTAAAAAAGATGTTGTGTGCAAGTTCCAACAATTTTTGAGCCCACAATTTCCCCAACAAATTCAGTGTACAGATAAAACCAAATTAGATAAAAAACAGCAGCAAAACAACAGCAAAAATAAAGTGTCAGTGCGTCCGAAATTATGTGAAACGTATTGTAGAGGTAACAGTCCTGCCCATGTCATGGTCATGCTTAAATAAGCTTGGCTGGGAGTAGGTGGAAAAGCCCTAAGATCTATAGTTCTAACCACTCTGCAAAAATGGCCCCAACAAGATGGTAGCTAAAAAAGATGTGTGCAAGTTCCAACAGTTTTAAGCCCCCACTTCCCCCTAACAAATTTCAGTTTTTTAATACTATTTCAATTTATGTGTCTGCTATTAAAATTTGTATCTGCTATTTATTTTTATTGGCTTCTTGACTTGGCTCCGTCTCTGCACCAGCCCTTCTCTATGTGGCATCTGGTGGTGACAATGGGTAAGAAACAGACACATGTGTGAACAGAGCATGTGTGGTAGATGCAGGGATTTCGCACTGTCATCACCATGCCTCTTGTTTCACATTCTCATTTTTTTATTTATCAAGTGCCTGCGGCCTTGCAGTGGGTGCGCAGCTCCAGAGAATCTGGTGTAGTGAGCCTGCAGCCTGGTGGTACTGTTGATGCTAGTTTAAGAAAACAGGGGTGAGTTGGATTCTGGAATCAGCCAATGATCCACTATCTTCTTTGGAAAGGGTATATTATTTCTGTAAGAGAATTAGAAAAATGGAGGGCATTTTTATTTATTTTATTGTTTTTTCCCAAAATGAACAATACAATGCCTACTAACCTATCACCATCCTCAAGAAGGTGAACATGTTTGTGCGCCCCATTCCTTTTCAAATGGAGCCCTTCCAGGACATTTTGTTCCTCCGTTCCCACCAGCAATACTTTTTGCTATATGGTCCCAAATACCCAGTGTCAATTCAGAGATCTTTCCATTTGGCTCAATGATTCCCACAAGACTTCACTAAAACTCTATCTCTTCCCCTGGGGATTCTTTTTGTGAGAGAAACAAATCTTCCTCTGTTCCTAGATAATTGATTACTGCAAAGGTCGACTTTCCAGCAGGCAGTGACTGACACTTTAGAACAGGGGTCTTCAAACTGGGAGGCGGGTCCCCCTATGGGGGCCTCAAGTGATCCCGGGGGGGGTCAGGCTCTAGTCAAAAGAAGCATAATGCTGATAACAGTGCTTTGGTTTCAAAAGAAAAAATGAGTGGCATTAAGCGGCTCTGTAATGGGCCATCACTAACATCTTTTGTCATTTATATTCAGGCTGGGAGAATGTGTCAAAAGGGAAGGGACTCCAAATATTCTTCACAACACCCACCCTCATTTCTAAGTTTACATGTTAGTAAGGCCTGCCTGACCATAATAGTATGTTTGGCAATCATGTATTTGGATACATTTTTAAAACGGTAACAGAACTTGACTGCAATGCTCAAATAAGTCTAGACATATTTAAACATTGCCAGTTTAATAGAATAATTGTGAAACATTTTGAGGGGAGTATTTTTAATTTCACTGGTGGGACGCGGCATTAAAAAGTTTGAAGACCACTGCTTTAGAAGAATGCAACCTTTTTAGGTCCTTCAGTAGAACACTAAATAGCAATACATCATCCAAAATTCCTTGCAAGAACATAGATATTTTGGATCCTACTTCAGTAGAGTAATGTTGAATATCTTCCCTTTATCACTGAGAACAATCGGAGAACAAAATGGGCTCTGTGCATTCCTAACCGCCAAAGTATCCAGGGCTCATCAACGTCTTCAATCACAGTGGGCATGATAACATCCATTTCAATCTTCACTTGGTTAAGGATGCATCTTCAACTATCCATTCATCATATTCTATGTCCTGAGCTTCAGATATCATGAATTATGAACCATCCTCATGTTGAAACCCTCCACAAGAGCCTCATGTGCTAGTTAGTGCAAACAAAGTTGGCCAGGGGGTAGTACCTTATTCAGCTATAAACCATTAAGCTCGCAGAGGGTTCCATCTTGTCCCTTGTCATCTCTCATGTCTCCCTGGAGTCCCTTGGGACTCTACTCACTGATAACAGCATCCAGAGTCACAATTTCACCAATGCCACTCGACTCTACCTGAAAGTCTCCTCTGCTCCAAACATCCAATGACTCAAACTCTGCCTGCACCTTTTTCAGTTCTAGCTGTCCAGCATCTACTTAAAGCTCAGCCCCACCAAAAAATAATTCCTACCACTCTCTAAGACCAAGCAACAACTAGTCCAAACCCAGGTCAATGACATGAAGTTCGACGAATTGGAACCCCAATTTTCACTCACTGCCAAGCCACTTGGTTTCAGCCTAGACACTGATCTTAACCTCAAGGAACACACTGCAAAGAAAACCAAGGCAGCCTAGTACCAGTTCTCTCTACTGAAGAAAGTGAATACATTCCTCCCAGAAAGCGACTTCAAGCTGTCGTACTCTCACATCTGGATGATGGCAATGCCTTGCTCCATGACCGCTCAGGCTCCACACTGGCCATTCATAAAGGTATCCTTCATGTCACAGCATGTCTTAATATGAGCGTAAAGAAATATAGCCAAAATGACCCACCCCGTCTCTCCTTGCCAACTTTCATCATCACAGGTGTGTCTTGCATCCATGTTCTCGTCTGGGGTACGATTTGTGTCAGGGCAACTTCAATCTGATTCCAACACTTCTGTGTTGTTTGTGCTCCTTGTTAGCCATTCCTAATGGCACCCTCGAATCCCCAGTATCTCATGCCCTTCACCTGCAAAAATGCTCACCTGGCTACATGTGCAAAAAGAACAATTAATGGACAGCATGCAGAACAATGTCATACATTCACCACAGTACAGAGATCTGGGCCTAAATCGATCGTTTTTTTTGCTCCCGATGCCATTCCAGTTTGAACCCAGACATATACAAATCAGTCTTGACCCTGCGCCCAATGGGAACAGTCCAGCCCGAACTGCCAGGCCAGGTCCTCCCTGGACTAGAAACAAACATCCTAGGACCGGTTTTGGGGTTTCACCCCTCATCAGCCAAAATAGATTGACTCCAGTGGCATGGAGAGCAAAAGAACAATGGATTTAACCCAGGTCTCTTGACTAGGGGTGAATGCTTGGTTTGCTCTGCATTCCGTCTATCATCTGTGTGTCTTTTTTTTTCACGCCCTAAGTGCACCTGGTATGCCCAGACGTGGGTCCCCGGCTCACTGTGCCACTGAATTCAAGCTAGCCTGGCTGATGAGGGGTGATGCCCCGAAACCGGTCCCAGGATGCTTGTTTCCGGTCCAGGGAGGACCTGGCTTGGCAGTTCGGGCTGGACTGTTCCCATGAGGCACAGGGTCAAGACTGATTTGCATATGGCTGGGTCTGAACTGGGGTGTCATGTTGAGCAAAAGAACAATTGATTTAACCCAGATCTCTTGACTGGGGGTGAAAGCTTGATTTGCTCTGCATTCCATCCATCATCTGTGTGTCTTTTGCCTTCTCACCTGGCTACATGTCTGGTAGCATGCCCGCCTCACCTGCTCCTTGTCCTTCAAGTATCATTGCAGAGAATTTGCAAGAACAAATAAGATCTTGAGATCCCTTGAGAGCAGTCAGCCATCTCTGGTGTGGTACTATTTAAACTGCACTCAAGATCTGGCAGACTGCTTTTGCTTTCTCTTCATTAGAGAAAGAGGTTGTGTTACATACCAACTCATATCTTGACAATCATGGACTCAGTACTTCAACTGGAGATCATGTACCTTGAGCTTGCCAGTATTCTGGCAGCTCAATAGCTCATCTGACTGTATCCTCTTTCTTCAGCACTCTGGGACCTCGTCAGCTTGACTGGGTTCATCCTGTTCTTCTTTGTCCTGAGAGATAAGACTTAAACACACACAATACACACAAGTTAGTGCAGAATAGCATTTGTGTGCACAAGGACATATAAATAAGACAATTCACACTTTAGAAAGAACCTGTTATAATAGCCTGTCTATAGACTTTGATTAGTAAAGAATTTGGTATTGGTAATTGAGCAAGATGAATTGCATTAGGAGCATTTAGTACTTCTGATTATCAGTAAAAGCAGTGTGAATGCAATAGAACCTCTTGAGGGAAAATAATCATGTTCTATTTGTTCGAAGAAATAATCTGTAAACTGCAAAACACCACTTGAATCAGGTGATTTAGGCTGACAGATATTTAAGAACTTAGGGGCATATTATCTAAAAAGTGCGCTAAACATCGCAAAGCGTGTTTAGCGAGCACTTTTTTATCGCCGGCTATCGTCGGAATAATTTGCCATGCTAACGCTGTATTAGCGACATTTAGCGCTATGGCGATAATTATTCCAGCCATAGCGGTGTTTTCCATGAAACATCGCTGGTTTTCCAGCGATGTTTCATGGAAAACGGCGATAACCTTGCTGATACGACCCTGTGGTCGTATCAGCATAATCCACCCCCCATGTTAGATATGGCTAACACCTGCTAATTGCAGGTGTTAAATAAATGGCGATGACCTCGGTTAGCGCGACTTTTCACGTCGCTAACTGGAGCCATGGCCACCTTGCTAATAGGCGATAGGCCTGTTAGCGGGTGTTTCCCAGGTTTGTTCGTCGGAACGCCCACTTTGCATGTCATTAGCGATAAATATCGCTGACATGCAAAGCGGTAAAAACATCGGGCGCTAATGCCCGAAAACTGTCGCTAACTGCTGTTAGAGACAGTTTGCTGATAGGGCGATAAGAATATCGCCGCTTTAGCGGCAAAAAGTGCCGCTAAAGCGGCGATAGTGCCCTTGCTAATATGCCCCTTAGTTTCTTATGCTTTATGTGTTATTACAGATGTACATAATAGCCAGTGATGAAAAATAGAATTATAGTATTCTGATGAATTTGAGTCTACCTTGGTAAACTTGATGATCGGCCTACTTGTTTCTATCTAGAGTATCCAGGAGGACAACTTGGACATAACTGAAGACCACCCATCTTCGAGTGCACCTCTCTATTCCCTTTTCCCTTTTGTGGCAGGTCACCCTCAGTTTTGGTGGTGAGTGTGCCTGGCTCTGTCAAACAGGTAAGGGACTGCTGGACTACATGTCACTTCCACAGCAACCAGGTCCCATCACAGACTGTAGAATACAAGTTAGTGGACTTAAGAATTTCATCCTATCTTGCTGACCTGCTCACCAGTCAGCCACATAGCCACCACTCAGAGGGCCAAAAATGTTTTTCAGTGGGCAAATTTGAACCTTCTTATCAAAGAGGGTCATATATCTCTGACATAAAGAACTATTAGTATTGTCATTCTTCACATTCTTTATGAATTATGTGAGGCGGTTGACTGGGGAGACAGAGTTGCTCTGGTTTTGCCAAACCCCTCTTCCACCTTCAACATCTCTCATAAGGCCCCACTATCCCAAATATACTGTACAGGGATCAGAGATAATGAATTAACTTGGATTGCCTCTTAACTTGAAGATCGAGCCCAAGCAGTGTCCCTTCCTGTAATTGATCTACTTTTAAAACAATGGAGCATGTAGTGCCACACAGGGGCATAACACCGGGGACCAGAGCCCTGAGGGGCACATTGAACCCAGATAATTAGTGCACTTTACTATCTCAACAGCATTTAGAGAGGCCATTTTCCTTGCTTGCATCAGAACCTATGGCAAATTTGCAACGCTACTGGTTCCGCAGGGCTTGTCACTGAGCCCCACCTTAATCAGTATGCACGTGGTTCCACAGGCCAATTTGAACAGATCTCTTGGCATGCCACTGATGACATATGCAGATGAAATGCAAATAATTGCCTGTGTGGAAGAACTTTGTGGGTTGTCTCAGAGTAATTTCTGAATTGTTTAACTGGATGAGGCTTAATGTTTGAAAAATTAACTTGAACAAATATCAGGGGTAGATGACATGGAGAAACACCTCTTTATGGTCGTCCGAGTGGTAGCCTAAAGATCTAGGGGCATATTAGCAAGGGCACTATCGCCGCTTTAGCGGCACTTTTTGCCGCTAAAGCGGCGATATTTATATCGCCCTATCAGCAAACTGTCTCTAACAGCAGTTAGCGACAGTTTGCGGGCATTAGCGCCCGTTTTTATCGCTTTGCATGTCAGCGATATTTATCGCTAATGACATGCAAAGTGGGCGTTCCCGACGAACAAACCTGGGAAACACTCGCTAACAGGCCTATCGCCTATTAGCAAGGTGGCCATGGCCCCAGTTAGCGACGTGAAAAGTCGCGCTAACCGGGGTCATCGCCATTTATTTAACACCTGCAATTAGCAGGTGTTAGCCATACCTAACGTGGGGGGGTGGATTATGCTGATACGACCACAGGGTCGTATCAGCAAGGTGTTCTCCCTTCTCCATGCAACATCGCTGGTTTTTCAGCGATGTTGGCCCATTTCCCCCGCTATCGCTGGAATATTCATCGCCATAGCGCTAATCGTTGCTAATACAGCGTTAGCGTGGTGATGCAGCGCGTATAATAAAAACTATTCTCCTCCCAGGTTACTTATAGGTCATCCAGGGGCAAACTATATTTCTCATATCCACATGACGATGGGGCCCATAAACATCGCCTAACACACACGCACACTCCTGGATTTCCTTTACACCTTTTTGAAATTCTGTACTCCTAGGAGAAGCATGAGAACTAAATGGAGAACACCATTTTATGTACCGCTGGAAGAGCCAGGATATCTTATTACCTTAATTTGTCACTTTCTTTTATTTACTTCTTAAGATATTCCTGCTCATTGTTTTGTCGATGAATCATTCATTTAAGAAATTAGTTCATAGTGATTAAGACCAGCTGAATCACAATAACCAATTACTGATGTCACAATCATTTAGGAAAATAACCACTGAGTCATTTTGGGTTTAAAGAATCTTAAATTTTATATAATTTTTAAAAGCATGAAAGGAATTTTAATACTTTATTCAATTATTCATTCTTAAATTCAAATATTTATTAAGCATAATCATTTTATTGCAGAAAGGAAATTTTGTCATGAAGCCAAAACCCTAATTACCTGCCTAGCTTCCTAATTTAGCCTAATGATTTCTAACCTACGTTAGGAATTAGAAATAGCCTGATTCTCATACTCAACTGGAAAATTAAGACAGCAAACAGCAACTTCAGCTCGTCAGCATCAGCTACCTGCAACCCGTCTCATCTAACAGTCTTTCAGCATCTCCCGCTCAGTAAGGGATCGATCAGGACCACCCAGCACTGGAAGCCACCAACGCGACTCTTCAACTCCTCTCCTGACTGTGACTGCAACCACGACTGACATCAATTGACCCCCTCCCACTAAGAGTAGGCCCTATTATACCCTAATTCTAACTTTGCTAACTAACTGTTGCAACATTAATATCACGCTTTTCTTTCATTGGTCCATGCATGTCAGCTTATTCATTCTTTTAATCAAGTTCTCTTGGATTCAAGGGTCCTTGGATCATTTCCTTTCCCATACGCTTAAACATTTTCATCCGTTTCGATCAGTTCATTTGTAGCTTCTTTCGATACATTCGAGAACTCCGCAGTCATTGTCCTTTCTCTTGAACTTGTTTCCCACGGGACTCTTGCTGATCATCACGGCACACTATCAGTTCAATTAGGTCACATCAGCCTTGACCATTTCTTGCATCCTAGCCTCTCTGTTAAACCACGAGCTCGCTTTCTCCCATTTCATCACGTGTCATGTGTTCCCTTGCGCCTGCGCACATCTTCCCATTGGCGGCCATTTTATCTCGCCACTCGGTTATACTTTAGAAGCACTAATTTGAGGCAAACAAAACATAATTAAAATAGAGAAAAATAGCCCTTTCGTTTCCCTCCCGTCGTCTACGTACCCCAATTAGTTGTTACCTAGCAGAAAGCAACATTTAAGCTGTTCCTTACTTACCATCACTATTTGTTTTTGCAACGACACATTTTATTTCTATGAAGCACAATAACATGCATTTATTTTTATTAGTACGCATTTATTTTTATGTTATAATTAGACACACGGACATTCATTAATAGATTATTTAGCACACACATTGGCATATTACCATTCCCACACATACAGTGTTGATTAATACATTTAAACGAACATTTTATTTAATTAATTATAAAATTTGTTAGGGGTTAAAAATTTTATTTTCCCTGCTCCATCAATCCCCCCTTTGGTGATTTTTAAATCACCACATAAAACCCAAGTCATACTTCTTTTCAGGCAGCATGTCTTTCATCCTTTGCTTTCTGTTATTTATACATCTGTTTCTTCTTCATCTTGCCTTTTAGTCTCTTTATACATGCTTTCTTTCATTTTCTCCAACTCAATTTCACCCATTTCTCTCTCTCTTTCTCTCATTATTCTGTTATTTCTTTTTATCTTATTTTGTCTTACTTTTCTCTTTATACATGTTATTACTATTTTTAATATCATGGCTAACAATATTACTATAGTTGCTACTATTATAACTTTCCCTATCACTCGTCTACTCATCCTAGTTAACCAATTCGCTATTGAAGAAAACCCTCTACCAAGTTTTCCCAAAACACTTTCAACCTCCAGTGGAACTAATTCTTTGTGCAAACTTGTAATATTTGTAATATACTTCTGTATATTTTCACTGTTATCAGGAATGTAAGTACAACAATGTTGGACTTTCAACATTCCACAGACTCCTCCCTCTTTTGCCAAAAGAATATCAAGGGCAAGCCGATTTTGCCTCACCATAGCTCTCATGGCAACCATTTCGGTATTTACCATTAAGAACCCTCCCGCAGTATCTGTAGACAAACGATCTACTACTGTGGATAACTTCCGAATTTTAAATGCATTCAAAGATATTCCCACTGCTGGTATCAATGCTCCAAAAATATCACCTACAATTTCTGAAAAACTTTCCCTCTTTCTACGTGTAAATCTATTAATCATCTTGTATGTTCCCTTTTCTTCTCTGTCCATGTGAAAAATTTTGGAAAGACCAGGCCTACATAGCAAGTTCCATACCAATGGTCCGGTAACCTGTAATAAGCTCTATTCCCACAAATATAATAGATACCTGGAAATATTGGATCTTTTCCACCTTTGAATCCCCAACCTCCCAGAATTTGATAATTGTCATGGCAGATACTGGAACCTACAAAGTAATTGTCATAGACTGTCTTATTTCTCCTAATACACAACTTTCCTGTTTGCGGCCAGTCTAATGTCATTGCGGCATTTATCTTTTTCCCTTCATGATTTCCTTCCTCAAACGTCCATAAGCGTTTTCCTTCCTCTTTTATTGCTTCTTTTTGAAATTTCATTCTTCTTTCTTCAACCATTTCTAAAAATACTTTTTCTTCTTTCTTTAACTCACAGGTAAGGTTGTTACTAACTATTTCTTCTAACGTTAATTTTCTATGTTCTAAAAAGAATTCTCCTAAAACTTTTGCTGGTTTTACTTTGTTAAGTTCGGGTACTACTGGAA
Source organism: Calotriton arnoldi (assembly GCA_963921515.1). NCBI lineage: Eukaryota > Metazoa > Chordata > Amphibia > Caudata > Salamandridae > Calotriton > Calotriton arnoldi. The sequence continues at coordinate 676,518 of CAWUFW010002774.1, read as the reverse complement.
TGTTTGCAAAAATCTTATCTATATCAGTATAATAAGATTCTAATCTACCTGTTTTATAAAATAAACTTGCTATTATACTACATGTTATTCCATAAGTCAGAGGTAGGTGATGATAAGTCACACCTTCTGATACTGATGCAGGCAACTGCATACAAACATAACAATCTCTCATGTCCATTGTCTCTACGTACTCATACAACAATTTTGTAAAAACATTCTTTGAAAAATCTGTTACTGACTTATCCTTATGCAACTCTGCACTACTTCTTAAAATAACTGGTTCTTTAATACTAGTTTCTTTTTCTGGTTTAGTATCATTTTTTGCTTCTATCACAGCTACACTAATAGGAATTGTGATTGCTAAAACTATCCATATGGTCGTTAATAACCCTGTACAAAAGCAGCACATTTTGCACCATTTCTTTATAAATTCACATTTATCTCTTCTATCCCTATTATTTTCCATTTTTCTTTTTCTATTTGTTAAGTTTCAGAAAATTGTGTCACTACACCTCAGAAATGACTTAGATGCCACTCTGCTTTCAAAAAGTCTTTGCTTGGTACTTTCTTTAATTCTTTCCAGAATTCTTTCGTTGTCACATCCGGTGATTTGTCACATCCAGTAAATTGTCATGTCCGGCAGAAGCACTATAAATCTTCACTTCAGTTTTGTTGCATCTCACCTTTTCCCATCCGACTTCTCAGTCTCTGGTTTCCGTGAGTGTTTTCTTCTTCTTCTTTGTAATCGGTTAGTGCAATATACAGCCACTCGGGTGACTTATACTTTGCATTCACTTTCTTTGTCCTTTTGGACTTTTGTAATCTTTTTCCACTGGGTTTTTCTTGTCCCTTTTGACTTGTTACCTCATTTACTTGTTCAGCACCTTCGTCTTCCGCTCTTATTATTCTATATCTCAATTTTCTTACATAGCTGTTGGGCCAATTATCTCCTTTTCTTGGCCTTTTGGCTTCACCTTCTCTTTCTTCTCTTTCTGATTTCCAATTTCTTTTTCTTGATTCAGTCTTTGCTTTTTCCTCTCCTCCACTTTCTTCTGTTTCTGTTTCAACTGTTTCACTATTGTCTCTTATTTTGAAACTTATAATCTCGTCATCTCCTACTGGTGGATCTGTCTTCTCCTTTTTGTTTTCCCTTATTGCTGTCCCTCCTCGGTGTTCTTCCGATTTGGTGTTTTTCTCCTTTTCTGTTTCTAAATTTCCCTGTTCTTCTGTTTCTCTATCTGTCCCTATTGCTCCTCGGGGTTCTTCTCGATTCTCTAACTTTTTGTGTACTTCTTTCCCTACTTCATCTATTAATATTGTTTCTGAAGGAGTTCCACCATAACTTGTACCTGGTTGTTCATCTAACTCAATTTCTTGCTCAGTTTCTTCTCTAATTGGTTTATAACCCCAAGTTTTCCTTAGGAATTCTTCACGGTTTTCAACTGAATCATCAGAGTCTGAAGTTGTGTCAGATATTTCCAGATGTCGACTTACAGGTCGATCTTCAGGTTCTGGAATTTCTGAATTTCTTTCTTCTTCTTCTTCTTCCTCTTCTTCTCTAGAGGTACTCGCAGTTGGGGTTTCCAGATGTCGACTTTCAGGTCGATCTTCAAGTTCTGGCACCCTTTCCTTTATCTTTGTTGTCCCAGCCGTTAAACTTTTATCCCACACTTCCAGACGCCGACTCACATGTCGATCTGTAGGTTCTGGAACTCTGATTGTGTGGCTGGCATGAACCCAGTTCTTCACTCCTGCACACTTGACGGCAGTCGTTGTCACTAGGATTACCTGTCTTGGCTCGTCCCAACGCGGAACTAGACAGTTTCTTCTCCTGTGGACTTTTATGCGGACCCAGTCTCCTGGATTCAAGTCGTGGGCTGGTTTTCTTTCAAGAGTGGTCGCATCCGGTCCAACCTGATGAAACACAGAATGCACCACATCAGCCAGTCCCTTGCAATAATCCAGTACTAGCTCATCAGTTATAGTTAATAACTTGTTGACTGGTACGTGTGCTTGTCTCATTGCTCGTCCCATGATCATCTCATGAGGACTGAGTCCAGTTTTCTTTTCAGGGATGCTTCTGATGGTCATCAGAACAAGAGGCAGTGCATCCGGCCATTTGAGTCCTGTAGCTTGACACATTTTTCCTAATCTGTTTTTAATTGTTCCATTAATCTGCTCTACTACCCCAGAAGCCTCTGGTCTGTAAGCACAATGTAGTTTTTGTTTAATACTCAATGCTTCACAAATCAATTGGATCAACTCATTTTGAAAATGTGTTCCTCTATCTGTCTCAACCGTGACTGGAAAACCATACCTTGGAATGAACTCTCGCAGCATAAGTTTTGCCACTGTTGTTCCATCATTCCTTCTTGTGGGGTATGCCTCCACCCAACGAGAGAACAAACAGATGACCACTAGAACGTATCTTAGTCTATTACTAGGGGGCATCTCGATAAAGTCCAACTGCATTCTTGTGAATGGACCTCCTTCTCGTCCTATTGTTCCTAGACTCACTACTGTTTTTCTTCCTGGGTTAAACTGTTGACAAATAAGACATCTTTGACAAAGACTTTCAGCAATGGCTCTGAATTTTGGGTTATACCAGGTTTGTCTAAAAAGTCTGATCATTGCATCTCTCCCAATATGAGCTTGTCCATGGTACATCCGTGCCATGTCTGCAATCATGCTATCAGGCATAACTGGTCTTTCATCTCTGTATACCCACACACCATTATTTTCCTGTCTTCTACATCCTGCTTTTATCCAGTAATCTTTTTCCTCATCTCTTGCTGTTTCTTGTATCTGCCTTACTTCATCCCATGTTTCGACAGTATTAGTGAAAAGCAAAGGACAAGAGACATGCTCCCTTTCTCTATTTTTGTTCAGGGACGCCATGTTTTCCGCACAATATCTAGCGATCTCATCAGCATAATTATTGCCGACCGCTATGTAGTCTTTGTTTTTCTTATGCGCCTTGCACTTCACTACAGCTATCTGTTTAGGCAACTGTATCGCCTCAAGCAACTTTTTAACATAATCTCCATTTCTGATAGGTGTTCCTGCAGATGTCAAAAATCCTCTTTGTGACCAAATCTGTCCGAAATCGTGTACGATGCCGAAACCATATTGGCTATCGGTCACAATCGTGATTCGTACATTTTTCCCCAATTTACATGCTTGAATCAAAGCAATTAGTTCCGCAACTTGGGCAGACCTAACTCCTTTCAGACAAGACGCTTCCATCACAGTTGCCACTGTGCATACTGCGTAAGCTGCGCTTAACACTCCTTCTTTTGTGCGTAAACATGAACCATCTACAAACATGACATAATCCGATTCCTTTAACGGTTCATCTTTTATGTCAGCTCTTGGTTTTGTGCAATATTCCAGCACATTCAGACAATCATGATCTACTTCGTCTTGTTCAATTATACTCTCTTCATCTGGCAATGATGTAGAAGGATTTACATTCATGCATCTATCTATGGTCACATTTTCAGCACTCAAGATGACTTTTTCGTACTTAGTCAGCCGACTATGTGTCATGTACTGTGTTTTTGTTCTTGTCAAAAGAATTTCTACTGAATGGGGAACATATACTCTCAGTGGATACCCCATCACTATACCTTCACTTTGTTCTAAACTTACACAAGTAGCAGCAACTGCTTTCAGACATCCAGGCAATGCTTTTGCTATAGGATCTAAAACAGCTGAAAAATAAGCGATTGGTCTTTTCATGGTCCCGTGTTTTTGTACCAGTACTGAAAATGCACATCCATCTCTTTCACTGCAGTACAACTCAAAATCCTTCTCATAATCAGGCATGCCTAAAGCAGGGGCCTCACACAGTTTCTTTTTCAATTCTTTGAAAGATTTCATTTCTTCTTTGTTTAACTCAAAAGGGTCTTTTACATCTTTCTTTGTCAATTTTTGTAAGGGTTTTGCAATCAAAGAAAATCCACTTATCCACTGTCGACAATATCCAACCATTCCCAAAAACATTCTTACCTCTCTCTGAGTCATTGGTGCTCTCATTCCTTGAATCATTCTTACTCTTTCTGTCGCTATTTTCCGCACTCCTTTCTCAATTTTATGCCCTAAATACTGGACTTCTTTCTGACAAAACTGTAATTTTGAAGGGGACACTTTATGTCCTCTTTTCTCCAAATGGTTCAGTAAAGCAATTGTGTCACTTACACATGCTTCTTTGGTTTTCGATGCCACCAATAGGTCATCGATATACTGCACCATCACTGATTTTTCTGGCATTTTTAAATCTTCCAGAGATTTCTTTAGAATCTGATTAAAAATTGAGGGGCTTTCTGTATACCCCTGTGGAATTCGGCACCATGCCAAAATACGCTCTCCGAACCGGAATGCAAATAATGGCTGGCTATCTGGATGCAAAGGAATAGAGAAAAATGCGTGACATAAATCTATCACAGTGTACCACTCAGCTTCATGTGGAATTTGATATAGAATTACTGCAGGGTTTGGCACTATTGGGCAACATGGTACAACTATTTTGTTGATCTTTCTCAAATCCTGTACTATTCTATATGTTCCATTTGGCTTTTTCAGTCCCATAATAGGTGAATTACATGGACTGCTCATTATTTCTTTCAGAATTCCCTGTTCAATCATCTTATTTATCACAGGAGTTATTCCTTCAATTATTTCTGGAGTTAATTTGTACTGTGGCGTGTTTGGATAAATTATCCCTTCTTTCACTGTCACTTGTACGGGATCAACTTCTCTCATTAACCCAATGTCTTCTCCTGTAAAATCCCACACACTTTCTTTTACTGCACTTTTTAGTTCTTCTGGAAGTTTTTCTGCATCAAATGCAGGAAACAAACCATTCGTTTCAGGTTCTTGATTCATCAAAGTTACTTTATACAAAACATCTTCATCTGAAGTTTGAAATCCTATTCCATCTGGTGTACAATAAATTGTGCAATTCATCTTACATAAAAGGTCACGACCTAAAAGATTTACAGGACTACAATCGCACACTACAAATTTATGCATTTTGCTAAAAGAACCAATTTTTACTTCCACCAATTCAGTAAGTGGGGTTTTAATCTGCTGATTGGCTACTCCTACCACTTGGATGTATTCACCTGAGAGAGGAAGGTTTGGAATTTCCACTGATCTAACAGTAGAGCGGGTAGCTCCAGTATCGACAAGGAATGTTACGTTTGTACCATTCACTTCTCCATCCACAAAGGGACCAGACTGATCTACCTCTAGAGTTGTGCCAAGCACGCACTCTTTCCCCTCTCCTGCGCACCGTCAGAAACTTTCATCCGGGTCATCCTCACTCTGACGCAACCAATACTGAGAAATGTTAGCTGCTCGCGGCAACTGTGTTACCTGCTCTCCTCCGTAGAATCCTGTTTCTGTACTGTATCTTTGCTGGTTAACAGTGTTGGGAAGTGGTGGTTGTGGCACCTGACTTTGTTGAACAACTACCTCATTCTGCACCTGTGGAGTTAATGATTGATGTTCCGGATTAGGTTTAGGTGGGAACTTACACTCATTTCTCCAATGCCCTAATTTTCCGCAATTATGACATGGCCATTTCTTCTTTGCCTCTTCTAGACTCACTTGACCTTTTCCTTTACCTATATTTGGTCGCATTTTATTCTGTCCTGATTCGTTTCCATTATTATTGTCCAATTGGGCTTCTTGTTTTTCTGCCACTTTCACTTGTGCCCACATTGCCTTTTCTTTCAACTTACGCTGTTTACTCTCTATTTCATCACTACAATACTTAGCATATTTCAGTACCTTATCTACACTTCCATTCTGCCAGTTTATCATGTGTTGCTTAATCATATCACTTATTTCTGGTTTCAAACCAAACACAAATCGGTATACAAAATGACTCATGTCCTTTTCACTCAACTCCTCATAACCACTATACTGCTTGAAAACCAATAACAGTCGCTCATAATATGCATGTACAGACTCCTTGCTTTCCTGTGTAGTTCTATCAATCTTAACCCAATCTGTCTCTTTGGGAGGAATTTTATTCTTCAAAAAGGTAATCACCTTGTCGTATTTCTTCATCACATCAGGACCTGGAGCTCCTGTTTTAGGATCTCTTGGATATTCTGTAGTTGGCCAGTCAACTGTAATCTTACATTCGGACCATAAATCTGTTGGTACCACTATGTCAAACAATCCATCTAAATCTATCCACAACACTTTTGACACCTTTACAAACCTTTCTACTTGTCGGTACCACTCAACTGGCTTCTCTCTTAACTTTGGAAAGTCATTGGTAAATGACAGTATGTCCTGCCTAGTCCAGGGAACATGCACGTAACTACCACCTGGAGTTTCTCTCATGGGATATTCTTTGACAACAGATTCTTTTTCGGTTACCATAAAAGCCAATGAACCTTTGTCTATACTTTTCTCATTCTTCTTTGTCCATCTAACCTTCCATCTGTCCACATCACCCCATTTTCTCAACAACACAATTAACTCCTTTATCTGTGTCAGCCTTCCTGCCGTGTTCAAAATTTCAATATCTTTTTCACAAAAGTCTACTCTGTATGGTTTTTGCAACGTTTTCACTTTTGCAAAATCTATTCCAATCTCACTAGCCACTTCTTCTAGTTTGTCATGTAAATTCTTTGCCCTCCATGTTATACTTTTGCACAGAAACATTATTTCATCATCCTGATAATTTTTTATCTTTTCAGTACCAATCGTTCCTAGAATTAATTCTTCCATATCTATTTTTAATCTGATCACATCTAATGGTTTTTCTTCTGTTTCTTTTATTTTAAAAGCTTTCATCCACTCATTCAACTCATCAGGAGTCGGACCTATGGGTGTATTATTTAGTTCTACCCAGTTACTACTCTTTTCAGGCGTTTCTGTTGCAGATTCTGTTACCATATGCATTTTCTTACCATTGCATTCATTCACCGTTAAATTTGTAGGTGGACTTGGTCTGTAAGTACTAGCCAAATTACTTGTACTTGCACTTTGTTCCATCCTTTCCTTTTCTCTCTGAAATTGTGAACTCAAGGGAATCACCAAAGATCGTTCATCAATTTTCTGATTCTCAAAAACTGGTATTACTGGACCTATCGTTACAGGCACAGTAACTGCTTCCATATTTTTCGTTAATTCTCTAATTTTCTCAGTTAGTTCTTTTGTTGTCCTTGCCAATTCGCTTGCATTGTCGCTTTCTATTCCTTCATTTTGAGAAGTTCTCATTTGTTCTTGTGACCTATTTATTTCAATTCCCTTTTCCGGACTTTTATTTCGCATTGTCTCTATTAGTGGCGCATTTGGTGTCACCACTGTAGAACTCTGCTGATACGGAGGTGGATTTCTATTTAATATATCTTCCAGCAATTCGTCATCCGTTTCGCTCTCATGCATATACTTTTCTCTCTCTATATGTTTCTTTTTCTCAGTCCGTTTTTCTTAGTCCCTTCCTCAACTGTAAAAGCTGGAAACAAACCTCCTGTCATGTTAGCACATCTCCATCGTTTTATTCTATCCTCATGATTTACTCCCCACAATCTTCCAGGCATAAATTCATGATCTCTCATTCCTCTGAATCTCTCTCGTTCATACATCTCATCCTCCCATTCCATCAAAGCCTCAAACTGTGTTGGTCTAGGTCTAGGTTCCAACTTACACATTTTTTTTCGCAAGTTTCGCAAAACCGCTACACTAAACTATCCATTCTCAGGGAAAGCCAAAGCACCATCATTCTTTGTATATTTAGCCCAATTTTCCAACCATATGCACGTATGATATCCATATTTCAGCATCATATGTGAAGCTGCTGATTTCGGCGGAGGAATTACTTGTCCCTCTCTAGTCACAACCTTTTTGTCTTTCTTAAAGAAATTCTTCAATTTCGTCGTCCATGACGTTCTCTCCCTTTCATACTCGTAATAAGGCATGTTTTCTATTTGTTTTCTCTTTACTCTAACGCTGTTTCTGTGTACGGAACTTCGACCAATTACAGCGCGACTCACACTAACGTACCAATCAGAACAATTCCCACCGTCCGCGAACCAACCAATCCTAGCGCGGCACTTTTCTACGTCACTCCTGACTCTGTGTTCACGTGACTAGCGCACTATCCAATCCTAGCGCGGCACTTTTCCACGTCACTTCTACTCTTTACCCCTCCTTTACAAAATTTATCGGCAATTTTTCTTTTTGCTGTTTTCTTTGTTAGTTACAACAATTTAAACAATTCCATAGTCTGATTCGCTAAACAAAAGTGACAGCTTTGTCCTTTTACACAAGAATCCTGTTTTTCCAGTAGGCAGCGCTTACCTCTACCCTACCACAGAATTATTTACTCTCGCCGATAAAGTAGCACTTCCCTCTACCTTACCCTTCTTTTAAACAAACAATTTACTCGTTTCTCTGGGGATAAGACACATGTGGAGACTAGGCTCCTGAGAATTAAGGCCAAAGTTTCACAAGTAAACGTGATTTGCTATTTCAATTACACACTTTTCACACAGAAATCCCTAACATAACACAACCTGCGTTATAACCAAAAATGAATTCAGACCATGTACCAAATTCCATGTGACTTCTCTTGCCACACGTGTTCCACTTCCTACATCCCAGAAGCGTGAAAACTTACATATAACATAACGTGACTCAACATATAGTGTTAGTCATCAAAATAATCAATAATCAATAAACAATAATCACTAAACTAATCTATAGAAAACCATAACTCTGCTACCAAGAAATCTGATGCAGCGCGTATAATAAAAACTATTCTCCTCCCAGGTTACTTATAGGTCATCCAGGGGCAAACTATATTTCTCATATCCACATGACGATGGGGCCCATAAACATCGCCTAACACACACGCACACTCCTGGATTTCCTTTACACCTTTTTGAAATTCTGTACTCCTAGGAGAAGCATGAGAACTAAATGGAGAACACCATTTTATGTACCGCTGGAAGAGCCAGGATATCTTATTACCTTAATTTGTCACTTTCTTTTATTTACTTCTTAAGATATTCCTGCTCATTGTTTTGTCGATGAATCATTCATTTAAGAAATTAGTTCATAGTGATTAAGACCAGCTGAATCACAATAACCAATTACTGATGTCACAATCATTTAGGAAAATAACCACTGAGTCATTTTGGGTTTAAAGAATCTTAAATTTTATATAATTTTTAAAAGCATGAAAGGAATTTTAATACTTTATTCAATTATTCATTCTTAAATTCAAATATTTATTAAGCATAATCATTTTATTGCAGAAAGGAAATTTTGTCATGAAGCCAAAACCCTAATTACCTGCCTAGCTTCCTAATTTAGCCTAATGATTTCTAACCTACGTTAGGAATTAGAAATAGCCTGATTCTCATACTCAACTGGAAAATTAAGACAGCAAACAGCAACTTCAGCTCGTCAGCATCAGCTACCTGCAACCCGTCTCATCTAACAGTCTTTCAGCATCTCCCGCTCAGTAAGGGATCGATCAGGACCACCCAGCACTGGAAGCCACCAACGCGACTCTTCAACTCCTCTCCTGACTGTGACTGCAACCACGACTGACATCAATTGACCCCCTCCCACTAAGAGTAGGCCCTATTATACCCTAATTCTAACTTTGCTAACTAACTGTTGCAACATTAATATCACGCTTTTCTTTCATTTGTCCATGCATGTCAGCTTATTCATTCTTTTAATCAAGTTCTCTTGGATTCAAGGGTCCTTGGATCATTTCCTTTCCCATACGCTTAAACATTTTCATCCGTTTCGATCAGTTCATTTGTAGCTTCTTTCGATACATTCGAGAACTCCGCAGTCATTGTCCTTTCTCTTGAACTTGTTTCCCACGGGACTCTTGCTGATCATCACGGCACACTATCAGTTCAATTAGGTCACATCAGCCTTGACCATTTCTTGCATCCTAGCCTCTCTGTTAAACCACGAGCTCGCTTTCTCCCATTTCATCACGTGTCATTTGTTCCCTTGCGCCTGCGCACATCTTCCCATTGGCGGCCATTTTATCTCGCCACTCGGTTATACTTTAGAAGCACTAATTTGAGGCAAACAAAACATAATTAAAATAGAGAAAAATAGCCCTTTCGTTTCCCTCCCGTCGTCTACGTACCCCAATTAGTTGTTACCTAGCAGAAAGCAACATTTAAGCTGTTCCTTACTTACCATCACTATTTGTTTTTGCAACGACACATTTTATTTCTATGAAGCACAATAACATGCATTTATTTTTATTAGTACGCATTTATTTTTATGTTATAATTAGACACACGGACATTCATTAATAGATTATTTAGCACACACATTGGCATATTACCATTCCCACACATACAGTGTTGATTAATACATTTAAACGAACATTTTATTTAATTAATTATAAAATTTGTTAGGGGTTAAAATTTTTATTTTCCCTGCTCCATCAGTGGCGATATATTCCAGCGATAGCCGGCGATAAAAAAAATCACGCTAAGCAGGGTTAGCGATGATTATCGCCTCTTCTTGCTAATATGCCCCCTAGTTCACCTTCTTCAGTCCCAAAAGTCATCAATGTAGGTTTTCTCTGAGGTCAAGAGGTGGTTGTGTTCTCAGGAAAATAAAGTTACATTGATTTGCGTTGTCCACGTGAAACTGATTCAGAAAATCTCCCCTTTAGTCTCTCTTTCTTGCTGTGGGTCAGTAATTTAGGCACTTTTGTTGTCACAATTTGATTATGGTAATGTACTGTATTTGAGAGCGACAAACTACTTACTTGACATGCTGCAAATAGATATCAAAGTTTGAACAAAACTCTTGTAGGCCGTTGCAGGTATAGAAGCCATTGTGCTCAGTTATTGATGGGTGTTGAGCTCTCAAGCCCAAACGTTAGAATGATGATTCCCTCATAGGATCATGGTCATGGGATGATCTTCAATGCTGTTAGTACCAAACACTTCCAACCAGAACAGGGAATTACTCTGCTAAAAGCCAGTGTAAAAGTTTGAGTAGCCATCTTCTCAGCTAGAGGATCAGAGAATTAGGGCTCTTGGACAGAGTTCTACCTGAAGGATTAGTTATTCCGCCTTACCCCGTTTGAGAAAGAATTCTCCATAATCAAGTAGCCATTCCATGGCCGTTCATGTAGGGAGACATTGAAGATCTACTTGTCTTGCACATACTCGTTCAAGTTTCTGATTTCCTAATCATCACCATCAGTGGAGGGCACATGAGCAGAAAAATGTCTGCAGCCACGCTAAGAATGTGTGTTTGATTAGTGATCACCATGTTCTCTGAACTTTCCACAATCTCCCAAGAGTAGTTCAGGATAGGGGGCCTGCTTTATAGGAGGAATGTAAAGGGATTTCCATGTCTGATATCTGCAGGGAAATGGCCGAGGCTACTTCTCATGTGCTTGAGACAAATATTGCAAATTGGATGTTGGCCATCAGTAGCGCCAAACGTTTTACTTGCCAGTAATCTTCATTTCTCTCACTCCAGTTCATCATTGTCACAGTTCTGCTCCCCCCTCGCCCCCCTTTACGATGGTGAGAAATATGATTGGCAGGCAGGGGTACTGCTTGGTAAGACACAAGAGGTCTCTAGAAAAAACACCTATTTTATACTCTCCCTTTTTGCTCAGAATTTGAACATTAATTGGCAAAACCAACAGGGATGTGTTTAATATGCTAATGCATGAGCATATTAAAATCAAATTTAAGAAACAAAGAGACTTTCTTGCATAAAACACAGTCCCATTTTTGTGTGTATGTCAAATGATCAAATCTGTGTACATGGATAGTACGATTAAAGAAGATTTTCAGTAAGTAATCCAGTTAACACACATCACACAGGATGAGGCAAACATGAAATGTAGGGTTTATCCTGCATTGTGGTTGGTGCACTTTTTCGATAGTTTGAGTCCTGATTTTTCAAGGAGCTTTGAGCACATTTGCAAGTTTATTATAAATATTAAAGTCATCCTGGGCAATCATTTTTTGCCATTGATGTGGTGTGAGAAAACCAGCAGGGAGAGTCAGCAATGGAACGACGAGCCTGGGATTTATAGATTATTGTTTTGAAGAAGCTGGCAGACGGGGCACTGACGAATATCAGCGCCGAAACTGCGGAGGTAGGATATGATAAAAAATCCCCACATAGGCCTTTAATAAGTGACCAACTAGTACAGTCTGGAACGGTTCAAGGATATTCAGGGGCATATTTACGTTCCCTGGCGCATCCCTGCATATCAGCAGGGATGCGCCAGGGAAAATGCGTCACGCAAGTTTACCCTTGCGCCACGTCCGATGCGCTGCATTTACAATGCGGCGCATTGGGGCGCAAGGATAAGCAGATGCGTGACGCATCTGCCGGCGGAAGGTTGGCGCAGTGCTGAAGTTGTGTCGCAAGCGCGACGCAACTCCAGCACTGTTCCAACCTTCCCTATCCCTAACATGGTGCGTCAATACTTACGCCTGCTTGAAGCAGGCGTAAGGATTTGACGCACCAGCGTGCCGGAAAAGTGACTGCGTGAAATCTTGTAGATTTCACTACGTCACTTTGCCGAGGCGTTCCTGCGCCGGAACGCCCCCCTGCGCCGGTACGCCCACATGAAACCTGACGCAGGTTTCATGTGGCGCAGGGGTTTACTACGTGACGCATCTCCCTAGATGCGTCACGTTGTAAATATAGCGCAACGCGGCGCATGGTTTGCGTCGCCGCTGCGTCACATGCGTGACGCAACGGCGGCGCAAAAGTGGCGCAAGGGGCTTGTAAATATGCACCTCAGTGTGCTAGGTAAGTGAAGGCGTAGTGATCCTCTCCAGGATATGTCGGAGGAGTCTTTGATTCTTTAAAAAAAAAGTACTTTCCTCTCATATTTTCAGCAACTCTAATAAGCACAGTTTTATTTCAACTGCAAGCCAAAACCTGGTACTATTTACGGCAGGAATGTCGTGTTACACAAATATCTTAGTAATGTTTTAAATCAAAACATTCAGAAAAATGTATCTGCATTGATGATGTCAGCCAAGGGATGATCTTTGACTCAGTGTAGGATTTCTTTCGCATTTTTGCTAGCATCAGTCTGAGTCAGACACGGTGGGTAGCCAAGGGAGAGGAGGAAAAAATGAGGAAATCATGTTTACTTTGTTGTACAGGTCCTAACTGGTTTCATGAGATAAATTATAACCACATTTCCAGATACCTTGCCTGGTACAGCAAGTTTACATAAGGGCATCTTACTTCGCAAAAGAGAAGGAAAGATATATATGTTTTGGGATGTTTGAGATTTTATAACCGCAATTATTCAGCCTCGATGCTGTAGTGTGGTGAATATCAAAATGTTTCTTTTTATACTTATTACTAGTTAGTCAGTACAAACCCACTTAAGGCAAGTGGCCCTACCATGATGGCTCTGCGCAAAGCCGAGCGCCTGTTGTCGCTGAATGCAAGTTGATTTGTTCTTTTTGGTCTCACGTGATGTCTAAAATTAACATTTTTTAGGGGAATCTGATATTGTAATTAAACAGAATTGGTCTTGTCCACTAGCACAACCATGTAAGATGAATCTATATTATAGCCTTCTGCTATGACTCTTCATTTGTCAGTGGATATTTCATCTAAATTAGTTATGTGCTGCTGGAAAAATAGAGGGGCATATTCTCAAGGAGCTATCGCCGAGTTATCGGCACCTTAACGCATTCAAAGTCACGCTAAATTTATCGCCCCATTCACAAGCTGGTGCTAACAGCCCATAACACCAGTTTTCCTGCGAAAGCAGTCGCAAAAAACATTGCCACAGATGACCCCGGCAACTAATGCTAATGAGATGCAGAGTAGGCGTTCCTGAGCAAAAAGCCGCGCCAACACCACAACGCAACATTCACAACGACCAGCCACATCGGCGATAGGAACACAAAACAGGCGATAAGGCGCGTTACCAGCAGGAAATTAACACCTGCTCTGACCTGGTGCAAAGTCGGACGTCAACCTGCACAAGAAAAGGGAGACCAGCCCACAGCCACACCTGAAGAACAACAGATGCCATGGAGCCACTCACCATGCACCCCGGAGCCCCCAGAGGGCAACAACACCCACTGCCACCACCCCCAGGACCGCCACCCCCCAACAGACCCCCCCCGGACCACCACAGAGGCAGCGCAGACAAAGACAGCGGACCTTCAGGAAAACACCAGCCCCACAGACCTAACACCAGACAATGCCAATGCCCACTACAGGCCCAAAAGGACAACCATCCTCCGCATCCTGAACATCATTGCCCACAGGCTGACGGTACCAACACAGCGGACAACCAACATCCCTCCACAGACAAAGCTGCTGGCTGTGCTGCACCTGTTGGCTTCTGGTATCCTCCCAAACAACAACCGCTCGAGTCGGAGGAGTCTCACAGCCAGCCCCATCCAAGTTCCTCACACCTGTCCCAGATGCCCTCACCAGCTAGGGACCCCAGCACCCATACGTCCCCCACAATGCGCAGGAACAGCTGGAGACCAAGCAAGGACTATACGCCATAGCTGGATCCCCGCAAGTATCGGGGGCAATCGACTGCACACTTGTCCCACTTGTGCCCACTGCCAACACCGCACACAAGTACCGCAACAGAAAGCACACGCATCCCATCAACGTGCAGGCAATAGTGGACCACAGGGGACTCCTCACCAATGTCATAGCCAACTACCCAGGCAGTGTGCATGATCCCTTCATCTTCCGACAGTCCAACATCAACCAGAGCTTCCAGGATGGCACCCATGGGAATGCACTGCTCGTTGGCAAGTACCAAATGAACACACCACACACCTCAACCCCACAATCATGCAACTCACAACTCTGGCACTGCACACGTCACAAAATCACATACAACATGCCAAACAACATGCCCCCCCACCAGACACGACAGCACAACTTACTGTGGCAACCTTGGTCAGCCATGTACATGAGCCATCGACGGCATGGCACCTCAGCCACACAATACCGGAATGTGGGGAGAGGTGGGAACCAGGCATGTGCGAAGGAGGCAAGTGACCCATGAATGAGTATGTACACAATGCCAAGTGTGGCGGAGATGTGCTGGACAGACTGCAGTATGCAGACCACAGACATAGCCATGTCTACATGCACTGCTGGTGTTTGGAGTGTAGTGGACAGTGGACGCAACCATGTCACCCCAGCCAGTGGGGAAGATCACGGAAATGCAGCTTGTGACGTCCCCCCCTGTAAGCGTGTGCAGAGTGGACTGGCCCGGCGTACACCATGCCAGCGCAGGGGTGTGAATAAAAAGCACGTAGCTCTGGGCGTGGTTCTCTTCCGGAATGCCCAACGTGTCTGCCAGGGCGGCGCCTCCCACCCCGCCACGAGGACGACACCGTCACCGTGAGCGGTGTGGCCTGCGATCCTGTGCGCCTGCTGCACCCTGGGCCGCTGGTCCCCGGACCCGTCATGCCTGCCCTTCGCAGCCAGGCCTCACTGCTCACCTGCCGACACCGGCGTGTGTCAAAGAGGGCCCACCACGTGCCGGCGCAAGCTCCAAGCCCGAGGCCTGCGACCTTCGCAGCCTCCTCAGACCTTCACGGCCTCCGCGACACAGGCCCGATTTACTCCTTTTTCGTTGACGTACTCCAACGCTGCCTCTGGCCGACACTATGCTCAAGTAGGTCACACATGTTGAACTGAACCGTGATTTCTGCATGACGGAGTTCATATCATTGTACGCAGGGAGACGAGTAAGAGGAAGACGCGGTTCAGTCCGGAGGAGAAAAGGACCATCGTTACGGAGGTGTTCGAACACTGCTGACAACTGCCCTGGTGTCACAAACCCTGTGCATCGCGGGCCAACGACACGTGGCTGTGGGCCCCTGCTGACCGCTGCCTCGGGCCTACACTGCGGTCAAGTAGGTCACACATTTGGAACTGAGTCTTGATTACACAATGGCCTAGTACACACTTTATGGCGGAGTTTATATCACTATACTCCCTTGGATGTGGTGACACAAAGTATGTGCATGGCATCCCAACCACACGTGTCTGTGGGCCCTTGATGACAACGCATTCGGCCTACACTGCGGTGAGTAGGTCACACATTGGGAATTCAGTAATGAATCATTTATGGCAGGCTTAACATCATTGTACTGGCCTCATCGCAGACTGCATCGTCTTTCAGCTCCAGTGCCACTAAGTCTGTTCCCTGACGTCCATGGACACTTTCTGGTTGAACTTTGGTGGCGACTGAGTCTATGGACTGGGGGTCATCAACGCCATGTGTCTGTGGCCCTGCGCTGTCCGCTGCCTCCGGCCTCAACTGCGGCCCACCTGGGCTCACACATCAAATCGAGTCCTGGCCTGCCCGGACGTCGCATCACTGCAGGATGCACACGCCACCGCCGCCAGGACCAACTCCAAACAACAGGTGCCAGAGTCGTAAGTGTCTTACTGCCAGTCTATCAGAGTTGCTCACACCAGTCGTGGGTGCCATCATCAGCTTGTTCCCTGCTCAGCTCTTCAGGTGCCACTAACTCAGTGCACCACAAATCATGGACCATTCTGCTTGCATGTTGGGCGAACACTGTACTTTCTCCGGCTACCACCATGATGCTTCACAGTTATTTCTGTTATGCTGGTGTTTTCTGTTTCCGCTTTAATTGTGATCACTGTTCAAGTTGTTGCCAGCACCAACGACTCCATGAGGGCTGGCTTACACTCACCCCACACACATCCAGCACATGCGTCACTGTACATGTGACCATGCCAATAAAGGTGTTGAGCGCACGTGCCCGTGGCCAGTTCAACTAACTATCTGAGTGTGTCCGTGTACTCATGATGTATGCATTTGTGCCCCGGGCACTACAACATTACATTGTGCCGTGTACAGAGGACGCAGCCATGTCACCGCAGGCAGCGGGTAGGACATTGCACATGTAGCTTTGTCGTCCCCCACTCGATACGTATGAGGAGTGAACTGGGCCGGCGTACGCCAGTCCAGCGTGGGGGTGTGGATGATCATCCCGTGGCTCTGGGTGTGGTTCAGTACTGGAAATGTGCAAAGGCATGTGTCTCTGTCGCAGTGTGGGTCTCCGTTGGGGAGTGTAGGTGGGCCCTGATGGGACTTAGACACCCACGTATGTGATCTGGTTCGGCTTCCATGAGGTAGTACCCCACCCGCACATGTTCGGCCACCCCCTTCTGGCAGTCTGACACCTGGCCTTGGAATGCGATGTGTGCTTCGGTGGGCTGCTGGGAGCCAGCCGGGGTGGTGGGTGCGTCCAGCTGTGTTGTCTGTGCAGGGGGTGGGGTATCCTCGATGCAGCGGTACTGCCCTGCTCCTGGAGGTCTATTGCCTAAGATGTCCATGGACTGTTGTGGGGCGTAGGTGTTGGAAGTGTGGTGGTCCTCTTCAGCATCACTGTAGAGTTGTCTGGTCTGCTCTGCTGGAGGTGTTGTTTGTCCCTCTGCAATGTGAAGGGGAGATGCTTGTTGACATTGTGTTGGCATGTATGTTGCCGCATTGTTCAAGTTTATATTCAGACTTCATGACAATGTACATTGTGACTGTTTGGGAGGGGCGGACTATTTGATGCGGGTCAGTGGACATTTGGACTACATGACGTAGGTGAGGTTGTACACGTACATTTGCATCTCACAGTTTCCTGCTATGTCAGATGTGATTGGCCATTTTCTACGCACAGGTGGACCCAGTTGTGTCCTCTGTTCTGCAGTGTAGGTGTTAGACTGTGTACCACATTGTCGTCCATGTGGGTGTGCTGTAATTGCTATGTGTGTGTGCTGCTTTGTGTGGGAGTCGCACCTGCAGCTGTGATTTTGCTGCCCCTTATCCCTTGGAGGCGGTGTGCCTTTGGCTTTTGTGCTTTTGAGGTGTTGTGATGTTGGCGACTTGGGTCATTTGTGCTCTTGGACGGTTTTTGGACTCTTGTGCATTGTTTGTCTGCAGATGTGTTTTTGACGTCAGTGGTTGTTTGTGCAGGTGGATGTGTCAGAGTGTGACCTGCTCCTTTCCGGATGTGGTCCACACTCAGCCACCTCAGTCTCGTGGCGTGCACAGTGTCATGGTGATTGTACTCCAGCCATGCTGCTGGTCATGTGGTGTCACTTGCATTGTCAGTGTGGCTCTCACATACGCATCTTTGCTGTGTTTCGCACGGGTGCATGTGTGTGTTGTGTAATTGGTGATGTCTGGGGTGGGACCCCTTTGGGCACATGGTGAACGGGGGCCTACTTGATGTTTGTATGTGTGCTGCAGTGTGCCACGGGGATCAGGGACATGACCCAGGGTTATTGTGGGTGTGCGGTGTGCTACACGTCATTGTGCATGTGTGCCATTGTGCCCGTCCCCCCCGTCCCCGCAGTCCCTGTTCGTTACTCACCCTGTTGCTGTTGTGTCAGGTCATGTCGAGCAGTGTCCGGACTCCCGACTCCTTGCACCGTCTCCACACTGATGACTGTGGGCGCCATTTGCTCCAGCTCCTCCTGTGGCGCAGGACTCCCACCTCCATTCGCCGTTGCTGCCTTCCTGTTGGCAGCGGGTTTCTGCTTGGTTTGGCTTTTGACATCGTGCCAGCGCATCTTGGCCTCCTCGGCACTCCGACTGCATTCACAATGGGATGCCATTTTTCCGTCTGTATTGCCAATGACACAGTGGTGGTGACGAACAGTTGTTGTTGGTGCGCTGTCACCTTCGTGACGACGATAGGGTTTTCCTGCGGACTGTACCCCGTCTTCCTCTTCCTCTTCTCCTTGGCCTTCCCCGACCCGGAGGTTCATTGCTGGTGGTCTGTGGGGCTTGTGGGGTTCGCGTTGACCTGGGCACTCGTTCCGGGTGCATCCATGTTGCTGCGCAGTTTGATTTGTTTATGGTGTGTTTTTCTTGTTCAGCTTTTATGGTGCATTTTCCCGCCAGACGCGTGGGGATTGTATGCCTATCGCTGGTTGTCGCTGTTTTTTTTTTCGTGGTTGGCCTCATCGCAACTTTATTTGCGTTGGTATTTCGCATTTTTTCGGCGTCGCGTTGTTTTTAACGCGGTCATTTGACAAGTTATCGTGGGACTATCGCATGGTGACGCCAGGTTGAGAATGCTACGTTAACACGGCGTTGTTTTCCCGCGATGGACTGCGATGTGAGAAGTTGCGTTAAGCTATACTTGCGGTGGTTATCACACGTTCTTGTGAATATGCCCCTCAGTGTTAAACTCACATCACATGTATGGTAGACTTTGCTGGGCCACGTTAGGAGATGAGATGATCAAATATGATTTTAATATTCCCAGATTATATACAGTGCATATAATAATTAGATCAGGCCTAAAACATACTTCTAACCCCTGCACCTTTAATTAAAGAGCACAAACTGGTGGAAACATAATGTTTAATTCTTTCACTGATTGGTGAATTAGCTGATTCATAAGAATCTTGGCCAGTATGTACTGCCACATTTACCCACAGACACAGAATGGGTAAATTCCTAATAAGTCTGTAGGGATAACAGGCCGCCTGTCAAACACCCCAGGCTTTAAACATTCAGCACAATGTGTAGTGACAGGTACCTGTGAAAAGAGTTCTGTCATCATGCAGCTGGGATAGTGGTGAAGACATGACACAAGACTTTCCGCATACAAACAAAATTCATAGATGCAATGTTCCCATTGTTATGTGTGATACCTTTAGCTAGTGCGGGCTATTTACCCAATTACACTTTACAGCTGGAGTTTTTGAGCCCATAGTTGCAACGTTAACAGTAACATTTCAAGTCCCAGAATACAAAGTTATGTCTGTTAAAAGTAACCCCAGGCGGGTAACTACGCTCCGCCCGCGGAGTTTGCGTAGTTTTGCCTACTCCGCGTTCCACTGCAAACGCGGAGTTCAGGCAAAACTACGACTCCGAGCCGGCCCCTCCACCCTCCCAAAGTTATTAAAAATAATTAGAAAGGCACTTACCTGCCGCCTCTTCCTCGGCTGCCTCCTCCTCGCAATGGCTGCTCTCTCCTGCCTCCTCCTCGCACTGAATAACCCCTACGTGTACGTCTTGCGAATGCGCACGCACAAGACGTACAACGTAGGGGTTATTCAGTGCAAGGAGGAGGCAGGAGAGAGCAGCCATTACGAGGAGGAGGCAGCCGAGGAATACACAGCAGGTAAGCGCCTTTTTAATTATTTTTAATTGCTTTGGGAGGGCACGGAGCGGGGCGTAGTTCCACTGAGTTTTTTTTAAACTCCGTGGAACTACGCAGAGCACGACTCCGCACACTCCGCCCAGGCTTAGTTAAAAGGTCAGGACTGACTTTAAGTGAGACATTTGCCATAAAAACACTTGGCAGCATGGATGTCCACACAACAGCACCACCACCATATTGTAGTCAGGCAAAGAGTGCAGAAAAGCAGTGACAAGCATGACTAGAGCATCAAATTTCATGTGCCTTAAAATGCAGGGCTTCAAATTAATCTGATGTAATTTTAAATTGCGAGGGAAGAGATTTATTATATGGTGTGGTTGTGAGGGCTCACTGTGTAATAAACCCACTATCTGGACTGGATCCAATCAGATTAGTTTGAAAAACCTTACCTCAATCCTACGTAGTTGTGGCTTTGAGCAGTTAGGCTTTATCAAAGGAACAAATGTAAGAATTAAGAAGTACAAAAACAGTCAAATAGGAAAGAAACAGGGCATGACAAAAGTCTGACACCAATTAAAAAATATAGGTTGTATTTTTATCTTCAAATAGACATCTCAACAACAAAAATTCTCCAGAGGGTTACGGAGATATGCATTTTTAAATGAACAATAAACCACTGCTTTTATATTTGATGCAATAAATCATTGTAATTTACCATGCATGCAGTCAGCTTTGTACACT
The DNA here is from genome assembly GCA_963921515.1 of Calotriton arnoldi. NCBI lineage: Eukaryota > Metazoa > Chordata > Amphibia > Caudata > Salamandridae > Calotriton > Calotriton arnoldi. The sequence continues at coordinate 655,633 of CAWUFW010002774.1, read as the reverse complement.
TTGGAAAACATTTATAAAGTTGTAAACTACTACTCTGGCAGGACCGAGTCACAGGGGCTAAAGAGACTTAGTTGGCCAGTTACCATACGGTTAAAGCAGTCTCCAGACCCGTTCCAGGCTCTGTCGGTGAACTGCCAGAGACATCAATTGTGTGGTCCTGGTGCAAGTGATACAGATTGCTGAAGGACGCTGAGCATGTTGCTCTGGTGACGGGTGTCTTCCTGGGGCTATCCTTTGGTCCACAGTCATGGTGGGGTTGATGTCCTTTGAAGTAAGGTTGAAGTCCAGCCTAAAACTAGTTGCCACTGATCTACTGGTCTCCGGTTACAGCGAAACTAGTGGTTTCCTTTAACTGGTGATGACTGCCGTCTTCGGTGAACAAACTGCACTCTGACAACTCTCCTAGGTCCAGCAGACTCGGGTGCAGCTTTTGAGAGTCGGAACTCAACCCCCAGGCTGCACGTTGGTGGTCAGTGGTGGTAAGGCATTCCTGGCTACCATCTTCCCAAGGCAGACTTCTTCAGCTTTTGTGGCCCTGTAGCTCTAACAGGAAGTCATCCAACTGACTCTTGAAGTCACTCCTCCTGTCTGAGGCTCGGGATGACTTTTTCTCAAGCAAGGCCCCACATGCACAGTCCTCTTTTTGCTAGCCAAAGGGCAGCCAGTGAGAGCCAGTCTCAGTGCAGCCTCTCTTTGCTGGGTCCAGGGAACAACAGGTCAGTTATCTTTGGTCCACTCTTCAGTACAGATGTCCTCTGAGGTCTTGGTGCCAATGGTGCCACTTTTATGCCCAGTTTTTGCCCTCAGGGTATGTAGCTAGTACTATCCAATGTGCTTCCTATGAAGTGTGTAATCTAGCTAGCCCAGAATGCACTGTTCTGCCCATCGAAACGACAGAACGCTTCTCCTGCTGTGTGGAGCTCCCTACCCCGCCCAGATTGTAGCTATTGGGGGGCTACATGCCCTTGGAAAAAATGGTTTAGCAACCGTTTTCCCCTCTCCATCCCCGATGCCAACCTGTATGCAAGAACAAAATAGTAGCCTCTCTCATGTGTGTCCACCATTTGCCCTTCAAAGGCGACTTCCCCTTTAAAGCTCACTTTTTGGGCTCAAAGGCTGTTTGACTTTCCTGCTAGGGAGAAGTCACACCTCTTCCAACGGCATGACCTTTGTACTCCTTACTGAGAATTGTTCACCCCCCCTCCCACAGGCAGAAGGCTGTCTTGTTGTCAGCAACTATAAACAGTCACTGGTAAACCTTGGGCAACAAAGTGGCTACTTACTAAAGATGCTATTTGTACAAAGTTGCTTTCAATTTTACTTAACCATCAGTCGTGGTTAATGCAACAATTCTTTTGGTTCTTTGAAGTATTACATTTAGTGTAGCCCCATTCAGAAGTTAGCACTGCTGGGTTGTCAGTGGGTAACTCTGCACTTGCCAATGGAACTGCTAACCTTTCCACAGTAAAAACGACGAAGCATGGTTTTTACTGTCAGGTCATGTTTGATTTCAATGACAAAGTCAAGTTAGCAGTCAAACACTGCTCTGCCAGCCAGCAATGGTGAGCAGGAAGTCATAGTTTGCTTTGTCTCACTCTTAGGGGCACAATAATTACTCCAGCCAATGAGAGACACTTTAACCTTAACTTACAGGCCCTAGGTACCTCTGGTACCATATACTAGACACCTTTAAATAAGTTAATTTATGCCAATTGTGGGTGAACCAATCAGACATATATCTTGTAAGGGTCAGAGCACTGGCACTGGGGTCTGTTTAGCAGGCCTCAGTGCACATTCAGAGTTGAAAAACCAGCAGCATTGGTCCAAAACTTAGGGGGGGATCATGCAATAAGAGGCATTTTCTTACAGAAATTTGAAATGTTTCAGAAAGTATTATGTTGTTGGCAGGGTTGGCCACCACTTCAATTACATAGTATTCAGTAAGAAGGTGAATTACCTCCAACTGTGTCCAGGAATTTGTTTATCAAAACATTTAATTATAGCTCTCTTAGGGCCAGATGTATAAAGTATTTTTTCAGTCCCCAAGGGCCCGATTCGCAGAAACGGGCTATTTGCGACCGGAAAGATGCTTTTTCAAATGTACAAAATGCGATTCGGTAACTTGTCACCAAATCGCATTTTGCATTTGCGATTCGGTATTTGGAAGGAGCGTGTTTAGGGCGTCCTTTTCAAATACAGAATCGGTATGGCATGTATTACTGTTTTGCAACTTAAATCCACGTGCAAAACAGTAATATTTTTCCACCAGTTTAGAACTGGTGGTAATCAATTCGCAGAGGGTAATGGGTCCCCAAGGGACAACTTCCTCTTTGAGAATGTATGTAATAATATTTTTTAAGAGCAGGCAGGCGTCCTTCAAGGTTTAATTTTTTTCTTTTAAATCGCTTCCCGTTTTCCTTTAAAGAAAACGGGCTGCAATTCAAAAGAAAGATTGCTGACCTCAGCAGGACAGCACTCCTGTGACGGCTGTGATTTCTAATGGGTTGCAAACTGCGACCTCCTCATTAATATTCATGAGGTAGGTCAATTTGTGACCCACCAGGAATCCCTACATGAAACTCAATGAGTTTCATACATTAGGAATACTGATTTCCTAATTGATATTCTCTCCGAATCGCAATTAGAAAATTGGTATTCCTAATGTTTGTACATCTGTCCCTTACTTTTCAATCCATCAATAGTACTGCAAACCCGATGTAGTCATGGCAGAGTGAGTGTGAGAGGAAATGAGGTGTGAGTGTGAGTGAGAGTGTAATACTCAGACTTTCTATGCTTAAAACAGTCCAACATAAGTTCATTGGACACACTGCCAATGGGATGGCACTATGTACCTTGCATTACTTCTCTTTTAAATTAAATATGTGGTTGATAGCAATCACTGCAAAAAAAAAAACAAATTTTGTAAACACTGAAAAAACACAGTTTTTGTACAGTTTTGGAGATCAGGCTGTTAAATAAACACTGATAAGCACTGATTTAAAAGGTTTGGAAAACACTGTGAAAACACTGCTGAAATCCATGAAAATAAACACTGGGGCAGCCTAATAATTATCAAATGAAGCACAGATTTATTTGCAATTCCAGAAGGGCAATAAACTAAGGTTTCAGAGAAGCTATAGAGGTAGTAGGGGAAAAAGAATAAGCTTATGTTTCAGCATGTAAAAACTCCTTCATATTGGTATTGTTTATGTTGAGATGTTCCCTATATATTGTCGCTTAACCACCTTCGATCTTACCTGTTTAGTCAATATGTATTTTTCTAGAAGAAGGAGTAACCACCTAAATTATCTGGAGTTTGACCCATCCTTAATCCAAGTTTCAGGTAAAAAAGAGATAAAGATCATGATCTTCTAAAACACTTGTCAAGAAACCATGAATGTTTTACTAGAGACCCAAAAATTAGGACATTAATATCTTAGGATAATGGTTCATAATCTGTAGACGGCAGACACCTGTGGGTCAGTAATGCCTAATCAGCGGGTCTGTGATTCTTTAGAAATTATATATTATCAGCACATGAATAAAATACATGTAAATAAAATAAAATTGAAAGTGTTGAAGGAATTTGAAAATGGAAGGAAATCATTAAGTTGATATCCCCATCTTGAATCTGGGAGCAGCACAAGTACAACAAAAAGTATTAACTATTGATGGCCTTAATTAAAGCAAAACTGATATATGCCAGCAAAAACGAAAGCATGTATTAGGAGCTAAAAAGACAAAGTCATGCAGTAGAGTCTAGCATATCGCTTCATCTTTTAGAAATGAACCCACATTTTGAAAAGGTCAAACCTTACCAGTGAAAATATTTTGATTTTCACTTTTTTCATTGCGAGCTAAATAAAATATATAGAATTTGTTTATTTGTTTGATATATACTTTTTTATGTATTTTGTGTATTGCTTTCAGGTTCAAGTCGTAGAAATTGCTTAGACTATAGTCCCCAGATTCTAGTAGTGATTCAGTGGGAGTCTATCAAAGTTGAAAGATTAAGAACTACTGTATTAGGAAAAAAGCCTCATGCATCTTTGATATAAGCTTTAGAGTACATAGCTTCATGTGAATAAGTCGAATGAGAGTTGGGAAATAAGCAATTATGCATCTTAGGCAGTTGTGAATGAGGGGCTGAGAAGTCGGGCACCTAGATTGCAAGGGAAGACAAAGTATTGCACAAGTGAGACAATCATAATGTCGAAGAAGGAATAAGAGATGTCATATATTTGTACCTGAAGGCACTGAATTGCACTTCTTACATAAACCTCTGACATCAGCTGGGGCCATGTCCAGGAGTGACTTTCTGAAAATATACCATACTGAGTAAAGAGGAACCAGCAGAGATTTAATCTCGGACAAAGTGTGAGGCGAAGACAGCCAGATGCAGGCTTAGCTTTGTCTCCCCTTTGGAGGGGGGCACAAGCACTGATCCCCAAGCAGGCAGTTTAATTAGTCTGGGCCTGTACATGGGTTAAGTGGCCAGAGCTGCCCCCTTCTTTCATTCTCATGACTTCACATATATCATTCTGTATGGCCCTGGGGGATGGGGTCCCCAGGGCCCATTTGGGCTCGGGGAGTGAGGCCATGCATCCCCTCCCCTAATATACATATGTTTGGCCCCTGGGCATGAGATCCCCAGGACCTCTTAAGGCTCGGGGGGACACATGAATCCCCCAGGTTTTGGCTTTACGTATGGTAATTGCTGGAAAATGACCCTCTCTGAAAGGTCACCCCTAACGTTCTGTCTTCCTCCTCCTCTTTTTCTTACGTTGTTTTTGCTGGCTTTGGGACTCTGAGCACTTTATGACATATTTAATTTGCTTATAAGTCCCTAGTAAAGTGCACTACATGTGCCCAGGGCCTGTAAATTAAATGCTACTAGTGGGCCTGCAGCAGTGATTATGCCACCGACTTAAGTAGCACTATAATCATGTCTCAGGCCTGCCACTGCAGAGCCTGTGTGTGTGCAGTTTTAAACTGCCATGTTGACCTGGTAAGTGAAACCTCTTGCCAGGCCTAAACCTTCCATTTTAATGCATATAAATTACCCCTAGAGTAGCTCTGTAAAACCCAGAGGGCAGGGTGCAATGTATTTAAAAAGTAGGACATGTACTTTTAAGTTTTACATGCCCTGGTAGTGAACAACTCTTAAATTAATGTTTCACTACTGTGAGACCTATCTCTCCCCTGGTTTAACATTGGTATTACCTTATCACATCTTTAAGTGTAATTCCCAATTTGGAAAAAGTGTATTTTTCACATTTGGTGTCTTTGGACTCACAATTTAAAATCACAACTTATGGTGATGTAAGATTTTAAGCTGTAAGTCTGAGAATGCCACTTTTAGAAAATTAGCATTTTCTTACTTTAGACTGTTTGGTGCCTTCTGCCCACCACGTCTGGGGTTTAGAAAATTAGCATTTTCTTACTTTAGACTGTTTGGTGCCTTCTGCCCACCACGTCTGGGGTGGGTGACAGCTGCGCTTTGTGCATTCCCTTTAGACATCCATACACAAAGGGAACTTAGGTGTTACTGATGGGCCATACAGATCCTGGTGGGCAGTCCTAGGCAGGATGGGAGGGAGGAGCTGACAATGACACCTGAATAGGCTGTGTCCTTCCCACACACAAAGGGCAGCATACCCCCCTGTAGTAATCTGGAGCCAGGGCAGGAAGGGAGGACCTGTGTGCACTTATTGCCTTCAGAATCAACGCATCGCCTGCTGAGGGAGCAGTAGGTGTGCATCGCCTTCAGAAGCGGCAATTCGCACTTAGAACCGACCCATAGCCACCATTGATGGAGAATCTCGGCACATCTCACCACTGCGTGGCTCAACACCCACGCATCACTTTGGCTGCACCTCGCATCTTCTTTTATGGTGATGCAAGCCCGGATCAAGATACTTTGGTTCAGCGGCCCCAAGTGGCCCCTGTATCTGGCCCATGCTCCATCGCAATCAGCCCGAACTTTTGACTTTGGCCCAGTCAAGCATGACCAGATAACCCATTTATGCGCTTGCTGCTTCTAAGTGCTATTTTACATGTATTATTTAAAAAATAATATCTCGACTTCTACTTGTTGGAGTTTTGTCGTTTTGGTCTTGTTTTATTTATAATATTAAGCTCTATTCTTTAACCTGGTGTGGAGTCTTTGTGTAGTGTTTTCACTGTATTACTGTTTTAAGTGTTACACAAATACTTAACACATTGCCTCTAACTTAAGCCTGACTGTTCTGTGCGAAGTTGCCAGAGAGTGACAAAAGCAAAAGGAGCAAATGATGGCCGGAATGCTGAACAATGCAAACATTCAACTCCAGTCACAAAGATCTGGGTTTAATCCATCGTTCTTATGCTCACCACGCCACCCAAGTTTGGGCCCAGCCATATGCAAATCAGTCTTGACCCTGCTTCTCATGGGAACAGTCCAGCCCGAATCTGCCAAGCCAGGTCCTCCCTGGGACGGAAACAAGCATCCTGGGGCCGGTTTTGGGTCATCACACCTCATCAGCCAAGCTAGCTTGAATACAGTTATGTAGTGAGCAGGGGACCCACGTCTGAGCATACCTTTCCCACTTAGGGTGACAAAAGCAAAATGAACAAATGATGGACAGAATGCTGAACAATGCAAACATGCACCCCCAGTCACAAAGATCTGGGTTTAATCCATCGTTCTTTTGCTCACCACGCCACCCCTGTTGGACCCAGCCATATGCAAATCAGTCTTGACCCTGCTTCTCATGGGAACAGTCCAGCCTGAGCTGCCAAGCCAGGTCCTCCCTGGACCAGAAACAAGCATCCTAGGACCGGTTTCGGGGCATCACCCCTCATCAGCCAGGCTATCTTGAATCCAGTAGCGCAGGGAGCACATGACCCACGTCTGGGCATACCCTTCCCACTTAGGGCGACAAAAGCAAAAGGAACAAATAATGGACGGAAGTCTAAACAATGTAAAAATTCACCCCAGTCACAAAGATCTGGGTTTAATCCATGATTCTTTTGCTTGCCCCTCCACTCCAGTTTGGACCCAGCCATATGCAAATCAGTCTTTGTTATGTTAATCAAATTTATAGAGCGCGCTGTTACCCAAGGGTGTCCTGGCGCTATGCACTGCCTGCTAAGAGAGGTGGCCAGAAAGCATTATTGGTTAAAAGCCAGGTTTTGAGCCCCTTCCTAAAGGAGAGGAGGTCTGTAGCATTCCTCAGTTGAAAAGGAAGCTCATTCCAGGATTTGGACGCACTGTTAACAAAGCTTCTGCCTCCCCAGCCTGCCTTTTTAACAACGCTGATTGTGACTTTCTTCGCCCCTATTGATCGTAGTGCTCTCCTTGGAATGTACCACTGAATTTTTCGTTGCAAGTAATCCGGGCCTTTGCCATTAAGAGCTTTAAAAACAGTGCACAGCGCTTTGAAGCGTATTCTGTGTCTAACAGGGAGCCAGTGCAACTGTTTGATCTCTTCCTTTACAGAGGCAAACTTTGAGGTACCTGACAGCAGTCTGGCTGCCGCATTCTGAACCATCTGAAGCTTGTTGATAAATTGTTTTTGAGCGTTCATGTAGAGTCCGTTGCAGTAATCCAGCCGAGACATAATGAGTGCCGAGATTACTGTTTTGAGGCCATTATCGTTAAGATAGAACTTAATCTTGTTTATGATCTTTAGTACATAAAAACAGGCCGAGGTAACTGAACTTATTTGGTCACCTAGTACCAGTTTGTTATCCATTAACACTCCCAGATTTCTGGCTTTCTCAGTGGGTATGGGGCATGAGCCTAGGTCAGCCGGCCACCAGTCTGGAGTCCACACTAGCGGATTCTTCCCAAATTTTATGACCTCCGTTTTATTAGAATTGAGTTTTAAGCAGTTTGCCGACATCCATCTGGAGATAGCAGCCATGCAGTCATGGAATCGAGCCCCAGTTTCCTTTTCAGAGCCCTCCCTTAGTGACAACACTATCTGGGTGTCGTCAGCATAAGAGGTCAGCTGGAAGCCAAAAGACCTAATCACACCAGCTAGGGGAGCCACGTACACATTAAAAAGTGTTGGGCTGAGGGAAGAACCCTGTGGGACCCCACAAAGAAGGGTGAAAGGTTTAGACTGGCAGTTGTCCATATCCACAGTTTGTATTCTGTCAGAGAGAAATGACTGCAGAAGCTTCCAGGCAGACCCCTTTAGCCCGGCCCCAGACAAACGGTTCATCAAGACTTTGTGATGGACCGTGTCAAAGGCCGCGGACAGGTCTAACAAGATCAACACAGCACTTCCTCCCCTGTCCAGAGCCTCCCGAATTTCCTCCGTAGATTTAATTAAGGCAAGCTCAGTGCTGTGATCTGCTCTAAAGCCATATTGGGTTGGATCAAGAGTCTGATTGGATTGAAGAAAGGCATTAAGTTGTATGTTCATAGCCTTTTCTAAGGCCTTGGCAGGAAGCGGGAGTCGAGATATAGGCCTATAATTATTGGGGTCACCTGCATCAAGGTTCTGTTTTTTTAGGAGGGGGAGGATGGAGGCAACCTTCCACTTCTTGGGAAAAGTGCCCGATCTGAATATCTCGTTCAGCAAGGGCGTAAGAGCCGAGCCAATAACTCCTGAAATTTGTTTCAATAAATGAGCTGGACAGGGATCGGATGGAGCCCCCGAACGAATGGAATTCAAAATTTTGATAGTCTCCGGAACCGTGAGAGATTGAAAGTGATCTAATACGGCAGAGGTTGTTGAACTATCTTGTCCGATTGTATTTGGCTGCTCAAGCTCCTTATTATCTGCTATGGAGAAGGAGGAAAAAATAGATTCCACCTTTGATTTGAAGAAGTCGGCTAATTGATTGCAGAACTGGGGGCTGCTGGAGCTCTTAGGGGCATTTGGTATGGCTAGTTTTTTGAGTGTCTTAAAGAGTTCCTTGGAGTTTGATTTGGCTTGATCTATTTGTTCCTGAAAGTATTTCTTTTTGGTTTCCAGCAACATCCCCTTATAGATAACGATGCTGTGTCTATAGGTATCCTTGTCTGGCTTATTATATTCTTTCCTCCAAGCCCTTTCTAACTGTTTACAGTTCAGTTTTTGAATTCTGAGCTCTTCTGTGTACCAAGGGGCCGAAGGTGTAGCACGTTTAGGAACCCACTTTTTGACAGGGGCGAGTGTATTGCAGGTAGACTCAAGCAATGAAGTGTAGACTGAAGTAGCCTCTTCTGCTCCAGCGGGAAGGGGACGCAGAGATTTCCAAAGCTCTTCTTCCAATTTGGAAGTCTTGAATCTGCTCCTCATGGGAACAGTCCAGCCTGAACTGCCAAGCAAGGTCCACCCTGGACCTGATAGAAGCATCCTGGGACCGGTTTCGAGGCCTCACCCATCAGCCAGGCTAGCTTGAATCCAGTGGTGCAGTGAGCACGGGACCATGTCTGGGCATACCCTTCCCACTTAGGGTGACAAAAGCAAAAGGAACAAATGATGGACTGAATGCTGAACAATGCAAAAATTCACCCCCAGTCACAAAGATCTGGGTTTAATCTATTGTTCTTTTGCTCACCACACCACCCCAGTTTGGACCAAGCCATATGGAAATCAATCTTGACCCTGATCCTCATGGGAACAGTCCAGCCCGAACTGCCAAGGCAGGTCCTCCCTGGACCAGAAACAAGCATCCTGGGTCCGGTTTCGGGGCATCACCCCTCACCAGCCAGGCTAGCTCTAAACCAGTGGTGCAGTGAGCACGGGACCCAGGTCTGGACATATCCTTCCCACTTAGGGTGACAAGAGCAAAAGGAACAAATGATGGGCGGAATACTGAACAATGCAAACATTCACACCCGTCACACAGATCCAGGTTTAATCCATCTTTCTTTTGCTCACCACGTTCATGGGTGGCAGGAGGAGCATCAGTGGTATGTGGAAGGCCAAGGGCGCAGATTTAAGAAGTGGGTCCTGTGCTGACAGTAGAAGGAGGATGGTCGGTCAGGAGGTGATTAGTGGTTTCCACCTCAGATTTAAAGGCTTCAAGCAGAGCATCCCATTGGTGTGAGATGGGATATTTCTGGAGGCCTCGCAGTTCCTCATCCGTCGCCCACAGTTTCACTGACCAAGCACAAGCAAGGGCCAAGGGCCCCCCCCCCCCTATTTCCAATAGCTTGTGATCCCTTTCTTAGCTAAAAGACGTGCTAGGTTGAGGAATCTGGCAACTGCTTTGTTTTTCTTGGTACGCTTGAAAAGGCCAAGGGCGCAAACACCCTATGTGCACAGCGAGGTGGTCCCAGTGGTGCAGGAGAGACGGGAGGTGACACATGACCAATAATCAGACAGTTGGTGCATTGACCAGAACATGTGTATGAAATCCATATTCTCCCATCAGCAATGGGGACATAAAGCATCCCTAAGGAGGAAGAGAACCGGTTGACCTTCGCAGGGGTGAGATACGCTCTATTCAGGATATAGAACTGTATTAGTTTTAACCGCTCATTCTGTGAGACAGTGGCGGGATAGGCCAGAACCGCAGCCTACTCTGCAACACTGCACACAAGCAGGTGTGTTCTCACGGCGCTTTGGTAAACCATGTGACCAGATGGAGCCCAGTACCCAGCAGATATAGGTATTGAAACACTTGATAAGTGTTCGGCTCCGGCCGCATTGTCCCCCAATGTGCTCATATTGTATCAATGATCAAGATGTATGTGAGAAACTGCCCTGGGGAAGTCCAGTTTAGTTTCACAGGTCAGTGAACAGAATGAGTGCAGCATCAGGAAACAGGCCGCCAAGGGTAAGGATGCCCACTGCGTGCCAAGGGGCGATAGCCATCATCCTGAAATGTGTGCACCCTCTGGGTGTGGTGACTAGCGGCAGCAAGGGAGTATACAGCAAGGGACTATACGTTGATTACAGCGAAAGCATCACCGTGACATGGATAATAGACACATGGGTGGAATGGGCACGTGAGCAAGTGGGTGAAAGAGGCGTAGCCGGTGCTCCAAAGTCCAAAGGGTGATGTCAGTTTCGCTATGTTGTCCAGGTTGCATTTGCCAAACCATCTCGCCAACTAATAGAGGTGGGAAGCGAGGTAGTAGTGTTCAAAGTTGGGAGTCCGTGGCCTGCTGCGGTTGACAGGTATAGTTTCACCAGCGCCACTCGGCGGTGATTGATATGCCAGATAAAGTCACCAAGCATGCACTCGAGTGTGACAAAGAAGGATTTCTGCAGGTATGTTGGAATGTTGATGGAGTAAAATAGAAACCACGGGAGTACTACCATTTTGGACCGAGCAATGTTTCCTGCCACTGGCAGCGGCAAAGGTTTCCAGAACCCTATTTGCTCATTGAGGGAGGACAGAATCAGATGTATAATGCAGTCTTCTAGCGCTGCTGTGACATGGTAGATCCATATATCTAGGAAGCAGATCATGTTCGATTTACATTGCATCAGCTCCTCACTCAGCTGAAGAGCAGGATCGGCCACCGTGATGGACAGTGGGAAGAGGCAGGACTTGCCCCAGTTGACTCACAGACCTGAGACATCAGCAAATGAGGTAAGCAGGTGCCCAACCTCAGTCAAGTGGTCAGCATTGGCGCAAACATAGAGGAGCATGTCATTGGCGTAAAGCGAGACATCGTGTACGCCATCTCCAAACAGGGTACCTCAGTCCAGTTCATGTTCCCTCAGTTTATATGCTAGGGGCTCCAAGCAACGGAGAAAAGAAGAAGAGGCAGCCCTTACAGGAGCCTAGGCCTATGCGTATAGGTTCAGATATATGCCTGCCAGTCATGACTCGTGCCAGCGGTCCAGTGTATAGAAGTTTGGTGAGCCCAAGCATGTGGGGGCCCAGACCAAATTTAGGCAACAGTGAAAAGGTAGCCCCCTTCCACAGAGTCAAAGGTCTTCTGCAGGTCCAGTACCAGGTAGCCAGATGGTGGCCAGTGGCCCAGCACCTGTTCCAGCACCCGTAAGAGGTGGCAGGTTCAGAGAGGTGCTGCGACCCGACACATACCCATTACGGTCTTTCCGTACTAATCACGGGATCGTTGGGGCTAATCTATACATTAGAATTTTCCGAAGGAATTCATTGTCCACATTGAACATTATTAAGGGTCTGTAGGAACTAAGGTTTGACGTGTTACGCCTTCGTTTGTGAATGGAGTCAATCAAGGCTTCCTGGAGTGACTGGGGGAGGCAGGAGTGCGAGAGTGCATCGTCGTATAAAGTGTGTAGGTGGGGGACCAGGAGCATAGCTTATGTTTTATAAGACTCCTTAGGGAGTCCGTCCAGGCGTGGAGTTTTCCCTGACACCAGTGACCGGATGGCTTCATGGATCTCAAAATGAACGATTGCAGCATTGAGTTCTGTCGCCAAGTCAGGTGGGAACCATGGAAGGTCCACATCTGACAAGAAAGCCTTGACAGCAGAATCAGTGATCTCGCCACTGGTGTGTAGAGGCGTGCATAGTATTGCATGAAGGCCATGTGAATCTCACGCTGTGTATGTAGTTCTGTGGCCGGAGGCACAGTGATGAACAAGATAGGGTATTGCAGACTGTCCTGTTTAATTAACCATGCCAAAAGAGTGCCAGATTTATGTGTTCCCAAGGGGGTCTGGGCAGAATGTCGGCGTAATTATGACAGCGTAGCCTCTCCAACAGAGCTGTGTTTTCCCGGTGCGCACCGCTGAGCTGGTGCCCACCCTCCAGCAGGGAGACAGCCAGTTTCTCGAAGCGGAGAAGACCCTGCTCCACCCACGTAATGTCTTGATCTAGCTCTTTCCCATGCCCGTCACCTGGCTCATGCAGTGGCCCCTGATACTAACTTTAAATGCATCCCATTCCACAAGGCGGGAAGATGCGGTGCCGGCATTAGCGTCAAAGAATTCTAGGCAAGATACGTTCAGAGACTCTGGTTTCTGGGTTTTCACGCCGACCGTAACTGTGCCTCGCAGCTGACGGTGAGGAAAAGACGCCGGGAGACACAGGGGAAGGCTGCAGCCGAACCGCATCACCACCGTTCTACCGTTTTACCACCAGCTGAAAGTCATGCTGAACTGAACCACATGGAGCCACACGGTAAAAACGCCGAACTGCCGGCCCCCGGCTCCCGGCAGCCGCAGCTGCAGCCTCCAGCTCATACGCTGCCCCAGCTGATCCATCATGGCGGGAGGGCCCCGCATAGCAACGGTAAGCCGGGCCTCCCCCCGCAGCCTTCCCTGTAGCGGCACCCGCGCCATCCATATTCATAACCACATTTACAACCATATCAGCGGAAGGGACAGAAGTGGGGGCCACGGGGTACCCCAAACTTCAGCACGGAGCAGGCGAGCCTCAGTAACTCCCTGACAGGCACCAGCGCAGAAGGGGACTCACAGTAGTGGCAATCGCAGTTGCCTTTAGGCAGCGGCTGCAGTAAGTGAGTGCCCTCGGCGGGTCCACGGAGGCGGCCTGACTAGGTCAGGGGGAGCCTGTGACCTGCCCTGAGAGCCCCGCTTGCCTAACCGCCCCCCGCTGACAGTTTCATTGATTCATCCGCCCCCGCTGACAGTTTTATTCACCTGCTCCCCACCACCTTCACCTCTGCCTTCCCGGCTCAGGTGGGGGACAGGGGGCACCCGGCATCATCAAGGCAGCACTAAAGGCTCCAATGACTCCAATGACACCACTTTTGCCACTAGCTTAAGCACCGTCTAAAAGGAGCATCGGCAGTCCTCGTATCCCCCATAAAGGAAGAGAGGAGAGAGTGGAGAGAGCGAAAAGAGACGAAAAGTGACAAAAGAGCAACAAGGGACTTGGACTTGGACCCGGAGCAGTTGCCCAGTAGCCAGAAGCTAACCCCAGCAGTACACATGGCACATGGGGCCCAAAAGGAAGGGCCGATTGCACACGACCCCGGAAGAAATCCTCGCGAGCCACCCACCCAACAAAGGGACAACAACAAGGACTACGAGGAGCAAATCATTAACAGATCGCTTAAACGAAATGCCGCAAGAGGTAGACCAAAGGGGCTCGATTTGAAACTTCCTTATTAAGAAAATCGACCCCCCCCCCCCAGTAGTGACGACGGCACTACACAGGATGCTGTCCCCTTTGGCCCATGCCCGGCTCAAGACAGCAGCACTAATGAACATAGCAGACGACAGCTCAATCATACCCGCATACTCAAGGACGAGATCTCCCCCTGCGAGGAACCCAGGACCAAGCAGGAAATGGCTAGTGCAGCCCACGAGCACCCCTACCCAAATCAACCAGAAGGTCTATCCAGGGGTGGAACCCTCCCTCTTCTCACAGACAAGGGGCAGGACACCACAACCAGCAAGACTCCCGACACAGCGCTGCCCAAAGGCGGCTCCACAGTAATGACGAGGGTGCAAATCCACCAGCCCAACGCCCTCGGTTTAGATCCTCAGACCACGGAGATTAGTGAGCCCCAATATGAATCAAAAGAGCCAAAACCAACGAACTCCCGGTCTCACCCAGCTCCCCTGGCCCCGGTGTCCCCTGTGGCTGGGGAGCTCACAGCCTCGTTCCTTCACAACCTTGGACAAAAGATCGAAAGAACACTTGATCTAACCCCAAACCTGACGTGGCCCTCAGCGTCCCCATGGGCCTCCAACTCAAAAGTTGACTATCTTATTTGCAACAGCAGCGCCGATGCGGTCTCAGAGAAAGCATCCTCGATTGAGACAAACAGTGCCACTAATAAAGCCCTCCTGTGGCAATCGACCAAGATGGAAGTGCAAATAGATCTTCTACAAGCAATTGCAGGGCGCCTAGTTGACATAAGCTCCAAGATGGAGGACCTAGACAACAGGATCTCCCAACATGTGGTTTCCAACCGGGGCGACTGCTCCTGCCGCTGCTCAAATCTCATTGAGAAGTGGGCCTCCCTCCCTGAGGTTCTAGCAGACATAGTTGAGATAGCGAAAGGGCGTATGGAGGCATTAACTTTAAACAACGCAGACGATCGGGCGAAGCACAACAGTCTCACCCCGAAGGCGATACAGCCAGCAGGGGTTCTATCAGGACAGAAGAACACAGCCGATAACGGCAAAAGTGCAGAGCACACGACCAATAATCCCGTCAGCAGCCCTGAAACTCCCAAAGGCATACAAAGCTTAAACTTCAGGGCTAGCGACGCCATTGGAACAGACCTGCAGGAGCACACCTCATGCACAACGGACACACACAAACCATCCTTATCAAGGAGAGCAAAAAAGAAGTTGAAGAAGCAACAGAAAAAGACAAAGCTAAAAGTGAGACAATTGCAGTCATCGAAGATCAATCAATTGCCCTTACAAGGGGACACAAAAGTCACTCAGTTTTACCCAATTTTCACCGACAAAAACTGGGGCAAAAAGGTCCCCCGGCCTCCCCGCCTTTGGAAATTCAGCATAAGCCAACCACACCACCAAGCACTTTTAGTGCGAAGGGCCAAAAGTCATTAGTAAGGCCAAATCACCCTACAGACAACGATCCAACGGCCGGAACAAGTCCATCTCCTGCAGAATTGCTCTTCCAAACAGCCTCGGCAATATCAACGCTACAGTCAGATACTCTAAATCCATCACAATTAAGTCCGGGGCTTCAGCCTGCCATCAGGAACAACAACGGCCAAAGCAAGTGGCCCCAAGCAGGATCTGCCTCAATCCACCAAGGAAGCACTAGCACAGGATCAACCCCAGTAGAGTCAGCTACAGAAAGGGGAGAAAGGGCCCAAACTGTGGGCGCACCAGCAGTCATATATGAGGTGGTCCTCACACCGAGATTCCTTAGTACGGGACAGCATGACATCCTGAACCGGAGCAATATTTTACGTCTCTTCAAACACCTGGATTCCCTAGACAAGATACAAACAGGGGACCTAGAATGGGTGAAATTCGTGAGCACGAAGGGGGACACACATGGTGACTCATCAGTGGTGGGCCTGAAGAACAAAGAAATACAACAAGCCGTCATGAACAACTCCACCCTACTCGCCGAGTGGGGCATTGAAGTTCAGACGTTGCCGCATCCAAAATACCCACACATCCTGGCCCCAGATACTGGGGGCAAGGCCACCTGGTCGGTCCTGCATGGGATAAACAGCTTAGGACCCTCGGACAGAAGCCAGACGGGCCAAAGGGACCTAATGGGTATCAGAATCTCATGCCAAAACAACCATCGGGTTATACGCCCCATCTCCTCTATCTCTGATCAAATGGGACTCGCAAGAAGGAGGCCACAGCACTCCTAGCTGCGACAAAAGTCAGCCTGTCAGAGGAGACGCTGGGCCAGGAATAACCCACAAGAAGCAATTAACTATAATTTCCTGGAACATAGCAGGGATCAGTAAAATCTGCAAAAATGAAAATCTGAAGCAGTTCCTGGAAAGCGGGGACATAATCTGCTTCCAAGAAACATGGGCCTTGTCCAGCACTCCTTTGGCAGGGTACTATGAACACCAGGTCCCAGCCATAAAAAGGAATCTTTTTGGCCGTCCAGCTGGCGGTTTATCAGTTTTTATAAAACATGAATGTGCCCTCGCTGCCACAGCTATCACTTTGAACTCCCCTGGACTGCAAGCCCTACAGATCAGAGGTTTGAGTTTCAATAAACATCCAACGTGCCTGTTGGTAATAAACTGTTATATCAATCCCGTACAGACTCTCATGAAAGATCAGCTGGAGGCATTGGCACAGAACCTAGAAGACCTGCTAAACAAACACAAATCATATCAGGTTATTCTAGCTGGGGATTTCAATCTGAAGGATCTTGACAAAACAGAATCACCCCTCGGGGATCAGGCAGGGCAGCCCCCTGCATGACCTTCTCAAAAATTATAAGCTGATATCAACCTACGTACTGAAAAAAGCTCGCTCGGCCTCCTGGCATCCTCAGCTCACTTTTCGGGACGCTTCAAGAATCGATTACATCATGGCTAGCGAAGAGTTGGCGGCCAGAATGGAAGACTTTGAAGTCGAAGATCAGAAGGAAAGCGATCACAGGCCATTAAGAGCAGCGTTTCAGCTGGACGTTCCGCCAGCTACCATCTACCAACCCGTTGGGGAGACAAGTGGGGAGGAAAAACACAGCGTCAAACATGGTTGGGCCAGAAACAGGAAGGGAGCCTGCTTCCAGAGCTCTCACCCATAAAAGGATGGGAGAACATTATTGAGGACCTACAAACTAAGCTTGGGAACTCCAAGTCCCAAAACCCGAGACCGTATGGGCAATTGAGATCAGGAAGCACCTATCCAAACAACGATATACGAGAACGCAAAAGGCTGTTGCGTAAGGCCCTCGCAGAAAAGAAAAGAGGGGGTAGCCAAATAGAGGGACCATCAATTGCATCGCTGAGGGCATCTTTAAGGAAGAAACTATGGGAAAACAAAAAAGCCAATATGGAAAGCGAATGGCTCAAAGTCTTTTCCTTGCTCAAACAAAAGAATCCAGCACGACTCTGGAGACACATAAACCAGCTGAGCAATCGAGGACCCTCAAGAGAGAATGGAGTTGCAGAAAAAGATTGGATGCTACATGTGAAGCAGCTATATGTAACAGAGCCTACCAACAGAGACCTAACAAGTGGTAGGGCAGACCCAGCCGAGCTAGCTAGTACAAAGTCAGGAGTCATGATCCCGAGCCCAGGCAAGGTCTCCATGGGTAACAGATCTCCGGCCAATGCTCATGGCACTTCACCAGTCAGGATAAACATCCAACAGGTCATTAAAACTATCAAGAGCATGAAGAATGACGGGGCCCCTGGGCCCAACGGGATTCCAGCACCGGTCTTTAAACTGGCACCGGAGTTCTGGGCATCACTCTTAACCCCGCTCTTCAATTACACTCTCTTGACTGCCATAACCCTTGAGTCCTGGAGGGGTTCCATATTGGTCCCCATCTTCAAAAAAGGAGACCGCCTAAAGCCGTCGAATTATAGGCTTATTGCCCTGCTTGATCTGGAAGCCAAGGCATACGCCCGCCTACTATTGAAAGATCTGGAGAAGTGGGTCGAAGAGAGAAACATAATACCCTTGCACCAGACCGGCTTTAGGTCACAGGCATCAACCATGGACAATGTTCTGGCGCTACCGCACCTTTCAGCCCAGGCAACCCTGAAGAACCATCCCCCGCTCTTCTGCTGTTTCGTGCACTATAGCACAGCCTTTGACAAAGTAATCAGGAAAAGACTGTGGTGGAAATTAGAAAACTGGGGCATTCCACCAAATCTCCTGAAGGCAATAAGATTATTATATGAGGACACCTGGGTGCGGGTCAAAACAAGTGCCCGCACAGTTTTCCCCAAAATAATCACGGAGAATGGGTTGAAGCAAGGATGCGTGCTGGCCCCCATCCTCTTCAACTTATACACGGCGGACTTGGGGGAGGCCCTAAAAGGAGCCAGTTTAGTAGCCCCAAGATTAGGAAGTGTGAGGCTGCCAGTGTTACAGTATGCCGACGACACAGTCATAATGGACCACACGAAGGTGGGCCTACAAAGAGCCCTAAACGCTTTAAACAGTTTTAACATCATTAATAACCTGATAGTTAACCAAGGAAAAACCAAGGTGATCATTTTTGGGTCCTACCATCTGAAAAAGAATGTACTGTGGCAATTGGGAAACGTGCAAATCAATTTGGTGGCTTCATACAACTACCTAGGGGTCTGGTTGACGGAACGGGCCAAGGCGAACGTACAACTAAAACAGCAGAGTTCCAAGGCCAGCAAGGTTACACATCTATTAAAACAACTAAGCCAGCATTTGATGAGCCCGTCCGCCAGCCCAATTCTGACAGTTTTAAGAGCGAAGCTCCTTCCAGCAATTAGCTATGGACATCTTGCCTTCCCCGGGAAATTGGATGCTCTCCTCAGTTCAGCCCAAGTCAAGGCATACAAGTCAGTGCTATATATACCGAGGTCAGCAAGTAAAACAAGGCTAAGACTGGAGCTAGGCCTGGCGAGGCCAGACCTGATCTGCCAGGGGGAGATCATAAAGCTATATTTAAGGATATTAAGGGCACCGGCTAACTCCCTAAAAAAGCATTTGAGATCCATCTTTGAGGGGCCAAGCTCGGCCTGGCATACTAGGCTAGGAAATGCAATCAAAGCACTGAAGATCGAGGAAGAAAGCATTCCGCGGCTGGACATCCCCTTGAATGCCTGTCAACAAACAAGTGCGTGAAATTTCCTTTGATCTAGACCTTAAATCTCTCCGCCGAAGCTCTCATCTAGATCCGTTGAATAATTCCTATACGGTAGGAAAAGCTCAACCCTACCTAAGTGAGGCCCTCACTATACAGGCCCGAAGTAAAATCTTATTCATGAGGCTGACCACGCTCGGGATTGCGGATTTCAATCCTGCATGGGCCCGAAGAGGGGAATCCACAATCTGTAGACTGTGCCCCTACAAGAGGGAATCTTGGTTGCATCTTTTATGCTGCTGTCCCAATCTCAACAATGAACGCCGGAGACTTCTGCGCCCGATCTGTATCAATAAGGGTATAAAGTCGTGCAGTGAAGCATCAGCCTTGTGTTTTGTCAACCACTAACATAATGGCTCTAGCGAGACTGGCGAAATTTATCCATCAAATCAGGACAGCTTTAAAAGTAGCCAACGAAAGTAGCAAAACCCTGGGGAAGAGTATGGTAAACTCCGCGGATGAAAGCTGATGGGATCACTGAACAATGCACCAATGACAGTGCCCCTCTTGCATGCCCCCCAAGAGAGCATTTCCCCTAGAGAGACACTCAGTGTGCCACAGTGGGCAGCTCAAGAGCTCCGTAATGTAGATCACCTTCAGGGCACAAATGAGGGCTTCAAGAACATGTCCATAAATGCTGGGGAAAGGCCGATTATGTGGGACTCAGGGAGGGGTGTCAATTTTTTACCTAGCACAGAAGTTTGAAATCACTGTTTTTAAGCTTTTATATACTGATTGTTTTTACTGTAATGATTTTAATTAATTATACAGTTAATAAAGTTACATATCATTATGTTCAGAGTCGCTGGAAGCGTTGTGTCTTCCAGCACCTCAGGGCAGAGGCGCTATGTCAGTATGAAGGGTCGTCACTGTCCCAGCAGACTTGAGCGCATTGGGGGTTGTGGTCGGAGTGCGTTCTCCCTAAATAGGCAGGGTGCGTCACGAACGTGGCCAGGGCGGTGGAGCAGACAATGCAGTCAAGGCGTACGTGGAGGTCATTTGTTTGTGCATAAAAGGAGTAGACCCTTTCCACTTTGTTGCGCTGACATCATAATATGTCCACTAGTGCCCAACGACGCAGCCAGCAGCTCAGGTGTTTGGCATTGGAGTGTGTGAGAGAGTGGGTAAGCGGGGTGTAAGACCTGTCCTGCTGAGTGTCCAAGACACTATTGAATCCCCGCCTAACACCCAGGGCTTGCCTCCCCATCGTGCTAGCAACCCCGAAAGTCGGTCAAGAAAGGCAGGTTGTTCCGAGTTCGGGGCATATATGGTTCCAAACAGCTAGCGTTTATGACCTAACGTGACTTCCATGAAGAGGTATTGGTCTAGCAAATCAATGACAGAGTCAGTAGACACAAAGGGGGACCCTGCTCTAACCCAAATTATGACTCCCCTAGTGTGGCGTGCATCCCACTGATATTCCATGTAATTACAATAATGCCTTGCGTAGCAGGTGTCATGTTGGAGCTTCCGGCTGGGGCCTGTTGCCTTGAAGGCAATACAGTACAGGAGTGCCTATATGTGAATGGCAGTGTGCGGCCTAGAACAGAGGAACTGGGGTACAAATAGCACGAGCAGGGTGCAAACTGCGCCCCGTCCAAACTCAGTGTAACCATACAACATGTTAGCAGTGGAGCAAGGGGGCATGGTGGGTAAGGCAGGGGGCACTCTAAGGCGGGATCTCATGTGAAGGTAGTAAAAGTAAAGGAGTACATTATTACAGAGACAGGTCTAGGCAAGACAGAAGGAGTCACCCTGTGTAGGGAACTGTGGTATGAGGAGAGCAATTGCCGCAACTCATATTTCAGCAATAGTTGCACAGCAGAGAAAAGAGGGGAGCAGTGGCATACGTAGGAGGAGGCGTGGCATGCAGAGGCAGACTAACAGGAGCCATATAATGCAGGGAGGGCGCTGGCCTGTGTACCAATGGGGGTAATAGGCCTGCGGCTGTTCAGTGAGTTTGGGTACCTCAGTGTTGAAAGAAGGAAGGGAAAGCAGGGTAGAGGGTGGAGGTGGAGGGGAGGTTTGCAACACAGTCAAAGGATATTGTCTGCCGACTGCAGCATAACTACCAGTGGCATAATCGAGGAGTGCAGAGGAGAGCATACCCATGATGAGCTGCTATCACCTTTATAGGAGTGCTTGTGACTAACGCCCAAGTCTGTATACTGTTCTGCAGCCTGTATGGACTCTGCAGCCTCCAGGGCTTGCCTCCTCTCAGGATCACCTGCTCCAGGTCAGGATGGCGCAGCGACCATCAGTGTTGGGAGGCCCCATGGTGGTTGCACGCTCGGGGGTATTTGCAGGATACAGTGGCCCAGTAACATGCAGGTGGCGAGGAAGTTGCATCATCACCGGTATGTTTCTCCACTTAGTCCATGGCCTTTGTTGGTTCAGGGAAGAAGTAGGCTTTCTCATTGAAAACCACTCATAGATGTACAAGGAAGAACAAAGAGTATTGGAGATGAAGCTCTTGCACTTTACACTTGACGTGTTGGAATGTGGCCTTCTGGCGTTGCACTGTCAGCATGTGGTCTGGGAACAGCATAACACAGTGACTGTCCATCATCAGGGAGCACGCTGTGCGATCAGCACGGAGTATAGCAACTCTGTCCTTGAAGTGTAGGAGCTTGAGGGCCACAGGGCGTAGGGGCAATCCCTGTGGACGCCGTTGAGTTGGCATCCTGTGCACCCTCTCAATGGAGAAGAAAGGCAACAAGACAGTCAGAGGGCGTGAAGGGTCTGAGTCAGTTTGACATGTAGTCAACAGTGTCTTGTCCCTCCACATTTTCAGGAAGGGCCACAACACAGAGGTTGCTCCTGCTCGAGCTTCCCACCGCATTGTCCGCTCGAGACTCCAACAGCGTACCACGACCTTTTAATGATTGCAGACTCTTGTGAGTGTCTGCCAACACTGGTAGGAGAGAAGATAACTTGCGTGCAGTACTAGTCACTCTGTTTGCCAGTTTCCGGTGGTCATCACGGAGCATATTGAAGTCTACCACCAGGGAGTTGATCTTGTTTTCCATTGAGATGCGCACCCTCTCAATGGCTGCCAGCACTATGCCCAGTTTGTCCTGAACAGGTGGTTGTAGTGCTGACGTGCCTCTAGTAGGGTCAGTCCTTGTCTCCACAGTCGCGTCGTCTCCAGCAAGCAGAGTCTGAAAAGGTGCAGCAGATTGTAGGCATCCTATCGCAGGAGGTCCAAGCACCTTACAGGCAGACAGAGGCAAGAGGGCAACCGGAGAGGGACCAGAGGAGCTCCCAGGCACCAGACAGAGAGATCGCCCCAGTCACAGATAACGAATCCCCGTAGATCAGCAGAGCCAGTGGGCCTGCATCCAGGGCAGGCCCCACATGTCGAGCTGGAGCCGCTCCCCATGGACCGCTTCAGTTCACAGGGCAGGCAAAGAGTGGGCACATCTACTCAGCAGCTCGTTTGCCAGATGAAGGAGTCGCAAGATCACGGCCTCTAGCCATGGTGAAGGGTTATGTATCAGCTCCCTGGGGAGGGGGTAGGAAAGGGGTAGCCAGATGCAGGAGAGTAGCCAGGAAAATAAAATACCCCCCACTTTGAGCCCTAAGACATTAAATATCAGCACAAAGTGAGCATTCATGCATTTTTCTTTGAATGCTAGTGAGAACTGATAACAAAAGGAACATTTGAGTAAAAAAACTGCAAAATAATGCATCCTTCTTCCAATTCTTTAATTCTTTTCCTGTCCTTCCTTTCTTCTTATCATCTTTTTCCTTCTCTCCTTCATGGCATCCTTCTTTATTTTGTGTTACTTCCATGTGTTAATTTTTCTTCTCCTTATCTTTCATTGCCCTTCCCCCTGACTCTCATTTCTCCTTTCCATTATTTTACTCTATTTTCCTGCTGTCCTTATTTCTTTCTTTCCTTCCATTTTTCATTTTACTTGTTCCTTCCTAATGTTCTCATTGCTGCCCTCCCTTCTTTCCAGTCGATTTTATTTCTTTCCTTCATCCTTCCTTTTTGTTTCTTTCCATATTTAAATTCTTCTTTTGTACCTTTTTCCATTCTCCTTTCTTTTTGCTTCCGATATTTTTCTCCTTATTTGTATTCTATTCTCCTTCCTTCACACTTCATTTGCCTCTTACTTATTTTTAATTAACATTTACATAATTTCTCTTTCTGTCTGTGTCATGATCCATCGGACTGCCCACCGCCGTCCGCTCTCCAGCAGTGTTGGGGTTACTAATCAGGGAGACCCCCAGGGCGTTAGGTGCATTCCCCTAATTTACACCCTACCTAGGAAGACTGCCTGTCGGGTGGGGGCTCCTTGCAGGTTCTCAGCACACACACCTCGCCCTCGGCTCTTCCCCTCTTCCCCCCGTGTTCCCTAGGGAAGAGAAACTGACCTGTACTTGTTTGAACGCCCTGTTATGTGGTGGTGTTTTCCTTATCTTCCGTCCTCAGCCAGCACCGGAGCTCGATGCAGCACCAGCAACAGATGAGGAAGACCGGCCCTGTGGTGGCTGGGGCCGCGTCTCTTCACTCGGCCGGGAGGGCCCTTAGCGGCTGATCCTGCGTTCTGTCACAGGCTACGGGCAGCCCTCTGCAGCTGGGGCGCCCGCTACGTGACTCATCGACCTGGCTGAGGTATTTAAACCCCGCCCGGGCACGCCTCCAATGCTTCGCATTGAGTTTTCCTGCTTGACGGTCCCTCGGCGTGACAGCTCTTCTCAGCAGGTGCCGGTCGGAAGATTCCTGAGCCATCCTCGCTCCTGCTCATCGGAGATAAGTCTTCATCCTTATTTGGCTTCACTTGACCCTTGTTCTCGGTGGATTTCTATTTCTTAGGCTCACAGTTGATTTCTGATTACCGGGGAGATCTTTGTTTACGGCGCACAAAACACTTCTCAGTCAGAGACTTCCTGACTTAGTTTCCTGTGTGTCGCAGTTCCCTCATGCTCCCGCTCAGACTAATTCATGCTATCATGCCAAGATATTGTCGTTTCTTTATCATATCATTCATGTGAATCTTGCATAGTTCTTGCATATATATGTATATATTTATATTGCAGTGTTTATTTGTTTAGCTGATACGTCTCCGTCTTCCTCGCTGAAAGAAGGTCTTGGTAACGCTCTCAAGCCTTGGATATACTTCAGTGCAGGATGCAGATTATGTGTAATCTCTTGACCTAAGAGTATAAAGTGTGCTTGTGTGTATTTATCTTTGGCACAGTATGGTGTGAGTGTGTTTTCTGATTTATTTTACCTGATTCTAAAAAAAAGCCTCTTTGATCTTGACCTAATGCAGAAGTTTATGCATGACTAAGTCATTGTTTATTTGTGTTCCTGTTGATTCTTTTAACAATTGCTGCAGGAGCTGGTCTCCATACTCATTCCTAGTTTTAGGATAGAAGTCCCAGATTGTTCTGTGACCCAGAGTTTGCTTCTCCACCGGCACGAACGCGCACCAGTTGTTTCTTTCTTTATTTTAGCTTTTTATTTTAACTAGTTGTTTTAGTTTATTGTTTGTTTCCAAACCCCCTTCCCTTGAGATCATCGGATGAGCACTGGTGTCTCTGGTTCAGTGTTCGCCGGATGGTTTCCGGGGATTATTGGGGTCCAGCTGCCTCTGCGTGCCCAGCAGAGAGAAGAACGCGTTCCAACGTTCATCGTCCCAGATTTGTTCTTGACAGTCTGTCACCGTTTTCAGCTGCTTTGGCACCCTTTGGTCTCCATCTTACAGCTTTGCCATTGTAATTATTGTTGCAGCACTGCGAGCCACAGATGAAAATTAGGAAGGGCCATAAAACAATTAATTCTACCCCAGTAATACCCCCGCTTAAGCTAATAAAGTGGGTGCTTTACTACGCCCTTGGCCAGATATACGCCACACGGCCAGGACGTCGGTCTCTTTGGTGGGGGGGGGGGGCGGCAGTTGCATTCAGCAGAGCACAGGGCACAGCGTCTGGTGCAAAATATTATCTCCCCCAGTCTGTTCGTCCCAAGGCGGCCCCAGGGAGAGAAGATGGTGCTCAGCCACAGGGGTCCCAGTGTCCACTGCCACCCCAGAGGCAAGGTCCACGTCCCTCCGCTCAGTCATTCAGCTGCTCACCCATGATAACAGGGAAGGGGTGGCCAGGGGAAGGGAAATCAGTGGGTGCCCCAAGCCAGGAGGTCACTTCAAGACAGTCAGGTGTGGCAGGGGCCAACCCCCCCTGGATTTACCCCACACCATGCTGCAACAAATGGGGCCCTCCAGGCCACTCCGGCTGCCTCCCCCACAGTCGTAGAGTTACAGCTTGCGGTTTTGGTGCCGTCGGCCACTGCCTCATTGTGCTTCCACCAGGTAGGCTCCACGATGTCCCCTTTACAGGCACAGCAGGAGAGTGGGGACAAGGAAGGAGTTTGTTTGCCACTGCGATGTCTGCAGCTTCCCCAGACCCAATCAGCCACCCCAGTCTGCTCGCCACTCACTGTCCCCGTCACAGCCCCAGCCTGCACCAGATGTCAGCCGCCAAGTTGCTTGTTGAAGCCACAGGCGCTCTCAGGCTGTGTCCAGCAGGTTAGGGCATATGCCGCGAGTGCAGGCCACCGTGCAAAGCCTCTTTGTCTGTCCACGGCCCTTCAGCACTGGGCCACTGATCACCCCCTCCTGCCCCCAGAAGGGCCAAACTCAGGGTCAGAGGCTCCATCTTGCCTCTCCTGCTCAAGACTCGTGGTGGGGGAGGCAGATGTTCTAGGTAGCCGCCATCTGCTAAAGGATTAAGAGGTTCCCACCGGGAGCCTCAGAGAAATCAGTCCAACATCTTGACCCACCAGGCCAGGCCCACCTGTTGTGTGACTCTCATGTAACATACTTGGTGGTTGGGCAAATTATTACATGTAGTCTGGGACATTTGTAACACTACAGTAGCTGCCATTCCCATTCTTAATTTGGAAACAAATACCCCGCGGCTAAAACGGCAAGGCAGTGTGGATTCTTGAAAAACACTAGTATGACTGATAAAGAAAATGATTGGTGCAGCTGTGAATAATTGTTCTGTGATATACTCCTTCAGTAGTTTTGCAACTTGTCTGAATGTGAGTATGTGTCGGGATAGTCCTAATTGAATTTTTCAGTACAAAATCTATTCTAATGCAGTGAACAGTATGTTTAAAAAATAAAATAATTGAAAGTCTATCAAGAAACATTTTTTGTTAAAAAGTCAGAATCACAAATTCCAAAAGTTGAGCATGTTATCAGCACAACTGTAAGTGTGATCAAGACAAAAAAAAGATTGGGCCTCACCCAAAGTGTCTCATTTAGCTTGCACAACCGAATCTGCAACCCCACCCCTCACCCTCTGATCTACCAAAGAGTAGTGCTCCAGTAAGTCTAACCTGCAGCCCCTTGCTAACAAAATCTTCACTGAAGTACTAAAGGAAGGCCTGTGACTATTCCCTTCACCCCAGTTTCTGGATTTCCACCCTCCAGCTAATGGCATGCAGGCAATACACTTCCACTGTATTGGGAAGCTATCCTTGCCCTACGTCTTGTGCAGTGTCAGACCAGAGGAATCCCATTGTGTCTTGTAATTAATACTGTGAGCCAAACTTGAGGATGAAAATCAGAAGATTTTTGCTCCAGCACGCGCAGGATCTAATTTTCAATGTTTGCTTTAGTTATCCATCTGTTTTTCTCACATTATTAGAATCTTGATGTTACTGCTTCCTTTAAGTGCAACCTAAAGCTCTAAAGATTTCCCTTTATTAATGCCCAGCCATTGCTTAATGCTTCCAACCCATGACCCAATTTGCTCTCCTTGCTGAAACAGTGGTCTAATGGCACCCTAGTTGTGGGCAGACTGTGCGACTTGAGACAGTTAAGTGCACACAAGAGCTGAGTGCCTTTAAAAGTGGCTAATATAGCCCTATCTTCACCTGCATATAATGCTACATCTTTCTACAGTCTTGTATCCTCAAACTGCACGCTATCTCAAAAAGTATCCTCCATATTTCTAAAATCTTACATGAAAACTGACCATAACGCAAAACTTGATTGTCAACTTTCCTTTTTCCTTTCAAATAGCCCTCTCCTTCCCTTCCATTTTCTCTATGCCTTTCCTCTCTGAACAGAACCTTCTCTGAGTCACTTGCATGTTTGCCTTAATCTTTATGAATGTATTTTTACAAATTGCCCGAAACCCATCTCAAACATCACAAACTCTCTTTCCATGAAAGTCATACCCCTGCAACCTAACAATACCCAATCTCCTGATGTGCATCTATTGAACCCACAAGCCATCTGTAAGAACTAACATTATCCCTCCACCCCCACTAATGATCATGCCTATTTCCTATTAATTTAATTTACTGCCAAAAAACTGGAGTGAATGCATGGACTGGTTTGCCCTAGCGCCGAAGGGTTACCCCAATAACCAATGACACTGGATTAACCACTAACCTTGAGCTCCAGAGAGCGTGCTGCCTGCCACAAAGCTCTTCAATGCTTTCGTCAGGGGTAGTAAGCGCTATATAAATGCAATTACAATTGCAATTACAAAATGTGTGTTTCTGTGCCTGTTTCTTCCTGCTTGGGCGTGGGTCTGGTTTCCCTCGCTCTTGGCGTCCATGCTAGTTCCGACCTCTTTCTGCCTTGTTTCCGTTTCTTCTACTCCTCGACCTCCTCTTTTCCTGAAGTGTTACCTGTGTTGTTTTAAAAATGCATGTGTGACAGTTTCATCTTTTCCTTGTGGTGGACATCCTTCTTCTTGTCTTCTTTCAATGTTCATGTTCTTATGATGAAGTCTTTCTACCCTTTTTGATGTTTTTCTTTCCTACTCTGGCTCACGGTAGCAGTGATGAGGATTACGCACATGCTAATCTGCAGATTTCTGGGAAACATCCAATAGGAATTTAGTAGGAGGGGGCACTTTTAAGGGAAGAATTAACAGTGATAGACCACGCCCATTCTGCAGCTCCAAAACGATCAGTGATGAACCTTTATTAGAAGTTTGACCAACAGCATGCCTATAGTATAACAGTGCAAAGACGGAGCTGCTGCCAAATTTAATTAAACTGTTTTACCATATAGGTTTCTTAATGATTTGCTCCCAGCTACTCATCATACTTTCCATCAGGGTCGGGAACCAATTTTAGAAAAGTGACACTACTGAGAGAGAGCGGAGCTGTAACTATACATGCTTTTGGAGAATCTGACTCAGGGGCAGAGGACTGTTGAGAAATGTATCCAGATCCAGCCAAGTTGGGATTTTACACAGATTACCCCTGCCTCATTCGATCGTCACACTCTTGAACCAAAGCCAGCATTGTTACAAACAAAGTGCCCAGTAGTATGTGGCACAGTGTTGGAAGTTCACCACCCCTAGGCCTCATCACCTGCAAACTATTGCAGGATGTACCCCATGCCTTTTTTCCCATAGAAAGTGAAATAGAACCTCGTAGAGATGAAACATGAACATAGTGGGCCAAAGAATCCGGAGCATCAACAGGTGATAGAGTATCAGGAGGAGCTGCATAATTTTATAGGATTCTAGGCAACCTCCCCAGGAAAAGAACAATCTGCTTCAGCTATAATTGCGTTCTATTACTTTTGTTTTACTGCATCTGCAGGAAATAAAAGCTAGCCCTGTAACCATCTTAGTAGAAGCAGTGTGTAGTGAGTGGAATAACTTTTATCTGCATTGCGGTGATACTCAGTGACTTAAGAATACTCATGTATTCGTCCCATAAATGGAGTCGGGGAGACAGAGATGTTGGGTATGTAAATAAAATTATCAACACATGCGATGCAGCGGCCCCCATGCTTTTAATTTTGTCATTTGGCGGGATGCATTGCAGGAGGGATTTCATGGAATGTGCATAAGGTAGGAAGCAGTAGGCCTTCCAATCTTGTTTCACTTTTCAATGAGAAGTACGGTGGGAAATACCACTAGGTTATAATCTCTCATGTCACAATTAAAGTTCACCCTCATAGATACCACCCATGTCAAAGAAGGCATCAAAAACTCCCAATCAAAATGTTTCTCCCAGGCCAAGTCTGTGGCTGGCCATGCATTATTTGCTGTCTATGTGAAGGTGCACAATATTGCATAGGAGTCATGTGTTGTTAGACATGAGCACCCTTCCCTCCTCTAAACTAGTAGATTTGCAAATATTTTACAGTCTCTATTAGTACGTGATTGGGGCCTAAAATTACTGCCCAATGCAAGGACTTGGCAGTTTAAGTAGAAGGGTCAACAGTGCTTCTGTGGAAGTGGCAGAAGCATTTCACTTCTTAATTAAGGGGCATATTTATGAAAATTGTGGCGCAGGGCAACGCAGCAAGTCACCTTGATGCGCTGCCCTGCGTCACAGGGAAAGGGCAAGAATGCGCCATATTTATCCAATATGGTACATTGCTATCCTTTCCCCCTGCGCTGGTGCCATTTCGGCAGCCAGCGCCAACGCAGGTCCCCTTGCACCATGGTGCAAGGGTGCCTGTGTTGTAGGAAGGATTGTTTTTGTGCAGGAAGGAGCACCTTCGGGTACAAAAACAATCCTGAGAGGCTTTTTCCTCTTTCTATGTGTGCTGCACAATGCAGCACACATAGAAATAGGAACAAATGAGGAGAAATAAGGAGATTTCTCCTCGCTACGTCTCTCCTGGGGAGGCGTATCTTTTTGGCGCATTTCCAGGTTTTCAAGTCCTTGTAAATCTGGGAATGCATCAAAAACCATGGGAGTTGCATGGGAACACCGACCGCAATGCCCATGGAACGCCTCCCTTCCGCAGAGTAAGGCAACGCAGCGATTTGGACTGCGTTTCCTTACTCCTGATTTTTTAAGCCACGCAAAGTGGCTTTGCGTTGATTCGACTGCGGTTTGCATCATGCATGTACCACGTTGTGAGGTCAAAGCATGATGCAAAGCTCTCATAAATACGCCCCCAGTTGGTTAAACGGTGCAAATTGCTTTGGGGCAAAAACAAGGCCTACTTATCTAATCAAGTTTATATAAACATCAGGCCCCAGTAATTTACTATTGTTTTTTACTTTTCTTACTTAAAACCACCTCTTGCAAGGTTCTATATTTTTCTAAGTAAATTGCGTTTACCTTATCAACCAATACTACACAGCCTTTTAAAAAAGTGTTAGAGCATCCCCAGCTATTCCTCTGTCTATTCCTCTGTTTTTACTAGAAATCGTAAGCTTATTTCTCTCCCGTCGAACCATTATTTGCTTAGCAGCTTTTTTGTTCCCCATAATATTTAGCTTTTACATAAAGTATTACCATCAAATGTTTGTCCAGCTACTGTCTTAAAGACATGCATTTAATTTAATAAAGGATGCGGTGCTTTGTCCATTTTAAAGGAATTGTAATATTCCGCTAGGACTCGTGTCTCATGTAAGTAAGTGGTTGTCCTCCAAAGCCCCAGTTTCTGTAAATGAGACAACCCCTTTTGAGGTTAATGTATTTGGTAAACACTACCAAGTAGCCCAGGTTGTTAGCAAGGCTTTTACCTGCAAATATACTCAGGTAAGACAAAATAAACACACATACCGCATATGTTAGGATCACATTGCACTTCAAACATCATTGCCCAACTCCACCGCTTCAAAATGAAAGACTCAGACGTTTAAGGAAACATCGTGGGTTAGAAAGAGGCAAGCCGGAAGTAATACAGCACAAAACATATACAGCAGCATAGAGATTGACTGAAACAGAAAATTCCTCATGATGAGATGATAGGTGAATGCAGCGAGCGACAACCCACAGAGAACGACAGATCCACCCACCTCAAACAGAACTCACTTAATTGTCAATAGAACCAACATCAACAGTGGCATCAACACATCACTTGCTTGCAGGCTCTCTTAAAACACGTTCTTGCATCTATCTGTTGCAAAGCAGAGCCCAGCACCAAATTAACTTTAAACTTCTCAGCTGTTACCATGGAGATTTTGTTTTTACATTTTGGGACTGTCCAAGCCAACATGAACTTTTCATTAACATTTCTAAAATTGTTCTTGCTTTACCTCAAAACCCACATTATGCATCCAATATGCCCATTGCAAGCAGTTTATGGCAAGTCGCAAGTTCATCCTTTTACTCCTAGGACATTATACAGTTCTTTCACAATAGGGGACATCAGCCCGTGTCTCGTTAGCAAGAATTCAACAGTTCTTGTGGGAGCAAGTGCCAGAATCTTTAAAGACCTGATGTGTCTCGATGACTGCCAAAGGAGTTCCTGCAAGATTTTGAAGCTATCTTTGTATGAATATAAAAAAAACTCTGGATGGGCTTCTGATGCAAGTCAACTGCTGGACTTCCGAGGAGCTGTTGTTGATGCCCATTCGGTGAGTGAATTATACACAACAGGGGCAGCCCAAACAGTACCTGGAACCAGGGCCAGTGCTATACATGCACACAACAGGGGTTACAAGTAGTGAAATGTAGGAATATTAGTAGCCCAAAGTTTCAGTCAATTCTCAAGATCCAAAAGGCTTAGACAATCATAGTCCAGAAATTAACAAGACAAGGGGCCTACTTTTTATATTTCAGCGGACCATGTCATATTTGCATTATTCATCAACAGAATAGACGAAATGTAAAATTACAGTGAAAAAGTGCTCAGTTCTCAAGTGATCACACAGTGAGTACAGGTTATACAATACACAGTGTATACAACAAGAAAAGGACAATGGAATATATTGTTAGCCTTTTCAAATAATGCAATATTTTGATGTGCAAGAGTATAACTCCATTCCAATTGCCGGAAGTGTTGATGGTGTTTTGACCAAGTGGAATGAACAGATGTCATCAGGACAGGGAAAATTAAATGAGCAAGGGCACAGCTTCTGAAAAAAAGGGAAAGAGTGGGCACCAGGATTAATACGTCGTAGGAGAAGAGGTTTCAGTGAGAAACCAGAAGGCTAAATTTACTTATATCACTACGAAAGATCAATCAAATCTGTAAAAAAAAGGGGAAATGTATACAGTCAAGCAAAAATAAAAGGTCAAGGGGGTAAAGTCGCAACAACCGGTGGCAAGTGTTATAGCGTTCCATTACCAGAAGGACACAGGAATTGCCACTTACATAAAACCTGGAGCGAAGGCCTGTATAACTTGGGCCTGTGACAGACATCCTGATTGCAAAAGTAATCAAGAGAGCATTCAAACGGTGTGCATGCTCACCACAGAAAATAAAGGATTCCCTCCGTGCTTCTTAAATACCTTTTGAAGAGATACGTTGCCCTGTTAACATACAGAGGACTGTCTCCACGCTACACCACTTCTGGCCTGCTCACTGCTCTGGCTCTGTCTTGTCACTCCTGTGAGGGGAGGATTTGCTTCCTTGCAGCCTTGTTATTTCAGACCTTTCTATTACGGACACGCCCCCTGGGGGCTGCAACATCACTTCCTTGTTGGCCCAGCCTCTTCCCCCTCTATGCTTACTCTTGCCTTCCCTAAAGAGTAAGGTACTCGTTCTTTATTGTCTGTGGTGAGCATTACCTTTCCAATCAGAATGTCCCTGTATCTATATAAGTCCTTATGAGACCCCCCTTACCCCTCCCAGGGTCGAAACATCCTCAACTGCTAATGGCAAGGAAGACTGCTGTTTTGATTCTCTATGAGACGTATCTAATTCTTCTTCTTAGATGTCTGTTGCCATACAAAAGTTTTGTGCATCTTCTTTATTATTTGATATTATTTGTTTTGTTGCTTTTACACTGGGGACACATTACACTTTGTATTTGTCAAATTGTGATGTTAATGGTTTACCCAGCCTTTCTGGCTAGATGTGCGTGTTTACTTTGTTATATAAAAAGCTATTTCCTTTTTCTAATCATTGGTATTTGTTGTGATTCCTGCACATGTCAGAACCAAGATGTCTGACATGTTAAACGATTTGTTAGACTAATTTGTCCAATTTATTATTATATGTATCTTTCTTATGATACCTATGTGAACCACTGTTGCCTGTTATAATTGTATACACAGGTTCTCATTTGGCTAAGGGTTGCTCTTGTAGCCTAATTGCAATTTCATATAGGATTGACATATCAAGCAAAAACACTGCATCACCCAATAGTTGAGAGATGCATAATTGCAGGCCCACAAATGCCCGCAGTCTAACCAATACCCTCTAAACATTAGTAGCTCACCTAACTTGTGGTGTTCACTTTCTTTAGTTGCACCAAAATGTATCCGGAGCAACCAAAATATTATGCCAAGTTAGCATCCACCATCGGGTACTTACTTGTTTGCAAGGCACATTCCCAAATAGTTTATGCTATCAATAACACTGATATGAGTTCAGATTCCATCACTTATTGTTTCACAGACATCCAAATACATTAGATCGACTCTAAATATTGTGAATTAATCAGGTTTATGCATTCATCACACCTCAGTGTAAAATCATTTTGTTCATGCCATGACTCTTGCTGTGCAACCCAATAATAGATCATATTTTTGTCTCCAGTGTCTTGTTTTGATCATTGCCAGAATAGTGTGAAATTTCAGATTCTTGCAAAACGGCCTTTCATTTAATATTTGATTGTTGCAACTTCTTCAAACACAACTGCTCTAGAAGATCCATATTCCAGTCTGCCATCACGATACATCATTTATCGCATATATTTGATACAAAACAGAGGCAGAAACCCCCACAGCGCACCATTATTTTAACAACAAAATACATTTGTGTCCAAATTCCATAAATCTTGTAAGCTGGTTTACATCCTGACACGAGACAAATTAGTATTTAAAGAAAAATTTAGAAGGACAGCCTTGAACTCAACTTCAGTCAAAATTCTCCTACAACTTTTTCTGATGTTTGTTCCAAAGCAAATTGGTGTACTTCGACCCTGCATAGATCGCTGTATCTTGACATGAACAGTAGGTTTCATTCTATAACATTTGGTGGCTTGTGAAGGAAACTGTTCAATAGCTAATAAGAAATTGGTGGGAATCTATGAGACTTTCTGTGAGTAGAGGCTTTGGGTCAGATGTACTAATGTGTAACTTACCAAATCGTAAGTTGTGATTGTTAAGAAATCACAATTTGTGAAATCGTAAATGAAATCTACTATTGAATACTTGTTCTAAATAGCAAGTTCTGAAGATACACTTTCTTAAAATACCTTTAGCAAATTGCAAACATCGCACAGACACACAGTGATGACATCAAAATCAAGAAATACATTGTTACAAACACATTGAAACCCATAGACACTGCCAGGAAACAAGTGGTGGGCATATCATCTCCTAAAAACTTGAAGAATAGCAAGTTAGGAAGGTCAGCAAGAGGAGTGAGAAAGGAAAAGAAAGCAGAAATTCTCAGATGAAGAAACTGAGATACTTGTGGAGGTATGTGTGGCCAACAATGAGCAGCTTTTTAATCCCAGACGCCACAAAAAAAGAATCTGGAGCAAAATACAAGAGCACATTAATTAAGTGGAAGTAACAACACACAGTGTGCCACAATTTAGAAAAGATGGAATGGCCTTTGGTCCAGAACTAAGGAGAAGCTTGCAAGTCAGAGGAAGGAAGCTGCCTGAACTGGAGGAGACACAGCCACACAGCCACCACCCACACCTTTGAATGAGGCAATTGAGGGTACTTTGACATTAGAGGCTGTATCGGAACTAACTTCAATTGACACATCTGAACTTTTCCAGAAACCCTCTGGTTAGTTACTAAAAATACAAACAATGTATTATGTTGTGTGTAAACTATTATTTCGTTTATTAAAAGAGTTACATGACATTTCAGTAATTGTTTCCATTTTTAAAAGGGTACCTTAAAAAAATCAAAAATGTATTTTGTTTTGCATGGTTGGATGCATTATGGGATTTGCAGTCCAATATAATTAATGCAATTTTTAAGTTCAACATTATTTGGTTCTTCTCTATATGAAACTTGACCAATACCAGCACTCATATTTTTTTTATAAAATATGTCCTGTTCAAATCTTTTTATATACCATTAAATGTGTTACCTTTAAAAGTTGAAACACACATTGCACATAGAAATCCTATTTTATACCCATTTGGCAGATAAGCACCATTCAGCATAATTTACATTGTTCTTACATCTTTTCACCACAGATATTGAGGCAAACATATCAGAGGGCCATGAAAAAGAAAATAAGAATGAAGTAGAGGTAGAGGATAGTGCCATCATTGACTTTTCTCCACCAACGACATTAGAAGTCCAACTAAAGCTTGTGTAAGAAGAGTGGTTCACAGAAACAAAACAACTAGACTTTCTTCACATGTACATCCGCCGACACAATGTAGGACACATTACTGCATCTAAAGACTTAGAAGGCAAAGAATAATAGCATTAAGAGCACAGTCTACTCAGCACACTGTGAGCCGGGTGCAACACCCTGAAGAGAGGAATTTGTGGACATTGAAAAATTTGTGTTGGATGTGCAAAGTAAGCAATTGGATGCTGCAATTATGATTGCCAGAAACATGGATGAAGGATTGTCTTCCATTATTAATAGCATTGATAATTTAAACAAAACCATAAAATCATTTTGCGGGGCAATTCATGAAGCGACTCTAAAATAGAATGAAAGACATTGTCATGTAGTGTTTAGAATGCAAACGTATAGTAAGAATGATAAGAAATTTGCTACTGCTCCGGGGGTGTTTAGCAGGAGAACCCTACATATTCAATAAGAAATGGCACACTGTAGCAAGGAATTGGGGCAGATTACATCATCAAAGAAATTGCTGCAAACTATTCAAACTATTCAAACCCTGCTCTAGAAAGTGAGGAGCCTTCCATCCACCTAAGACAATCTAAATGGAAAGAGTCTGAGTTCACAAGATGAATGGAACAGAGACTGCTCATATGTAATATCAGGAGAACATGTATTAACACACAACTGAATATAAATTAGCTAGCTGTTGCGAACTGTCAGTTAGATTTGGTTGAACAGACCAAATGTTTTGCCTGCACCCCATTGGTGTTATTATTAAAATGGATAGCTTAATTATTTCTATCTGGGTGGTCTCTCTGAAAGATATGTATTGGGCAATGTATACACGCCTCTCAAGCTATTAACTTCTATGTCTTCAAGCCCTTCCTGTTGAGTGTGGGACATCCTCCATTCTTGGGTAAGTATGCACCTCCCATAGCAGAGTAAGGACTGAAAACTAAGTGCATGTGTAGTCTTTCCCACACCATGGTTCTACCATTGTACCCATCCACAATACCATACACTTGCTGAGCCCTCCTATTGTCAGTCCCTTGTCTTCCAATACAGGGATTGATCAGACCATGGCTTAAATTGCATGGTGGCTTCTCTCTATACCTCACTTTGCTGTAAACGTGAATCTTGATTAGTTTATTGAGTATTAAAAATTTGAGATAGTGTCTTTCCAGAGCCAACTGAAGGTGTGATAGCTCTGAATCTAAGAAATTAGCCAGGAAGAGCAGGAAGCATTTCCTCCTGCACCACAGCCCCCTTTCTCCTGCATGGCAGTCCTGATGAACTGACCCTATCAATCAGAGTTGGACAAGTCAGCTCCCCAACTTACCCATGGCACCAGTGGGCATTTTACTTCTGATATTCCATACTTTTCTGGTGAGTGCGATTCAGGTTCCTGAAGGACCCTGTGAGTGGGGATCAAAGGAGAACAAAGCACTTTGGAAATGTGGTGTATACCTTATTGCCCAGTGCCCTTGGATGGATTTACATTGAGAGATTAATCCCTGGAGAGTTCTGTTTGTTTTTCAGGAACTTAGTGGCATATTTACAAGGGCTTATTGCCACAGGAACATCACTTTTTATGATGTTCCTGTGACAATAAGCCCTTTGCCTTATTTACAAAGCGTAGTTAAGCCACTTAACGTGGCTTAACGCCACCTTGTAATAAAGGCCCCCTTTAATGCAGCACTTAGTGTGAAAGGGACGTGCAATGGGTGTTGCAGTGGGTGTTCCACCGCAACACCCATTGCTTTTTGACGCAGCCCCATTTACAAGGGCAGAGTAAATAGGAGGCAGTGTCAAAAATAAGACTAAGGAAAACCTGGTCTTAACCTGTCAAAACAAGGAAAAATTACTGATTTCTCCTAGTTTGTGCTGTTTCTATGTGTGCTGCACTCTGCAGCACACATACAAACAGCAAATCGCCACTAGTGATTGTTCATGTGCAGTAAGGTGTCCCTTCCTGCACATAAACAATCATTAAAAAATTATGAGTTCCAACTTCTATGTGTGCTGCATAAAGCAGCACACATAGAAGTTAAAAAATCGCCATTACTGATTGTTTATGTGCAGGAAGGGACACCTTCCTGCACATGAACAATGATTCCTTGCAATGCAGGCACCCTTGCACTATGGTGCATGGGTGCCTGCGCTTGCACTAGGCAGCTAAATTTAGTTCCAGCGCTAGGGGAAAAACAGGGGGTGTGCCGCATTATTGTAAATACAGGGTATCCCTGCATTTTCAGAAAATTAACAATTTTAGCTTAACGCCGCACTCTGCCATTCTCTTGTAAATATGCCCCGTAATTCTACAAACCCAGTGTCAGGAGTTTAGCTGGTGAACCTTGATACTTCCAGAGGGTGAAATTTAATAATTAAAGAAAACATATTACTTCCTTCAGAAGACTCTTGAGAAGCACCATGTTCAATCCAGTAAAAATCTAACATTGCTAGCCATTTCTCCAGCCAGAGCTTTTTGAATATTCACAAACATTTTCCACATATTTTATCCCGAGTAGGCCTAAGTGAAACATTGTCTCAAAATGCAAAACGCACAAAATCCACCCAGGAAGGAATTTCATGCATGGAACATATTTACTGCAAGTTTTTTTAACTTGTTCCACCAAGTGAACATCTGGTAGATTATATGTTTTTGCTGTGTTGGGAAAGTTTTGTGCATTCTTCTGTGGTTTGTGTTCTGTGGCTTTTTTTGCACTTTTTGTCCTCTCTGTTTCACTGAAACAGACTGTGGCTGTTTCGCTATAGCACTCCACAAAACAAAATTATTGCTCATTACAAATCATGTGTGGTGGATCCTTTCTCAGCATGAACCTAGTGACTCCCCTAATCGGAGAGGGTGAAATTCTGAAAAAGTCTTAAAAAGTAAAGCAACTCAGGGATGCCACAAAGAGCACACATAGGGGCATATTCTCAAGGAGCCATCGCCGATTTATCGGCACTTTAGCGCCGCAAAAGAGGCGATAGACTTATAGCCCTATTCACAAGCTGGTGCAAACTGTCGACATCGCCAGTTTTCCTGCGATAGCTGCCGCAAAACACATCGTCACGGATGAGAGCGACAATTAACGCTAATGATATGCAGAGTAGGCGTTCCCGTGCAAAAACACACGAAAACACCACTTCGCGATATTCTCAACGACCAGCCAGATCTGCGATGCCGGACAAAAACAGGCGATAAGGCGCGTTAGCAGCAGGGACTTAACACCGGCTTTTTACTGGTCTTAAGTAGGACAAAAACCTGCAGTACAAAGGGAGCCCAGCCTACAGCCACATCTGAAGTCCAACAGATGCCATGGAGACAATGATCATGCAGCCTGGAGACCCAAGAGGGCCACAACACCCACCGCAACCACCCCCCGGACCCTCCCCCCCAGGTCATGAAGTCCAGTAGTCAACGGTAGTGGAAAAACAGAACTTTATTACAAATACATAAACAACAAGACGAAAAGCTCAGCCAACGCGCTCCATTCCCAACGGGGAACTTCACCAGAGCAACATGTGGATCAAATAAACTGCAAATGCTGCGGGAACTCCCCAATACCATTCCATATCCCGAAATCAGTAGTCAGAAACCTGTTTTAGAAATGGTGACAATGGTCAAGCATCCTCATAGTCACAAACGGAATCTGGTACAGTGTATTGCACTTGGACAAACCGGAATGCATACAGGTATGATGAATCCAGTCCAAATATACTGTAAAAGAAGTCTCATTATGCAGGATTCATCATACCTGTAAACATCACGGTTTGTATCATCTTGATACCCCTGCACCTTCACTTCCCCCACGCTGTGCATGAACAGCTGGAGACCATGCAAGGGAATTACGCCATAGCTGCCTTACCGCACGTGTCGGGGGCAATTGACTATACACATCTACCACTTGTGCCCCCTGCCGACCCTGCACACAATTACCGCTACAGAAAGCACACGCATTCCATCAATGTGGCAATAGTGGACCACCGGGAACAGTTCACCAATGTCGTCGCCAACTCCACAGGCAGTGTGCATGATACATACATCTTCCGACAGTCCATCATCAACCAGCGCTTCCAGGATGGCACCTATGGCAATGCACTGCTCATTGGTAAGTACTAACTGAACACACCACACACCTCAACTCCACAATCACACAACTCACAACTGTGGGAGAGCACACGTAACAAAATCACATACAACATGCCAACCAACATGCCCAACTACCGGACACGACAACACAAGTAACCGTGGTAACAGGGGCCAGACATGTAGACAAACCATCCACAAAGGCAGAGCCCCTCTGGCACACAATTGCAGAATGTGGGGAGAGGTGGGAACCAAGAATGTGAGAAGGAGGCAAGTGACCCAGCAATAAGAAAGGACACAATGCCAAGTGTGGCGGAGATGTGCTGGACAGACTGCAGTATGCAGAGCACAGACATGTCCATGTGGACATCTACTGCTGGTGTTTGCAGTGTAGTGGACAGTGGACGCAAACAGGTTACCCCAGGCAGTGTGGAAGACCTTGGACATGTAGCCATGTGGTCCCCCCTGTAAGCCTGAGCGGAGCGGCCTTGGCCGGCGTATGTCGCGAATGAATAGCCCGGGGCCCTGGGCGTGGTTCAGTTCCGGGATGGCCACCACAGTAACTACTGCGTGTGTCTCTGTGTCTGCCATATCGTGACCATAGTCCTACACACACGTGCCCGACCACGTTCAACGTCCGTATTCACACTGGAGTCGAGGTGACTACGTCCCAAGCCAACCCGCGCACATCTCGTCAGCGCATGCAGGGTCGTGTCTGCCAGGGCAGCGCCCCCCACCCAGCCACGAGGCCGCCGCCGTGACCGGTGGTGCCTGTGCGATCCTGTGCACCTGCTGCATCCCAGCCCTGGTCCCCAGACAGGTCTGCCGCCCAGCGATGACTGCCCGCCCCTGCGCACCCAGGCCTCAATGCTCACCTGCCGCCACCGGCGTGTTTCCAAGGGGTCCCTCCACGTGCCGGTGCAACCTCCTCAGCCGATCGCTGGATTCCGCGCCACAGGCTCCCAGCACACCCTGCGGCACCGCACCGCGGAGTCATGTGTGTGCTGACTGCTGCCTGCACTTACACTGCGGTCCAGCAGGGCTCACAATTCAAATCGAGTCTTGATTTGCTGGACGCCGTATCGAGGCCAACGCATCATCGCAGGCTGCACACCCGCTCAGCTCTTCAGGTGGGCCTAACTCTGTGCAACGCAAGTCATCGCCACGTGGCGGTAGGCACGTGCCGGACGCAGGCCATCGGGTGCCACTAACTCAGTGCAACGCAAGTCATCGCCACGTGGCGGTAGGCCCGTGCCGGACGCAGGCCATCGGGTGCCACTAACTTTGTGCAACGCAAGTCACGGACCCTTTATGATTGAGTTCTGTGGATGCGGACACCATCATGTCACCTCCGGCAGTGGGGGATGTACTGTGGTGGGCCCCTTTTATTGGCAGGGTCACATGTCCTGTGACGCCTGTGCTGGATGGGTGTGGTGTGGGTGTAAACCAGCCCTCAGGGACTGGCTGTGGCATGCTGACAACTAGACCAGTGACCATCAGATCACTACAGGGAAGACCTGGGACATGTAGCTGTGTCATCACCCCCTGTGAGCATAAGCGGAGTGGGCTGGGCTGGAGTATGCCAGTCCAGCGTAGGGGTGTGAACAATGAGCCCGGGGCTCTGGGCGTGGTTCAGTTCTGGCCTGGACAAGGAAGTAACCAATGCGTGTGTCTCCATTGTAGTGTCTGCACCACTCGGACCGCAATCGGCAATGTTGCACCCTGTGACCCAAGCCCCACAACATGTGCAAAATGGACGTGAGGGGGAATCAGTGACCCTACATTCATCCATGCTGTCATACTTGAAGGATCATAGACATGACACATCTGTGTGAATTTGAATGTTTTATTCACATTCAGTGGAGTGTTGTAGCTGGAGCAGTACAGGGCCATGCACACCCCACTTGACATTGTTGCCCCGTGGAGGGCCAGCCAGAGTCCATTAAGGAAGGACAAATTCATCGGAAGAGGAAGAGTTCAGTCCGCAGTCTGATTGCTGTGTCATTGGTAACCAAACAGAATATGGCAGTCCATGACGAGGT
The DNA here is from genome assembly GCA_963921515.1 of Calotriton arnoldi. Taxonomy (NCBI): domain Eukaryota; kingdom Metazoa; phylum Chordata; class Amphibia; order Caudata; family Salamandridae; genus Calotriton; species Calotriton arnoldi. The sequence continues at coordinate 614,165 of CAWUFW010002774.1, read as the reverse complement.
CCAAGGTGAGTGCCGCAGAGTTTATCGGGGGACAGTGGAAGGTGATGATGCAAAGGGCCGAACCAAGCTGAAACAGGCCATATGGCGGAGATGAATGCTACCGCTTCCTCATTACCACAACGGCAGTCTCATCCACATCATCGTCCTCTGATGTGTGATGTGTCTCACCTGTGGGTGGTGGTGTTTTGGCTGCAGCACTGTGTGGCACTGAGGCCGGAGGTGTATTGTCGGCCGCACTGTGTGGCACTGACACATCAGGTGCCGGAGGTGTAATATCTGCCGCACTGTGGGGCACTGACACATCAGGGGGCGGAGATGTGGATGGTGTAGGAGCAGCAGCATTCATCTGCGCCAGGCCTTGTGGCAGCAATGCCATGATGAGGATCTGCAGGGCATGGAAGATCCCAGCTACATCTCGCTGATGTGCAGCCATGGCAGCCATCCTTTCCGCCTCCATCCGCACCATGTCCTCCATGAGCCTCCGCATGTGTCCCAACTCCCGGCTGAGATCGCTGGAGCCACTCTGACTAGACAGGTGTTCTTGTCTCCGAGTCGTGACTCCAGCGATGTCAGCCAAGGCTCGTTGGAGACCGTTAGGGACTATAAGTGGTCCCTGATGGATGGCATCTAGTTTGGCTGCCATGAGTTCGAACCCCACCCGCACCTGCTCAGCCATCTCCTTCTGGCCCTCCAACACACGGCGTTGAAATGCCATATGTTGGTCGTGGGGATCCTGGCAGACAGCCGGGGTGGTGGGTGCTTCCTGCTGTGTGGTCTGTGCAGGGGGTGGGGTCTCCTCAATGCAGCTGGGCTGCCCTGCTCCTGGCGGTGGGGTGCGGAGGCTGTCCATGAGCTCTTGGAGGGCGTCGGTGTCGAAGGTGGGGCGGTCCTCCTCGTCATCAGTGAGGAGGTGTTCGGTCTGCTCTGCAGGAGGTGATGGTTCTCCCTCTGCAATGTAAAGGGGAGATGCAGTTTAACAGTGTGTTCCATGTATGTTCACGCATTGGCCAAGTTTCCAAACAGACTGCATGACAATGTACATTGTGACTGTTTAGGAGGAACTGCCTATTTGAAGCGGGACAGTGGACATTTGTGCACCATCAGGGATGTGGGGTTGTACTTGTCCATTATCATGTCACAGTTTCCTGCTATACCAAATGTGATTGGCCAGTTTCTACACACAAGTGGCAGCAGTTGTCTCCTCTGTTCTGTTGTGAAAGTGTTGCAGTTTGTACCACATTGTTGTCAATGTTGATGTGCTCTGATTCTTGTGTGTGTACTGCATTGTGGGAGAGTCGCCCCTGCAGCTCAGACTTTGCTTGGCCTTCTCCCTTTCAGGCGGTGTGCCTTTGACTTCTGTGCTTATGCAGTGCTGAGATGTTGCATACTTGGGTAAAATGGGCTCTTGGTGGGAGTTGGGACTCTTGGACATGGTTTGTCCGCAGATGTCTTGTTGCCGTCAGGGGTTGTTTGTGCACGTGGATGTGTCAGTGTGTGACCTGCTCCTTTCCGGATGTGGACCACAATCAGCCACCTTGGTGTCGTGGCGTGCAACATGTCATGATGAGTGGCCTGCAGACATGCTCATTGTCATGCAGTGTCACTTGCATTGTCAGTGGGGCTCACGGATCCGCAGCTTTGCTGGGTTCAGCACATGTGCATGGGTTTGTTGTGAGATTGGTGATGTGTAGGAGGGCCCCCGCTGGGCACATTGTGGACGGGGGACTACTTGCTGTTTCTATGTGTACTGCAGTATGGCAAGGAGATCAGGGACATGATCCAGAGTCATTGTGGTTGTGCAGTGTGCTATACTTCATTGTGCATGTGTGCCATTGTGCCCATCTCACCCCGTCCCCCCAGTCCCTGGTGGTTATCACCCTGTTGCTGTTGTGTCAGGTCATGTTGAGCAGTGTCCGGTCCCCCGACTCCTGCCACCGTCTCCACACTGATGACTGTGGACACCATTTCCTCCATCTCATCCAGCTGCTCCTGTGGCGCAGGACTCCCACCCCCAGTCTGCATTGCTGCTTTGCGGTTGTTTGCGAGTTTCAGCTTGGTTTTGCGCTTCACATCATTCCAGCGCCTCTTGGCCTCATCCATTGTCCTCCTCAGCATTCACCTTGTCCACGATGGACTGCCATATTGCATTTTTTGTTGCCAATGACACAGTGGAGGTGACGAACAGTTGTTGATGGTGTTCTATCACCTCCGTAATCAGGATCCTGTTTTCCTGCGGACTGAACCGCGTCTTCCTCTTCTTCTTCTCCTTGCCCTTCCCTGACCCCGAGGTCCCAGGCTGGTCCTCTGTGGGGTTTGTGGGGTTTGGGTTGTCCTCTGTACTTGCTCCGGCTACCTCCATTGTGCTTCGCAGTTGTTATGGGGTTTTTTTTGCAGCTTTTATGGTGATTTTTCCCGCCCAACGTGGGAATTGCAAGCCTGGCGCTGCTTGTCGCTGATTTTACTATCGCGGTTGGGCCCATCGCAACTTTTATCACGTTCGGGTTTCCTTTTTTATCGCCGTCGCAGTAGTTGTATCGCGGACATTTGAGGCGTTATCGGGAAACTATCACATGTTACCGCCGTGTTGAGAATACGACGTTGACACGGAGTTATTTTCCCGCGATAGACGGCGATATGAAAAATTGCGTTATCCTATTTTGACGATGTTTATCGCACGTTCTTGAGAATATCCCCCAGAATGTTTGCATTCAACATCAGCCTCTGAGAGACATCTTTTGGAGCTTTGTTCACTTTGGTTGTCTTCTTCACTGGAATGACTCATAGGGCATGTCTGATCTTGTAAATTCCTCGTCAAATGAAGCCTTTTAGCGCACATCCCTGATGAGGGTTTTGCGGCTGGAGGTTTACCAATTCCGAAGGTGCCATGATTGACCAAATCTACTTCTATCAGTAGACATTTACTTGAGAGAATTACGTTTTGCCAGCTTCATGTTAAATGTCCCATAAAGGCACTTTCCCCCACATAAGAGCCTAGGTTGAGAGTTTGTTCCATTGACGTCCATTTAAACAGTTAAATGCATTTGTCTTTTCTTTTCTTTTGTTGCTTTTCTGCCCAAATATTGATGGCTAGTAGCTAACCTATTTTAATTTGAGCTCTCTTTTCGATTTTGCATTATTACTTAACTGTATTACTGTTTGATCCTTGTATCCCCAACACTTCCTGAGGGTAAACGTATAACCCTCAGGCCACATTATAAGGGGCTAGACAAAAACTCCTAAATTATGCCTCTGGTTCCCAAGATAAGTATCTCACACTGGAAATCAGATGTTCTGCTTGCTCGGGTTCTTGAGCAGTCATATTCTCCCTTCACGTGACCGTGGCAAACCGCCAGTAACCCTGAGTCCTCTGTAGTGTGCAGACCTGGAGCATGATGATTGACCTTTGCTGAGTTACGCAGCCCACGATCACTCCTGGACAAAGAAGATCTTGTATCCCCAGGCAGCTTGAGTGGTGTGCCAAACTACTTCACAAATGAGAGTACAATTCCACAGTTTGTGTGCTAGTAATTGCTAGGACACTGTAAATACTTGTCATTGTCAAAGCACTCAGGAAGGCCCTCTTGTCACTACAACTCAAAAGAAACCATATCAAGGTTTTAATGCGATTTTCAAGAGTATTAAGCTTTCAGACTCCATGTGCATGCATGACAGATTAGCATCCCTGTAACCTAATTTATCACTGCAGTATTGTTGTGGGCCTGTATTGTACCACAAGATATGCTTCTGCAGCATCATGAGCTAATGTTATCTCTGTTTCCACCTCCTCCACCTCTGGGACCTACCCACTCTTAGACTTCGTCTCTCCAATTACTTGTTATACTGCACAATGACTACACAGCCCAAGGACTATTTCTCTCCTTATATCCCACAGTAATACATCATACATTGCAACGAATCTACAATACCAGTATTGTAGTGTGGGAGCGAAAACTCAATTTCCCCAACCCCCCAATCACATTAGAGAAAATGCTCTTAAAAAAAATACCCGTTCCACAGCCTTGTCAACTGCTATTTAAAAATGGATACATTCACCGTAAGTGTGATGCAAATAGTGTCCTTCCAGTTGTTAATTCCACCTCCTTGTACAGCTGGGGTTCGCCTAATGGCCCCTATTTACACTGACTACTAGCATTGTTTGCAAATTCCAAACAGGTTTTTGTTTCTAAGTTTCATTCCTTGCAATATATATAGGCATAGGGGGATAGCAGCTGATTCCCTCTTCCTTTATTTATCAGGAATGTATAAAAAGGATATACAATAGCAAAAAAGATGTGCAATGTCATAGCTTTGATAAATTCTTCTTATTTCATATACTCACTATTTACACACTAAACCACATTGAATGCAATTATGTCCTGGCATTCCAATCTTGTCTGAAATCACACATTTCCTTTAACAAACCTTGTTTCCCCTTTATAGATTTCAAGGATAATTTATCCAGTCTATAAATTGGCCCCAAGTTCTTTCATATATCAGCTATTGCCCAATGCCTGCATAATAGCGTTTTCCATAGAAAATTATCCTTTTAATTTTGTTTACCTTTTCTAAGCATGTAGGAGTTTCCTTGGACCCCATCTTTAAGCAATCAGACAGTGTTCTTTAAAGAGTAATAATATTCCACTTTAATAGTACCTGTAAACCACAGCATCTGGCTCCTGCTTGGACACAGAACTGTGTGTCACAATCAAAGATAGTGTTTGTGTTTTTTAAAAGCCCTTAATACTGAAAGCCAACAATCCAGCTGTGGTTTACAATGCTTTTTCACTGTGTACTGACCATTCATTGCCTGATAATAAAAACTCTAATTAATAAAATTGGGAGTGAACAAAAACGATGTATTGTTAAAATATCCCCACTGTTGGACCTGGCATCCTTGGCGTGGTTTCCCCAAACATTTTGCCTTCCAGTCCCCTATTTTGCTGACTTTGTTTTTGCTTGCTTTAGGATTCTGCACACTTTACCACTGCTAACCAGTGCGAAAGTGCTTGTGCTCTCTCCCATAAACATGGTGAAATTAACTTATACCCAGTTGGCTCATTTAATTTACTTGTAAGCCACTGTCAAAGTAGTACTACATGTATCCAGGGCCTGTAAATTAAATGCTACTAGTGGACCTGCGACACGTATTGTGCCACCCACTAAAGTATCCCACAAACATGTCTCAAGCCTGCCATTGCAGCCTATGTGAATAGTTTTTAAGCGTTCACCCCAATATCAGATTCAGTAAAAAAACTAATCAAGAAACACTGGGTAATCCTGAACACAGGCAATTTAAAAATCACATTGCCTCTGCGTTTAAACGCAGTTGTAATATAAGAGATGAGATTGTCAAGACACGTCCCATGAAAAAAACAGGAGAATCACAAAAAAGACTCTGAATCTTCCCCTACCCACTGGTCACCAACCATGTGGTGAATGTGGGGCATGTGAACATACAAAAAAATGCACTTCGGTAGAGCTGTGACTCCCGACACCATGGAAATTGAAACATTTCACAAACTGCAATACTAGCAATGTGGTATATGCACTGAAATGCCCGTGTGGACTGTTGTACATAGGCATGACATCAGGCAAGATTAAGGTGCGAATAACGGAACATAGGAGCACAATTAGGTGCAAAAAAGACAACACGAAATTGACAAGGCATTACACCGACACACAGCACACTGAAAATGGATGTAAGCAAGGCACTTCTAACATTCGAACAACGCTGGGTGTTCCACCTATGCACTGACAAACATGGATCAAATTATGAAATCCCATGGGGATCTTTACATAGATAAAAAACTGGTTTGAGAATGAAAAAACAACTATTCCCACCTTTATATAACATCCTAGGGGAAAAGGGGAGTCTATGGTACAGAAATTGGCAGTTCCTGTGTTCTAGATATAACGGAATAAGAGAAATGCAGTCACACTAGTGGTTGGCCGATACATGAGCCAAATTCACTAAGATAAACTATGGAGATAATGCCCTATAATACAAACATGACACAACGTGGTTATCATAACCATGTTCGATTCACTTTTAAGGAGCAGGATGTAATCGGTGTCAGAATATATACATAATCTGTGCCATAAATTAGAAATATCCTCATAATGTATCAGCGTGCACCAACCTATGGACGACATGTCCCAGGAGGCCGCTGAATGAACTTTGAAATGATGGTGAAAACATAGCCCTCTCATTCACACAACTGACCTGGTGCGATTATAACACTGCAGCGTAGGGATAATACGTGTCAGATGACGTAACTAGGCGTGGTGAGAACTATGTGCTAGGTTGGTGCACGAGCGGACAAAAGACATGCTGTTTGTAACCCTCCTACCCCCAACCATGGAGGTCTGATAGGGGGAAGAAAAAACCCGGTACATGCTTTCCTTTCAATAGACAGGAATGGGAGCAACCTGGCACTGTAGCAAATGAGGCCATCAACTGCGATGGAGTCTGAGATCCTTCTCACTCTGTGCCACGGTTTATCTGAGCCTCTCCGACCCTCGGTCTCCAGCATTAGATGGGAACGATTAATCATTTGGAACACTCCCCGTACGGGCGATTCATAAGGAACTGTTTGCCGACATGGAGCTTCCATCAGTTGGCTGTTCGAAGGGGCAGGGTAGGACAAGAAGTGGGTTCTCTACCTTGACGAAGTAAGCGTAAGAATATGATTGTAGATAATAACATCGTATGAAGGCACAAAAGGCTCTCGGTCCTCACAAGAGGAGATGGGCCCGTTTTTAAGCAAAATAACATGTTCTCATTATGCTTATGCCTAACTGGTAAACACATTTATATAACCCTACCACTAGAGTGTGACTACAGGGGAGACCCACCCTGAACAGACCATGTGGTAATTAGCGAAACTAAACGAGGTAACAACAACTTCTGGTGTCCTCACATGTTTCCTACGCCACTTATGCATGTCATGTCAATGAATATAATCTTAGATTTACCTAATCACGTTTGGTGTACTGTCATGTTGTATTAAGATTTTTAAGCACAATTTTTCCAAGGTGTGTACAAACATGTGGCCCCCTAAAGAATGTACTAAATCAGTTTCCTCCATTCATAAGTATATAAATGATGAGCTTTCAGCTCCCTTTCCTTCTCTCTCCCTCCTCCCTTCCCTTCTTCCACTCCTTTTTACTCCCTCAATTCTTTGTATTTCTAGGTTGTTCCTAAACGAAAATATTCCATAAGTGAGAGGTATGTCCTCTCCATATACATATTCTTCTTCTTTGGGTACTCTGCACTGACTGTTTGCAGTATTGGGACTCATACATACAGCCCTGACGAATGCCATAGGCGAAAAGGCCAACGGAAGGCAGAAACATGTTGGCATAAAAATGTACCAGTATACAGAGACACATATCGGTCATTATACCTATATATGACTCCTGTAGTTATGCCTTTAGTAACTTTTTAGTATATCTAGGATTCCACCAGAATAAAGGACATCTTTGTGGTTTATCCTAAGGTATTTTTAACCTGTCAGCTGGATCACGTTACTATCCAGACAAGAGATATCTAAGAACACCCTCAGGTAAGCCCCAGCCCGAGGTCAAGTCCGCCCTGGTAGTAGGTGGCAAATGAAGAATGTCACGTTACGTAAATGAGCCATCCTTGTCCAATTCTTGGAATTGCCTCAAAAACTAGGAGTAAAAATAGGTAGCGATAACGTAGAGATCAATGCATCTCCTCCTCAGGTCTCGCTAAAGGAGCACACTGTGTTAAATATTGGGGTGTCACGCCATCTTTGTGTTTTGATTAGTGAATAAGGACAGGCGTGAACCCACTAATGCCCTATATCTCTCCCCTTGTGTGAAAGCATAGTTTTTAAACTGCCATCTCGACCTAGCAAAATAAACCTTTTGCCCCTAGGGTAGTCCCTGAACAGCCCAGAGGGCAGGGTGAAGTATATATTTAAAAGTTGGATATGTACTTTTAAGTTTTAAATGTCCTGGTAGTGAAAAACTCCTAAATTCATCTACCTCTCCCATGGGATAACATTGGGTTAACTTATTACATTCAATAAGTAATAACTTGCAATTGAGAGCAGGTAGGCATGTCAGGCTTGGTATCTAAAGAATTATAATTCAAGACCTCTTTAATGGTAAAGTCGAATTTTTAATCACAATTCTGAACATGCCACTTTTGAAAAGTTGGCATTTTTGTGCCTGCAGCCTGATCCTGGGTCAGATGTCGAGGTGTATCTGGCAGTTGGTCTTTGTGTATAGTTCCCAGACAGTGGGACAAAGGGAAGATAGGTATTGGCAGGATGGGCCACTCTGAGTTGATGAGGGGGAGGAGCTGCCACCTAACACACTTGCATATCACAAAGGCTATGCCTGATCACTCTCACAAAGGGTTTGACACTGGTTTTTTGTGGTCTTTTGTGACGCAAGGCAAGCTGCGGCCAGGGCAGAGAGTAAGGGGATGCCTGATACCTCACATGGGTGGAAGCCTCAAGATGCTTCCTCCACTTCAAAGTGGGCACCAGGTGTAAATAATCGACCCTTTAACTCAGCTCTTCAGTACACATTTGGACCTGTGGGGAAACTCAGATGAAGGACTGCTGTGCTGATCTACAAGAAGGACTGCCACTCTGTTGCCCTGCTGCCTGAGTAGGACTGGACCTGCAGCTTGAACCCAGGACCACCAAAGCTAGTTGGCTGGCCTGACCAGGACCTCAGGAACAAAAGGCTCCAACCTCCTTGAACCCAGCACCATGATTTAAGGTACGCTTATTCAGTGGGCCCAGCTGGGTCCCTGTAGCCGGCCCGCACTCCATGGCAGTTGGCCTGAACTTGTGACTTTGTCCAAGTCTGGCGCGACCAGATATCCACGGTTGGTGCTTTGTGCTGTATGGAACTATTTCTACTTAAAACAAAAATTGCATGTCTCTGGTTCTACAGATTGGATTTTTGTTGTTTTGGTCTTAAATTATTTGTTACATTTTACTCTATTTTTCTAAATTGGTGTGGGATTTTTCTTGTGCTGTGTTTCACTTTATTACTGTTTGAAGTGCTGCATAAATACTTTACACATTGCCTCTAAGTTAAGCCTGACTGCTCTTGTGCCAAGCTACTAGAGGATTGAACACAGGTTAATTTGTGGTTTGCTTGTGATTTCACCATAACAGGGAATTGTTGTTCCTGCTTGAGAAGGGTTTTACCCTACTCAACCAGTAACCCAATTTCTTACCTCCACATAATGCCATGTAATTTTTAAAAATTGGAAATTTAATGGACAAGAGCAAATTCAACATCATTTTGCATTTATACAAATGTCCTGATTGAAATGGTACCTCACAAATGTGGAGGGCCTATTTTTCAGGACAAGAAAGTCTGAAGAATACAAAGGTAGAAAGCTCAAGAAAGGTGTTTGGAATTAAGTTGATTTTTGGGATGTGGATACCTGCTGTATTTGGGCCCAAGATCAGTCTGCATCTATGAAAAACTGCCAACCCCAGGTATTTCTGAAAACTATACACCTTGGGGAGTCCTGGGTGGTGTGGCTTGGGTAGATGCCACCAATTTTCCTTATTCTGCATGCCCTGCAAATATCAAACTTTGGCTAAAAAAACAGAATTTCTTCACATTTCTGTGGCAGAAAGTTCTGGAATTTGTGATGAACAGCAACAGTCCCACTGCAGAGAGTTCCCAAGCTTCTAATGATAAAAAAGGATTGTGTGGGGGCTTACCATAATGGACAGAAACAGGTCAAAACTGTGACACTGTGAAATCAGTGTACTGTGTATGTACTTACACTAGTTAAAGTTTTGGTCTATGCTGCCTCATGCACTAGGCCAACTGTTGGGACAGGAATGTTCCCTACATGATGTAAAGTCATGATCCCAAAATGCATATATCTGTATGCCCAAAATGCACATATCTGTGATCCTGGTTTTTGATTTTTGGTCATGTCAAACACATAGGCACTGAAAGTAAGGGTGCCGGGGTGCTGCAGCACCCCCTAAAATAACCATGCTTGAGTTCAGAAGGTGAGCGTGCAATAAGGATGCCTTTAAATTTTGTGTTTATCTCATCACATTTGCTGTGTCTTCAAAGACAAAGGCCAAATGTCAGGCTATGTCTTTTGATAAATTGCTGGAAACAGGTGTTTACTTTTATTTCTCTGACTGCAAAGTGAGAGGATTTTGTAAAAGTGTCCTAGGTGACAATCTTCGAGGGTTACAGAAAGTGAAAGGAAAGGGTGTAGGATGGCAGTTTTTTAACATACAACAACATTTAAATACCTGTATATGAACTATATATATAAATCAAGACACTTTACTTGGTGATGTGCAAATGTTAAATATTTGCTGAAAAACAATTACCACACATTATTGTTAGTGCCCCATATAGTTTTGCCAGTAAAACTGCATGTCTATGAAAATTTAGTACCATTTCAACAGAAAATGGGCTGTCTGTAAATGACAGTGCGCTACCTCACCAGTGCTCCAAAATGCACCACGGCTACCTACCACAATCTAACCACTCTCCTGCTGAATGGGTGAGGTACAGATCCGCTACACTTGTTTTTTTGTGTGACACTAGGATTTTTCACAATCCCCACGACTTCAGTGATAGAACATTAATGGCAGCACCCCAGTGACTACTATGCAGTCAAGGGTAGGTGTTGCACTGACAGCCAGCTCCCCAGAGGCACGAGAACATTGCCTGGAGTCCGATCTGAAGGAGAAATTACTGGACTGTCTGATGTGCAAAGACAAAATGCCTGTAAGCAAGGAAAGGAAGTTCCAACCCTGAAGGAGGAGCTGATTGTGGAAGAGACTGCTATAACTGATGTTATTGACCCTGGTGTAGCATCCGTCCAACAGAGACTCACTGGGCACTGAAGGAATCATGGTAATGCTGGACCAGGCAGTGCGATCTTCATCACTTTTCTCCATCATAGCTTCCAAGACACTTGGAGTTGTGTGCCCGAGGCCCCCAGCTCCGATATCCTGGGCTCATTTGCTGTGTAAAGATTTGTATAGAAGGTGGTGAATACCTGTTCAATGGCTGTTGTCATGGTGTGTGTCATACCGGATTCTGAGCAAATAGAAGTTATGTGACTACACACTGCTTGAGCTCTCAGTTACAGGCCAAGATTCTGCCTGCCTTGTCCCCACTTTATAATATCTCTGCTAGACTAGGAGCAACGCATATTCTGCCTATACCATGTCGAGTGCTTCAACTATGAGTGAGCCGTATGCAGGGTCCGCCACACCTTTGATGTCCCCCTCTGTTTATGCTCCCCTTCCAACCTATGGACTTGGTCTTCTAACTACATGCACCTAATAGCCTGATCCTTGTTGGAAGCTGCTATAGCAATAATGGAGCTTCTTATGGTGGCTTTGAGTGCTTCCCATACCGTGCAGAGGTCCATTCTCTCCCGATTGTTCTCCTGTGTGTAGTATATTATGGCTTGTTTAATGAACTGTTTAGTGTCCTCACGATGGAGGAGAGTATTCCGTAGGTGCCACCCAGACCCCCAGTGTTTTTGCAATTGCGGGATGTAAATGATATCCCACGTTGGGGCACGGTCCGACAGGGTAATCGTCCCAATCTTGGCTTTGGTCAAGGTATGCAATACCGCGTCCATCCCGAACAGGTGTCCAGCCTGGCATACATCTTGTGTGCCACCAAGTAATGTGTGTAGTCATGTTCCTGAGGGTAGAGGTGTCACAACATGTCAGTCAACCCCACCTCCCTCAACCATGCCCGACCCTCCAGAAACCATTTGCCTGCCTGTCTTTTCCTCTGTGCAAATCTGTCTAGTTCATTATTCATTAGCAGGTTAAAGCCACCCCCTATTATTATGTCACTGTCTTGCGTCTGAATGACATGAATGAGGTCAAGCACAGGAAGGGTTCTTGATCGGCATTCGGGCTTTATACCAAAGCTACTGTTAAGGTGAAAAACCCCTGGGAGAGTTTGAGTGCTAGTGCTCTGTCTTTGATGTCCACCTCTATGGAGTTCATGCTCCCCCTAAAAGACTGCAACAGGAGTATCATCACTCCAGCCATTTTAGTTGCATCTCAAGAGAAATACTGCTGCAGGAACCACCTAGTAAGCATCCTATGCCAGTCTTTAGCCATTAGGTGTGTTTCTTGAAGTAAGCATATGTGACTACCTGAATCTATGAGGCATGATACTAATGTCCCTCTCTTCTCTGCATCATTAAGGCACCAAACATTCAGACTCAGTATTTTGAGATCAAGCATACAGGCTGGTGTAGTTGCTCGTGGGTATGTGGATGGTATTGATTCGCTCGGTGTATCCTACACCTCCTAACCTTCTCTTGTGTGTGTGACCTGGCTGCAAAGTTACTGATGGGACGGGGATGCCGCCTCCCCGCACTATGTCACCCCCTTCCCCATTAAACCAAAAACAGACCCCCCCCTCCCCCCGCCGTTCCCCAGACAATCTTACACCGGTAGGCCAACGGGCTGAATACAACCTCTTGACTTCGTAGTGCATAATTGTCCATCTCCACCTCATACAGATTGTCCTGGTCCTGTTCCCTCCATCCCGACCTGGAGATGACGTCTCATTCCGGACCCAATGGCCATTTGCATTACATTTCATTAGTCGCCATGTCAGCATGTGGTTTTTCAAGCTCAGGCTGAGACAACAATTCTTGAAGTGGGCTTTTCCTATTCGGCGGTAAAATTGCATTTATTCCATGTATGTGCCAAATTATTCCCTTGGATGGAAATCCTTAAATAGCAAAGATTTTCCATTGGTGACCCAAATTGTACCTCACAATGTTGCATGTGATTTTAACACTACTACTTCGCTGTTTTCGTGACGTTCTTTAGAAGTGAATCCCAAAAACTCATTACACTTATTTATCCACTGCCATAATGTGGTTACCACAAGTTGTAGCACTGGCCCATAAGTTCTTCCAGTCCTCAAGGCAGGATGGTGAAGGTGAAGTAATAATTCCCAGTAAAGTGCAACTCCTCTGTGGAAGGGCATTTCAGCTTTCAAAAACGTAATTGCTTAAAACTCATATTTCACAGCTTGCTCCAGATAAAAGTTTCAGCGACCCCCAGAAACTGTCTACAGCAGTAGTGGGGCACATCTCTACAGGCAGAGATTTGGTAGGAGATCCATGACTAAGAGTCATAACAAGGACATATTAATGAGCTAACTGAATAGCAGTAGGGATCCAGATCACAGGTGGGTGGGACCAACACATCCAAAAAGTTAGATGTGAGGAAAGCATAAGACTTTCCCTTAGATAGAGATGTCTTGAGTTTTAGGGCTTGCAAACGACTTCACCATTAGTTCACCACTAGTGTTTTTGCACAATACAAGGCATTGTGTGTTAATGTAAGTACATTAAACTTGGGCCTAGACTGCACTGAAAATTAGTGCAATTTTCTCCACCTCCAGACCTCAAGATAGAAAGATGAACGACTGCTTTTTACGCTGCGACCGCGGTGCCCATTTCTCCCTTCTCGAAAGAACTGCACATGATCTTTTAAACTTCCGCATGTGGGATGCTTTGCTGGGAGAGAATAGGTGAAATGTGGCACAGACAGACTTCCTCCGAGGTCATTAACTGATCAAGCTGGCAGTGGCCCTCCATGTTTGCCATGGACCAGTAGTGACTTCATGACCTCCTCTTACCCAGCATTTCATGGGCCAGCCTTTCCCAATCCAGGATGGCCTCCATTTGTTTTCTCTTTTTTACTGCCTTCCAATTGGAGGAGGCATGATGAGATACTTCCTGTTCCTCTCCTATAAAAGGAAAACACTTTCCTGAGCTGCAATACATTTGGAAGTGTATTTTATTATTGTGTTCTTTGCCTTTCGTCTCCGTTTTTGCCACAAGGTTTCCCCCCCTTCGGCTTTAGTATTTCCTAGGGATCTTCACCTTCTCCTGGGCTCCAGCCCGTATGCAGCCTTCCACTCCACTCCACCTTGAAGGCTCCTTGTCATCGACTTGCAAGAGGTTTTTGCCTTTGACTTTTTTCCTTCTTTCAGGCTCTCTCTGATAGACACTAGTTTCTGGGTGCATTCCCTTACACCAGCGTCATCATGGCTCTGGGAGACGAAGACTAAAATACTGAAGGAGACTCAACACCCAGCCCTTGAAAATATTTTCCAATTAATTGCTTCTCCTTCATCTTGAACCCTATGAGCTGTCTGAAACTCAGTAGTCTCAGAAGTCACACTTTACAGCTGGATGCAAATCATAGGAGAACAAAGGCTCCAGAGTCGCCAAGAGTCAGCCTACAGCGATACTGGGACACATCCCTTCAGGCTAGAGTTACAACAACCCTCATGTGGGCAGGGAAGCCTCACAGGTCACACTTGTCCTTTGTCAGAGGGGTCTCATCTAAGCAAGAGTCAGCTTGAGCAATAAACCCACTATGCTGCACTGTATAGGAAAATTCACAATCCCTACTGAACAACAGACAGAATGCCTGCTGTGGGTAACTGAGAGGCAGTCTCCAGAATGGTCCCAGAAAGGGAAACGACAGTATGAGATCTGTTCATCGCTCATGCCCAGTATATCTTCTTTCACGTAATGCCAGAAAGTTAGGAAGGCAGATGCGTCTCAGCAGAACTCATCTACAATCCTTTATTGGAGTTCCTTTCCAGCTCAGGCATTTAATTATGCCTTTAACCACCTCCTTCATATACACAGTTCATCTACCATTTTCTTTAGAGGTTCACCTGCTGCTGCTTACATATTGACACACTTCGGAAGTTTTGCAGTTGTAAATTATACTTTTGACTGCATAGTTTGAATTTTAGTAATAGGAAAAGGATTATGAGTAAGGTCTTAAATCTTTGTACTAGATTGAGGGTATAGTCAAACATTGCCCTAAACCAAAGATACAGTAACATTTTACCCATAATATTTGCAAGGGAAAGCAACCAAATGAATTGCTACACATTTGTCTCCCTCAAGACACTTACCACAAGACACCTATTGTCCAATGACTCCCTACGCTATGTGCTGCAAGTGAATCAGATAGAAACTGTTTGACAGAGGTCAACTGGAATTTCCAACATGCTCTGAAGAGCAGAAATGTAATTACTTAAATTACTAGTTTTTAACCCAATCTAGTAAATGTTGAACATTTTCCTGGATGTCTAAGATCTCACTTATTCCTATTGTGAGAAATTGGGTTGTTGGTTGACTGGGATGTGAGCCCTAGTCAAGCAACAGTCACAATCCCTTGCAGGGTGAACAACAAACAGTCACTAAATTAGCCTGTGCTTAGCCCTGGGTAGCTTGGCACACAAGCAGTCAGGCTTAACTTAGAAGCAATGTGTAAAGTATTTATGCAGCACATAAACAGTAATCAAACACAAGAAAAATCCCAAACCAATCTAGAAAAATAGATTATGCTTAAAAAATGTATTTGACACCAAACCAACGTAAGTTGAATGAGTACAACCAGAGATATTGATTTTATAGATTTAAGTGAAAATATCACCAAAAACACAATGCACCAACAAGAGATATCTGGTTGTGCTGGACCTAGACAAAGCCCAAAGTTTAGGCCAACCGCAATGGAGCATGGGCCGGCTACAGGGACCTGGCTTGGGCCACTGAGCAAAAGTACCTTAGTCTGGGTTGCGTCGGCCTCGAGGATCCAGTTGACAATGAGGATGCAGAGAGCAGACAAGGTGATGCGCCGGTGTCGATCGAAGAAGTGGCAATGATGCGCTGGTCCTGGTCATGCAGCAGCGACAATGCATCTGCTTTGATGAGTGGGTTGTTGTGATGCTGAGTTTCAGCATCGTCATCAAGGCTGTCGCCAACGGGGGTCTGGGGACCGTGTTAAAAGTAGAGCGTCACGCAGTTGTGATTCTGAAGGCATTGCGGCATCTCCGAGCCACACAACAGCAGCGATGCACTGATTCTGATCCACGTAACAGGGGCGACGCATTGGTTCTGATCGGCGAAGTAGTGGTGATGCATCGCTGCTGACCCATACAGTGGTGGCAATGTGCCAGTTCTGTTCTCCACAGTGGTGGAGATGCGTCGGTTGTGTTAGAGAAAGCACCCTAGGCCCACTCCCAAGGGTCCAGGACTGGGGTGGGACCACTTGGCAGGGCAGACTCACAGATAGCAGAGTCCAGGTGCAGAAGCAGGATAATTGGAAGTCTCTTTTGTCCCTGAGACTTCAGATAAGGAAGCCAGCCAACTAGCCCTTGGAGTCACTCTGGGTTCTCGGGACAAGTGATGCAGGTCCAGTACTTCCCACCCATGCAAGGAGGGCAGCAGGTCAGCACAGCAAAGCAGCAGTTCGTTCAGAGCAGCAGTCCGGCAGAGTGACAGTCCTTCGGCAACACAGCAGTCCTTCTTCCTGGCAGAGTATCCACAGGTTCAGAAGTGTACTGAAATGGTAGATCTGAGGTCCAGTTCTTATACCCAGTGGTGCCTTTGATGTGGGGTAGACTTCAAAGAAGGGTCTTTGAAGAGCACAGAGGTCCTCCCTTCCTGCCCTGGCTCCAGAATCACTACAGGGGGTATACAGCCCTTTGTGTGGGGGCAGGACACAGCCTATCCAGGTGTAAGTGTGAGCTGTGCCCAGCTCCTCCCTCCCATCTTTCCAGGATGGCCCATCACGTCACACCTAAGCTCCCATTGTGTGTGACTGTCTAGGGGGAATACACAAAGCCCAGCTGTCACCCAACCCAGACATGCAATCAGAGACAGGCTGCAGGTACACAGAGCTCAGAGCAGGAAAATGCCAACCTTCTAAAAGTGTATCAGAAGGAGTGGGGAAACCCAATGTACCCTTGGAGGCTTGGGGGATAAAGCTAAAAATAAGTAGAAGGTTGTCTGCAAGGGATTTTGTTTCTAAACTTAGTTCAAAGATTTTATCTAGGAAGATTATTTACTGTTTAACCCTAATTAGTGGTGAACTAATGATTAATCAAACATTAAGATGGAGGAAAAGTAATTTTTACGGGCGGACATTTGTCTTAAAACCATGAATTAGGTAACACGGGGCAGACTTTTCTTCGAAAAACATATATTTAATATATACACAAATAAGAACAAGGAAATACAAATAGAATCAACCAAACATAGTTCTAGAGGTATCACAAATTGGCCTGCAAAGAATCTATGTATACATCTATTCCATAAATTAACAAAGGAAAACGATCTGACAAAACAGAAAACGGTTCCTTAAGATCAACAAATGTGTGAAGAAATAGACGTTGCAGTCGACGTTTCGTCTACTACGACTAGCTTGTAAATGCTTAATTAGTTTGGACCATGCAATGTCCTATGCTTGCGTACAATCTGCGGTTCCCGTCAGTGTGTTTCAGATCCACACTGACGGGAACCGCAGATTGTGCGCAAGCATAGGACATTGTTCAGGAGTTAATCATACCGGACAAAGTTACCGTGGCCGTTAGCTGTTGCAAGCATGGTCCAAACGAATTAAGCATTTACAAGCTAGTCGTAGTAGACATTCTCTAGACCGGACGTCGTACGCGTCCAAACACCTTGATGCCTCTGAGTCCATTTCCTTACAAAGAAATTCCATAAGGATACTGTTTGGTTTCACAATCAACCCCACGTCCTGAAGATGGTCTGACGGTCTTATTGCCAACACAGACCGAAATGTCGACTGCAACGTCTATTTCTTCACACATTTGTTGATCTTAAGGAACCGTTTTAACCTTCTAAAAGTGGCATTTTCAAAATTGTAATGATAAATTAAATGTTGCCTTTAAAGAGGATTTATCATTAAAATTACACTGGTACTAAACATGACAGATCCACCTCCTCTAAATTAAAGCTCATTAACGGTAATAAGGACTCCCCAGTGTTATCCTATGAGAGGGGTAGGCCTCACAGCAGTGAAAAACGAATTTGGAAGTTTTTCACTACCAGGTCATGTAAAACCTAAAAGCACATGTCCGTTTTGGGGGGCGTGGCCTTACAAGATGGCCAACTAGACGTGCCTCCGGAGAGCTCCCATTCTGCGAAATCCTGCCACCTCTGAAGAGTACCACCCGTCAATTTACGTGAGGGTATGTTGAGGAACGTCCTGAATCCCGTCCTGAATCTAGAAGGTGGCCTGTAAACAAGAATTAAACAGAAAACTTGCCATCGGGTGGGGACCGGCCGTAGCAGCGACGGCAGATCGTAAAGGAGGCCGGGAGCAGTGCGGACATCAGATTGCACTGTCCGAGGGAGAAAAACCCCGGCTCTGACCTAAAAGTCCTCACCGGCTGCACAGCGGCAGGTGATGTCTGCCTCTACATTGCGAGGTGAATAAACAGAAAGCAATAAAGGAAAAGACTTGAGGGCCCGGGGATGAGGCCGACGGATGAGGGGCCTAGAGATCAGCAGCGAGAGGCGGCGTTGCAATACTGGCAGTAGCGGCTCATCCGGACCAATCTTCCTGACGCCCGGCGGGCCCTAATTGTAAAGGCGAGAGCTGTAATCGAGAGAGGTGGCTTGTAGAGACCTGCGGATGACCGCGACATGGGCAGCCACGAAACCATGAGGGAGAAAGCTGCACAGGCTAAGAGGTAAGCGGAAGCCGCTGGTGTCCCACTGTGATCTGCGGCAGAGGCCTGCCAGGGGCAGAGGGACGTGTGTCAAGATCTTGCCTGACCATATTGGCTGCCCTGGGTAGCGGGCCCCAGCGGGGAAGACAACTATAGTTCACTGAGGCTCCCTGGGACTACGGATGAGCCCTGGTCGATGTTATTGACCAAGACCCAGAGTGAATTTGAATGGGACTCGGTGGAAAAAGCTACATCCCGCATGGAGTTTGCTGGAAGATTCAGGAGAGGCGACCCGTGACCGGGATTGGGGGCCCCAGCTACCATCTATCGGGGTCCAGGCATTGGAGGTGGGCCCGAGCTTCAGCCCTGCTTATCCTGGCTGCTGAGTGGGGCTACATAGGCAGCTCTCCGTCCACTGAGTACTGGTTTCATAGTTACAGGTCTCTGGAGGGTCCGCGCCTAGTGATCTGTGAAGGAAGTCGTTGGTGCATAGTGCTTGGAACCCCCGAGTGACTAGGGGAGCTCCCGGTCGGTGGCGACTGTTGCAAACCCCTAGCAATCAGCATTATTGAAGACAACTACGAGTTCTTGTTATTGGGGCTCGTCGGAGTGGAATCATCATCATGGGGAAAGATAAACCAGCACGGGGGGCCCAATCCAACAAAATAGTGCAGGACACTGTGTCAGGGAGCGGTCCTCAGGAGGGGAACCAGGACCCTGCCCCACCCCGGGAGCGTGGAGAGCAACCACAGGGTACACCAAAAATCCTTGAAGCGATAAAAGGATCCCGAATCGCACTTGAAATTAAAATGGACACAATGTCCATGGGTATCAACTATCGACACCTGGACCTCAGGAGGGGGGGTGGAAAGGGTCACGTTGACGGAGGAAGTAGTGGTTGCACTCATCTCAACACCGCAGGAGCTACAAGTAACAGTGGCAGACCTGAAACACAGGAGGATTCAGACGATCGCTTCCAGGCGGAACAATCTAAGATTTCTGGGTTTCCCGGAGCACACCAACAATCCCTTGACTGAACTATTCCTGGAGGACTGGATAACTACAAAGATGACTAAGTTATGCCTCTCTAAATTCTTTACGATAGAACGAGCGCATAGATCCCTTGGGCCGGCACCACGACCGGGAGCGCAGCTGAGAACAATAATAGCTCGATTGTTCAATCACCGAGACAGAGACATCATCCTGCAATATGTTAGGTCGCATGGCCCCCCGCTATACGAAGGAACAGCAATCCAAATATACCCAGACTACACTAAAAGAGTGCAGGACCTCGCAAGAGTTTCCTCTCCATCAAACCCATGATGAGAGACCACAATATCAAATATAGCCTAATCTTTCAAGCCCGCCTACGCATCCATTATGAGGGCATGGCCCACTTCTTCGAGTTTCCACAGGAAGCTACAGACTGGATGTACTGCCTTGGGCTGGGCAGGGGGGAACATTTCAAGGAGTGGTGCAGACAGCGATGCAAGGGTACTCAGCAACAGGACAGCCACGGGGGATGAACCCCTGACAGAGTGGGACTCCTCAGCCATAAACGTTGGAACGGATCCTAGTAGCGGAAGATGGAACCCTGAGGACTGAGAGGCTCCCACTTGAAACACAGAATCACTTTGCTCCTCTGAGCCAGCTGTCCGAGCCCACGGAACAGGAGATGTCAATGGGATGAGAATATCCGTGAACAGTCCTTTAACCAGAAGCTTCTGGATCTCAGGTAAAGCCGGACTCGCACAGGGGGCTCTGGAAAGTAGGTTGAACTTTAAAGAAGCCATGGCCAGAGCAGATTTTGAGGAATGTTTAAGACAATCACAGGGCAGAAAAACTAATGTCTAATATGCTTGGGGATGACAGGTGACCCTGGTCAGAAAGCTCCGGGGGAAATTTATGTAACAAAGCACTCATCATATAGTAAATAAATGGTGTTGTCACCATATACAATGTTGTACAATAAACACAATAAGAGAACAGGAGTCAAAAATGTTTCAATGAAGCTTGTATTAGAATCCAGAAAAAAACAGCCGACACGTGTTTCGTCACATAAGTGACTTCTTTAACGCTAATAAATTGGTAATGTAGTCACGATCCTGTAGATCAACAAGCGTAAGTCGAGCCAATATCTATGAAACCAGAGCCTGAGTTAGGTATATCATCCAACATTTCGTCAAAGGTATCCAACTGTTCCAAACCGCAGAGGACCAAATTTCCAACTGGTCAATACTCAAAGAACGCTGTCAGCGAAAAATTGTTATCCCATTGCAGCCAAGGTAAGTCGACCAGATAAGTCTCCTTAAAGGTATCCAACTTTTCCAAGTGTAGTGGACCGAGTGTATTCGGGTCGCTATACCAACCAGTATAGTCCTGAGAAACTGAATGTATGTCTTGTTGATATATTTAATGGTTAGTACCGCCAAGAAGCGCCTTGATAAACTCCCTCTGTCCCGCGTACCATGTCCAAATGTGGTTCTCCTCGTATCGCAAGTGTTACCTTAGAAAGCTCTGGAGGCCCAGGCCTCTGGGGATCACTGAGCTCTTGTTTGGGGGCTCGCAACGACTGGAGTCCGGGGTTCTCGGTCAGAGTATACATCCTCATAGGAAGTGTTGTATTGTGTTAAGTTCTATTTTGATTATTAAAAAAGGGTATCTGAGGTGGGGTTTTCAACAACTCTCTTGACAGATGTTTGAGCAAGAGGGTTCTAGGGGCCAATGCCTGTGGGTGGGGGCTTGTTGGGGAAGGGTTATTCCAGGTTTTTGGAGACAAGTTTTCCAGTGTTGACACAGCTGAGAATGTTGTATTCTGAGATGCATATTATCTCCTACATTGTTCATATTATGTGTTTAAATGGGGAGCTTTAACGCAGGGTTGCACAGCAGTAACTGACACTGGAAGGAGTCAGAATTCAAGTAGCAGGAACCTTTACTCCGCGATATGCCTGGGGAGACCAGAGGGACATCTTATAAGTTTATAACCTGGAATGTGAGAGGGCTGAACAACCCAACAAAGCGTAACCGAGTGATCACCTATCTTAGACGCTATGAGGTCGCAATAGCCTTCCTCCAGGAGATGCACTTGTGGGGAGACTGTCTTAAAGCCCTTCAGAGATGATAGCGGGGTAAGATATTTGCTACATCATATTTTGGATGTGCACGGGGAGCCATGATATGGATAGCCCTCGGGATCCCGTTTCAAGCCCTTAAGGTGATTAGGGACGTAGAAGGTAGATATGTAATCCTAGAGGGAACATTAGATGCACACACCCTTTGCCTCATCAATATATATGCCCCAAATATTGATGACGGGGATTTTATGGGCTCGGTTCTCCGGGCCACACAGATAACACTGAACATGGAGATTTTCATGGCTGGCCACTTTAATTGTGTGTTGTGCGGGGAGGTGGACAGGTCCCCCCCACCCCAAGCTAGGTGTTAAACCACATGCAACAGCAGCGCTAAAGCAGGTACAGAACAGTTTAGGCTTGATTGATATATGGCGCCAACATCACTCACAGACTCGTACATATTCCTGTTACACTCAGGCCACTGCCACTTATAGACGGTTGGATTTTTTTTTTATACAAATGACAGCTGCACATCGGCTCTGTGACGTACAGTACCTGGCCCGATATATCTCGGACCACTCCCCATTGCTGATATCATACTCCATTGCTAGACGGCCCCCAAGGGTCCCTTTATGGAGACTAAACACAGAAACTTTGACTGATCCAGTGTTTCGGGACACTCTAACTACGTTGCTGACCCAATATATATTTCAATGAGAATTGGAAGACAGCCGGCAGCAGAGCCTTAGAATGGGATGCGATGAAGGTCGTTATCTGAGGAAGATGTCTGACGACTGCCGTGGGGGTCCGTCGCACACTAGAGCAAGACCTAACTAAACAGGAGAAGACCCGTGAGGAATTGGAAAAAGATTTGTCCGAGGATGCATCAGTTAGACAGGCCTGGGATTGGCAAAGGCACAAACTTTGTGAACTATGGGACCAGTTAGAAAAATACGACAGGAAAAAAGGTAGGCAGCACTGGTATATGGAAGGAGCGAAAGCGGGTAGATTGTTAGCAAGGTTGATTAGCGCAGAGTCAGCCCCGCATCCTATCTTTACCGTTATGATCCGCGGAGGCCACGTGGTCTCTTTACAGCAGGCCATTAACACAAAGTTTGCAACTCATCTTCGTGAAGTGTATGTGGCGCCACGGCTGCCCGGGAGCTGTGGGGGGGATATTATATTAGACTATTTAAATTACTTACCATTGCCGGTCATATCGCGAGAAGATAGACTATTACTGGGGGGCCCCATTAATAAGCAAGAGCTGCAGGAAGCCTTACGGTCGATGGCCACGGCGAAAGCGCCAGGAGGGGATGGCCTACCATCCAAATTCTATAAGAATTTCGCCGATATTCTAATAGATAGGTTGATACAGGTGTTGGCTGAAGCATACGAGCGACGAGAACTCCCCCGTTCCATGTGTGAAGCCCTGATTTCCATTACACCGAAACCTGGAAAAGACCCTCTTGACCCGGGGTCCTATCACCCCATATCGATGCTGAACGTGGATCATAAGCACCTTATTCATGTGTTAGCGGCACGCCTTCTTCCCCACTTTATGCGTCTGATCCACGCTGATGAGTCTGGATTTATTCCACACAGGAATGCCCATGTAATCTGAGGCGATTGGCCCACGTTATGACTGCCCCAGTAATCCAGGAGGGCAACTTTGCTCTTGCCTTTTTAGATATCGAACAAGCTTTTGACTCCCTTAATTGGGAGTATGTACTGTCAGTCTTAGCCAAGGCAGGACTGGGAACCCGCTACATAAATTGGGTTAAGTTGTTATACACAAACCCAAGAGCGAGAGTCCGCACGGGTGGTTATGTCTCAGAAGAAATAATCCTCCAACAAGGGAGGAGACAGGGGTGCCCTTTTTCCCCCCTGCTTTTTGCCATCACAATCGAACCCCTGGCTTGTAAACTCTGGCAAGCTTTCAGGGGATGGGGAATGCCTGTGGGCAATACCGAACACATTATCTCCTTTAACACGGACGATGCCCTGTTCTACCTCCAACAACCTAACATACCAGTCCCGATCCTTCTGAACGCAATGCAGGAATACTTGGAGCTCTCGGAGCTTGTGGTAACTGTTTCAAAATCAGTTTTGATTCCGTTGGGCTTCTTGGCTGGTCAACCGGAGGAACTTTTGCCAGAGCCGGGCCTTTCATGGAAGGTCGACAATGTTAAATACTTGGGAGTTAATATCGCCCGTCATGAGAAACAATTCTTTGACCTGCATATGGGGCGGGGGTTCTGGCAGGCCTGAGGCCTTCTATACAGTTTGGGAACACCTTGCACTTACCTTTAATGGGGAAGACAGCGTTATTGAAAATGGTGGTACTCGCCCGGTGTCTTTATGTTATGCAAGATACCTTTTATGTGCTTAATAGAACGGTGTCCGAGCTAGACAAGTTGATGACAACACTTCCCTGGCAGGGTAAGAGATGTAGAGTGAGCCTATCTACTCTGAAATGGGAATGGGAAACAGGAGGCATGGAGGTCACAGATTTCAAACTATACTACTTTGCTGTGCAACTACAACATGCAGTACACTGGTTGGATGGGGAATCAAATTGAGAGCGATCATTGCTAGAGGGTTCCCATACAGGGTATCAATCGGAGAACTTTTGATGAAAGATGTTAGGATACCCCCGGAACTACCCCATGTGATCCACCACATGGGAAAAATCTGGGAGAGAGTGGTCAGATATGTCCTTCGAAGAGCGCCCTATGCCCCAGAAATACATATATGACTGCTAGTTTCCTTTGCATAAATTGCACATGCTATGATGATTGGCAGGAGGGTGGCTGCATAATGATAACCGACCTTTACCCTGGACACAGGTTAATTTCCTTGTAGGAGGCCCAAGAACCGTTCGACCTAGGGGCGGGCCAATTCCTGCAGTATACAAAGATAGCTGCACCGGCTAGACAACTATGGCCCTTGTTTCCGGAAGTACCGGAACATACTCGCACTTTGGTTACATTGCTATCAATGGCAGGGGGGTCATAAACTAAGTACACATTTATATTGTGCATTGCGCTCCGACAAACGACAGCAACCCCTCCCAATAGAAACAGCCTGGCAACGGCATATTGAGGACCCAGTGACTCAGCTGGAGTGGCTCAGGATACATGAGGAGTTAAAAAAAAGTGGCGGTGTGCGCCCGTTTTAAGCCAATACAATATAATTTTATACACATGACCTGCCTCTCCCCCAAACGCCTACCCAGTATATATCCATCTAGGGACCCGACTTGCCTGAGATGTCGCACGGAGCCCACAGATTTTCTACACATAAGTTGGCATTGCCCAATGATACAGGGCTTTTGGTCAGAGGTTTTAGTTCAACTACAGGAGGCCACTGGCTGGGTGATTCCTCAGACAATACGCGTGTTTCTGCTGGGTCTTCTTCCAGAAAACCCAAAAAGGAGGCTCAGTAGATGGTACACTATTCTAGGCCTCCTTATAGCAAAAAGGAGAATTGCAGTCCACTGGATAAGTCCTCAGGCTCCAACGAGGACGGCTTGGGAAACTGATGTGGTGGAGTGGGCGATGTGTCGGTGTCAATGCGACACATGCCTTTGAAGTGGGACAGACTTCAAAGAAGGGTCTTTGAAGTGCACAGAGGTTCTCCCTTCCTACCCTGGCTCCACACTCACTACAGGGGAGTATGCAGCCCTTTGTGTGGGGACAGGACACATCCTATTCAGGTGTAAGTGTGAGGCGTTGCCCAGCTTCTCCCAACCATCCTCCTAGGATGATCCATCCAGTCACACCTAAGCTCTCATTATGTGTGGCTGTCTAGAGGGCATACACAAAGCCCAGCTGTCACCCAACCCAGACATGCAATCAGAGACAGGCTGCAGGCACACATGGCTAAAAGTAGGAAAATGCCAACTTTCTAAAAGTAAAAAAAACAATTGATGGACAGAATGCAGAATAATGTCATACATTCGCCCCAGTACAGAGATCTGAGCCTAAATCCATGTTTTTTTTGCTCCCCATGCCATTCCAGTTTGAACGCAGCCATATGCAAATCAGTCTTGACCCTGCGCCCAATGAGAACAGTTCAGCCCGAACTGCCAGGCCAGGTCCTCCCTGGACTGGAAACAAGCATCCTAGGCCCGGCTTCAGGGTTTCACCCCTCATCAGCCAGGATAGCTTAAATCCAGTGGCATGGAGAGCACGGGACCCATGTCTGGGCATACCCGTCCCACTCTGTGTGACAAATGCAAAAAGAACAATTGATGGACAGAATGCAGAACAATGTCATACATTCACTCCATTACAGAGATCTGGGCCTAAATCCATCATTTTTTTTCTCCCCATGCCATTCCGGTTTGAACCCAGTCATATGCAAATCAGTCTTGACCCTGCACCGAATGGGAACAGTCCAGCCCGAACTGCCAGGCCAGGTCCTTCCTGGACTGGAAACAAGCATCCAAGGACCGGTTTCAAGGTTTCACCCCTCATCACCCAGGATAGCTTGAAACCAGTGGCATGGAGAGCGCGGGACCCACGTCTGGGCATACCCATCCCACTCGGGGTGACAAATGCAAAAGGAAAAATTGATGGACAGAATGCAGAACAATGTCATACATTCACTCCAGTACAGAGATCTGGGCCTAAATCCATCATTTTTTTGCTCCCCATGCCTTTCCAGTTTGAACCCAAAAATATGCAAATCAGTCTTGACCCTGCACCCAATGGGAACAGTCCAGCCCGAACTGCCAGGCTAGGTCCTCCCTGGACTGGAAACAAGCATCCTAGGACCGGTTTCAGGGTTTCACCCCTCATCAGCCAGGATAGCTTGAATCCAGTGGCATGGAGAGCACGGGACCCACGTCTGGACATACCCGTCCCACTCGGGCTGACAAATGCAAAAAGAAAAATTGATGGACAGAATGCAGAACAATGTCATACATTCACTCCAGTAAAGAGATCTGGGCCTAAATCCATCGTTTTTTTGCTCCCCATGCCTTTCCAGTTCGAACCCAAAAATATGCGAATCAGTCTTGACCCTGCGCCCAATGGGAACAGTCCAGCCCGAACTGCCAGGCCAGGTCCTCCCTGGACCGGAAACAAGCATCCTAGGACTGGTTTCAGGGTTTCACCCCTCATCAGCCAGGATAGCTTGAATCCAGTGGCATGGAGAGCACGGGACCCACGTCTGGGCATACCCATCTCATCCCAGGATGATTGTTTCAGGTCCACGGAAGACCTGGCTTGGCAGTTCTGTCTGGACTGTTCCCATGAGGCACAGCGTCAAGACTGATTTGCATATGGCTGGGTCTGAACTGGGGTGGTGAAGTGAACTAAAGAACGATGATGGTTTCAACCCAGATCTGTGACTGGGGGTGAGTGTCTAAAAAGTTTCAGCACTCCATCCATCATCTCCTTGTGCTAACTTTCTAAAAGTGGCATTTTCAAAATTGTAATGATAAATTTGACTTTGCTATTAAAGAGTATTTATCATTAAAACTTCATAGGTATCAAACATGACAGATCCACCTCCTCTCAAGTAGGAATTACACCTAATTAAAGGTGATAAGGAATTCCCAATGTTATTTTATGAGAGGGCTAGACCTCACATATGGGCTACCTAGGGCCTATCTTAAGGGTGATTTGTATGTAATAAAAGGGGAGTTTAAGGCTTGGCAAGGGGTTTTAAATGCCAAGTCGATATGTCAGTGTGACACTGCCTTCAGGCTTCAATGGCAGGCCTGGTACAAGTTTTAGAGTGCTACTTAGGTGGTTGGAACAAAAAGTGCTGCAGCTCCACTGGTAGTATTTCATTTATAGGCTCTGGGTATGTGGTATACTACTCTACAAGGGACTTACAAGTAAATTAAATTGTCTGAATAGGTATGTGACAATCAAACCAGGTTTAGGGGAGTGAGCACAATCACTTTAGCACTGGTTGGCAGTGGTAAAGTGCACAGAGTCCTAAGGCCAACAAAAACGAATTCAGCAAAAAGGGGAGAAGGAAGGCAAAATGTTTGGGGGTGACCCTGCAGAAAGGGCCATTTTCCAAAACCTTTGTCACTTCCTACAAGGTGAGTGGGTTAAAGATGTGCTACTTCTCATTGGCTGTGATCTGCAGGCCTTGTTTAGACTCACACCCTTCTGTGACCAGCAAATTGAGTCCTGTTACTTTGGGTATTAGTAACATCTGTTATTTTCAGTGCTTTGAAACGGCAGAAATGTGCCACATAAAAACTTATTAAATAAAACTCACACTTTGTCTTTCACGTCTTCACAGCCAATGAGCTAGTAATAATCTTTTCAACTGGTCAGAGCACAATAGAGAAAGAGACTTCCGTTATATTATGTGGTAGAATTACAGTTCTTCGCAGTAGTTGTGTCCCTCTTGTATCCGATATCTTGGGCAGCTGCAGTCATCTGCCTATTCTTCTCATTCTTGATTGTGTTGATATATAAACAGCACATTCCCTAAATAAATAGAGCCCTGCCACTGGAACTACAGAACAGACCTGCTCAATGTTTAATATTATGCAAGCTGGCTGGCTCAAGCAAGCTCTTGTTAAGAAAATCCACAACAAAAAACCTGCATGACCTAGTTGTTGTTTGTCAGACTCAGGTGCCCTTGCATAAACTTGCTCCAGCAGGCCAAGACTCAACAAACGTGGTTAAGGTTTATGTTATCAAGCCAATAATCACATGTAACAAAACAAAATACGGGATCATCGAGGGTGTCTGATGCAAGCACAAACGCTGGAGGAATTGTGCGCAGGCTCACATAATCACCTCAGAGATCTCGTGACATATTTTCCTAAGTGCTGAGCCTGTAAACGTTACTCAGAACTTTGTGCAGCTGACTTCTCACATTTTTCAGTGGCACCTGGCATTACGTGCGCTTAGTGGCATGCGCCCTGTGTACTACTGCAGGCAGGAACACACCTGCTCTTAAATGAGTGCAAAACACATTGTTTTTCAGATCTCCAGATGCCCACCCATAAGCCTTACTAATTATGATACTGCTAGCTATAGGAACTAGCAAACTGTCCCATTTCATTAAAATCTGCGGGGGAAGTCGTGTGTAAAAGTAAGTTTACCTGCCACATTTTGCAGAAATAATCATATTCTAGTACACACTTTACAAAAACCGTGGGGTTTTGAGTGAAAATGACTATCACATTATCCCATGCCAAAGATATTACCTTGTTTGTCCACTCAGTAAATAATGACAGCCAAAAAGGGAAGCTATGACAGAGGAACCGGTTTCCTGCCGGCTCAATGGCATTATAACACCTTGCATGCCAGTTCCTTGTAGCTAAGAATATTGAAGATAGCCGGTCTGTCCATAAAAGCTTGTGTTTGTATTATACAGTAGATTAATTAGATCGGCCGGTGAAGCTGCATTCAAATTTTCCTCGAAAAAATATTATCTTGCAGTATCCACTTGAATGCCCCCGAGACTGAGTGTCCATGCAAGGTGTCCAAATGTGTCACAAGGTGTCCATGTGAAAGAGACTTGTAAATGGAACTTGTGGAATCGTAGTACACCTCTGTTTGCTCCTCGCAATTTGCTACTTCAATCAGCAGAGCTGAGAGAGAGCCTACAGAGTTTTTTGTTAGGTTCTACCATGTCTGAGTTCCATCTATCCAGCCAGAGGACTTTGAAGGTATGCCTACTAGAGAGGCAAAAGGTTGAGACTGCCACCTGTTTTTGGGGCAGGTTAATATGGATTATAATCTTTAGTATGAGTACTTTCTCGAAAATGTTTTATGCACTTGCTTTAAAAATGTCAAGTCTGCCAACTGTGTTCCCCCAGATTTTTAGGTGTCTGGATACACTGGCTTTTTACTTTTCCTGGGACGTTAGACCTTCTGAGTACACCTTTACTAATATTTGGGCACACAAATACTATTCCCTTCACTCACAGTGTTTCCTCAGTTACCTTGAGAATGACTGAACATTTTCACGACCAAAGTCTGAAACTGGAAGGAGTCAAATATTGATAACCAGTCGCTTGAGCCAAGGAAATTGAATTATTTTTAAAGACAAGGAGGCGGACATTGTATGGCAATATGTCTTTAATTGCAACTCCAAACTGCAATCTTACAAAAACAGATGGGTTTAATGATGCCATGGCAACATCTCTTCACATATAGCAGCCTAACCGCTTCCTCTTGTGATTGGGAACCTGTGGATCGTGTTTAACTCATAGTAACTGCAGTGTTTTGTGAGTTAGAGATGACGGGACTCTTTTGGTTCCTGACAGACTCTGTAGAACAGTGACACTAGCGCATGGGTGTGGGTGATAGAATTCATGATGTAGAATATTCAGTTGACGGTTACACGCTGAGGAATAAAGACATGCAATGGCAAGCTGTGATCATTTGCATGTACCCGGGCTGGGGTATTACGTTACAGTAACCAAACCAATAATCTTGAAAAATACAACTTCAATCTTCAGGTCTTGAAAAATGCATAAACTTCGGAATATACCTGTAGTCAGAAAATAGTTCACAGTTAGGAATAAGAATAAAAAAATGGTGGAAAGCGTTAGGGTCCAACGTAGGTCCAGGCGAGTTTTGTCGAAGGACGGATGTCGACAGGAGGAACAAATTCAGACACAGCTAAACTAAGGTGAGCAATTAGGCCACAGAAAAACAAGCGAAAAATACATAATTAGGACCAAAGAAAGTTTGAAAGGCATTGCATCAGTGTAAACTGTATCACAAGAAAACAATGGTTAAATATGAACACCTGAAGTTTTCTGTCAATAACTCTAGTGACACAAAGTAGGTTCATCTCTTTATTAAGTCCTGGAAAGCATGGCACAGCTTTCACCCTTACAAGCTACTTCTCCACACCAAAACCGTTTAGAATTTCTCACTCGGAATAATTCCAAGTGACATACTAACCTTTCAAGTGGCAACAGGTTAAGCATGGACGTTGATTCAGCAAAACGCCTGGGGTAGTAGAAGTGATATCAAACTCTTTGATTCTTCCATTCATGCCCTGATGATATCACAGGAAGTTGTGTCACATGACTTTTGACAATAGTGATATTGTAGGAATTGACATTATTGAACTTCAAAAACACACATAATTAAAGCAGTGTAAAGAGAAAAGATACTGAATCAGATAGAACTCTGTCTAAATTACCACCGATAGAGTGCTGTCATGCAAAGGTGCAAATACGACAGATCAAGTGCAGGGCAATCGTGGCCCAGCAGTACAGCCATCATATTCCTAAATACAATCACGAATGGCCTAGCACAACCATGATTTGCTCAGGAGCAATCGTCTTAGCATTACGTGTACAATTGTAGTCAATCGCAAGCATATGTGCTGGCTCTTCTACCTCTCAGAACTAGCCTGTACACAGGTTAAATGGGCCCTCCGGTCACACAGTATGTGAAAACCTGTGAGTTTTGCCCCTAACAACTGAGTGTGTGCTTAGGAAACAGGTATGTCTATTTTAGTGACATTATGGCTAGAGTGATCACTGATTTATGTAACATATATATAGAAAATTGTCCAGTAATTATAATAGTTTGGCTTTAGATACACTATAAATATTTGGCATATATATGTAGCACACACTGCCAATTATAACCTATGACTTTACATGTACTAAATATGTTTGGCAATCATACAGCATGCCCTACAAACCAAATTGCCTTATTTGGATATATTAATTATAGTGGTATAATGAGTGATATATAGAGGATTGACTGCGACTGCATGCCGTTTACACAAGTTTATTCAGCCAGCATTCAGCCTGCTCAGCTATTATTCCACCACCAAAGGTCTATACATTTTACCAGAATACAACGTAGAGAGGGTCAGCTTAAAACAGAGAACTCACAGCAGGTTGCTGGAGGTCTGCACAGCAGGGGCCGTATTACAATAAGTGCCCTGGGGGTGCAACAGGCGTTTGCGCCCGGTTTGCATGCCCCGGAGCACTTTGGTATTACAGAAGGGGGCGCAGACGCTTGTGCATCCCCTTCAGTAATACCGATAGCGCTGGCGCACTTAAAGCGGCAGCGCTACCATCAGCGAGTGTTCCCTCATTTGCATAGAGGCGTGCCCTATGCAAATGAAGGAATTCCTTTGCCTCTGTGCCTGCGCCATATTACAGACGTGGGCGCAGAGGCAAAGAAGCTCTCAGGGGCGTACTCAGAGTGCACCACCTTCTAGGTGGTGCACTGTGAGTGCGCCCCCTGAGAGCAGCCCTCTGGAGGGGAGAAAGAGGGTCCTATGTACCCCCAGACATCCCCTTGCAGGCGGGTGCAGTCACTGACTGCACACGCTTGCAAGAGGATCTCTATTCCTCTTTTAAAGTGCAAGCGGGTTGCCGCCTGCACTGTGAAAACACAGAGCGGCTGCAAGCATCCGCTCCCTGTTTTCACATGAATGCGCTGCCCTGGGGGCAGCATGAGTTCGCAAATGCCTTGGGGCAGCGCATTCACCATACTGGGGCGCATTGCCATTGTTTGCGGCCGGCGCACCTTTTAAAAGCAGCGCCGGGTGCAAACAATGACAATGCGTAATACGGTCCCAGGTCTCCAGTTATAAAGCACATGGCAAAGTGCAGTTGCGACCCTGTATTGCGTAAAGAGCAGCCCACATGTAAAAATTGTATTTTAGATTAACTTATTTTGATCAATAATTAGCAAGTATGTGCTACATTCTTGCCAAGAGGTTTGTTTAAAACATCATGAAAAGTGTCTATTTAATATTTTGTACATTTTGTGAAGAGAATTCAAAAGGTGTACAAAGAAACACACAAGAATTACAAGCCAATCTGTGTACACAGAAGCCAAATATGCTTAGAAATGCGCATCATTTAAAAATCTAAAAATCATTATATGTCCAAGCGGCCCCAAAAATATTTATTAATGGTCAACTGGAATATCCACCATGACTTTGATTTTAAGAAAACTTTTACTACTCTAACCCACTGTTTACATCTTCTATTTACTAGCTTCATTTTCATATATGTTAGAGCTCTTTACTTACACACAAAATACATTAGAGGCCAAAAAACTAAAAAAAGGGCAAATACATGCCAAGATAAGGGACATACATTGCTATTTGATGCTTGTAAAAATGTAGGAAACTATCAGTGTGTCTACCTGCTATAGATCCCGTGGTCTATATGTTGCAGTCACGAGCTCAGGCTTGCAGCTGAGTACAGTTGGCCTTTGCACATATACAGCTGGTGGAATGGCAGCCACTGACAATCGCACAGACACATTCACAGGCGATGTTATTGGAGTTCCAACGATTCAGACTCAGACCACTCATTGAAATCTAACATTAGGAGAGGTAGAGGACGAGGAACACCACAACCTTTCCACCAACAGGTGACATGGTGGCCACCACAACCTTGGTCCTTCCCACCTCACCCCTTCAACACATGCCCCCCCTTTGGAGGCCCGTCCTACCAGCCTTTTTTTGGACAAGACAGAGGAAGAAGAGGACGAAGAAGAGGCAACAGAGGCAGATCACCAACACCAAGTGAGCTGGGACCCGGCACTAGAACAGAGAATAACGAAGGAACCCATGGCGTCCACAAGCGACCTGACAACTTGATTGTCAACCTCAGTACCAAAATCCTCACAGAATTGGAACAACGAGTCCTAGCTAAGGGCTTGGGATTTGTCCCCACTAAATAGGGTGATGATTTTATGGTACATAAGGAAGTAGCGGAATTGTTTTTGGAAAGTACGTCTGCACTTTTTCTTCTCTAACTTAGAAAAAGAAACCCCCACTTCTACTCCTAACACTGGTTTGAGGAATAAATCGACGTTCTTACCCTTCATACAAGTACCTTCGGAAGTTTTGACCTTTGTGAAGGCTGTGCTAAAAGAATATGAATCTAACAAGGATCACTCCAAGAGATCTTTCTGCAACATCTCTAATGAAGAGAAAAAGTGTATCGATGCACTGGGTAATGATGCCACTATTACCATCAAACCAGCTGACAAGGGCGGAGCAACGGTTATATTGGACACTGAGGTTTATCGTAATGAATGCCTCAGGCAGCTTAATGACAGCAAATTTTACAAACGTATTTTACAGGACCCCACAAAGAGACTGCACGAGAGATCAAATCCCTCATTGAAGATGGGAGGGAATCAGATTGGATTACTAAAGGGGAAGCAGAGTTCCTGAATCAGAAACATCCCAAAGTACCGGCTTTTTACATCTTACCCAAAATCCACAAAGAACAGAGACCTCCACCTGACAGACCCATCATGTCAGGGATAGGGTCCCTCTTAGAACCGCTCTCGCAATTTGTTGATCACTTTCTTCGACCCATAGTGGCAGACATGCCCTCTTATATGCAGGATACAAAGCATGTCTTATCTCTTTTGGAAACAGTTCCTTTTGATCCTCAGACTAACATGATGGTAACATATGATGTTGAAGCATTATATACCAATATCCATCAAGATGACACACTGGATACCATACACCACCTTCTTGAACGTTACCCCCGTGAAGATCAAACACCTAACTCCTTCGTCATGCGCTGTGCCAGGATTGCACTTAAAGAAAACTTTTTTAGCTTTGAAGGGAATCTGTATTGGCAAACCACTGGAAATTCCATGGGCAGCACATGTGCCCCGAGCATGGCCAATCTGTATATGCATGGGTTCGAAATGAAGTACATCTATTCTGTCACCAACCCCTTCCAACAGAAATTGAAATTTTGGAGATGATATATAGATGACATCCTGGTCATCTGGGAAGGTGACCAGATGTCCCTTGGAACTTTCTCAAACTGGTTGAACTCATGTGACCGGAATCTGAAATTCATGGGGGAAGCGAGTACTACAGCGGTCTCATTTTTGGATCTCTTACTCTATCCCAAAGATGGTAGGATCTTTACTGAACTATACCAAAAACCCATGGCTCGGAACTCCTTGTTGAGTTATTACAGTTTTCACCCGCGTGCATTGCTAACCAATCTCCCTGTAGGACAATTCCTGAGGTTACGAAGGAATTGTACCGAGTTAGCCAAATACAAACAACACGCAAAGAATTTGAGCGATGAACTACAGTACCCTGACCATCTTGTACATGGAGCGGCCAAGAGAGCACGGAATAATAACAGGGAGGCGCTCCTTGAATCGCACGAAAAAGTAAAAAGCAACAGAATGGTGTGTGTCACTACTTTCAACCTGACGGATAACATCAAAAAGGCCATCAATAAAAGCTAGAGAGACCCCTATTCACCGTGAAGCGTAGTAACAATCTCCATGATCTGTTAGTGCACACAAGACCGAGAGCGAGACAGACACAGGAGAGACAATTAACATTGTGGGGTGCACCTCCTGCTACAGGACATTTTCCATGCGGTTCATGTTCAGTGTGTCCATTTACCCTACATACTACACAACTCGACATGGGTCTTGAGATGCCCTGGCGACTAAATAACCACACTAATTGTAACACGAGTGGTTTGATCTATATGATTACATGTCCCTGTTCACTTAAATACATCGGGATGACCACAAGGAAAATGAAACACAGAATTGTAGAACACCGTAGTGCATTTAGATGTAAGAAATCTAACACACGTATGTCCAGACACTACATTGAAATGGCCCATTCAGAAGACGATCTATCATGGGTTGTAATTGTTAAACCCAGATATGACACACTTATGAGTCCTCTAGAAAGAGTCCTCTTCAGGCGTGAACAACGATGGGTATTCCGAACTAAGAGTCACATCACAGGACTCAATGATGATATTCCATGGTGCTCATTATAGCACCATCCGTATTATATTTGAGGTGCTACACATGTCTGACGTCAGTACAGATGCAGAATAATGTTATTTTGATCACCTGTACTAAATGACCCTTATTTCACTCAACAACTTAAATTTGGGTAAGATTATCTATTTGTATATAATGAGCCTATTTTAAATCAGGGCAAAAACTAGATATTATCTATCACACTAGATTCTGGTCACTCTTAACATCTTTATTACATCTGCCGTACAAACACTACTATGTTACTTGGCTTTTTTCGGCTTGAGTTTTTTCCAGCTTGGGTTAACATTGAATTGAGAGTGTGGTACTTCTATTTTACTCGTTTTGTGGACTCACAAGGCACATTTCAAGGCTATAAACTACTTTTTCCAGAAACCCGTGACCCGGATATCGTTTTGCCATTTCCGGGTCACGGGTTGTATTTAGCCGAGGGACTTACAACCTGAACTCCTCCTTTGGCCTTTAGCAATGCGGCAGGAGACAGGAGAGTAAGGTAAGGCACCATTGGTGCTCATCCCATTCCGCTCGATGTACCGGTGTACATCATTTATTTGAGTTGCGGTACACTCACACTGATTAGTACGTGTTGTAACACGTGGTTTTAGTGCCGTCATTGTTAGCGCGCTAGGGATATTAACAGCTCATTAGGAGCTGTTGCACAGAATTTCTGGAATTTTTTGAGCTACACATAGACGCAGCATGTCTACATGCAACGTGCTCGCTGGCACACAACTCGTTATAAAAAGAACTACGGGGCATAATTACTGGTCGTTCCCCACGCCATTTTTTTAACATCACAGAGAGCACGCAATTTCGGTCATTGCACCTCCTATTTAAGGAACTTGCGGATTACTGACGTACTGAGTGGGTTGATACTAATATTGAATTAACCATTCCTGGTAGCTTATTCTTTAGGTTCTCTGTAGAAGTTTGTAGACTTTAACATTAACCTCGGTATGGACATTCCTGTGCCTGTACGGAAAGCTGCCTACAGCTTTATTCAGCGTTTCACGGTAGGCACACAATACTGTCTACTGGTAATGTCGTATGCCATACTTTTACGCATGATAATCACCATTGTCTGCATACCAGGCATCATTTACAGTAAATGGACATTCAAAATAAACAAGTAAATTTCGTCACACCAGTAGTAGTATATACAGGATGGTGTATGCTCCGACAATGCTGATGCAACTTGCTCCCTGCCACACAGAAGAAGGGAGGGTGACACAATACAATATAGTAAGGCAGGCCTATTTCTTCTTCTTTTCCTTTTCTTTATTTTTCTTTATTTTTAAATTGAATTCTGTGTTCTCTAATTGTGCACTACTATACCTTTTATACCTTCAGAGTCCTGAGACCTGTTACTAAAGGACCTCTCGAAGGAGGATGTAGACTAGTAGTCTTGAATTGGTGAGACTACCCATAATTGCTTAAACATGAATAATGATTTCTTCACGTGTGCAGTGAGGGTGTTTGACACTGGTGTTTTTTGCAAATAATGGGATGTTAACTGCATTCTGTTTTGATAATTGTTTCTATATCCTTACAGAAGGTGGACCGGATTGCAGCTGGTACCGCTGGTCATTGCCATATCAGTTATAGTATGGTAGTTTTATCTCTTTATGATTTTTCATGGTTGAAGCAGAGTGACAATGTATTTGGTCCTGAGGAATGCCAAGAACCAGACGGTCTAACTGGCAGAAACATGTTGACCAGAGCCCAATAGGGAACATCCATATCCCTATGTTCACTTCGCTTATTTTAAATCTATCCACTGGGGACACTAACTAAAGTTTACGTTGTCTATTCGGGAGATAGTTTTAACTCACTTTTTTGACATTTTTTTGCACTCTGCCCCTCACTCTTACCTACATTGGATGACTTAAAACAACTCACGCTCCTCTCCTGTGGGAGAGTTGTAGCCCACACTGTGCACCTTGCGGTCACAGTGTGCAAGAGGGAACCCAATGATGAAGCATGTCACCTTAGGGTGAGTGAGGGTTCTCGTCTTAACAAATGCAGTTGTCTGTCCCCTCACACTCACAACCTATTTTGTAGGTTATGTAGATATACCATCCGGTTACCTTTTTTGTGAGTTTGGATGTTATTGGAGTTACCAGCATGCTGTTCAGATCCTCTCACAGCACACAATTTCATCATCCCAGAGAGCATATGTAGCATGTTCTGGACAGATACTGGGCAGCTGGATTACTCACTCTCTTCTTGTACACCAGAGAACAATGTAGCTCACTCCACCAGATTAAGCGGAGTTTGGGGACGGGGGCACCTACTGAGCCCTCTAGGTTGGGAACATGCACAGAGGACTAGGAGTTTAACTGAGTAGCGCTGCCCAAGTAACAGGTAGCACCAATCAGGGGCCTCATTTACAAGAATTGACGCATCGCTGTGCTGCTGCAGTGATGCATCAAAATCACTTAATAAGCGCTACGTCATTTTTTTGCAACATGAATGCACCATATTTAACCCAGATCTTTTGACTGGGGGAGAATGTTTGCATTGTCAACATTCCGTCCATCATTTGTTTGCTGTAACACTTTTCGCCCTAAGTGGGATGGGTATGCCCAGACGTGGGTCCCCTGCTCACTGTGCCACTGGATTCAAGCTAGCCTGGCTGAAGAAGGGTGACATACCCTGAAACCGGTCCCAGGATGCTTGTTTCCGGTCCAGGGAGGACCTGGCCTGGCAGTTCGGTCTGGACTGTTCCCATGGGGCACAGGGTCAAGACTGATTTGCATATGGCTGGGTCCAAACTGGGGTGGCGTAGTGGGCAAAAGAACGATGGATTTGACCCAGATCTTTTGACTGGGAGAGAATGTTTGCATTGTCAGCATTCCGTCCATCATTTGTTTGCTGTAACACTTTTCGCCCTAAGTGGGATGGGTATGCCCAGACGTGGGTCCCCTGCTCACTGTGCCACTGGATTCAAGCTAGCCTGGCTGAAGAAGGGTGACATACCCTGAAACCGGTCCCAGGATGCTTGTTTCCGGTCCAGGGAGGACCTGGCCTGGCAGTTCGGTCTGGACTGTTCCCATGGGGCACAGGGTCAAGACTGATTTGCATATGGCTGGGTCCAAACTGGGGTGGCGTAGTGGGCAAAAGAACGATGGATTTAACCCAGATCTTTTGACTGGGGGAGAATGTTTGCATTGTCAGCATTCCGTCCATCATTTGTTTGCTGTAACACTTTTCGCCCTAAGTGGGATGGGTATGCCCAGACGTGGGTCCCCTGCTCACTGTGCCACTGGATTCAAGCTAGCCTGGCTGAAGAAGGGTGACATACCCTGAAACCGGTCCCAGGATGCTTGTTTCCGGTCCAGGGAGGACCTGGCCTGGCAGTTCGGTCTGGACTGATCCCATGGGGCACAGGGTCAAGACTGATTTGCATATGGCTGGGTCCAAACTGGGGTGGCGTAGTGGGCAAAAGAACGATGGATTTAACCCAGATCTTTTGACTGGGGGAGAATGTTTGCATTGTCAGCATTCTGTCCATCATTTGTTTGCTGTAACACTTTTTGCCCTAAGTGGGATGGGTATGCCCAGACGTGGGTCACCTGCTCACTGTGCCACTGGATTCAAGCTAGCCTGGCTGAAGAAGGGTGACATACCCTGAAACCGGTCCCAGGATGCTTGTTTCCGGTCCAGGGAGGACCTGGCCTGGCAGTTCGGTCTGGACTGTTCCCATGGGGCACAGGGTCAAGACTGATTTGCATATGGCTGGGTCCAAACTGGGGTGGCATAGTGGGCAAAAGAACGATGGATTTAACCCAGATCTTTTGACTGAGGGAGAATGTTTGCATTGTCAGCATTCCGTCCATCATTTGTTTGCTGTAACCCATATTTACAGTATGGCACACCGTGTCGTAAGCTGCGAGCTACATAAAGAAAAAAATGCTGGCGCCAGTGATATCAACAGACAACATGTGAATTGCCAATACTGATTTTACTTGACTGTGCTACTTTGACTGGGATACACAAAACCATTCAATGTAACCCGGGGGTTATCAATCCTTCTCTCTTTATTATTTTTTGAAGAAAAAGTTATTCTTTTTGATGCTTTTTTTCTTTCATAAAAAAGTTCTTTATAATATTACAACCATCACAACACCTAAAGAAAAATAGATTACAATTGCACATACAAAATAACAATAATAACATACATTAAATGACATCACCTACTAAACCAAACTGTAAATCAACATTACATAAAACATTTAAGACAAACAACATACATAAACCCAAACAGGTAAGTTTCTATTTACAAGATTTCGACCTTATATTCAGGGTTGGAAAACAAACAGTGAATGCACTTTAGAAGAAAAAAACTCCAATCTGTTTTGATACGATCAATAGTTCAATTATCAACCAATGTAATGGTTTAGGAAAAACAGTAGCGGGTTTGAATTTTATAAACACTGTTTGAAAGAAAAAGGTCGACGCGTTTCGAAACCCTCATTTAATCTTGGGGTTCTCCTCAGGACCACAAACAACTATCTCTTTGTAAGATCAGCCGATCTCTACTAGTGCCACTACGTGCCACACTATTGTTTTTAGTTTAATCAAATCATTCCTGGTTCTGATGGAAGACTGTTTGCTGACTCCAGGTAAAAAAATTCTGTTTCTGATCAATGCGCGGAGACTAAACAGTTTTAAGACTGCCACGAGTAAATCTGGGCTGGCGCGTTTCTATCGTATAGTCACAACGTCTTCTCCATTTTAGGAACGCCAGTGATATGGCACTTCAAAAACTGACGCATCTGCTGTAAAAGTGTCGTAAGGCAGAATAGCGTCAGGAAACATGAGCCAAACAGCCTTAGTGCCACTTTGTACTGCATGAAACGTGAAAAAATGGATAACAAACTATGCAAATTTAAAGAAAAGAAACCAGATTTCACTGAAGGCAGCCATGAAGAAGGGAGAAGAGACCAGCAGCCAGGACAACAACCCCAACAACCCCAGCATCAGTCAGGATGTCCAGGCAGACTTCCTGGGAAAGAGGAAGAGGAAGTGCTACTTTAGTGAGGAGGAGAATGAGATCCTGATCACTGAGGTGACAGACCACCCACACCAGCTGTTTGTCACCTCACAGTTGCCACTATCAAAGAAAAAAGCCATTTGGCAGTTTATACTGGCCAGGGTCAACAGCGTGGGACAAGCGAAAAGGAAAGTGACCAACTTGGAGAAATGCTAGCATGACATAAAGTGCAGAACAAAGGAAAAAATGGCCAACAACCTGAAGGCAGGAATGCAGTCCGGATGAGGGAGCTCAGTGTCCCAGAAAGAGCTGGATGTCCTAGAGGAGAGGGTGGCAGCTGTTATTCCAGAGGAGTTGTTGGCAGGACTTCCAGGACAAGCCGATGCAGTCCACGAGGAACACCCAGACCTACAGGTTAAGTTGCAAAAAGGGGCAATGTGGGGGAAAAGGTCATGTCATGAAGTCCAGCTAACTAAGTACAAGCGCTCCACTATGCCATGTGCAGGGTAAAGGGCAGGTATGTGGGTCATATATATATATATATGTCAGTCACACTGGCCAGTTACATGTTGCACAGCTCACCCCAGCTCTGTCATATTATTCACTTCCATGTGTGAAGTGCTGCACCATTTCACTGTCACCTCTGGTAACTGCCACCTGTAGTTGCATGTACAACATAAATCACCAGAGTTACAAGTCCCACAATACCTAGCAAAAATACATGGGACTTCAATCCCCAGAGGGCTGTGCTGCTATGAACTTCACTTTTCATGACAGTCTGGTGGTGCTGGTCTTTCAATCATATTTGTGTTGCGACGCAAAGCCACCCTGCATGGCTTTGAATGGCCTCATAGGTATGGATGAAGGCAAAGCAGTGCAAACTGCTGCTTTACTCTACACCCATGTGGCTTAGACTGGCCTCCAAGTGATGGGTCTGCACAGTGAGCCTCAGGGGTGTCAAGAAAAGTGATGTTATGGGGGCACACTGTGCTTCTAATAAGCACCTGGGTGTGGGGGTGAATGCAAGTAATGCACACCAGAGGGCCATGTGTGTTGAAACAAAACATGGTGGGGCTTATTTACAAGGCCATTGCGCCACAGTTGCATCGCTTTTTGTGATGCACCAGCGGTGCAATGGGCCTGCCCATATTTGCAAGGCAACGTAAAGCCATCCTGCGTGGCTTTTCATGGCCTGGTAAATATGGCCCCCTATCACGCATTACTCTGCGTGGAAGGAACGTTCCATGGGTGCTGCTGTGGGTGTTCCCCCGCAACATCGATGGAATATGACACACTCCCAGATTTACCATGTCTGGTTAATCTGGGAATGCGTCAGATTCCTATGCTTCCCCAGGGGAGGTGTAAGGGAGGGGCAACAAGGAAATACCTTTATTTCTCCTTATTTCCCCTTTTTCTATGTGTGCTGCATTCTGCTGCACAAATAGAAAGCGGAAAACACCTCTGGTGATTGTATTTGTGCATGAAGGTGTCCCTTCCTTCACAAAACAATCCCCCCTACAACACAGACACTCGTGCACCATGGTGGAAGGCTGCCTGATTTAGGGCATGGCAGCCATTTGTGCACCAGCGCAGGGGACAGGGACCCCATATCTCATAGATATGGTGCATTGTTGCCATTTTCTTTTGGCGCAGGGCAGCGCAGCAAGAATCCTTGCACTGCCCTGTGCCAATACCTTGTCAATGAGGCCCAGTGTGTGGCCCTCTGGTAGTGCAGTGCATTGTAGTTGCTGGCTGAGTACATACAACTGCCAGTGTGTGTGGATGTGGATACATTGCATAGGAAGGAAGTGAGATGGCATATGTGTACAGCAAGGTTGGCTCACAAATACACATGCACTGCTGTGTCTGACAGTGTCACACTTGTGTTGTAGTTGGGTAGGCCTGACAGAGAGGAGCCCATTGGGGCATTACATCCTACCGTGATGTGGCCCTAGTTGAAGATGGAGCATGTGGCAGGAGGGAGTCTGGAGGCAAAGTGTCTCACCATGCCACATATGTCAAAGCCAGAGGATGTGAAACAGGGATCAGTCAATGTATAGGAAGAAATAGTTAGCCACCACAAAGCCCTTGAGTAAGGTATGGTGGGAGGCTGAGGTGAATTACCCCAGTTGTGTAGGAAACCTGGCTTGGTACATGTCACCAATTCCAGTACTACTACCATATGGGGTTCCAGTTGACCCATAGCCCACAAATACAGGCTGCCATGTCAGTCCATTGGATATGGTCACGAATGTTGTTGGTGTTGTAGGTACACAAGACTCAATGTAGGATCTGGGTTACATCAGTGTGTGGCAGTAAATTGTGTCCCTGTGCCAAAATAAGTAGAGTCAAAGGAGATATGTGCATGTCCATGTGAGGGGGCCTGAGTCAAGCAATTTGTGATACTCTGAAGATAAACTACTCTTCCAATGATGAAATGTGGTGAGCTTCTGTGCTAAAAATCTACATGGTTTCACTGGGCCCATCCCTGAAGAGGTGCTAAACTGTGCCCACTGTCTACTAATATGTAGTCAAGCGTGTGTGCACTTAAATCACATCAGTATCCACCACTCAGAAAACCATCCTAAGAACATGGCCTTACATAATCCTGCAGTGTATCAAGGTTTGAAGCTGTTTAGACGATACGTATGAAGTACAGACCCCCTGGCCACATGAATGCACTATGTGCATGCAAGACACCACTACCATCCAAAGTGCTGTGGTGTACCTTGAGAAAGGCAGACTGCAGGTGCATAACTAATTAATTTCCCAGGCCACAGCACATCTACAGGAGCGAAGGGCTGAGTACTCGTCACAGGGAATGCTGGCTCCATGGGGATTAGGGTGCAATGAGCATAGTAGTGGTGTCAATATGTCCAAATACTTGGGGGCATATTCACAAGCCTAGTGCACTGCTGGAGCTTCACTTATACAGATGTTGGTATTGCACACTGGCCTTACACATATCTACAAGGCTACGTAAAGCCACCCTGCCTGGCTCTTCATGGCCGTGTAGACATGGAGAGAGGCAATGCAGCACAAGTTACTGATTGCTTCATACTACGATGGGGAGGCGTGCCATGGGGCTCATGGTCGGTGTTCCCAGGTAACAGTCAAGACATGTAAGACATTCCCAGATTTATAAGTTATAACTAGCTATAAACCTGGGAATGCGTCAATATCTGATGCCTCCCCAGGGGAGGTGTAGGGGAGGAACAACAAGGAGCAATCACATAATTTCACCACAAATGTGCCTCTTCCTATGCACGCTGCATTCAGCAGCACAAACAGAAAGAGGAAATGGCCTCCATATCCCTTGTTTCTGGTCAGGATGGTGCCCTTACCTGCACAAAAACAACCATCCCAATAACGCATGCACTCTAGCACCATGGTGCAAGGGTGCCTGCATTGATGCATGGCAGCCATTTGTGCACCAGCACCGTGGAAGAGGATGGGAATGCACAGTATCTCATAGATATGGGGCAATCAATCCCTTTTCTTTTTGATGTAGGGCTGCACTGCAGGATGCTTGCAATGCTGACCTACACCATAAACTTGTAAATGAGGCCATGATTGTCAACCTTTTGACGCTTGGGCGCAACTGACAAGGATCTCCATCAACATAAATGTTTTCCATTCCAGAGGATGAAACACCTACTCCTGACCAGCTGCATATCCCAGAAGAGGATTCTGCAGAGGATAACAGAATGATAAGCCTCGATCATGACACCCTTCAGGAAATCCTCGACTCCATCCAAACACCCTCTCCGGTCTCGAGAAGGGCCAACAGCATTGCAGGTTCTCCACATGATCTGTCTCCACACTCCAAACACCACCTGCCAGCTCACCACTAG
This sequence comes from Calotriton arnoldi, assembly GCA_963921515.1. Taxonomy (NCBI): domain Eukaryota; kingdom Metazoa; phylum Chordata; class Amphibia; order Caudata; family Salamandridae; genus Calotriton; species Calotriton arnoldi. The sequence goes on along the minus strand of CAWUFW010002774.1, from coordinate 569,932 downwards.
CACAGGACTCTGAGGACCCTCAAACAGTTTTCCAACATCTTTTGGTAGGAGTGCAGCGTGAGCTGGTAGGTGAGGTGCGGGCTGGGATGGAGACCATGGCAGGCACCCTAGGGAGAGTTTGTAGGTGCCTCAGCCCCAATAAGGACACCTCAGAGGCTGTAAGAGGCACCTACTCTCCACTCCATGGCTTTGACCGGCTGACATCGCTGGTGCCATGAGGCAGAGGCATGAGCAAATGCCCTTCCAAAGTGGCACCAGCAAGGTTGCCAACACGCTGGGGGCAATTCTGAACATCCTGGAGTCCATGGAGCGGAAGCAGGACTCCTACAATGTCACAATGAGTACCTACCACCTCGATGTTGCTGCTGTGCTGGCCAACCAGCAGGCCCTACTCAGTGCTTTGCTGCCTTACTTGTTGGTGGTGGGAACCAGGGGTCCATATCCTCCGCCCCTGAATTGTGTGTGCCTCTGCCAGCTCCAGCACCTTCAACACCATCCTCATGTGAGGCACCACAGTCATCAGAGGAAGAAGATGTGGACTTCAGTTCTTTGCAAAGAAAAACTGCCCGGTAGCATATCTCTGTGCCACTTGGCAAGTGTCTCCAATGCCCTGTGCTTCTGCCCATGTCAGTGTACCTCTCAACAGGTACTGTCCTCCATTCACTTGCCCACCTGTTGATTTCATCCATGTGTGGACTATCTATGTGGACTTTCTTTCATAATGGCAATTGGATCTTCCTCCTCACTGGAACATTCCTCTCCTCAACATGTCCCATGACATGTATCCCCCACGGACTGTGTCTGGACATCCAATGGCTTACTAACTATGTTGGGGTTGTTGCCCCGAGGACTGCCACTTGCTCCTTGGTTGACGTATAAATAAATCACTTATCAGCATGTTGGATTTCTGGTCATGAGTGGCTTAAGTAGTCCATGGTAGATGTGCTGACTCTCAATGTACTATCTGACATCTAAAGTATGCTGTGGTTCTGAGATCCAGGGGTAAATAACTGCTACAAAACTATCAAGTCGTAATACAAGGTCAAATGCATGAAGTGCAACAATAGTCGATCAGTCAATGTTAAGACTAAATTTTGATTCTGGCCAAGTGGCTGATAGAACCATGCATACTAGCCAGGAAACAATGGTGATGCTACTACAATTTGGTGCTAGGGAGAATGTGTAAGTGACTGCCATCAGTGTGGCACCAAACACATCATAGATTAGTCAAAATGGTTTTACTTCATCATCCATGCAAAGCATGTTGCATTATGTACACACACAGTGCAACGTTACGTTAATACCTGTTTTGGCCTGTGTGTCCATTCACAACAAGAATGTCACTTACAGTGACCATTGACGTTTGAATATCTCTGGCCTTAAGTGAATCCAATGCAGACTTCTAATTTTTCACTCCTTAGGTGCTCCTCCTACTAACACATATATACAAACACTAGCAGCATGTACTTAACACAACCTAAGCAGATGTCACAACTTACAAGCATGAAATAAGTAAGCAGTTGTGAAAGTGTAAAACAGGGTTTATTTAAAACACTATTGATGTAAAATTCTAAAAACTATAACCTACACTAATCTTACCTATATACACTATGCCTAAACTATCCTAATGTAACTGACCTACACTACCCTAACTCAAAACTAACCTAACCTACATAACCGTAACTTATCCTACTCCACACATATAACACAACAGACAGGTTAAACATCAGCCCCCACCCCCTTATAACACAATTGCACATGAGACTAACATCATCTACAGCCATACACAAAGTACCTAAACATGAAAAGCTAAACAAATATATATTTTTTGTATTTTTTCAAATAAACATTTTCTATAAACACAGTCTAAACATCAACCCTCCACCCATTTATCAAACTACCCACCCGTATTCTCACCTAAAACACAGATCACTAGTAAAACTATATTAAAACAATATACCTAAACTAACCTACCGCTATTAATAACTATCCTAACCTAAGCTAAAAGTCTATACTATAAAATGTCTCCAAAAAAAGAACTTGGGAGGACATGGAAGTTTGAGGGAGGGCCTAGATCTGTTGTTATATGCGGTCCACAGCATGCTGCAAACTCTTTACTATCTGCAGCAGTGTCGCCAGCTGCAATTGGACTCCAGCCAATTTCAAGTTAATGGCCTGCTAGCCCTTCTGCAACTGCTGCACCATGTCCATTAATTGCTGGGATTGTGTGCTACCCGGCTGTCCTGCCACTGCTGGTGGGTAGAGGAGGGTCCAGGTAGTGGGGCAGAGGGGAGTCCGGGTAGTGGAGCAGAGGAGGTTCCGGGTAGTAGGCCAGAGGAGGGTCCGGGTAGTGGGGTAGAGGAGGTTCCGCGTTGTGGGGCAGAGCAAGGCCCTGCAACAGGTCCTGGAACGCCACAATGTGCATTTCCCGCAGGACGGCTGGTTCTTGCCATCGTTGGGACTTCACGTCTCCTGGCTGGCGACATCCAGCTCCCTGCTGCCCTGGCTCTCTCATAGGTCTCCCCCATGTGCCTGAAGGCCTTTTCTACCTTCCAGATGTGCCGATAACTTTCCAGCCGGAGCCAAAATACCTTTTCTTCTGCTGGGGTCATGTTGGCTGTTGGAACGGAAGGACACATGAATCAGACAAAGCTTATTTGTCACACTTGACCATATTTACATGCATCATTCACTATTAGCAGCAAAAGTGCCATGGCTGCCTACCACACTTACATCTATGTAGCGTAGAATGACCAACCGTCATGAGAAGCATGTCCTTCCTCTAAGATAACAAAGGCAAATCATCCAGGTTGTGGCCATGTGGGTACAGGAAAGGCCTGTGACAGGCCTCATTGCCATGTAGCCATGTGCATATGAGGACAGATATTGGTATATGCTGTTATGTACACATGGAATGGTACAAATAGTCTATCTATGTGCTCCCTGGAGTATGTCATGACATATGCCAGAGGGTACAATCTAGAGCCAAACAGCTAAGTGAAATGAGTGATGTGTAGGAAGTACATGAATCGTGACCCAGCAATGCTTAACTGTTATATGTTAATATACATAGGTCACACACAGCAGCATAGATGAACTCAGTGCCAGGTATTTGAAACATCGACAGATTGTTGCGATCTACCTCACATTAAAAAGACCTGTTGTAATTCTTTTTATAGAGCTTAACACATGGCCATGCCAACACCACTATACCATAGATCACCTACTGACAATTACGCAAGAACCTGTGCTCCATGACACACCCAACAGTCTGTTTCAACATTCATGTACGGATTGTTACCGAGAAGCACATCAACTAATACTTAGTCCATGTGATGAGTGTGTAAATGCATGCCGTAGAGTGCATATTAGTGAGTGTTTACAGCTGTATCTGTCAGGTATATTGCAAGAAATTGTTGATTATAGGGGAATCCAGGTGATAACATATGGATATCTGCAGCATTTTGAGTCGTGTAAGGGCCTGTATCCTCACAACACAGTGCATACATGCCTGTGGAACTTTACACATTGACCTTATGTCTCACCAAAGTTTACAAAGTAATGGAAATGTGTATAATACAGGTCATTTGATCTGTGGGGCATGAGTCAGGCATGTTGCAGCAATGCCATGTGTGGAATGCTTACATGTCCCACATACAATCATACCTATTAAGGGCCTCATGTACTACAAATTGCCATAGGGCAGTGCCCCAAGGCTTCATGCTGCGCTGCCCTGCACCTAAAGAAAAGTGCAGAAATGCACGCTATTAATCAGATTCCTGTCCTTTTCACCTGTGCTGGAGCGCAATGAGCTGCCATGAATCAAGGAAGGCACGCTTGCACCATGGTGCAAGGGTGCCTGCATTGCAAAGATGATTGTTTTTGGGCAGGAAGGGACACCTTATTGCACAAAACACAATCAAGAGAGGCTGAAGGCAACACACATAGAGAGAGGAAAAATGAGGAGATGTAAATACATCTCTCATCTTAGCACCTACCCTAAACCACCCCTGGGGCGGCGTAGCCTTTTGACGCATTCCCAGGTTTACAAAATCTTGTAAATCATCGAATGTGTCACATGCAAGAGTCTTCCATGGGCACACCCACTGTAACACCCATGGCACACCTCCCTAACGCAGAGTGAGTCCATGCAGCGACTTGTGCAGCGTTGCCTCACTCCATATCTACAAGGCCATGAAAACCCAAGCAGGGTGCCTTTATGTGGCCTTGTGGATACGGCCCTATAGCGTACATCTCTGGACCATCACTAAAAGTGAGGTTCAGGAAGCGCACAGTGGCTCAAAATAGAGGCCCTCTGTCTGCACTGGTGTGGGAATCATCAGTGCCTGTGTAGACCTGCCACACAGGAGAGTTCCCTAACTGATCGTGTGTACACATTCAGTAGCAATGTACAGTAGACAGGCAGATAGGTTTCATTCCATAAATTCCATGTTAACATTGAGTTGAATCACAACTTCCTTTGTACCACCATGCCATATTGCCTACCTGTCACCGATGTGCAGTACTCTGAGGGATGTGCTGGTCCCCATGATGCAGGGTGACAGCCGTAACATATCATGATCAATATTGACTAAGGGGTGAACCCAGGTAACTCAATTAGATGGACAATGGACTTATGGACTCACTAAAACTAATGGGGGTGTCTTGTGGTTTATGGCCTCCTGGTCTGCCTTGCTACGTTGACTTAGGCCTGGCTGCCATGATGCCTTTTTTGCGCACGTTACTTGTGACATTGTTTTTTCAGCCTCTGCTTTTGCCCGGCTATTTTAGACCTGTCTGCATTTCTGTCTTTCACCTTTTCTCCTGTTCCCTTTGGGCTACGTCTGCACAACATGTACAAGGTCGAAAAACAACGTCCCTTGTTCTTGCTGATCTGGCCAGTCCCTCGCACTTAGACATAACACTATGTACAGCTGCCATGGAGAAATTCGGGTGCTTTTAATATTGTGATTTTCACGTTTAGACACACTTGGAGAAAACCTTTCCCGAGAGAAGAGCTGTGTATGTCTGATGATGTAAACCTTGCATCTAGATCTTGAGGTATGGGGGTTCACTAGTCAAAGCCCAGAGGTCTTCTGTTTTTATAATAAACTAGCTACTAGCACGGGGAGGGTGGTAAGGTCATTTAGCCCTATATCCACTGCTTTATGAAATGCTTTCCCCGTTTGTAGTCTATGGAGTTGTAACTATGCTGATTATATTATTCTTATGCATTATGCGGATAGTACTGACACGTGTACTGTATCTTAGAGCACGTTAGTTAAAATAAACATTTTAAACTATACAGTGTCTCTTCTTACGCACGTTCTGGACAGGTATGAGTGAGTTATGAAAGGGTGTTCTTGCTACTGCGAGTCCTGAGAGAGAGAGAGTTACCGTGTTCTGGGTTGTCTAATCATTGGTAGCATTGGTGCCAATGAGACGCTACAGCTAGTCGGGTTGGGGTTTTAGGTGCTAAGGATTATGGTTGGCTCACCACCATATTCCGAGGTCCTATTATCCTGTGCATAGCTCTGTGTATGTGCAGAATCCCTATAACATGGCGCAACCAACGAGTGGGCTGCTTATCTGCGAGGCGCTTGAGTAGTATTTTATGCTTGTCCACAACTCCCCTCGCAGACGCTTCCGGAAGCGTGTGTGACGGTGATACCTCCTATATTGACGTTTTTATAGGTTATTTCAAGCTTGAAGTTGTTAAAAGGTTTCTTAACTAATACCCTGTATTGTGCTGCCTTACATTAGGTTGTCGAAAACTTTTAGCCTAGAATGGCTATTCAAATTGCGGCACATAGCCGTGCAGCGCTCCGGGCTCACTTGACAGTGTATGGAGTGCCTGACGCGGGTGTCGATTTGATCTTTGTGGTACAAGCAGATCCAGCTTACCACTTTGAGGTGTTTTACTCTTGGGTCACCTTTCCAGCGGTGGATGCGAACGATAATTTGTTCCATGAATATGAAGCCACCGTAGTTCCTAAGCACTATAGACCGTCTAGGAACCTTGAAGTACCGCTCACGGCTTGGCAACACCGTGTTTGGTTTGATGGCGCCCTCCCCCAACCGACTACCACGGTTCGTTTAGGCCCCTTATCCATTGATGGGGCCACTGGGCCTGTTTTGGCCGGGTATACCCCACATCCGCGTTATATGACAGTGGCAGTCGCTGAATTGCGTGATATGCATTCGTCTTTGATACGAGTGCATAGAGCTTTAGTACAATATGTTACAGGCAACATCCAGGGAGCCCCGCCTGGAGTTGCGGCCCATCCAGCTGGTGCAGGTGGTGTAACCATAAGTCCTGTCATGGTGAATTCCGTGATGGGCAAGCGCCCACAAAATAAGGATGATTTTCCTTATTGGCTTGCAGAAAAGTTTGACCAGCTGGAGGCAGTTTTTCCAAATACCTCGCCCGTGGAAAAACACAGAATTCTGACGATTAGTTTGCCAAAAGACTTAATCCCCGAGTTGGCAGAATGCAACAACTGGGGCAGGGTATTTGCGGCAGTATATGCGAAGTGTTTCGGCACTCCTTCCATGACAGTTCTCCCCTCTGTAATTAAACGAGTGCAGGATGAACATGGCCCTGAAGCGGCTGTGAAATTAGGGATGAGACTGGTGGGAGTGTTCGACGTAGTAGCTGATTTGATCCTTGCGAATGTCAAGGGCGATGCAGTGAACTTTCAAGTAGCTAATGCTTTGGCTTTGGTCCAAGATCCGGACAAGCCGCGCGAATTACCAAAAATTATTGCTCAGGCTTATAAAACAATTGGACGCAATAGACTGGGAGTTAAGCCTTTTGCTAAATCGCAAACACAATCACAACCAAAAACTCAGTCTGAGAAAGATGAGAAACCAGTTTTTACTAAAAAGAGCTGGAGGTTGAAAAAACAGGGTAAGCAACAGAAGAAGCCGGGGTCGCGAGGCGCATCCCCGGTTTCCATCTCTTCTGAACGCACTTATGATTTGCGCGATAGGGCGAGAATTAAATCTCCAGATAGGTTTCAGGTCCCTGATACGCGTTCTCCTCGTTCTTCACAGGCACCGACAACTTCGCAGGCCAGTGGAGGAGATCGCCAGGATAGAAGGAAGGGGTCGAGAGGCTCCACAGGGACGAGACCAACCTCGACAACAGGTCAGAGGGAAAGCTGAAGACTTTCAACGCTCTCGCCCACAGTTTCAGAAGAAGAAAGTTGCCGCTGTAACAGCGAGATATGCCACAGACGGTGAGAACGAGACTCCTGAATTGGACGTGGGCAGTGACCCTCCTAGACAGCGCCGCGGAAGTTACCATAGTGCGGGAGGCGCTACGTCCTCATGTGGAGGCGACAGCAACTGAAACATTCATTACTGTCGAGACAGCAGACACCCGAGTGGCACCCCCTGACAGATTATATAATATTGTAATTCAAATCGAAGGTGATATACAGCGTGTTATAAAAGGGATTTTTGGGGGAAAATCTGACCTCTTCGTACAACATTTTGTTAGCAGAGGCGGATTGGCCGCCCCCATTCGTACTTGCTGCCCGTAAAGGGGAGGAGGTAATCCTTCAGAGCTTTTCTCGACATGTCCCAAAGGACAAAGCAGAGGCTCTTGCAGCTGAGTGGGCTGTGTCCCTGGCTCCAGCGTTATACCGCAACCATGTGGGTTGGGATGAGGATTCTCCCCCCCATGAAATACCATTGCGGTCGCTGCCACAGCCACAACTCCAATATCCCATTAAACGGGAAGCAAAAGGTCCCGTTTCTGAAATTCTGACTCAGTTAGAATATCAGGGAGTAATTGAGACATGCGTGTCACCGATGAATAATCCCCTTTTCGCGGTTTCTAAACCTGATGGATCATACCGCTTGGTTTTGGATTACCGACATTTAAACTCACATTGTCGGACCTTTGCGGTGCAAAACACACATAGTTCTGCGCTTGTAGACAGTCTTGTTCGTAAAAAATATAAAACTACACTTGACCTATCCAATGGATTCTGCACGCACAACTTGGCCCCGGAGAGTAGCCAATGGAGCGCTTTTACTTCTGGTGGTGAATTTTCAAATTCCGGTGTTTACCTATGGGCTACAAGAACAGTCCAGGTGTATTCGCTGCCCGTGTTGTCTCTTTGTTAGACGGCATAGACCCAGATGCATGTTCGTACGTCGATGACATTTATCTGACGGACGACGAATTATTCCCGCATCTTTCCCGAGTGAACCGCATTATTCTAGAATTTGCGGTTCTAGGTTACAAGTTTAACTTTGCCAAATCGCACATTGCTGAATTTACCGTTTTGTTTTTGGGCTATGAGCTCAACAATGAAGGTAAGGGCTTAGCCCCCCATTTCCTAGAGAAATGTGCACTATTGTGCCCTCCTACTACTCTGAAGAAACTTCAGTCTTTACTGGGTTTTCTGAATTTCGGGCGTACTTACATTCCCGAATATGCCCAGCGTATCAAGCCACTGTATGCCTTGATACAACCTAACTTTTCGAAGTCATGCTGGCTTCCGGAGCATACCTCCATTCTGCAGTCTTTGCAGACAGACCTTCTTGAGTCTAAATTCGTGTTGACGCGTGATAACTGCACAAACCTGGTGATCAGAATCATTCCAGGGGCAGTGGGTTTCACGTATTTGACCTTTAACGAAGGTGACACAGTACCCATCACATCTATACACTTCCGCAGAAATGCGCTTTTCATCTGTGGAGAAAGTTTTGACTGCGGTGCAAATGGCGATTCTAAAAGAACACGCACTGGCACAGGGAAAGCGCATTCTGGTGGTAACACCATATCCTGCCCTGGAGGCAGTGACAAAGGCAAGTGTTCCGAACTCTAAAGCTTTGCACCCCCATTGGATTCAATGGGCAACATCTTTGATGTCTCCGGATGTCACTTTTATTTTTGATTCTTCTCTTCAGACTCAGGAGTTTTTACAGTATGAATTCGTTCATCCTCCTCCTCTGTCCTTGCTACCGCTTGAGGAATACGAGTGTGTTATTGTTAGAAATGGGGGTCTCTAGTTGGCAATGGCTGGCCACTGTCCAAGTAGGGACCCTTCTTCCTAAGTCAGAGTGAGAGGGCTACCCTCTTTAATACCCCTGCTCAACCCTGTGGTAACGTAGCACGAGCAGGTAGGCTTATCTCAGAGGCAGGGTGTGAAGCATTTATGATCATACACAGTAACACAGTGAGGAACACTACAAAGGGACACCACACAAGTAGTTATTATAAAAAATAAGTATCTTTATATAAAGGCAGATTTATCACAAGACCAATAACTGTAAAAGCCACAATACTGTCAAAAATAGGATAGCTGTTGAAGGGCTGTCAAAAATAGTTCAAAGGTTGCAAAAATAAGGTTCAAGTTCAAAGCAGTGGTCTCTGCGACCCTTTCTTTCACAAAGTACCTGGGTTTAGTAGCAAAACCAACAAAGTGTCGCAAATAAGCTGTAGCGATGATTCTCGGCACGCGAGGCCGGCGATGCGTTGAAATCCTTGCCGCAAGGGAGGATGATGCGCCGATCTGCGGGATGCGTGCGGAGACGATGCGACAAACTTCTGCACGCTGGACCGCCGATGCGATGACTTTCTTGCCGCGTGGGAGAAGTCGATGCGGTGATCCTGTTGCGCTGTGCGATCGTGTTGCGATGCGAAGACAAGACGCTCCGCGAGGGAGCGACGAAATTCGGTGCGATGCGATCAAAGTGGCGGACGCACGGCGTCCGCACTGCGATGTCTCGAAGCGATGATTTCTTTAAGGGTTGCGAGTGCGCGGCGACAGCAGCGCGATGATCTTTCCAGCGCGTCTCGGCTGCAGCGGCTCGCAAAGGGGCGTCAGCGATGGTTTCGGGTTGCGGGCCCTCGGCGGCAGTAGCGCGATGATTTTCCCAGCGCTCTCGACTGCAGCGGCCCGCAAAGATGCGTTAGCGTCGATTTCTCACCCTCTTTTCTCTGATGCAAACTAGAGGCCCTGGAACTCACAGGAGCCTCCTCAGCAGATAGCAGTCCTCGCAGGGAGGAAGCAGGAGGTTGGTGGTGGAGTCTGATGTGCCTGAGACTCCAGCAGGAGGCTAGCTCTTTTCCTAGCCCTTGGGTAATTGCTGTACAAAAATAAAAGTTCTCTCAAGAGTTCCTTTTCCTCTTCTTCAAGGTCCAGTGGTCACTGCTGCAGGCCAGTGCAAGAAACAACACACAGCACAGGGACAGTCACTTCCTGCAGATTCCTCCAGTGGCACGGACAGAGTTTCCTCTCCAGATCCAAAAGCAATACAAAATGTAAGGGCTTGAGCACAGATATTTATACCCCAAAAGCCTTTGATCCTTGAAGCTACCAGTCACTGAACCTAGCCAGAACCAGTTCTGCTCAGGCCTGGAGCACTTTGTTTACCAGGCTGCATCCTTCCTTTCAGAAAGAGGGGGTCTGCTAGCAGACACACAGTGGGAGGTGGAGCCAGCATTCACCTTGCCAGGCACAGCCCTATTCAGGTCAAGGAGCCACCCCTCCCCACACTCTAAATGCAGATCTCTCTATTCAACCCAGGTCTGACTCAGCCTGTCCTGCCCCTCTAAAACCAGACAGCCAATACACATAACGGCAGAGCACACTGGAAGGCTTGAGGCAAGAAAATACCTACTTTCTAAAAGTGGTATTTTCAAACACAGAATATAAAAATCAACTTCACTAAAAGATGTATTTTAATATTCTGAGCTCAGGCATACTAAATTCGTTTTTCTACCATGTTCCTGGGGTCAGTTAGGACTATAGAATGTAATAGTCAAACTGCCCATTCTAGCCTATGAGGAACAGGTAGCCTTACAGTAGTGAAAAACGAAATGGGGCATAATTCACTACCAGGACATGCTACACACACCAAGGCATGTCCTGCCTTACACATACAAGGCACCCTACCATAGGGGTGACTTACAGGATGCCAAGGGAAGGTTCAGGGGCTGGGAAGTGAGTGCACTTCACAGCCAAGATGGCAGTTCTGGACTGCACACAGACACTGCAGTGGCAGGTCTGAGACACACTTTACAGGCTGCTTCTGTGGGTGGCACACATCAGTGCTGCAGGCCCACCAGCAGCATTTGGTTTACCAGCCCTGGGCACACATAGGCCACACTACTAGGGACTAACAGGTAAACCAAATAAGCCAATCAGGGATATACCAATTCACATAGACATATTTATACAGGGAGCATTCGCGCTGTGACACTGAATGGCAGTGGCACAGCGCCCAGAGCATCTAACACCAGTAAAACAGAGGAGACAACAGCGAAAAATGGAAGGGAGACCCACGCCAATGGTGCCAGGTCTAACACACGTCCCCTCCAGCTGAAATGTGGGGAGAACTACCCATCCCCTTGGAAGTTCTCATCGCTAAGGCGGAAAAATCTGGACAGACCATCAGCATTGGCGTGTTCTGTACCAGGGCGGTGTTCCACCGTGAAGTCCATACCCTGTAGGGAAATGGACCACCTCAACAACTTGGGATTCTCACCCCTCATCTGCATCAACCATCTGAGGGGCCTGTGGTCTGTCTGAACCCGGAAGTGAGTCCCAAACAGGTATGGTCTCAGCTTCTTCAGTGCCCAGACCACAGCAAATGCCTCACGCTCAATTGCACTCCACCTCTGTTCCCGTGGAAGTAACCTCCTACTGATGAAGGCTACAGGTTGGTCTAGTCCCTCCTCATTTATCTGTGACAGAACGGCCCCCACCCCATGCTCTGAAGCGTCTGTCTGGACAACAAATTCCTTAGCAAAATTGGGCGCCTGGAGTACGGGTGCTGTACACATAGCAGTTTTGAGGGCATCAAAGGCTTTCTGACAGGTGTCAGTCCAGTTCACAATCTTTGGCCGCTTCTTGGAAGTCAGCTCAGTCAAGGGTGCAACAATGTTGCCATACCCCTTGACAAACCTCCTGTAATAACCTGTGAGTCCTAAGAAGGCCCTCACCTGGGTCTGGGTCCTTGGGGGCTCCCAAGCCAGGATGGTTTCAATCTTGGGCTGCAGGGGCGCCACCTGGCCGCTCCCCACCTGGTGTCCCAAGTACACCACAGAACCCTGCCCAATCTGGCACTTACTGGCCTTGATTGTGAGGCCTGCTCTGCGCAGCGCCATCAACACTTCCCAGAGGTGGCGCAAGTGGTCCTCCCAGGAGGAACTAAACACTGCAATGTCATCCAGGTAGGCGGCACTGAAAGCCTCCAGCCCAACCAACACCTGGTTGACCAATCTCTGGAAGGTGGCAGGGGCATTCTTCATCCCAAAGGGCATCACACGGAACTGGTAGTGCCCATCTGGTGTGGAGAATGCTGACCTCTCCTTTGCCCCATCAGTTAAGGCGATCTGCCAGTACCCAGACGTCAGATCAAACGTGCTGAGGTACCGGGCAGCCCCTAACCGGTCTATGAGCTCATCAGCTCTGGGGATGGGGTGCGCGTCGGTCTTGGTGACCGAATTGAGACCTCGGTAGTCCACACAGAACCTAAGTTCAGGAGTGGCACCAGGCGTCGCAGCTTTTGGTACCAAGACCACGGGGCTGGACCAGGGGCTGCTAGAGGACTCAACCACCCCTAGGGCGAACATTTTGGAGACCTCCTCCTTAATGCAAGCCCTGACCCTGTCAGTTACCCTGTAAGCCTTGTGCTTGACAGGAGAACTGTCCCCGGTATCCACCTCATGGACGCACCAATCAGTGACACCAGGTACCAGGGAGAACAAATCAGAAAATTGCCCCAACAGGTGGTGACAATCTCTCTGCTGCTCAGGGGTCAGTGTGGTGGAGAGGATCACACCCTCCACTGACCCATCCTTCTCTTCTGCACACAGGAGGTCAGGGAGAGGCTCACTCTCCTCCTCAACCCCATCATCTGTGGCAAGAAGCATGCCCACTTCAGACCTCTCAAAGTGGGGCTTTAGGCGGTTCACATGCAGGACCCGCAAGGGGTTCCTGGGAGACTGAAAGTCCACCAAGTAGGTAACTGGACTTTTGCGCTCCACCACCTCAAATGGACCGGTCCACTTATCTTGGAGCGCACAAGGCTCCACTGGGGCCAGTACCCAAACCTTCTGACCAGGTTGAAATTCGACCAGAGTGGCATTCTGGTCGTGCCAACGTTTCATTTCTTCCTGGCTGGCTTCCAGATTTGCCTCAGCAATTTTTCTGAAACGCCGAGTCTGGTTCCTGAAGGCCAACATGTAGCTAAATACATCTTGGGGAGGTTTCCTGGGAGATTGCTCCCAGCCTTCCTTGACCAGACTCAGAGGTCCTCTAACCGGGTGGCCATAGAGGAGTTCAAAGGGACTGAACCCTAAGGACTTCTGTGGCACCTCACGGTAGGCAAACAACAGGCATGGCAAGAGGACGTCCCACTTACGCCTCAGGGGCTCTTCTAGGCCCATGATCATGCCCTTCAAGGTCCGGTTGAACCTTTCAACCAGACCATTACCTTGGGGGTGGTAAGGAGTGGTGAACTTATACGTTACCCCACACTCCTTCCACAGAGACTTCATGTACTGGGAGATGAAGTTGGTCCCCCTGTCAGACACCACCTCTCTGGGGAATCCCACACGGGAGAATATCCCCATCAGTGCCCGTCCCACCACGGGGGCCGTCACTGTCCTGAGCGGGATGGCTTCAGGGTACCGGGTGGCATGGTCCACCAAGACCAGGATGAACCTGTTGCCCAGGGCTGTCTTGGGGTCCAGAGGCCCCACAATGTCAATGCCCACTCGCTCGAATGGGGTACTCACAACTGGAAAGGGCTGGAGTGGGGCCTTGATCTTCCCCCACTCTTCCCACTTGCCTGGCAAGTCTCACAGGTCCTGCAATGAGTGTCTGAACTCTTGTGCATCTGGGGCCAATAAAAGTGGGCGGCCAGCCTCTCAAAGGTCTTGGTCTGCCCCAGATGTCCTGCCAATGGAATGTCATGAGCCAACCCCAGTAGGAAGGTTCTGAAGCACTCGGGTACCACCAGCACACGGGCTGACCCTGGCTCAGCAACCTTAGGCTCACTATACAGGAGACTGTTCTCCCAATAAATCAGATGTGAACCAGACATGTCACCTTCTGCCTGGGCTGCAGCCTGTCGCCGCATACCCTCAAGAGAGGGGCAAACTCTCTGCTGCTCACAAAATTCCTCCCTGGTGGGTTTCCCTTCCTGCTGCCAATGGGTCAGCTCAGGCAGGTCCCCCAGTTCGGTGATCTGCTCCCCGGTAGGCTCCAGGGCATCCCCCTCAGGGTCTGCTCCTTCCTGGGCCGTGGGAACCAAGTGGGCCGGCTTCCCGCGCCCCCTGCCCCTTCTCTCTAAGGCAGGGATCTGGGCCCTACTCTCAGGCTCCAGATCCTTTTCAACACCCTCCTTGGCTGCCATGGACCGAGTGGTAGCACACGCCCACTCAGGCAGACCCAACATCTCTAAGTGAGCCTTCCTCTCCACCGTAGCCCACGGGGAGTCCTCTAAATCATTGCCCAGCAGACAGTCTACAGGCATGGCGGGCCTCACAGCTACCTGAAGAGTTCCTGAGACCCCCCCCACTCAAAGGGAACCTGAGCCACCTCACATTGGCTCTCTGAGTTGTCTGCGGACACTACTGGGTAGAATGCATGGGGGACAACCTGCTCTTTGGACACCAACCGGGAGCTGACAGCAGTTACACTGGCCCCTGTGTCTCTTAGAGCCTCCACCCTATGGCCATTGATGGTCACCCACTGCCTGTATTTTTTAGTGTTAGCAGGCAGTGCAGGCTTGGGGACCATCTCAAAGTCCCCTAATGAGACAAGGGTCAACTCTACGGGATCCCACCCCTCTTGGGCACCCATCTCCTCCTCTCCCAGGGCTACACTAGCAATCTGGCGGGGTGGTGCACGGGGGGTGCACTGGCCCCCTTTGGGGGCACTGGGGATCAAAATATCTGTGGCCCACTTGACCACAGTTGTAACACGTGGGGGCCCCCTGGGAACAGGCCTACCTGTTGGGGGCCCTGTCCTCCTTTCTTGGGGGGCTGGGACACCACTGCTTGGTTCCCTGGGGGATTACTTTGGGGCCCTCGGTGGAACTCCCTCTGTTGACCCTTGTCCCCCCACTCCTCTGCTGGGGACCCTGCCCACCTTTGGCGACGTCTCCCACTGGACCCTTGCGGACCCGGGTGCTCACCCAGCGGTCCGCCTCCTCAGCAAGCTTTCTAGGGTTAGTCAGCTTGCAATCAATTAGGTGCTGGCGTAGCTCAGGAAAACAATTACTAGATAAATGCTCCCATGCAATCAAATCATAAAACTGTGCAAAAGTTTCTACTTTGCTACCTTTTACCCAGCGTTCCATGGCTCTGCAAAAAAAAGACACATATTCAACCCACGTGGTACCCTCTAGCTTCTTACAGACCCTAAACCTCTGCCTATACATCTCAGGGGTCAAACCATAGCGGGTCATCAACGCTTCCTTCATGTGGGCATAAACCATCCTACTTTCTGGGGGCAGGTCCAACAAGGTATCCCTCCCCTCACTCACAAAGCGTCCCCACAACCCCGCTCCCCAATCCTTCTCAGGGACCCGGTGGGACACCATGGCTAATTCATAAGCGGCAAACCATTGCCCAATATCTTCACTTTTGTGGAAATCTTTAATAACCTCCTTGGGTATATACACCCTACTCTCAGGGTGCACTACAGGTACGCTGCCACCAGAGGGGGAGATTTCCATGCTCTTAGCTTTAATCTCCAACTCCCTCAATACTCTCTCATGCTCAAGCTTCATCCTCATAATCTCAATTTCTAACTTCTTGTTCTCTAGGTCCCGGTGACCATCCATTTTAAGCTTAGCCATCTCCATATTATGCCGCCTATCTCTCTCCCTGTCCTCCAGCTCTTCTGGGGACAGACCCTTAGCGGACACACTAGAGCCCGGGTTGGAAAGGGCTGGATCTCCTACTAAGTCTACTACATCGCCCTGCTGCTCTCCTCCCTCCACAAGCTCTCCTATATCCTTAGGGGCATCCCTGGCTTCTAGCCAGGCCTTCAGCGCCTTGTAATACTCCTCCCTTCTAGTGAGACCTGTGATAGGGACTGTGAATTGCTTGCAAAAATATTTGAGCTGCTTGGCATTGTAGGTTTCTATTTTCTCTTCTTCCCAGGAGAGATCCTCTGAGGCATTGGATCTGGGCTTGCCCATTGTAGAAATAACTGGCAATATCAATAAAGGACAGAAGAAAACTTCTCAAAAAATGTAAGCGGGTGAAAAATCACCGGCAATATCAATCACAATATAGGATCCTAAAAACTCTCAGAAATGTGCGCGGGTGAAAAATCACCGGCAATATCAATCACAATAGGGGATCAAAAACTTTCAATAAATGGGCGCGGGTGAAAAATCACCGGCAATATCAATCACAATATAGGATCCCAAAAACTCTCAGAAATGTGCGCGGGTGAAAAATCACCGGCAATATCAATTACAATAGGGGATCAAAAACTTTCAACAAATGGGCGCGGGTGAAGAATCACCGGCAATATCAATCACAATATAGGATCCCAAAAACTCTCAGAAAATGTGCGCGGGTGAAAAATCACCGGCAATATCAATTACAATATAGGATCCCAAAAAAACTCTCAAAAAATGTATGCGGTACGTTATGGTCTGCACTCACTAGTAGTGTACACTATAATTACTGTATGCGATCATAAATGCAAGTCCAGATCCTCACCGCTGACCACCAATGTTAGAAATGGGGGTCTCTAGTTGGCAATGGCTGGCCACTGTCCAAGTAGGGACCCTTCTTCCTAAGTCAGAGTGAGAGGGCTACCCTCTTTAATACCCCTGCTCAACCCTGTGGTAACGTAGCACGAGCAGGTAGGCTTATCTCAGAGGCAGGGTGTGAAGCATTTATGATCATACACAGTAACACAGTGAGGAACACTACAAAGGGACACCACACAAGTAGTTATTATAAAAAATAAGTATCTTTATATAAAGGCAGATTTATCACAAGACCAATAACTGTAAAAGCCACAATACTGTCAAAAATAGGATAGCTGTTGAAGGGCTGTCAAAAATAGTTCAAAGGTTGCAAAAATAAGGTTCAAGTTCAAAGCAGTGGTCTCTGCGACCCTTTCTTTCACAAAGTACCTGGGTTTAGTAGCAAAACCAACAAAGTGTCGCAAATAAGCTGTAGCGATGATTCTCGGCACGCGAGGCCGGCGATGCGTTGAAATCCTTGCCGCAAGGGAGGATGATGCGCCGATCTGCGGGATGCGTGCGGAGACGATGCGACAAACTTCTGCACGCTGGACCGCCGATGCGATGACTTTCTTGCCGCGTGGGAGAAGTCGATGCGGTGATCCTGTTGCGCTGTGCGATCGTGTTGCGATGCGAAGACAAGACGCTCCACGAGGGAGCGACGAAATTCGGTGCGATGCGATCAAAGTGGCGGACGCACGGCGTCCGCACTGCGATGTCTCAAAGCGATGATTTCTTTAAGGGTTGCGAGTGCGCGGCGACAGCAGCGCGATGATCTTTCCAGCGCGTCTCGGCTGCAGCGGCTCGCAAAGGGGCGTCAGCGATGGTTTCGGGTTGCGGGCCCTCGGCGGCAGTAGCGCGATGATTTTCCCAGCGCTCTCGACTGCAGCGGCCCGCAAAGATGCGTTAGCGTCGATTTCTCACCCTCTTTTCTCTGATGCAAACTAGAGGCCCTGGAACTCACAGGAGCCTCCTCAGCAGATAGCAGTCCTCGCAGGGAGGAAGCAGGAGGTTGGTGGTGGAGTCTGATGTGCCTGAGACTCCAGCAGGAGGCTAGCTCTTTTCCTAGCCCTTGGGTAATTGCTGTACAAAAATAAAAGTTCTCTCAAGAGTTCCTTTTCCTCTTCTTCAAGGTCCAGTGGTCACTGCTGCAGGCCAGTGCAAGAAACAACACACAGCACAGGGACAGTCACTTCCTGCAGATTCCTCCAGTGGCACGGACAGAGTTTCCTCTCCAGATCCAAAAGCAATACAAAATGTAAGGGCTTGAGCACAGATATTTATACCCCAAAAGCCTTTGATCCTTGAAGCTACCAGTCACTGAACCTAGCCAGAACCAGTTCTGCTCAGGCCTGGAGCACTTTGTTTACCAGGCTGCATCCTTCCTTTCAGAAAGAGGGGTCTGCCAGCAGACACACAGTGGGAGGTGGAGCCAGCATTCACCTTGCCAGGCACAGCCCTATTCAGGTCAAGGAGCCACCCCTCCCCACACTCTAAATGCAGATCTCTCTATTCAACCTAGGTCTGACTCAGCCTGTCCTGCCCCTCTAAAACCAGACAGCCAATACACATAACGGCAGAGCACACTGGAAGGCTGAGGCAAGAAAATACCTACTTTCTAAAAGTGGTATTTTCAAACACAGAATATAAAAATCAACTTCACTAAAAGATGTATTTTAATATTCTGAGCTCAGGCATACTAAATTCGTTTTTCTACCATGTTCCTGGGGTCAGTTAGGACTATAGAATGTAATAGTCAAACTGCCCATTCTAGCCTATGAGGAACAGGTAGCCTTACAGTAGTGAAAAACGAAATGGGGCATAATTCACTACCAGGACATGCTACACACACCAAGGCATGTCCTGCCTTACACATACAAGGCACCCTACCATAGGGGTGACTTACAGGATGCCAAGGGAAGGTTCAGGGGCTGGGAAGTGAGTGCACTTCACAGCCAAGATGGCAGTTCTGGACTGCACACAGACACTGCAGTGGCAGGTCTGAGACACACTTTACAGGCTGCTTCTGTGGGTGGCACACATCAGTGCTGCAGGCCCACCAGCAGCATTTGGTTTACCAGCCCTGGGCACACATAGGCCACACTACTAGGGACTAACAGGTAAACCAAATAAGCCAATCAGGGATATACCAATTCACATAGACATATTTATACAGGGAGCATTCGCGCTGTGACACTGAATGGCAGTGGCACAGCGCCCAGAGCATCTAACACCAGTAAAACAGAGGAGACAACAGCGAAAAATGGAAGGGAGACCCACGCCAATGGTGCCAGGTCTAACAGTTATTTATACCGATGGTTCGGCACAACCGGCCCCGGGTTCCAAGCATGCTTATTCAGCAGCATGTGCTATTGTTGCAGGTACCTTTGTGAACGGAAAGTTCAAACCAACTGTAGTGCACACTCAGGCACTCGGGACAGTACTGCACAATTGGCCGAGCTGCGTGCATTGGTGCTCGCCCTTGAGTTCGCTAATCCGGATGTGACAACGCTAGTTGTATGCGATTCTTACTACTGTGTTCAGTCTTACAATGACAATCTGTTCTTTTGGTCGCAAAACGACTACAGAGACGCCAAAGGTAGCACAATTAAGCATAAAATGCTTTGGGTTCGAGTGGCAGATTTGCAACAACGTCTGCCCCTCACACAGGTGGTTCACACTCTGGCCACCAGCGTGTGGGCGCACACGCTGTCGGTAACGGTTTGGCAGACGAAGCTGCCAAATCAGCAGTAGTCACGTGCTCAGTTGCAGCGGTTTAGATCCATGTCTAAAATTGATACCGATATTTTGGCAGCTATTGCTGCAACAAAGGAAGGTGCTAATTACCCTAGGGGTTTTCCTTCCAAATATTCTTACCAGTTAGGTCCCGAACAGGCTCCTTATGTAAAAATACCCGGCGTTGGTGATCGGCTGATTCCCAACGCAGACCGCAGACTTTCCTTGATAACGGCAGCACACGAAGGCATGGCTTCGGCACATGCTGGAGTGTCTGCGACAGTTTCCATATTGCAGCAGCGATACTGGTGGCATGGGTTATACAAAGAAACCCGTACTTATGTGCTTTCTTGTGATGTTTGTCAGCAAATTAAGCCTTCCACGGTTACACGGCCACCGCAGACCCAGCTCTGCATTTCTAACAGACCCTTCGGGTGTGTTTACCTGGATCACTGCGGTCCAGACACTGCCTATAAATATATCTTAGTGGCAGTGGATTCGTGCACACGTTTCATCTGGGTTTGGCCACAACGGAATGCTGACGCTCGAAATGTCATAAGGGATTTGCGTGTCTTTGTGGGAATTTTCGCCTGTGGCACCTTCCATTCTGACCAAGGTCCAGCGTTTGCCTCTAAGGCTTACAAGGACGCTATGGGTTCACTGGGGGTGCGGGTGAAATTTTCGTCTCCGTATCGGCCTGAGGGCAACTCGATTGTTGAACGAATGAACCGTGACTTAAAGCAATCCTTGACAGCTAGAGTCTTAGGTACTGGCAGGAACTGGCTGGCCCACTTGTATACCGTACAACGTGCACTTAATAATCTCCCTAGAAGACCTCTGGGTGGGCGGACCCCATACGAAATGCTCTTTGGCATAAGAATGTTTGTTCAATACAATCAAAGACCTGCTCTATTAGTTGTCTGGACTCCTATGGACGTCCACCATATATTTTCTCAGGCACACAATATTGTGTGACACAGCAGTGGATCAATATCTCCCATCTGCCATCAAGTGACTGAAATCACTACTTTTAAACCACGTGTTCTGTACTGTATCTACTGGTGTAACCCCCTACAAACATCACCAGGAAAGGGGGTGAAAAGTGGGAACAAAGAAGGCAGTGCCTCACGGGAGTAACACCATGGGAGTTTACAGACTGATACTCGCCTGTATCCTCAGGTTCTCATCATTAGCAACTGCCAACTTTTAAAACAAAATAAGGAGTGAGGAGAAAAGAAAAAGTGCAAAAACTGTGTATGTTCAGTGCACAATACGTGAACCCTATATAGGAAACCGGGGTCTAACGTAGAACACCCAGTATACCTAGTCTAAAACCGAGCTAGACAACCACTAGCTTAACTACTTTATTTCTTTGCTGTGTGTCTGCTCTATTAAAACCAACATATTTCATTGCCCATAGAAATTTGCGGCAACTTCATCAGGGTAGGGTCAGCGTCCTCACTGCACCACTTTCCTCTGTTTGTCAGATCTACAGAGAACAGAGACAGTACAACACATATCATCAACACATATACCAGCACAGGCATCGGACTAAAAGCAAGAGAGAAACTATTACAACACATGTAGCACACTAAAACGCCAAACTGAGTATTTTTGGTGCTACTAGTGGGGAATGTCGACATCACATATGATATATTTACCGAAAGGTTGCCAAGCTTCGGCATACCTGCAACCTCATAAAAACTGCTTCTAACCCTGTGTGTGTGTACTAGTCCACAGACACAACGTCCGTCTCAGTCGCTGCTCTCAGTCAGTCTGTGTAGGAGAGAGGGGAAAATATTTCTAGTATTCTCCAGGACCCTTTAAGCAAACATATTAAGCTCAGATAGCGATGGAAAACTCCCCTCTATAGCAAGCGGGACAAGTGAAACTACCTCCCTGCTGCCTGATCTACATGCTTGAACCGCATATGTCAATCCCAGCAATCCGCTCTACTTGCTGCCGCCCTCAAAACATCTAAGTGCGAAGGTGTGCTAAAAAATCCACACCCCTCCTACTGGGTGGCGATTCTTCCCCATTTTGTCAGCCAGACTCCCTCCCGGGGCTTAATACTCCCGGGAAAGAAACCTCCTCCGTCAATGGAGTTTCAGCAGCTTACCGAGACTCCTCGGGTTACCGGCCACCGCTCAGCACCTCATCGTGTTCCTCTCCCTGCGGAATATTTCTAGAGCAGCACACGCTGCCTCAGACTAATTGGACCTGCCCTGCTTACGGTCCTCGCAAACTGTTCCTGCTTTGTCAATCCAACGCGGCGGCCATCTTAGAATGTCTATCGCCGACTGCTATGAACCCAGTATACTCTGGTCTAGATGGTTAACGTATTTCAAAATGTATATATTACTCACAGGTAGTTGTAATTGCCATAGTGTATTCCACAGTCCTCTTGTCAGACATAAATTATAAAATGGTACAACTACTTAAGTCTGTGTTGCCTCTAAACATTATTGGATACCGCGGCTACTCACGCGACCTCCACCCCCTGGGTAAAAACTACACTCTTCAACTCTAATGAGGCCATTGAAGAATTGCTGGGGTGTCCGCTCAAGTAATAGACCCCCTCAGCCCTGATGTATTATATTTCTAATACAGTCATTCAGCCGTCAGCAGTGCAATGTGTATTCTCAGGCTTACTCCATTTAAAAGGGTACCACTTTATTCCATTCAATAAAGTCGTTAAGCCCATTACGATCTGCCCCCTCTTGATATATTCAACGGGCTTCTTTGGAAATCAATCTACTCTCCATATTATACTGATCACCTAGAACCTTTTCTAGTACCACCCATCGTATATCCCTGTGTTTATGTTTCTGGGTGACATAATGTTGAACCAGTTTCGTCGTGAGTTTACCCGCTTTTAGCGTGCTCACATGCTCCTGAATTCTGACTTTGACCTTACGAGTCGTAAGGCCGATGTAGTGTAGGTCACATGGACATGTGATTCTGTATATAACATTTACCGTATTGCAATTACTGAACCTGTTCAAATGCCATGTTTTTCCATTTGTGCGTGTGACACTCTTGGTAACTGTTGTCAATTCACAGACCGAACATCCCCCGCAAGGGTAATGTCCCGGAGATACTGCAGGTTCTCTAGACTCCTGCACAGGACGTGTATGTACAAGGCGGTCACGTAAGTTGGTAGACCGTTTAAATGCGAATCTAGGTTGAGGCATTTTCATAGAAGCAGTGCTAAGTAAATGCCAGTGTCTTCTTATGATCTGTCTGATCTTGGTCGAACAGGGCCCAAAAGTAGTAACCACTGGGATACATTCACTGTTGACCTTATTTGTCCTTTCCAGGAGGGCATCTCTAGGTGTATTTAATGCCCTCTTCCTGGCCTGTTTTATAACATAAGGCCCAGCGTCCACCACCTGGGCGTCCGATTGTATCGGGCATTCAATCTTTGCTTGAACCGTTATCCCAGTTTGCGGATTTTTTCCTGAGAGAGTGTGTCATCACGCAATCATCTTATATACAAGATACCACTGATATCTTAAGATATTTAGATAATGTGACATATGACCCTGACCATCAGTTCCTGGTCACCATCGACATTGAGTCATTGTACACCAACATCCCCAGGAAGCGACGCTGGTGGCGGCAGCTCGCGCCTTGGGGGAATGTGAATGGTTTTATGATACACCCCAGACCTTTGTGCTACAATGCATTGAGATAGCACTAACACGCAATTTTTTTGCATACAAAGATCAATTATACCTCCAGACGTCCGGGACTTCAATGGGGGCTACTTTTGCCCCCAGTCTGGCCTGCATTTATGTAGGCCAGTTTGAATCCAACTACATCAATCATTCCATCAATCCCTTCCAGAGGAACATTGTCCTCTGGAAGAGATTTATTGATGATGTCCTGTGTATCTGGGTAGGGACGGAAGAGGAGTTACAGAAGTTCCTTAACTGGCTCAACACTTTGGACGAATGTCTTAAATTCACTTGGACAGTGAATAAAAATACAGCCACATATTTGGATCTAGATATACAGGCGAATGATAACAAATTACTGACCTGTGTACATCAAAAGCCCACTGATAAGAACTCACTCCTTCATTACAGATCCTATCACCCGAGGGCTCTGCGAGACAATCTTCCGGTGGGGCAATTTCTGCGTTATCGCAGAAATTGTACGTCCACTCAGAGCTACTTAGAACAAACTGAGGAACTGTCTAACAGACTGGAGGATCGTGCTTACCCTAAAAAGTTATAAAACAGGCCAGGAAGAGGGCATTAAATACACCTAGAGATGCCCTCCTGGAAAGGACAAATAAGGTCAACAGTGAATGTATCCCAGTGGTTACTACTTTTGGGCCCTGTTCGACCAAGATCAGACAGATCATAAGAAGACACTGGCATTTACTTAGCACTGCTTCTATGAAAATGCCTCAACCTAGATTTGCATTTAAACGGTCTACCAACTTACGTGACCGCCTTGTACATACACGTCCTGTGCAGGAGTCTAGAGAACCTGCAGTATCTCCGGGACATTACCCTTGCGGGGGATGTTCGGTCTGTGAATTGACAACAGTTACCAAGAGTGTCACACGCACAAATGGAAAAACATGGCATTTGAACAGGTTCAGTAATTGCAATACGGTAAATGTTATATACAGAATCACATGTCCATGTGACCTACACTACATCGGCCTTACGACTCGTAAGGTCAAAGTCAGGAATTCAGGAGCATGTGAGCACGCTAAAAGCGGGTAAACTCACGACGAAACTGGTTCAACATTATGTCACCCAGAAACATAAACACAGGGATATACGATGGGTGGTACTAGAAAAGGTTCTAGGTGATCAGTATAATATGGAGAGTAGATTGATTTCCAAAGAAGCCCGTTGGATATATCAAGAGGGGGCAGATCGTAATGGGCTTAACGACTTTATTGAATGGAATAAAGTGGTACCCTTTTAAATGGAGTAAGCCTGAGAATACACATTGCACTGCTGACGGCTGAATGACTGTATTAGAAATATAATACATCAGGGCTGAGGGGGTTTATTACTTGAGCGGACACCCCAGCAATTCTTCAATGGCCTCATTAGAGTTGAAGAGTGTAGTTTTTACCCAGGGGGTGGAGGTCGCGTGAGTAGCCGCGGTATCCAATAATGTTTAGAGGCAACACAGACTTAAGTAGTTGTACCATTTTATAATTTATGTCTGACAAGAGGACTGTGGAATACACTATGGCAATTACAACTACCTGTGAGTAATATATACATTTTGAAATACGTTAACCATCTAGACCAGAGTATACTGGGTTCATAGCAGTCGGCGATAGACATTCTAAGATGGCCGCCGCGTTGGATTGACAAAGCAGGAACAGTTTGCGAGGACCGTAAGCAGGGCGGGTCCAATTAGTCTGAGGCAGCGTGTGCTGCTCTAGAAATATTCCGCAGCGAGAGGAACACGATGAGGTGCTGAGCGGTGGCCGGTAACCCGAGGAGTCTCGGTAAGCTGCTGAAACTCCATTGACGGAGGAGGTTTCTTTCCCGGGAGTATTAAGACCCGGGAGGGAGTCTGGCTGACAAAATGGGGAAGAATCGCCACCCAGTAGGAGGGGTGTGGATTTTTTAGCACACCTTCGCACTTAGATGTTTTGAGGGCGGCAGCAAGTAGAGCGGATTGCTGGGATTGACATATGCGGTTCAAGCATGTAGATCAGGCAGCAGGGAGGTAGTTTCACTTGTCCCGCTTGCTATAGAGGGGAGTTTTTCCATCGCTATCTGAGCTTAATATGTTTGCTTAAAGGGTCCTGGAGAATACTAGAAATATTTTCCCCTCTCTCCTACACAGACTGACTGAGAGCAGCGACTGAGACGGACGTTGTGTCTGTGGACTAGTACACACACACAGGGTTAGAAGCAGTTTTTATGAGGTTGCAGGTATGCCGAAGCTTGGCAACCTTTCGGTAAATATATCATATGTGATGTCGACATTCCCCACTAGTAGCACCAAAAATACTCAGTTTGGCGTTTTAGTGTGCTACATGTGTTGTAATAGTTTCTCTCTTGCTTTTAGTCCGATGCCTGTGCTGGTATATGTGTTGATGATATGTGTTGTACTGTCTCTGTTCTCTGTAGGTCTGACAAACAGAGGAAAGTGGTGCAGTGAGGACGCTGACCCTACCCTGATGAAGTTGCCGCAAATTTCTATGGGCAATGAAACATGTTGGTTTTAATAGAGCAGACACACAGCAAAGAAATAAAGTAGTTAAGCTAGTGGTTGTCTAGCTCGGTTTTAGACTAGGTATACTGGGTGTTCTACGTTAGACCCCGGTTTCCTATATAGGGTTCACGTATTGTGCACTGAACATACACAGTTTTTGCACTTTTTCTTTTTCTCCTCACTCCTTATTTTGTTTTAAAAGTTGGCAGTTGCTAATGATGAGAACCTGAGGATACAGGCGAGTATCAGTCTGTAAACTCCCATGGTGTTACTCCCGTGAGGCACTGCCTTCTTTGTTCCCACTTTTCACCCCCTTTCCTGGTGATGTTTGTAGGGGGTTACACCAGTAGATACAGTACAGAACACGTGGTTTAAAAGTAGTGATTTCAGCCACTTGATGGCAGATGGGAGATATTGATCCACTGCTGTGTCACACAATATTGTGTGCCTGAGAAAATATATGGTGGACGTCCATAGGAGTCCAGACAACTAATAGAGCAGGTCTTTGATTGTATTGAACTCTGTGAGTGGGGGCCGACCTGTTCTTGTTCACCCCCTTGGCTCCTAGTTGTGAATAATAAGAATGTTTGTGCCTGACCTTGATGGTCTAGACATGGCGGCGCAATCCGCCATCTTTGATGTAGATAACCATTCTACTATGTTACAGGACTTACAAGAAGCCCGAGACAACCTTGCGATTGCACATTTACCTTCAGCCACGGACACTGCGCTGCAAATTCCGGTTGCCGGCTGGCTTCCGAAGATTGGAGATCTGGTTCGAGAGAAGGTGGAGAACAAAAAGGAATTTGGCCCCTCTTATCGTGCACCGGTTCCAGTCCTGGGCTTGAAGGGAACTCGTACAGTCATCTTACCACCGCTTCCTGGTCGCAAAGAGAACAGATACATCTTAGTGGAAAATGTCAAGCTACAACATCTGGCCGATCCTGAATAGTGTTACACCAGCGGTCTCTTGTCCTGTCATTTCTCGGACGAATGTTCGTGGCCCTCCGGCCCGAACGGTCACTGATGTTGCAATTGAGATGGTTGATTTGCCTGATCGCTTACTCGATAACCCGGTCTCCCCCTGCAACGACGAGACTGAGTATACCTATCCCGATAAAGAGTTGGTGGCTCACTTACCAACTATGCCACTGAGCCCAACACGTTATTCCTTTGACTCGGATTCCACCTCATCACTTGTCCCATCCAAATTCAGTATTTTTGTATCCTGGTTCAGAGACAATTTTTTGATTGCCCCCTGGACATACATTTGGCTGGTGCTATTCCTGATTTTTTTGTTCATGTCCATTGGCTTTGTCACAGAGTTTTTTCTACTCATCAATGGTCACTATTTACCGGAACGCTCTGCAGTGAACTGTGTTGCTGGAACATTGGCTCCACATTCTTCATCTCACATCATGAAGCGAGACCACACATTTGTGAACATTTCAGCTTTTCCAGTCGCTGTTGGTATCGTTTGGGATGCGGTAAACTTCCAAATTCATGGACCAACCGAAATTATTAATGTACCAAATGTCCTTCGTGTATCAATGGGTGATGTCGTAAAAAGTAATATTCATTCTGACGATTGGGATGTACATGCAGTTGAAGCTTTATTTACTGATTTGAAATATTATGCTGCTTTTAATGCTGAGGATTTGTACATGAATTCTGCAAGTTATGCTGATTTGTATTGTTACCAGCATTGGGGCAACCACTTTGTCCATAAACCAAGTGCACTGCGTGGTCCTTTTAACTACACCCAATGGGAGCATTGTCCAACACCTTTACCAGGTACCTCCCAAACTCTTAGACATAAATTTTCTTACTTCACAGACTTTGATAGATCTAACCCTGGGTCCTATTTTTAAAATTAAATGCTCCATCCACTCAGAAAATCATGTTGACCCACACCAAATTGCTATTTTCGGGTTCCTTTTGAGCGCCTTAGCTGTGGGTGGTTATGAATACTGGAAGGACACTGTTGACTTGAAATCAATCTGGGGCTCCAAACCATGGCAGGTGCAGGGCACCGAAGCCTTGCACCGTGCTTGCCTTATCCCGGCCCAGATTTTATTTCTGAATAATACCATTTATCAAACTACGTGCTGGGGTTTGGCTACTTCCAAACAATTAAATGCCCCTTCCATTCCTACATTGGCTTCCCCTCCCAATGGGAGCTTGCATTTCAATATGTCCCTTCAAAATTTGCAGGCTCTTTTTCAAAACAATTCGTTTAATGTCTCTACGCTTGTTCAGACACCCTGGTTGGCTTGGCCAATAGCATCTAATGCCTGCCAACTGCGTTTTCATGACTCGGTTCCTGGTTACAAACAGGATAGGCCAGATCCAAGGTTTTCTGACTCTCGTACTGTAACAACATATTCTGTTAGTAAATTATGTAAACAGTGGTTGCAGCACTCTTCCCTAGCTTCTGTTAAACAACATTTATCCCTCCTATCAGGCAACATTGATCTGTCCAACTTTATTCTGGGGCCTCGTGGTCCACGACCTAAGAGATTCATTTATGAAACTTATAATGAACTCTGGAAGCTCTCGCAAATTGAAGCTGCTTCCCGTCTACGGGAAATAGATCAAGCAAATTTGGAGAAGGTGCTTACTGTTGTTGACAATAGTATTAATACCCTGTCTTCCCACATTTACACGTTAGAGAATATTGTGTCCTCTGTTGTTGATATTGTACAAGATGATGTTTCTGTGTTATATCATGGTCAGAATCAATTGCATTCAGTTATGCAGTTTGCTTGGACTTTGTAAACACTTAAGTTAGGTAAAGTTCCTTGGCATTTTTTGAACACCTCTACCTTATTCCTGCCTTTTAATTTAACTGACAAACAGCAGTTCATGTCCATGAAGGATGCAGCATACACTCTGTTACATATCGAGAAAATAGAGCCCTTACCATTCTCTGTGGCGGAATTGGATTCGGCCGTGTGGCTAGTGCATGGGGTTATCGCCTTACCTTTTTCATTGTTTGAATTTAGTTCGTGCATGAAACATCCTGTGGGCCGTTTCCAGCCCTTGGGCGGTGCCTTCCTGCATGAACTGTGGTCCCTGCCTTTCATGTATAAATGCCTTAGAGATGAGAAGGAAGTTTTTCTCACGGGGGAGTCATGCGATTCTACTGTAGGTCATTCCCTTATTTGCAAACACATTAAATTGCACGGCGCTTGTAACGTTTCAGCTCCGAATCTTGCTTGTGTGTTAAAAGTTGTTCCTGTTCCTGCTATTTCTCCTACTTTCACTGTGCTTGCTAATGGTAGCTATCTGCTTTTGAATAACCAAGACTGTTGTGGCATGCTAGCTGGCATTCCCTATATCGTTACAGTTTCACACAGGGTTGTCTGCTGCAAAAATGTGCTCTTTCCTCCCCCGCACGACATCATAGATAGTTCCGTTTGGCCTTCCATTCCTACTCTGAAGGCGGATTTCAATAAATTGAGCAGAATAAAGGCGCTATTATTGAACCAGGAGGTTATGCTCACGTCCGCACGGGAGACATTCGTTCTCCAGGTGGCGAGTACCCACAGTGAAATACAGGCCCTTTTGAACACTAACCTCCCACAACCTTTCGGTGAACTGATTCACCGTGTTTTTAATGCATCACGCACTGAAGGTCTGGTGCACTTTTTTAAAGTTGTGGGCTCTGGCCTTGTGACCTCTTTTCAGACTATTGTTGGTGTCATACCGGCTTTTATTCATTCTATTTTTCCCAGCGTCTTTGGTGGCTTTCCGTTGATCCTCGCCTTGGCGGCTGGTATATTGCTGTTGGTCTGTTTACTACGCAATGGCTGCACCTCCTTGGGCCCTTCTCGACCCAGGTCGTCTCCAGATGCTGCGTGAGCGCATCCTTGCTGGCTTCGGCGTCCTGCCGTTGGCGACACTGAGTGTGTCCTATACACTTTCCTTTCGCTTTGCGTATTTCACTTGCGTGCAACCTGTGATGTCTTGCATCAGATGTCCTTTCTCGTGGACCATGGATTATTGCCTCTCCAATACGTC
The DNA here is from genome assembly GCA_963921515.1 of Calotriton arnoldi. NCBI lineage: Eukaryota > Metazoa > Chordata > Amphibia > Caudata > Salamandridae > Calotriton > Calotriton arnoldi. Next base: position 540,226 of record CAWUFW010002774.1, on the reverse strand, counting down.
TTTGTCTGTTCCGGATTTTGTTCAGTTGGTGGGTCCCTTAGAGGCCCATGAACGGGACTGTTCCGCTGCAGGCTACATGGCGCGTGCGGCTGCACTGGGGATTTTGGCACAATGGGATATCTGGGCGGCTGCTCAGAATCTCCTACAACAAAGTTATATTGAGTATCACGCAAGTTGTCCCGCATTGCTATTCGCTGCTCCCTCCTGCGAGGAACATGCCTGCAGCTTTGATTTACTGGACTGGATGGCGTTGCTGTTTTACGACAATTCCAATAATGTCCTTTTGGAAGGTGTGGCGTTTTTCTGCACTTACACTCTGTTGGATTGACAGGGCCTTCGCTTTCTGCGACCTGCCTCGCTGGATATTTTTTTTGCCTCTACAATTTTTTTTCCGTCTCATTCGTTGTCCTTCATGGGGACTACTTCACAACAGACGTTTCTGTTCTGCTCCATCTATTTGAACTCTGTCTTCGTCCTATGTCTTGGCCCGTGGACTGCCAGGGGAGGGTGTCTTGTGGTTTATGGCCTCCTGGTCTGCCTTGCTACGTTGACTTAGGCCTGGCTGCCATGATGCCTTTTTTGCGCACGTTACTTGTGACATTGTTTTTTCAGCCTCTGCTTTTGCCCGGCTATTTTAGACCTGTCTGCATTTCTGTCTTTCACCTTTTCTCCTGTTCCCTTTGGGCTACGTCTGCACAACATGTACAAGGTCGAAAAACAACGTCCCTTGTTCTTGCTGATCTGGCCAGTCCCTCGCACTTAGACATAACACTATGTACAGCTGCCATGGAGAAATTCGGGTGCTTTTAATATTGTGATTTTCACGTTTAGACACACTTGGAGAAAACCTTTCCTGAGAGAAGAGCTGTGTATGTCTGATGATGTAAACCTTGCATCTAGATCTTGAGGTATGGGGGTTCGCTAGTCAAAGCCCAGAGGTCTTCTGTTTTTATAATAAACTAGCTACTAGCACGGGGAGGGTGGTAAGGTCATTTAGCCCTATATCCACTGCTTTATTAAATGCTTTCCCCGTTTGTATTCTATGGAGTTGTAACTATGCTGATTATATTATTCTTATGCATTATGCTGATAGTACTGACACGTGTACTGTATCTTAGCGCACGTTAGTTAAAATAAACATTTTAAACTATACAGTGTCTCTTCTTACGCACGTTGTTTACAGGTATGAGTGAGTTATGAAAGGGTGTTCTTGCTACTGCGAGTCCTGAGAGAGAGAGAGTTACCGTGTTCTGGGTTGTCTAATCATTGGTAGCATTGGTGCCAATGAGACGCTACATCTAGTCGGGTTGGGGTTTTAGGTGCTAAGGATTATGGTTGGCTCACCACCATATTCCGAGGTCCTATTATCCTGTGCATAGCTCTGTGTATGTGCAGAATCCCTATAACAGGGGTATATGACTAGACCACTGGTTATGTCATCTGAATGATACATTACCTATGCTACCTCATTTATACATATGCTGCATCTATACTAGGAAGGAATCATGTATTGTTATGGGGAGCCTGCAGACATGCTCACCCAAGTCCATTGCAGTCCACACTTTGTCTAGATGCTGTACTACAGGTACATGTATACAAGGGCAAACAATATGCTGTTTGAGTGGTATGAATGTCTAGCATGCTCTCAATCATTTAGCCTGTACCAATGTTGAAAAGGTGGAGGTGGGATAATTGGCTGCCATGTGCTTGGTATGATGTAAATACACAATATGTGAACACATATATTGGGTGCATAACCATTGTGCACATGTTAACATCCGATGTGCTTGGGAGTATTGGAAGATGGGTGTGGGATATGTGTTTCACTCCAACCACACGTGTCCTGGCAAAGATATGACTTGGGCACGCATACTGTGTCAGGTAGTTCACAGCCTGCAACATTTGTGTCACATACTTGGGGTAACATGTTGCCAAATGTGGACTATAGTGTGGGTGACAGACATTATAATCAATTACCATCATTGGGATTGGGATAGGTGATGGTACATGTGCCATAAGTCTCTACACCATAGCTGACACAACGGTAGCACAGAATGTTAAGAGGCATACATCAAGTGGGCATGCACACATTGCTAATCATTCCAGATGGCAATTTGGGCCTGTCATTTAGCACATGGAACTTTATCCTCCTCCTGTCATGAATATACATGTACGGTACAGCTCATCTCCGCATACTGTGATGCCCCTTGCACATCTCACAGCAAACCATTTCAGCAAACACACACAATTGTTACCGATCACAGCAACAATGAGGTGACACTCACCGGTAGCATTGGCATCTCTGAATGTCGCAACCTCTGCAAGGGTGAATGGGTTTGGTCCACCTACAAGACAAAATCATGGTACATAGCTCTGTGAATGCTGAACATTTACACTGTGTAGATATGATGCACAGTACATTGTCTTCACAAATGGCCAGTGTTGTCTGTACGCTGGACTTGTAGCACAAGGCACAGTTGGAGTGCCCTCATGATGGACATATGTATGCCATGTTGCAGTGTATTCAGATGATAGCAGGCACATCACATTTGAGGTGCACGGAGTGCAGACATTTACAAGACCAGCCTAGATTGTAACTAGGGATCCCGGTTTATTGGTATTTATTTTTTTAGAATTTCTGTCTGTATTTACCCATATTTATTTTTTGGCCAACTTATTGGTATTTCTCCACATTTATTTTGTGTTTTGTAAATAAATGGTATATGTCCACATTTACTTAACTGATAAATATGCACTCATACATTATGGCCTGTCATGTTTTAGCAAATTAACAATATAGTGAAACACTACACTCACAGGTAAATATCAGCATTATAATACAAATATATGTTAACATATGCCTGTATTTAGGGCAATCTTAACCTGTTTTTAACTTCCCATGCTGCCTATCTGCTTAGCTGTTGTCTTGAAAATCACGAAAAAAGCATGGCGATTCGCCCACAAGAAGAACAATTTTCTGTATTTTTCCGATTTTAAAAATAAATACAGGTTTGAAACACATTGTTTTCTGTCTGTATTTATCTGTAAAAATGGAAAACTGGGATCCTTAATTGTAAATTGCATCTAGGGTGCCTTCTTTTCACGCCTATATGAACAGTCCAAATTGATTGTCCACACTCTGCATAGCATAACAGTGCTGGAGCCTTCCCAAATACGTCAACTTTACCAGGCTACACACATCATACAGGCTCATAAATGTAGGAGAATGTAGTTATGTAACAGAGACATATGTATAACTATTTTGAGAGGAGGACCCAGACACCCTGTCCAACCTGTGGCTTGATGAAATGTGAGTGTGTCCCATGCATCATGTATGTCAGTGGGCCACATAGTTCAGAGTCAGTAATGATCTAGCAGCTCAGGTGATGCTACTCCTGGCACAGTACGGGATGGGTCCTACCTCACCTTTGGCCTCCCCTGCACTGCATGGTCTGCTTTGCCCATTATGATGTCCTTGTGAACAGGCCACTGTGTCATGTTCAGTGTCTGTAATTTAGTTAGCACGTATCATGCCATTCACCTATATACATATCTGGCCCTTTCGATTACAAAAGTGTTAAGAGTATTTAGCTACAGGTAAACAGCTGCAAGCTCTTGGTATATGGGAACTTACAGACATTCCCTCCAACTTCTAGGCCCAGGTGATCAAGAAGATCCTGATTCCGGTTCACAATGTCAGCCCACCGGTGCTTTTGTCAGAGGTATTGGTCCACACCAAACAGTATTTGAATTTGGAAACACACCTTTTCCCACCAGGGCCCCAGTAGTACCCTGCCTCCACTTCCTATTGTGTTCGGCAGGTAATTGACCATCAGCCACAGCAGGCCCCCAAACTGCTCCACAGTCAGGTTCCTGGCCCAACCCCTGCCTGACATCTCCCTACACCCACCAGTCACCCTAACCCCAACTACAAATAAAAAACGACCCCTTCCCCTTACAACTATGTCTAATAACGCCTATTTAGACAGGCACCCCACAATACACTACACAAAACAACACAAAATGCAAAAACAGGACAAATATGACAATTAATGCACAGACAACTAAACGACTAGGAAACACCACCAAGCTCGCCAGCAAACATCAAACAGCTCCACCACCAATCACAGACAAAAAGATAGTAAGTGAAAGAAACTTCAGGCTTCCTGGTTTGTAGAATGGCTGAGCCATTACATCATTTACTCTGTGGATGCGACACGTTTTCGTCATATGCGTCATTTTTCTAACTAAAGCGTGAATTGTTTCCTGACGCTTCGCTAGACAAATGAACAAGTAGCTAGTTTCACTATGGGCAAAGCATTGTTTTTGGCACTGTGCCTTTGATGCATGTCTTTCGGTGGATGGTCTTTCCACTCATGAGTTCCGTTTTGTAGTGAAGTGTCTGTTTACCTAAAAAAGCATCACTTCCAATACATGAAAGTCACCTTTCATGCCATTGTGTCATTTTTCTTAGTCCAATGTCCCTTTTAATGGTCATGCGTGACTTTCCATGCCAAAAAGTCACGTTTCCTACAGAAAAGTCACCTTTCATTCCATTGAGTCATTTTTCCTAATCCAATGTCACTTTTAGTAGTCATGCATGACTTTGCATGACAGTCACATTGAGTAGAGTCACCTTTCATTCCATTAAGTCAATTTTCCTAGTCCAATAGCACTTTTAATGGTCATGCGCGACTTTCCATGCCAAAAAGTCACGTTTCCTGCAGAAAAGTCACCTTTCATTCCATTGAGTCATTTTTCCTAATCCAATGTCACTTTTAGTAGTCATGCAAGACTTTGCATGACAGTCACATTGAGTAGAGTCACCTTTCATTCCATTAAGTCATTTTTCCTAGTCCAATGTCACTTTTAATGGTCATACATTGTCATGTCCTTTATCATAGCCTTGTCATGTATACTCCATTTTACATATAACATCCCAGCCACACGACTATAACGATTCTAAACATGTGACCTTTTACCTAATAGCTTGCTCCTTTCTCTTCGACACCAGGCTCTTAGTCTTCTATCAGAATCCCTGTACCTGACGTACATAAACATGTCCCCAGGCACGGCAGATTTATTCTGTATAAGGGTCACCATTTTTTTTCATCCTTGGCCAACAGCCAGCTGTGCATGATCACACTTGTTTAGAAAAGCATCGGTGATTGTTTTCAAAACATTTATGATTGTTTTTCAAAACATCCATGGTTGTTTTGAAAACATATCGATTCTAGAAAAAACCCTGGAGTGACCACTTTAGTATAATAGACCCTCACTCCCCCCCTACAAATTAGAGGAGAATCCTTACAAACTGAGACTGGGGTCCTGCATGCCGAATCTCCGACAAGCAGCGGTCTGACATCCCTTGCCGGTGGTCATCTTCGTTGCAGAGATGGGGTCCTTCGTTCTAAACCATCAGGTGAGGGGGCTGGTTCTTCCCTAGGGGTTTCTTGGCTGCCCATACATACACCTACACATCTAGGTTAGGCTAGGTACATTTTAGCAAATTACTTAGGGCGCGCATTTTAGGAATATGCAAGTGCTTCTGTTTTTATCTGAACTGTTTCTGTTCATCTTATTAGCACTATGGCAGAAATGTATCTACTATTCACTATATTGGTACTAGCAATCTCTTTTGTATGCTTCTGTCTCCTGATTGTTGCAGCACATATGTTTTACACCAGGCCATCGCTGGACCAATAAATTCTTATTGAAAAGTCCTAATTGCCATCCTGTGTGTTTTCTAAGAGAAAGCAAGCACGAGTGTCTGAGCGAAACGTACTGTACTGTTTTCTACGATCCCTGAGGAATCAGGGTTGTCATGTTCAGTGGTTGCCAGAGACCACATACACCGCTGTAGAATACATGGGGTGGTAGTGGCACTGTAGAGCTAACTGGTCTAACGGCTGACATATCCTGTGGGGGTGTCCGAAAGCGGTTGGGACACCAAGCCCTCAGTTTAGGTCATCCAAACGCGCAGGTCCTAGGGGACTCCTAGGAACTACACGACAGCATGGCTTTGTGCTAACAAAGAGTCACATTGAGCAGAGCCACCTTTCAATCCATTGAGTCATTTTGCCTAGCCCAATGTCATGGTCATGCATGACTTTGCTTGGGAAAAAGTCAAGTTTCCTACAGAACAGTCACCTTTCATTCCAGTGAGTCTTTTTTTTTTAGCCCAATGTTTTTTTTAATGGTCATGCTTGCCACAAATTCATGTTCCCTACCGAAAAGTCCCCTTTCATACCTTTTAGTCACTTTTGTTAGTCCAATGTTACTTTTAATGGTCATGTGTGACTTTCCATGCCAAAAAGTCATGTTTCCATCAAAAAGGGAATCTTCATTCCATTCAGTAATTTTTCCTTGTCCAATGTCACTTTTAAAAGTCTTGCATGACTTTGCATGGCAAAAAGTCACATTAAGAAGTCACCTTTCAAAAAAGTCACGTTTCCTACAGAAAAGGCACCTTTCATTCCATTGACTAATTTTTCTCAGTCCAATGTCACTTTTAATAGTCATGCGTGACTTTCCATGCCACAAATTCACATTTCCTATAGGAAAGTCACCTTTCATGTAGTTGAGTCACTTTTCCTAGTCCAATGTCACTTTTAGTAGTCATGCATGACTTTCCGTGCCAAAGAGTCACATTTACTACAGAAAATTCACCTTTCATACGATAGTGTCACCTTTCGTAGTATAGTGTAACCTTTCCTACTGGAGTCTCACCTTCCCTACTGAAACATGTTTGTTTATTGACACAGTGCTATGGAATTGGTCAAGGCGCAAGTGACACACAACACTTGACAATGCAGGGTGCATTGTTTTAGGGGGTTTGACGTTGATGCCTGGCATCCAACCTGATTGTACACTTCTGAGGGCTACTTCTAGATGACTGAATGTGTGGATGGTGATATTTCCTGGAAATGTGACATAAACACTAAGACAAGTAATAGTTTCAAACATTTGTTATCATCTTGAAACTTCCATTCATGTTGTTTCATGGTCAATTCACAAACATGTGTTTCATGTAAAAAAAAAAAATGTGCACGTCTGTGATTTCTTGCAGCTGTATTCTCAATATCTTGAGCCTCTGCACACTTCTCAATCGGGTCCTGAAGTTGTAGGTCACCATCCCAGGGGACATTAGTCTGCACACAAATGTTGTACAGTATTCCACATACCAAGATGATCTTGCAGACCATTGGGGGGGAGTAGAGCAATCTACCCCCGTTATGTCAAGGAAGCTTAACCTGGCCTTCAGCAGTCCAAAGGTTCTTTCAACAATATTCCTGGTCCTGCTGAGAGCCTGGTTATAGGCCTTCTTCGACTCAGTCTGGGGGTGTACATGGGGTGTCATGACCCACGGCTGGATGCTATATCCCTGGTCAGCTGAAAGTGAAGCAAAAGGACAACTGTCAATACTTTAGAAAACTGTTACTGATACATGGCAGGTCATGTGCGTTATGTGTAGTAACATAGTCATACATATTTCTAACATTATTTTCACAATACGTGTTAGTCATTCAGTTGTTGATAGGTTGACTCTTTTCTCTTCCATTACTCTGTTATAGAAAATGCTGAGCATGGGCTGATAGATCATACACTTCTACATCATGACTGTGATGTAGATCCTGGTATTTTCTTTGATGTCTATGTGGAGCAGCTCGTGACCACTCAATGTTATGTGCTCACACAACATGTGTGGTCTTGCCTATAGTAGTACATATTTGGGTACTTGGCACTCCTTAGGTAGATGTTGACATAGGAGACATGCCTTACACTGATACATGCATATTTGCATGGTTAACCATAGATGTGGGATACATGACATGCATGATGAACCATGGAAGGGGCATGTAGACATCCCACATCGATCAGCACCGAAGACACCACCCGCACGATGAACTCCATCCACTCCGGATCACCAACCGACCCCTGCCCACACCACGTCTTCAACAAAGCCGACGCCACCATCGCACCCCATCTCCGGGACATCATCAACTCCTCCTTCCACACCGCCACCTTCCCGGAGAGCTGGAAGCACACCGAGCTTACCGCCCTCCTGAAGAAACCAACGGCGGACCCCACCGACCTCAAGAACTACCGTCCCATCTCGCTCCTTCCGTTTCCGGCCAAAGTCATCGAGAAGACCGTCAACAGACAGCTTGCCGCCTTCCTCGAGACGAATGGATCCTCGACCCCTCGCAGTCCGGGTTTCGGGCCAACCACAGCACCGAGACCGCCCTTATCGCAGCCACCGACGACATCAGAACCCTAACCGACAACGGGGAAACAGCAGCCCTCATCCTCTTGGACCTCTCCGCGGCGTTCGACACCGTCTGCCACCGCACCCTAGTGAAGCGCCTCAGCAACATCGGAATCCGAGAGAAAGCACTGGAATGGATCATCTCGTTCCTCGCCGGAAGAACCCAGAGAGTCCGCCTCCCCCGTTCAGATCCGAGGCCACCGAAGTCATCTGCGGCGTTCCACAAGGATCTTCACTCAGTCCAACCCTCTTCAACGTCTACATGAGCCCCCTCGCAGCCATCGCACGCCAACACAACCTCAACATCATCTCCTACGCCGACGACACCCAGCTGATCCTCTCCCTCACCAACGACCCCACCACCGCCAGAGCCAACCTACACGACGGGATGAGAGACGTCGCCGACTGGATGAGGAACAGCCGCCTTAAACTGAACTCAGACAAGACGGAAGTCCTCATCCTGGGCTCATCACCCTCCGCCTGGGACGACTCTTGGTGGCCCCCGGCCCTGGGCACCACGCCCAAGCCAACGGACCACGCACGCAACCTGGGCTTCATCCTGGACTCCTCCCTGTCGATGACCAGACAAGTCAACGCCGGTCTCATCTTCGTGCTTCAACACCCTGCGCATGCTCCGCAAGATCTTCAGATGGATCCCCACTGAAACCAGGAAGACCGTCACCCAGGCACTCGTCACCAGCCGACTGGACTATGGGAACACCCTCTACGCCGGAACCACAGCCAAACTTCAAAAAAGACTCCAGCGCATCCAGAACGCCTCCGCACGACTCATCCTGGACATCCCCCGGCACAGCCACATCACCGGACACCTGAAAGACCTGCACTGGCTCCCCGTCAGCAAGAGAATCACGTTCAGACTCCTCACCCACGCACACAAGGCCCTCCACGACCTGGGCCCCAAGTACCTCAACGACCGCATGACCTTCTACACGCCCACCCGCCAGCTACGATCAACCAGCCACGCCCTCGCCACTGTACCACGCATCCGCAGAGCCACCGCCGGAGGAAGATCCTTCTCCTACCTGGCAGCCAAGACCTGGAACTCCCTCCCCACTCACCTTCGGCGAACCCAGGACCATCTCTCCTTCAGGAAGCAGCTCAAGACCTGGCTGTTCGAGCAGTAACTTACCCCCTCCCCCAGCGCCTTGAGACCCTCCCGGGTGAGTAGCGCGCTCTATAAATGCCGTGATTGATTGATTGATTGATCCTCCATGGGAAACCTCCCTTACACACATGCATGCTACACTGCATTTGGGCCAGCAATGCATTGCTCTGTACCCTTCCACCATTAAACGGAAGCCATAGTGGCTTTGTGTGTCTTGACATTGTTAGCTTGTGGGTTTGCCTGACACATGTACTATGATGCATGGTGCATGTATGAGGCACACCCCTCTTACTTCAGTTCCTATCTGCATCAACAAACACAGTCATGGGTAATATGTCATCCGTTTCTACCTGTTAGTGGGGGTGTTAGGTATTAGAGTTTAACTTACTTACAAGTAGGCCATTCCCATACTGTCCATTCTGGAATCGGTCATTGATGATGCAGTTACCGAATATGTAGGCATCATGCACACTGCCAGGGTATTTGGCCAGCACATTGGTGAAGAGGCCTGATGGTCCACAATGGCCTAAACATTTATGGAGTGTGTATGCTTCCGGTTCCTGTAGAGATGTGTGGTGGCTGCAGTAAGTATCAGTTGCACATGTGTGCAGTCCATGGCACCTAGCACGTGTGGAAACCCAGCGATGGCATAAAATCCTTGTTTGGTCTCCAGCTGCAGTTCCTGGGTGTTGGGGAAGAGGAGGTAGCGGGGTGTCAGCCAGATGATGGCATCCAGGACAGAGGGAATGAATGAGGAGAAAGATGGCTGGGAGATTCCAACCACTCTGATGGCTGTTGTCTGGAAGGACCCGGATGCTAGCATATATAGTTCCCTCAATGAGCTTCACCTGTTGAGGGATGTTGGTTGCCCTCTCTGCTGTTCTCTGTAGCCTTAGAGTAATCAGGTGTAGCAGGTCTACAATGGGCTGCCTCCTCAACCGGTAAAGAGTGATTACCTCCTCCTCCCTGAGTCCTATCAGAGTGGTCCTCTGGCGATAAATGTGTTCCCTTCTCCTGCATTGTCTTTGTGGTGGTGAGGTGGGGTGGATGCCAGTGGTTATCTCCGTGTGACTCCCAGCTGCAAAATAACTATGTCCATGGTGTAGTTCTGGTTGCAAAACTGTCCTGTCCAGCTTCTCTTTATATAGCAAAGTCGATGCAACATTTCCTACGCATGGGTTTTAGAGGCGCAGGGATTTTGACGTTGCCGCACCACTGCACCACTGCTGCAGCCGCTGCATCACTTTTCAAAAATGTCCTAAATATCCATGCAGCACTTTTACGCTGGAAATTACGACGGAACTCCTACCTTCCATATATTAATACTTATGTGATTCAGGCAATTCTGATGCAGGCTCCTTTTTTCGCATGAGTCCAAAAAGTGACGCATCCTCAAAGATACGTCACCTTATAAATATGGAGCAGCGATTGCGCTGCCAATGCATCAAAGATTTTGACACATTGGCGGCACAAGCTCCTTGTAAATAAGACCCTGGGTTTGCACGTTCCAGTGACTGGAGCAGAGCTGTTTCATAGGGGTTGTAATTCAAAGGCATATTCCGCTTGCTAGAAGACTGCCTGTTGGTAATGACATCCTCTGGGGGCCTTTCACAGCTGCTTTTATAAGTGGGTGACACAGGCTACATTTTGGTGTTCAAAATCACAAGCGCAGTTACGCAGGTCAGAAGTAAAGTGTTAGATTTATGACAGAGGGCGGACTCAGGTACAGCACTGGAGAGTGCAGCAGGGCTCGCTCTCACTACCACATTATCAGTACTTGAAGCTGATCACCTCTCCTTTGTCCAGAGTTTTCTGTCTATTTTTTTACTAAAATGACACATTAATTAGTAGCATGACTAAATATACAGGTACTGCCACAGAAGCCTATTCCTTCACATAAAAAGCTGAGTTACACTGAAATATTTGTTTTCTTCTGCCCAATTTTGCAGTTGAAATTAAATGCAGAAGAGGAACATTAAAATATGCGCTGTTTGAGCTTTGCCGTACATGCCTGTTACCTAAGTCACAAAATTCCCCTTGGGCAGCTTCGCCCCTGTAAGGATGATCAGATGGGAGATATGTATCTTCATAGAGCTTTATCACCCAAGGTATTTAGTTACAGACATGTAATGAGTATTAATTTCATATGCCCTGGTTGCTGCATTTGGAACTTGGGAAAACAGAGGATGATGGAAAAGTTTAAAGTGTCATTTGGACGCTTAGGATATTATTTTGATCTAGGCACGATCACTTTCTTAGAGGGAACCCCCAAAAGATTTCTGGGGATGATCAGCCTCAGCAAGCAGGCGTTTCTTGCTTTTCTGAGCACTCCTCAATGAATGCCTGGAAAATGTGAAGTTTGTAGCCACATTTTTTGATAATTGTACTTTACAAAGCCCATGCCCTTGAACGCTAGATAAGTTTGTGCTTGTGCGCTTTGCATGTTCTCTCACTCATGGCCATGCCAAATGTGGTTCAAAGTGGGGGTAATTTTTCTTTTGGCTACTCCCTTGTCAAAGAACCATCAATGAGGCACCAAGTGGCCTGTGTTGTTTACTGCCTAAACGTGTGGCCCGAGCCTTTTCCCTGCTCCTGCAATATTGGCTAAAACAAAATTACAAGCAAAGCTTGGCCTCAGTGCAAGCAAAGGAAACCCCTAAATATATCTCCTTGGACAACAGTGGGCAGTGAAAAAATCCTCAAGTCTTTATTAAATAAGGTAGAGGCAAGTGTACTGCAAGATTTCTGTTTTTTTTAAACAAATATTACTTAGCAGCTCTTTCTGGCTGCTAATCTGAAACCAGGGCTCACAGGCGCACTGCCAGGGGCCTCAAGGAGCGAGCCAGAGGTCATAGCTGCAACCCCTGGCGACCCTTAAATTATGTTCACGAGGTTAGGAAACAATTAAAGGCAACACCTCACATTCCCTTCCCCTTCCCTTAATAATAAAACCTCTATTTACAAATTAATGCAATAAAACTAAACCCTTGGCAATTTTACATCAAAAAAGTAAAATTTAACTTGTTAAAGAAACATAACCCTCCAAATAAGTTGGACTTTTGACACTTCGTTCCGATTTGCTTCTAGGGATGACTTCACTGTAGGAATCAATCCCATTTCGGTGACCATCATCCAGACCTTCTTCACTCCACTCGACATACGACACCTGCACGGGCAGCTCCTGCCTTCTACACTCGTACTACTTTCAGCCACATCCTCTCTGAACTTAAAGAAACAACTTTATCTACCATTCATACGTTCTGCCTTTCTTTCCTTCTTCCCATTGTTGCACCTTGCAATTCTACTTAAATGCCAAACACATCCATCATTTAATTTCGAGTTAACAAATACACCCAACATTTCTAAATGTTTAGAAAATGAACTATCACCTTTTCCAACCTTCCCAGGTTTTTTAATACGTACAAATTCCCCTTTTTTTAACTGAAATATGTTTTTATATACACCTTGTGCCCATACAATATATTCTCTGACACTTTCAGATGACCACTTTACCTATTTGGATTCGTTCATCCAACTCTGAGTATCTTTCGAAATGGGAACCCTTCCTCTTATAATAGTAATGGTCTATACCATGTAAAAGTAGGGGTAGGATGGTACATCCAAACCATTCTTCTTTCTTCCATTTCCCATTTTCTTTTCTTACTTTTAGCCATTTGCAGAAGGGCTTTAATAACCCTGTTGAATCTTTCAACTTCTCCATTACCTTCAGTATGATAAACAGATGTGCACTTATGTTCAATGTCATTGAGCTTCAAAAAGGTGTCTACCTCTTCAGATTTAAACTAGGCACCATTATCAATTATCAGCCTCTTAAGCAAACCTTCTCTCTGGAGGATTTCATCAAAACATTTCATTATACAACCAGCATTTGCATTTTCCCTAACAGCTATGGCCAACCATTTGGAAAAATAATCTGTTACTACCAAAAAATAACTCTTCTCAACCTATCTCACCTACAGTGGGACCCATAATGTCCACGCCAACCATCTCCCACACCATCTTAAGACATTTAATGGGACACAAAGGAAGTCTTAAGGTGACTTGTGATTTGTCTGCATTTTCATAGTCTGGACAATCACAAACAATTCTTTCCAGTTCACCATCCATTCCGGACCACCAATACCTTCCTTTGACTTTCTTTTTGCTCTTCACAATCCCTGAATGTCCCTCATGACATAACTCAACAATCCTTTGTCTAAGGCTTCCTTGGAGACCCACTCTCTCATCCCTTATTAGATTCATCCCACAAAGGGAATGTTCATCACATACCTCCCAAAAATTCTCGAGTTCCCTACTCACTATTCTTCTTGCATCCCAAACATTTGTAACAAAACGTACCACTTGGTTTAAGATCTCATCTTCTTCACGTGCTATCTTCCATTTGTCTTCATTAATAGCATTTAACCCCTCAGTACCTATTCAAGCTACTCTCAATTTTTCCCAATTATCTTCAGCACTTCATTTGGGGTACTGGCATCCTACCCAAATAGTCTGCAACTTTCTTTCTGACTCGTGGAACTTACTGAATCTTGTATTGGCAATCCAGAGGTCTCACAGACAACCAACTGGCTATTTTAGGTGTAGCTAGCATCAAGCCTTCAGTAGTCAGTCAGTCAATTCAACTTTATTCAGGTAAAGTAGCCATAAAAGTACAAATACACATAAATACAATAGTAAAAAATGCATAAAAAATAATGCCATACAGTATTAAAAAAGAAAGACTCTCAAAGTGTTCTTTCCCTCAAGTAGCAATTAAACCAGCATATAACAATAAAAGCATTTACCATACAAACAGATGCTCCATACATCTTCCTCGTACTCGGTGAGCATCTAATATATAATTAATCATCGCATAACATATTCACAGGGATACTAGCTGTTGTAGAAAAATAATCGCTAGTTTATTTTGTCTGATATTTGCTTCTCGTATAAGTGGAATGATGAATAATTTCCGATGAGCTGTGTGCAAAATAGCATTGTGCTTTGCTTTGAGACATTGTCATAGGGGCACCTAGGAAGGTTTAAAAACCAAGGGCCCTGCTTTGTAAATGTCATTAAAAAGTGGATGGCATTAAATCATAATCAGTAATGAGAAATCTATACTGACTGTTAGTGTTGACAGTTAAACAAGACTGATACAGGTAACAAATGTAATAGCCAATAATGGCTTCCAGGCTGTGATTTTTGTGTTTCCTCCATAAGGGTCCTTTGGCAATAATTAAGTAACTGGCTTCTAACTAGATTTTCTGAGTTATTTACGATGCTCTCTAGCTTTGAGTAAACTTCTGAGACCCCTTATGTCATGAGTGCTTGTTTAATCTACGCCAGCAATGATAGGGCAGAAACATTATCAAGAGGTAAGTAATTAGAATCAATAGCTCTTGTAAAATTTCCTTCAGGATTCCTTCAACCCCATAATCATTAAAGCAAGGGACCGTGGGGCTCATTTACAAGCTCTTTGCAGCACATTTGCACCGCCGGAGCGTCACTTTTGTGACGCTCCGAAGGCGTAGTGTGCAGAGCCATATCAACGAGGCTACGCAAAGCCACTTTGCTTGGCATTTCATGGCCTTGTAGATATAGTGTAAGGCAGCACAGTGCAGCTGGGTGTTCCCAAGCAACACCCATGGATTTTAACGCTGCCCCAGATTTACAAAATCAGGTATACCTGCTGCAGCACCAAAACCTTACAACTCCCCAGAGCAGGTGTAACGAGGAGTAGGGTTTTCCATTCTCCGCATTTTTTCATCTTTCAATGTGTGCTGCATTTTGCAGCACACATACAACGAGAGAAAAGCCTCCATGGATTGTTTTTGTGCAGGAAGGTGTCCATTCCTGCACAAAAACAATCATGCCAACAACACAGACACCCTTGCACCATGGTGCAAGGGTGTTTGCGTTGGCGCTAAGCTACAAATTGTGCGCTGGCACTGGCTGAAAGGACAGGAATGCACCGTATCTTGTAAATATGGTGCCTTCCTGCCCTTTCAAATTGGTGTAGGGCAGCACAGCAATAAGACTTGTGGCACTGCCCTATGGCAATTCTTTGTAAATGAGGCCCTTAGTTTGATAAAATCTTCCACATAACCCAGTTCGACCTCAGAATGACACATGAAGGTAAATAAAGGTTGTGGGACAGCCAACAGCCTAAGTACAAAGCTTTTCCACCATTTGCAACAGTTCAACATTTGCATGCCCCCATACTCTAGCACCATTACACCCTATTGCAACACATTTG
The DNA here is from genome assembly GCA_963921515.1 of Calotriton arnoldi. Classification (NCBI taxonomy): domain Eukaryota; kingdom Metazoa; phylum Chordata; class Amphibia; order Caudata; family Salamandridae; genus Calotriton; species Calotriton arnoldi. The sequence continues at coordinate 524,572 of CAWUFW010002774.1, read as the reverse complement.
CTCTTATAAATATGGGTTATCGCCCTCACTGGTGTATGGCCCGTCCTTGATGAAAAGCGAAAAACGGACTCGATGGACCTTTGGAATTGGAGCACCTTTAGGCTTAGTAAAAAATCCCACATTTATAGCAGAATCCAAAGGGATGCTCGGGTATGTAAAGTTTTGCATTTTGGCGATCTCGACCACTCCAAAATAAAAAAAGCTTAGCTGTGGTACTTTTTGGCCCACATTTCATGATAAATGATTTGTTTAAATTAATCTTAAGACACAAATCATTCATGAAGGTGCTAAAGGCATCTAAGAGAATTAGGAGCCCGTTTGTGGTTCTTGCCATTAGAACAGCGCCATCTGCATATAAGAGTACCAGAACTGGGCGGTTCCCCAACTGAGGCAAAGCTTTCCCTGCTGTGTGCAGGTAATTTTCTAAGTCATTGATATAGATTAAAAATAAGATAGGGGCCAATGGCCCAGCCCTGGTGAACCCCCACAGTAGAATACATTTTAGGAGACAGTTGGGGGGTGGAGCTAGCTCGACCGCAAGATGGCTTCCTTCTGAGGAAGCTTTGCCAGCTGGGACTTACATCCGGTATTTATCCTCAGGCAGAGGCAGCATCGGGACGAGCAGAGGACAAAATTGCCCTCTAAATGCCACTCTGACTTGTTGGCTGCCTGTACTGGCCTTTTCTGTGCAGCTGGGTCAAGCCGTGCCATGGAGCACCTTGCGGCCTATCTCCCCTGTCGCGGTGGATGGCAGACGCAGCTCATGGGGCTGCTGTGGTTGGGCCGCACTTCATGTTACAACCCCTCAGGGGTGAGGGGGACTGCAGCGGGGGACTACGGGGCTGAGCGGCCTCAGTGGTAAGTGCTTGGGGTGAGCTGCTGACTCCCGCAGGGCTGCAGGACATATCAGGCCTATTGGGCTGGCTGGTCCGTGGTTGCCGCCTTGTTTCTCCCCTGCCCCGATCTCCTAATTGCCTCCTGGATTGCGGAGCCCCTGGACTACCTGTGCTTTGCGCTAGGGCAGCCGGGGAGGCCGGCCATATCTTTGCTGCATGGGGCCCAGTGACTTCTCCCCTGGACGGATCTTGTGAGCTGTGGGGCCCTGAGTTCGGGACTGAGGTCTTTGCAGCCAACCCCTTCACGGGTCTGCTCGTGGCCTCAGGAATCTCCTGGGGTAAGGCGGGCCCAGTGCCTCCTTTTTCAGGTTTCAATCATGCCTTGGGGCCCTTGAAGGCCCATCCATCTTGGCCTCTATTTACAGACTATTGCGGGCATGGCACGGCCCTGGGGATCCCCGTGGATTGAGGTGGTGGCCTGTTTTTTGGTGCCTTCAATGTCATGTTGAGTTACTTGTGGCGTTACTTGGGGAGAGACTGGCTTACCTTGTACTGGCGACCTGAATACATCACTGGCTTCCTGAGCTTTACACCCTCTTTATCACCGCCTGTCTACTCGTGCCCCCCGTGGTGGCCTCCGGGGTGAGACAGGACTCTCTATGGTGGCCTGGTGCTTGGAATAGATACCTTAGTACATAGACTTGGATCGATGATTAAGACCCTTCCAGATTACTCAATTGATCTCCTTGGTGGACAGGGGCACACCTTCTTTACTCAGCTCCTACATACCCTGCCTTTTGTCCCCTGCTACGACTTCCAGTGGGGACACCTGTTACTGCGGAGTTCCCTGGGTGAATTCGAGCCGAGGAGAAAGACGTGCACCTTGGATTTCACGCAAGAGGAATCTACACATTGCCCCCAGGGTGTGGGGGGCACACCCCCGGAGCTGGATATTTGTCCCATGTTCAAGGAACTTAAGCAAAGCCTGCACACTATAGACTCCAACATCGACCTGCTAGCGGATCGTTTTGACCATCTTAAAGAAAAAGTGGACCTACATGAGGAACGGCTGGACCAACCTGATCTCCGCACCTCTGAGGTTGAAAATTCACATTCATCAGCTGGGTAACGTCTCCTCCACATAGAGAAAGTTCTTGAGGTCATTCAGACTAAGAATGAGGATTTAGAAGCACGCTCCTGATGCAACAATCCACGCATCCTAGGTGTTCCAGAATCAACCGACATGAGCCGTATGGAGGATTATGTAGAAACCAGCTTCAGGGATGCTCTGTCCCCCATGCTAATTGTTGAGAGGGTGCACAGATCTTTGGCGCCAAGTCCTCACCCTGAGACTGCTGCTCAGCCAATTATATCAAGGCTCTTAAGCTATAGTGATACTTACCAGGGAACGCCCCTAATTCAATTACAGGGTAGCGAAATCTTCTTTGTTCCGGACTTTACCATGGCTGTCCTGGGAGCCAGATGAGACTTTTTCCCAGTTAAACGAACCCTCCAGAAGACAAATGTCAAGTACTTCCTGATTTATCCTGCCAAGCTTTGCATACAACACCTGGGTAAAATTCACATCTTCACTGACCTCAAGGCTGCCGCCAACTTCACCAGGGGCTGCCGGTGGCAGGGTCCTCCTCTCCATCCTCACCTGACAATTCGAGCCAAGGCTGGCTAGATGAAAACGACTGACTGCCTCATACTTCCTTGACTCTGTGAACTGGGGTTATTGATGGTATCTGTGATCAGATGACTTTCACATGAGGCCACCCTGTAATGTGTCAGATTCATCCCACAGTTCTATCTGCGTGGGCATACAATTAGGCCTGATATCACAACCTTCGGTGTTCGCAGCTGGGCTTCCGGCCACCCGGCGCTTCTGTGCTGGGAGAGAGTCCACCTGGCGCTATTGTGTTAGGAGAGTGTTGAGCTGCTTCCTTGCCCCTCCTGGAAAGAGTCCCTTTTGGTTGCTCCAGATTATACATAGGGCATAGTTGGGTGGGTGGGTGGTTTGATACTATTTGGCCTGGTGGGGGGCCAAAGTGGGTGGGGGGGCATAGGGTTAGTGTTTTATGTCTGTTTGATTTTCCTCCTTTTGCCATTCAACAATATATTTCCCCACACACCTTGCTAGCACTTTCTCTTATGGGAACCCCTACCGTATGTTCTATTCCAATTGATGGCATCACTTAATGCCTTATCTGGAATATTAGAGGCATGAAAGACAGGCAGAAGGCACAACAGGTTTTCCCCTACTTGCAGCACCATAACATAGATTTGTGCCTTCTGCAGGAGCTTCACTTGACAAACCTGATATTAACACAACTGGCTGGGCAAGAAACATGTGGCCTGATACCCCAATTATGCTAGGAGAGTAACCATGCGCCTCCGAATGGGCTTATACCGGCACACGCGTTCAGCGCTCTGCGACCCACAGGGCTGTTGTTATTTTGGCTGGAAATTTGCAGGGCCACCCGCTGATTCAGCTATCAGTATACGGCCCAAACACTGACGGCCCTGTTTTTTGTGGAGGTTTGGAGATTAGTGGCACTATGGGACCTGGAGCGATACTGTGGGGCGGAGATTTCAACATGGTTTTAGATGCCACTGCCTACAGGTCGAGCACTATCCGTCGCCTGCACCCACAATCTGCTGCACAACTCCATGTAGTTATAACTGATAATTGCCTGACAGACATCTGGCGTGCTCATAACTTACAAAGCACAGAAGGAACATGTATCACCTCGACACACAATTCATGGTCTAAAATAGACTTCTAGCTTGCTACCAAGGACGTGGTTTCTTGGATTGTTGATCTTAGGCATCTGACCCGGACACTTTCCGATCATGCCCCCGTGCTCCTGGAACTGCGGCTGCCTGACGCTGTCCCGCATTCCTTCTCTTGGAGGCTTCCCCCGGTGCTTTGCGAGACCAGGTGTTTCGCCATGAAGTTCGGTAGGCAATTGTGGAATATTTCTCCTTGAACGCAAAGACGATGAACTCCCCGCCCACTCTCTGGGAAGCCTTCAAGGTGGGTATTCGTGGAGTCTGCATTGCTAAACAGGCTGGGGTGGTAAGGACGATCCAGGCATCTCTGTCTCGTCTGGAGGCAGACATTCGAACTCTGAAACTCCAGTACTTCAGCTCTGGCAAGACGGACCTACATGCGTTCATTCACACCGAACTTGCAGAGTATGAAGAGGAGGCACTTAGAGAGACCCATTACCTAGGGAGAGAGGCTTGAGCCAGGCGCTACGGTGAGGGTGAAAGGGAGGGTAAGACATTGGCAGGACTACTGCGTAAACCTTGGGCGAGCGACTATGGGACTGACCTGATGGACAATCACCAAAATTTACAAGCGGGACATGAGGCCGTTCAACGTACTATGGTTGATTTTAATACCAACCTCTATTCAACTTCCCAGTCCTCCTCTTTCCCTGACTTGACTGCGTATCTGGACTCAGTGCAGCTCCTCTGGTTGGAGGACGGACATCGCCTCTTCTTGAACAAGCCCTTCACAGTGCAAGAGATCACTCAGGTTATTGCGGGATTGTCTGCTGACATGGCCCCTGGCCTAGGTGGTCTAACAACTGCCTTCTATAAAGAATTTGCACCTCTGTTGGCCCTCCATCTTTTTGATATGTCCGAGAAGTTTAAGGGGCAGAGTGGAAAACATTGATACACTTGTAAGAGAGGCGATTTTGAAATGAGGATGCAGGAAAATTGGTTAGGGAGGTGGAAAAGGAGAAAGGAATGAAGAGGATCCAAGTTCCCTTCCCTGTACCAACAAACCCAGGATACCAAGCCTGATGATAGGCTTTCTTATTTTCCGTGCTCAGAAATCTTCCAGGAGATGGGAAGTTGCACATGAAAGGTGATTTCATGTTCCAGAAGTCTTGAAATGCACCAGGCTAAAAGGGGCAGGTGGTTGCTCAGGACTAGGGGATAAGGGTTCCTACAGGGTTCTTCAAGGATATTCCAGAAAGATGGACGAAGGAGAGGGAAATCTGAGGAACTCTCCAGAAGAAGAGGAAAGTTTGGGATTAACATAACCTGCTTGCAAGACCTTGGTGAGCTTGACATCTGTGTAAGTGAAGAAGAGTGCACAGAATCGGGGAAAATGGGGGAAACACATAGCCTATCAAGGGTTTCCAGAATTAGAGGAAGGTGTCCATTGTCCAAGTCTTGGGATCTGGTTTCCAGCCCATACATTTTGGTACCTATCTATTGAGATAAGAGGTGAATCTTTTACTTCAAATCAGTCACAAAGAAAAGACATCCTCAAAAAGATTGGTAATCCAGCATCCAGTTGCTGTAATCCTGAAGATGAAGGGAGGACCAATCTGCTATTGAATTGGAATCACATGGATGATACTCTGCTCTGATGGTAAGATTCTTCATGAGACAAAAGTTCCACAGAGCTACAGACATGGTTACCAAGGTACTGGACCTGGTGCCCCCTAAGCAGCTCACCTACTGGACTGCTGAGATGTTATCCATCTAAGCAATAAACTGCCATTGGACCTGTGCAGAAGAAGGAAGTAGTTCCCTAAAGTTGATGTGTAGAGAGTACTACTCGTGTGACCATGAACCTCTGGTAGAGAGACCCTGAACGTTGGCTCCCCCCAGTTGCTTGTGTCTGTATTGAGAACTAGGTCAGACGACGGACTGAAGACAACTTTGCCATTCCAGACCTCTATGTTGCTCAGCCACCAGCATCATTCACTCAGCGGTTGTCATCTAGGGCAATTTTGAGGGAAATAAGAAAGACTTTTCCCAGAGGTGAAGAGCTTCTCACCTCTGATGGACCCTATAGTCTATAAGGCCAGGAAATATTTCTTGAATGGAGGAGTGAAGGCCAACAAGGCTTGCCAAGTCTCTCGAGGAGCGGAAGGGGCAAAGAAGGGTTATGTGATGTGCCCTCTGAAAGTGCTGAAGTTTGTTCCTGAGAAGCTTTAGGATATAGGGATGTGTGCACAGTACAAATCCTGAAGGTCCATAGACTGGGAAAGAGAGCAGGGTGACTCATGAAGTTATGTAGTATGGAAAATCTACAGTGAGTGTTAGGATTTTAGCTGAGGGTTTGGTGACAACAGAAATATGTCTCCGTGAGAAACAGTGCCTCAAACTGTTCTTCCTCTATTAGCATAAGAAGCTCATATTTATGGCTGGGAAGAGATCTGCAGTTTAAGAGCCCAATATGCCATTTTGTAGCATTTGAATTAGAGGTCCTCACCTCCTTTGTGCTTGTTAGGGTAAAGTTAGATTGGGAGCACTTTTGTTCCCGTTTTCAAGACCTAGCGCAGGACAAGCTGGGAAGGGAGGCCTAGGCCTAAGGGAAACAAAAAAATCGGCTAGGTAACTAACTGTTTTTGTGGTCCTGGCCCCTGGTCCCGTTCGGGAGCAGACAGGTGCAGAGGGTCTTGCCTTTGGCGCGACCTCTGTGCGCCGGCAGTGCACCCGCTGCGTGTGTCCGCTGCACGCCCGCTTTGCAGCTGCCATTTATTTGTCTCTGCAACCACTAGAGTGCTACTCTGCTTAGCGTTTCTATGGTCCTTGTGCCTGCAGTGCCTCTATGGTTGTTCCCCTTCCCTCTAGCCCACCACAACACACAGTATTACAGTGCATTCTCTCAGAATTAAAAGTAACTCTTAAAACATCCTTTCTAAAAAGACTGGTGCAGTACACTAACAATGAGTTCTGTTAAAATTGCACCAAATGCGACAATTTTAAAAAGTGCAGATAAAAGTAAAAACAAACACGATGCAGCATTTAGCCTCACGTGATGAAACATGTATTTAGGTATGGAGAAGAAGACTTTCTTTAGGTCTAAGTGGACTATCCTATTGCCAGCCACCAGAGTGTCCAAAAGCAGACAAATACCTTCCATCTTGTAGTGGCGGTACAGGACAAAGGTGTTCAGAGAATAGAGATTTTTAGCTGGCCTGAAGCCCTTGAGCTTCTTGCAAACTAAAAAGATCGAACTGGTGAACCCTCCTCTGCAGGGTGCTGGGGAAATGGCCCTCTTCAGCACTAATTCTAGTACTTCTGTTCTAGACGGGGGTAGGGAAAGGTGCAGTTCGAAATGTGTTTTGAGGATGTCTGTGAGGTATCCCTGCAAAGTTTTGAGACACAGAGGTTTGCAGTAATCTCTTTCCATTGGAGAAGTAAGACACAGATGAGCCTTTGCATGGCCATTAAAGAAAGGGGCAAGGGGAGGAGAAACAAGAGTGTGGGCCTACCTAAAGAGGATCCAGAGGGAGCGGTGACGGGGGGGGGGGGAGGGAATGAACATCAACCTTAGCTGCCGCCACAGACATCACCTTCTCTCCCTGAGAATCTTTCTCTGGGATCCATGGGCACAAACATGAGGGAAGAAGCAATGAAAATGTCGAGCAGTGCTTTTGCGTATTTGTCCTACTGGTGGGCTATGTATGGTGTCTTGATCTAATGGTAAGGATAGTTTTTAGGACAGGCTTGGCAGTGCATCTGTCTGCAAGACTTGTTGTTACCAATTCTTTAATATACATATGGGTGTGATTTGGCTCCGCTCCACAGGAACATTCCCTGCTCACCATATGCTATTTGATATTTGGTGCATTATTCTACCTCATATTGACTGCTTGCATTGCAATGCATAAGGGACTATTTTATATCACAAAAGAGAACTTAATCATCACACACCAAACTATTTATCTTATATGTGCATTGTATACAGAAATCAATTGTTCTTGTTTTGCACAAAAAGCAAATGTTTTTTTCACTGCAACTAGCTTTAAAACAAGTTAGTCAGGATTCAAATTGCAAGTCAGTTGGCTTTGACAATTCTTGTTTTTACGTTTCCACTGCTGACAGCAGTATAATCGGATTTGTTTTCAAATGACATGTTCTGTAAAATCTCTTACTGCTAAATTGGAGGCGGTATAAGATCTTTTAAGAACTGCTGCCTACTTCTTATTATGTGTCGCTGGAAGCTCCGCCTCCTCTGAAATTACTACTCCTTGGGAAGAGAAACCAGCCATAAAAGAGTCTATACCTTCACTGTGAGTGGGAACTCTTCATAAAATTTAGCAAGGGGTATCTGTGCACTAATAAAGCTGGGAAATATAGATGATCTACATCCTTCCACTTGGTCGCCAACACCTTCCTTATCGCTGAATGTAAAGGAAGTGACTCTGGTTCTTTTCACTAGTAGAAATCCTATTCATTGGACACCTCTGGGGCTTCTTGCAAAGTTAGATTTCTTCTTACGTGCAAGTCCTCCCCTCGCACATAATGTCCCTTGACAATTTCATCCTCTCCACAATCCTGAGTATCGTCTATAGCAGGGTTCTTCAACGTCGGTCCTGGAGGGCCAGATCTATGCTCGATTTTGAGCATATTCCCATTCAGATAAATGTAGTTATCTTAAAAATCTGGCATGGATCCGGCCCTCCAGGACCGACTTTTGACAATCCTGGTCTATAGTGTATGGGGGCACTGTGGGCAATTTCGGCAGCGGAGCCCCTTGCTCGGCTACAAAAGCTGCCTCCTCTACAGGGGCGTAGCTAGGCCTAAGGCTGCCCGTGGCGGCCCCTGCGTTTGCCGCCCTCGGCAAAATTATAGAAGAGCGGGGGGGGGTGGTAGCGGCCGCAGGTAAGAGCGGGGGGGGGCCGGCTGCCGCCCCAAAACTCGTGCCGCCTGGGGCGGTCCGCCCCCATCGCCCCCCCCCTAGCTACGCCACTGCTCCTCTGCATTCTCTATCATTTTCTGTGTTGCACCTAATGAGAATGCTGCACAGTTATATGACAAGCCTCCACCTGATTCTGGGAAGAGAGTTCTGTATGCTTTATCTTTCCCTTTCAATGTTTCAACACACTGGGGAACTGAACTGAGACTTCCTTAACTGATGAGTGCCCAGCAACCTACTCTCGTCTGAAACGAGAACTTCAGACATAAAAAAACTCAGCCTGGAAGATCGCACAACTCCTGTATAAAGAACCTATTTAGGCGCAGGACCATTCACCACACACAAAGGCCTGGCTGCTATAGCGAGTCTCCCATTCTTTATTTGCTGGGCTACTGCAGCATGCCCACCTGGCGACCCGTGCCCTCCTTGCATCTGCTATCACACAATGTGCACTTTGGAGTAAGCGTTAATTATAAACTTTAATTATAAAAGTGGCCAGCTAAAGCAGGACCACCAACATTTTATTAACATTTTATTAATAAACATCTGCCTTGCATCCACTTGTGTTTGTCTCCTAAAAAAAAGAACAGGAAGCAATGTTGGTCAAACCCACTATTATCTGGCAAACAGAAAGTAGCAAGTGTCCATTTTTGTAGTTTATTTGCTTTAGCATTCAGGACTGGAAGGTGAGCTCCACCAGTAAGAACTGGGACGAGGAATGCGGGTGAGGAGGTAATACTGAGTGATGGTGCAAATATGGGTAGATACTGAGGATAAATGAGTGATTGTAAGAATCTTATGATGCATTAATATTAGTGAATGATGGTGCAAATCTGAATATGAATACCTTTTAATAAATGGAGGTGCAAATGTGTCAATACAGCCAATCCTTCCAAAGTAATGGTCAAAACAAGCATTCAAGATGAATGAGTTATGGTGCAAATCTGAATAAATGGTAAGAATTACTGAGTGATGGAGCAAATGTGAACATCTAATAGTGATTACCCAGTGATGGGAATAATCTAAACAAGTTATGATTAAGGAGTTATGAGGCAAAGCTGAACATGAGTACTGGTAGTAATTCTTGACTCATGTTGGACATTCTTTGCACTATTGCACTATGCAGCAGTGGGCGCACTATGGCGCCCACTGCTGCATTATACTTGCACTGGCATAATGGCCCTAATACCTTACATATGTAGGCACCCTTGGAAAATGGTGCCAACCTTGGTGCAAAGCTTACACTGACATTTTGGTTGTAATTTTTTACCTATATGTTACATACAGGTGCCATGTATGTAACATGCACCATGATGCCCAGCTCTGGGGTATTGGGGTACTGGTGATTCTTGGCATTTTTTATAACACAATTACTCCAGTTTGCTGACGTATTAGCCTGTAAGATTGTTTAACTTGTCTGCATTCATCTTTTTAAGCACTATTTTTCTATTCATGTACTCACCAATGCAAGCAGCCATTCATCTGTGCACTGATTTAGTTAGCCATGCATTCACCTATAAACACGCTCTCCCTATGCTACCTCATGCAATCAATGGCTCAATCATTCATCCATGCACTCAGTCACCCACCCAATTGTTCACTTATCATCATATTCAAACAGTCTCTCAGCCACACACACAAATGTCACAAACCAATGAAGTATTGCTTTCACTTATAGAAAAAACAGAATTGTGTCTGAGTTGAACTCTCGGAAAGTGTGCATAATGAGGTCTCTGTGCCTCCAATCAAACTAATTTCCAACTTGCAAAATCATCTCCCCCCTCTTTACTTCCTGTTCTGTACAAAGCCCCAACACCACACAGTTGGACTGGCCGAAAAAGGTGGGAGGGAGGGCCGGATTCATCACTGCGAGAGAAGGATTCAGAGTAATGCTATTACTGGTAATGAATCACAAAGGTAGAAGGAACCGCCCAAGTGGCAGCCCAACAGATCTCCTGCAATTAAGCACCCTGCATCTCTGCCACAGAAGCAGACATGCCCCTAGTGGATCTCCCCTGTATCCCCAGAGGAGAAGACAGACCAAACTGCTTATATGCCAGCAGAATCACAGATCTGATCCACCTGCTCAAGGTCTGAGTCGAAGGCTTACCCTCCTTCTGGGCGGGATCAAAATTCACAAATACAGTGCAGGAGACCTGAAAGTCCTTCTCCCAGTCCAGTGAGATCAAAACCACCCTCCACACATCCAGCGAATGAAGTGCCGCCTCCTCAGGAGACTGAGGATTAGGAAAGTACTCCAGAAGAATCACTTCCTGCTGAAGAAGAAACATAGAATTCATTTTAGGCACCAATCCTGGGCCCAACAGAAGAACAATCCTGTCCTCAAACACTCAAAAGAAAGGAGACAAACAAGACAGAGAACCTAGGTCCCCAAGGCGGAAAGTCAAAGTCATGGCCACCAAAATGACCTTCAATGTGAGAAGATAAAACCTCATCTTCTGACAAAGGCTCAAACGGGAGATACTGGAAAGCTCGCAACACCAACTGCAGATCCCAAGGACACACCATCTGCTGGACCAGACGTAGATTAGAAAACCCTTTAAACATCCTGGAGACTAGACCCTAATCGTCTACCAGACCACCCCACAGGGACCGGAATGCCTTAACATTTGCCCACCTGAACTTTAGGAGTGGTAGGGCTAAGACCATCCTGGAGAAAGTCCAGCACCTGAGGAAAAGAAACCGAAAGTGGAACCAAACGTTTCCGATCACACCAAGCCTGAAACGTCTTCCAATGTGGTGCATAAGAAGACCTGTTAGACAATCTTCTGGAAGCCTGCACAGAAGAAGAAACAGAAGCTGAGAGACCCTGAAACATCAAACTCCCCCATTAAATCTCCAAGCAGTTAGCTTGAGTTTCGCCAATGACTGTACCTGGAGAAATGGAAACCTGAGAGGAGATTGGACAGATGGAAGCCACCACTCCAGACCCACCTTCATCTCCATCAGCAGAGGAAACCAGATAGAGCGAGGCCCTGTCAGAGCCACCAGAACAATCCAAACCACCTCCCTCTGTACCCAAATCAGAAACTTCTGGATCAAAGGACACAGAGGAAAAGCAAACATCAGGCCCCCTGGCCAAGGACACGACAAGGCCATCCACCCCCGAGGCCGATTCCTCCCATCCTCTGGAAAAGAAACAGGGAAGAAGGGCATTGCAATGACTCACAAACAGATCCACTCGGGGGCGACCCCACAACCGACACACCCTGAGAACACCTGGTGAGAAAGAGAAGTCCTCAGAGAACCGAATCTCCTTGCTCAGGTGATCGGCCTGACAGTTCAGAACTACCTGAATAAAGATGCCGTCGAGAGAACCCACAGTTGACTGAGCCCACTGGAACATCTGATCCTCAATTGCAGACTGGGGGTGAATGTCTGCATTGTCTAGCATTCCGTCCATCAATTGTTTCTTTTGCATATGTCACCCTAAGTGGGAAGGGTATGCCCAGACATGGGTCCCGTACTCACTACACCACTGGATTCAAGCTAGCCTGGCTTAGGAAGGGTGATGCCCTGAAACCGGTCCCAGGATGCTTGTTTCCAGTCCAGGGAGGACCTGGTTTGGCAGTTCGGGCTGGACTGTTCCCATAAGGACCAGGGTCAAGACTGATTTGCATATGGCTGGGTCCAAACTGGGGTGGTGTGCTGAGCAAAAGAATGATGGATTAAACCCAGATCCTTGTGACTGGGGGTGAATGTCTGCATTGTCCAGCATTCCGTCCATCAATTGTTTCTTTTGTCCTTGACCGAATAGTCATCTCAATATGGGAAGATGGAAAGCCCCTGCAAATGTAGAACACCCATCAGGGGAGCCAACACTTTGGTAAACACATTGTGGAGTGGACTTCAGTCCGAATGGCAGAACCTGGAACTGAAAATGCTTTGACCCCACAGCGAACCTTAGAAACCTCTGATTACTAGGATGAACAGGAATGTGGAGATACTCATCCTGAAGATCGATTGTTGTCGGGAAATCTCCAGGCGATACTAGAGGAATGAACTGCTGTAAGGGCAGCATCTTGAATGGCATGGATGCCATCCATTTGTTGAGGTGTTTTAGATCCAACACAAGCCAAAACTCCCCTGGCACCTTCTGCACCAGGAAGAGGATAGAGCAAACCCCCTGGTTGACCTGATCTAGCGGCACAAGGATGATTGTCCTTTTCTCCAACAAGGCTAAGATCCCAGATAGTAAAGCTTACTTCCCCACAGGACCCTTTGGAATGGGGGTAGGGATGTACCCCATCAATAAGATAGCCGTGCCCACTTGTCTGAGATGGAAAGCACCCATGCTGGAAGAAATGCTGCCAACTGTCCTCCTACAGGTCTTCTGTCCCCAGGATTGCCAAAGTCAGGACTGCTGACTCTAGGGACCTGCCTTGGAGGGAACACCCTGCTGCTTGCCTCTCCTAGGTTGAAACCTCTTCCTACAGAACCAGTAGAAGAGGTTATCCTTACAAGATTAATCCCTGGTCTCCCTGGCCTCTGAGTGATTCCTATTCTTCGATGACTTAATGGAAGAGGACCTGTATGAGCATGTGTGCTTCTTATCCTTAAAGGATTTTGGAATCAGATGATCCGAGCGGTCACCGAACAACTTGCCGCCCCCCCAAAATGGCAATTTAAGAAAAGAAGGCTTCTCCGCCAAAATCTCCTTCCAATCCTGCAACCAGAGGTTACGTCTAGCCATGATTGCCGATGAGGTTGCCGCAGAAGCTGCCTTGATTACATCTGCTGATACAGTAGCCAGGAACTTAGCTTGTTGTTCCATATGTATCAGGACATCCACCACACTTGAACCGTCCTGCATGACTTTTGGCAGGACCTCAAAATCCTTCACTAAAGACTGAGCTGTCAATGGCCAATACAATGCCATTCCGAGTACCAAATTAGAGGCAGTGAAAGACTTCTTAAGTCCACCATCCACTTTGCGGTCCACATGATCTGAGGGAAAATAGTCATCTGGATTTAAAGAGGAGCAACCAATGAGAGGGGCCAGGATAGAACCAACCTTGACGGAATCTGGCAACAGCTTATCCCCTTCCTCCAAGGCATGGGATTTTTTAAGAAAATGGGGAATCTGGCTATGTTCAGGCTCTTCCTAGGACCTGAAAATCGCCTCCTTAATTTTGGGGTGAAATGGCAAAGCCAGCACCATAGGCTTAGCGAATCGTGGAAAAAGATCCTCATCAGCCCCCACAACCAGAGGTGGTGTCATGCCCAAATTGTCTATGATATGTGACAAAATATCTGCCAGTTCCTCCTTGGATATGAATTTTCCACCAGGTACAACATGTCTCTCTGTCTCAGAAATAGCAGATGGTTTAGAATCCTCAGCATCATCCAGTAGGGCAAAAGTATGCTTAGCCTTACGTTTGGAGGACAAGGCTTTGGAGACCGTAGCATCAATCATTGTCTGTACTTTCAGGGCTGACAGGGACACTGAAGCCCCAGTCGGGGCACCACCAGAACCCCTTGTCAGCACATCCTGAAGATAGTCATTCCCTTCCTCTGAATCAGGGGACTGTGACCTTCTCCTCTTCACAGTACACTTCTCCATCACAAATAATACAGTAACCTAAAGCCCAAACACTGTAAAATACATAGGACCTAAAATGCCATTATTGGAGAAAAATTCCCTCCAAAACTATTCAACCTGTAAAAATGCAACACAACTTGCCAAGCCAATCTAATGCCACCTGGAAATACATTAGCCAATAGGGAAACTCTTATTCAGTAGGATAACCATGAGAAGAAAAACTACTGTCCCCCACAGAGCACCAGAACCACTAGATTATCGCCAGAACTTCGGCAGGTCAGTTTCCTTGAGTAGCACAGCTGATCAGCTGGTTACCGAGGAGTCTCTCTCCCCGGCAACCAAAACACACCTTCTCAGCCAGCGGAGGAAAGCACCGCAGTCCTCCCATCCAGGCAGAACGAGAAGAGTAAAGGGAGAAGGATGCATACAACTGCCACACTGCAGGCAGACAAGAACCGCTCCCCTTCTACTCACAGTATATGTCGGCTCCCTGTGAAAAAAGTCTCTTGCATCTTCCTTGAATAATTTGGCATGCACACCAAGGCCAACACAAGGCGGCTGCGAGACAGGTCCGTGTGGCCCCCAACCCGCCAGCACTGCGCGGCGAGCAAGCAACAGGCAGAAAGTTGCTGGAGCACACGTACTGTGCCTGCCTATAGTATTGGAGCACAAAAAGGAACAGGGAATAAAGAGGGGGGAGGGGATTTTATAAGTTGGAAATTAGTTTGATTGGAGGCACAGGGGCCTCACTATCTGATTCATCATGGTGAGAGGGACGATGGGGTAATTTAAGTTATCGTCATCATCCCTTACATCATGAGGTGTGTCTACATTCTGGAGACATGTCCCACTCTGCCAACTATAAAAAAAAGTTAAAACTCCTCCCCTTCGGATTTGCCTTCAGACCACTTTTACCATGAATCCTCCTGTTTTGTCTGTCTCCTCTGGAAGGCAGTCACTGTTAGGGAAACACTTTTGCACCCTACCAAGACCAATGAAGGAAACACCCCAGAAACAGCAGTTGCTCAGAAACAAAATGAAATGTATTTGTAGGTACAAATGCTTGCTGGCCAGCAAGGAAGAAGTCAGTGCACACAATGGTGCTCTCAGTCTGATTTTTCCCTGGTTAACTGGCTTTTGGGCCATATATACAATTAGTATTGCAACTTCAGTAGCACTGGAAAAGACACTGTACCAAACATGGTGAACAGAGAAATGCAAGATCGGCACCTTGCCCATTATAAAACAGACATACAGTGTAAGCAGAAATAAAAGAAACTAACATGTAAGTCAGGAAAAGCAAAGTGACCTCTAAATTGGTTCTGAACAGCTGTTGAAGCTTGTCCAGGCAAGGTCAGATGTCTATGTAGTACATACATATGGATACATACATTTTTCCCCAACAATCCTCTCTTTAGGATATTTATATCCTACATTAGTGTAAAAACAAAAATCTATAAATGAAAGAAACATAGTTGCATATCTTTGAATGGCAGTACACAGTGCTTAGAGGAAATGCGTATATTGTGACATAGATACACACTGATGAGATGATCATTATTGAAACATAGACAAAATTATATACTAGTATTCAGTGCATACTACTTCCTGTTGCATTATGATATCAGCCAGCGGTCATAATACAGGTAGCATTCACATAATTAAGTGTCTAAAAATATTGTTTGCACTATGCAATGCATATTGCTACAGTGTCCTTTAGTCACTCTGTTCCATGGCAGTTTCCATAAGTGTCAGTAATTTAAAGGCATGCAGTGTGATGTCATCTGCTTCTCCTCCTGGTTCACAGTTGTCTTGTTCAGGTGCGGTTTCACAGCTTTGCCCTGCATTGTCCTCTTCAGTCTATTTTTCTGCAGGTGCAGACAATCATCTCTCTTCAAGACTGCGCTGGGTGTTTCACTCAACAGAGGCAGTTGGTGACACCGTCCCTGTGACACTTTATGATTATGATGAGCCCGCAGCGTGGCTCTTAGGAATGGTCTGGTCTGTCCTGTCCTTGTCTGGTGTGTTGCGCAGCTCCACTGGTGACAGATGCTCATCAATTTCTAGTACCTCCATCTCAGGCATTGGTGGTGCAGCTCTGCATCTTGTTCCATTAATCCATTCAGGGCGTCCGTGCACCATCTGTGCTCCAGTCCACCTAAAACTATGAGAAACATCTTTTTTTCTCTCACCACGATCATGAAAAAGGTGTGTGGGCTCTGAGGACGGATGGCGCAAAGCTTCCTTTACCTGGAGATGGTGATGCCTCAAGACCGCTGACAACTGTACAGCATTGTCAAAAATGTTTTCATCCATTCACATCAGTCCTGCTTGGGATGCTGTGAGAGTCAACCTCAACCCCACTGGGCTGCCCCATCAGAACTGCATGGGTGGACAAAAGAGTTGTTCTAGACAGCGTTACCCTTATGGCATGCAGCACTAAAGGCAAAGCATTAGGCCATTTCAGGCCTGTTGCATCCGTTTTCTTTGCTTATCTATTTTTTATAGTGAAGTTCATCCGCTCCACCTGGCCTGAGCTTTGGGAGTGGTATGGGGCATGCAGTTTCTACTCTATTCCCAAGCACTCACACATCTTTTGCATAACTGCAGCCACAAAATCACTCCCCCTTATAGCTATATCGGCTCCGTGCCAATTATAATACATACATTGTAAGTAGATATTAACAACCTGATGAGCAAACTAACATGGAAGTCAGGATAAGCAAACTGACCTCTAAATTGGTTCTGAACAGCTGTTGAAGCTTGTCCAAGCAAGGTCAGATGTCTATGTAGTGCATACATATGGATATATACATTTTTCCCCATCAGTCACTCTGTGCTTTCTGTTTCTGGAAGGATTAGCTTTTGTGACCATGTGTGGGTCTTTTCTGTAGACAGCAGAGTGCTTGTCTCCAGGAATGGACAAAGCTCATCATGTAAGGACGGTGACAAGGAAGAAGAATCAGAGTAATGTGTTTACCTGGAAGTAAACAAAGTCTTCAAATATGGCATTCGACTGTCCAAGCACACTATTTGAAATTCTATGCTTATTGAAATGTAACTAGTATAATTCTTTCAGTAAATAACATATCTCAATTTTTACTATGTATTTTTCTACTTCTGAATACCGCGCTTATCATCTCTGCACAAGGTCGGGCAGGCAGATGAGGAGACAGGCTGAATGGTTCAGCAGTAAACCGGACAGGCAGGGAGAGAGGTGGGCTGCACGTCTACCAGGCTGCACAGGCCAGCACACGGGGGACAGGAGCAGACCGTTTGGGTGGCAGACCGCATTTTCAACATATATTGTAAAGGACAGCAAACCTTGTGCTGTGCCTCTACAGAAATTTAAAAATATACAAAAGTGTAATAAAGGTGTGGCTAGAGAAGCAATATATTCTGTAATTCTTTTCTGTCTTTCCCCTTCAGGTAATCAGATACAAAATAAGACACTGATTGAATGAAAAATAAATGAAAGTCAAGTTAATCAGTGGGAAATGCACTATCATACATCATGAAACCTCTATTAGTTAAAGTACTGCAGAGGTCTGTGTTTGTTACCAGAGAACCACTGAATTGAATCCTGGTTGGTGCAGTGGAGAATAATGACTTGTGAATGCTTAGTGCTATGAGGTCCCAGTCTGTGACAGAAAGCACTGTGAATATGTAAGTAGTTATATTAAACCTGCATTACACACAGTGTGAGATAGGCTGCTACAAAATGCGCAAAAAGGTTTAAGATAACAAAGTGTGTCCAAAAAGAAAGATTTTAGTACCACCCAGACTGTACATAGTCTCAAAAAAGAATACATCTGTGCTATAAGAAAGCTATAAGAGTTTCTGTCAATTAAAGCCACCACCGGCTTCTAAGCACTCTTTATATTTACCGATTGACGAGTTGCCCAAGTTTACTTTTCTATCAGGCAAGCAGGCACCCTGGCAAGAAGGCTTGTTTAGCTGACTGTGACTCGCTCGGTTTCGCAGCACAGGAGACTCTCTGCCTTACATTTCATCTGAAGCATTTCCACTCTGTAATTAATTGTTGTGGGATAGTTGTCTTTTCACAAAAAGTAGGGGAACTGTTGAAAAGTATGGGCACGGTGTGCCCCTCAGATCCTGCCACTTTGACCATTGTTTGTAGTGCTCTGGTGTGTTATTCTGCTATTATCTATATATTTTGAAGGTACTGGATTGTAAAAGCACTGATCTAAAACCATAATATCAGATTCATGATTAATCTGGAAAACATTTATTATTGGATCAGTGAAAACGTTTGTTACCCTAGAAATATTGCTTTAGTAGGACCTCTGCTATTTTTCAAAATCTCACATATACCCCCTGATTTGAATTTCCCCTGTACTGAAAACTGTAAATTCCTGATTACATTTAACCAAACAATCCCATTTTATGTGCATACTCACGTTTGCGGTCAAAACAGAGTTACAAATTCCACCATTCATGGGTCTTTGCTTCTGAGATTTGCACCAGGTAGAACCTCTGCAAATTGTGTGAGCAAGCTGCTAGAAATTCATTCTAATTTACAATTCCCCATTTCAGCATCCTTAACTTGGAATAAGGTGCATATTGGGGGCTCAGTAATTTGTACACAGCGGCTCTCATGCTAATTAGTATGTGTGCAATTTATCCACACATTTTCTAGCCCCATTCAAAATTGAGGCCATAATACTGCTTGGTGGGTGGTGACAATGCCTTCAAAGACCACAAGAGGTCCGAAGGCCCGTGTCGGTGGAGGAGCAGCAACCAGAACTGAGGCAGGGCTGTGGCGACCAGATAAGCCGACGGTGAAGAAGCCCGCCGATCCACGGAGCCCCGAAGCAGGGGCTTACGGGCCCTCAAGAGTTACAGTGTCTGCAAGTTCTGTGGCGAAATACTTCAGGAGGCTGTCTCAGCCCCCCAACTAAGACACAGGTCTGTGGTCAGACATTCTGACTCCAGCTCCAGTATTACATCCTGGCCCCACTGTTTTAAGCTCAGAGGCCCATGATACTGCTTGAGTCTCTCCAATGGAGGGCACAAACTCACTCGATGTTGCAGGAGAAGCTCAGGTACTTTCAGAGAGAGATCCAATACTTGGGGGGGAAACTCCTGCACAAGGCACCCGGACATATCCGCTGAACTAAATACTGATATAAGTATGGCTGCAGTGACTTCTGTAATAGGGTTGAAATCACCTGATACCCTGGCAGGGGGCCCGGCTGGGAGGGCTACCCAAGCAGTGGTTACACTGCAGAGTTAGACTCAGCTGGCAAACCCATTGAGGGGCTCTCTCTTCTTACACAACTGTGATGTCCATGCCAAGGTGTGCATAGACGCAGATTCGGGGGAACATTTTTTTCACTCTCATTCCACTCAGATTGGTCAAACAGAGGATTTGGAGATAACTGGAGAGCGCCCTAAAGAAAACTCACAGGGTAGCATTCTGAGTGATCTGAGCAGCTTGGAAGAGAGACAGGGATACCCACCTTATGAGATGGGCTTTGACGTGACTGGTACAGTAAGGAAGAAAAAGGCACCGCAAGAAAATAAATCTAAAGGGGAAGCAAAAGGACTACTCTGGGATTATTCTGTTCTGCCCCGCCTGGAGGGTGGTGCCTCAGGAGGGTGGACTGCTGCTCAAGTGGCCTCAAATGCTGTTTCACTTGAAGCAATTTATCAGAGCATAATCAGACCCTCCAGGATTTCGCGATTTCGCGGTTTGCGGCACTTTTGTAAAAATGCAGCGATTTTTACAAAAGTGCCCGCGAAATCGGCACTTTTGTAAAAATGCCGCAATTTTTACATAAGTGCCCGCGAAAATGAAGGAATGCAGGGAAAAGGTTTTTACATTTCTATGATAATTCTTCACTTGTCTAGAAATGCAGGAAATCAGGGTTCACATAAAATTATGAAGCTGAAATATTTATAGATGAGGGCACCAAGTGTACTGGTGGACTTCCATGATGCCATTTACATTTTGGTAGTACAGGATGTATAAATGGAAACAGAACCACCAGACAAATGCGTACGTGGGGGAAGTGATGGAATACGTTGGTTTAAGAAATTGGTGACACTTCACATCTGGTAAATGTAGAAAAAAGGTACATCCAGTGATGAGAAAGCTAAGAGGGAAGATGATACAGAGTTGCCCCATCAACAAAATAACGCTAGTTAATAGTTTGAAATACAGACTGCACTAGTGTACAGGGCGCAAACTATCTAGATATTTTTTTCTACAGTGAAACACTTCTCTGTATTAAGCTTGCAGTAACGCATGGCCACACATGCATGCACAAGGGGCTGGCTGGTTGGGCACCGCACAGCGGCCTGCACTTTCATGTCCGGGCGCTCCAGGGAATCCGAACGACATTAGATCCCTTACAGTGGACAGAACGGAGCAGAAGAGAGCCATTCCAAGAGGGCGGGCCACCAAGGGGATCGCCAAAGCTTCCGGTTATGAAGCTAGCGGCCGCAGAGCATTATGAATACCTTAAACATTAAGTGTCATGCACTTGGCTCACTAGGGCACAGAATATGCAAAAAGTGTGACTTCGTTGCATACTGGCAAATGTAAAGGGTAGAAACACCACTACGAGCTCACCCCGTCTATAGTCACAGTGTGCATTTAGGATAAACACGGACATATATGCTGACGAAATGAGAACAAGCGCCTTAGATTACAGCTGCAAAAATTATAGGAAAATTAATGGACGGAGACACATAATAAACATTGTGGGAGACACATAATAAACATTGTGGGTGCCAGCAGCCGATCTCTCATTCCTAAGCAGGGAGATAACACGTACACCATCAATCCATGCATCACAAAACTTCTACAGCAGTTATAAGATGAACTCAAGAGATTTATGAGCTGCTAACATGGGCCAAGCAAACATTCAACGTCAGCCCATATACTCATGTTATACTTCATGTTATAGCAAAGTTGTACTGCAATAAATCACGGAAATAGGCTGTTTAATTTTTTTCAAGTATATTTATTTCTTGCTAACAATATACGTAAAAGCTAAAATAGAAAGCCCTTTTTAATAAACCTTTCAAATTCAGAAGTTGCTTTAATATATGAAAGTATGGGTTCTCTCAACGCATCAAGATATATTTTAAATACAGGCACATTGGACA
The DNA here is from genome assembly GCA_963921515.1 of Calotriton arnoldi. Lineage (NCBI taxonomy): Eukaryota > Metazoa > Chordata > Amphibia > Caudata > Salamandridae > Calotriton > Calotriton arnoldi. The sequence continues at coordinate 503,358 of CAWUFW010002774.1, read as the reverse complement.
TGGAATGTGAGGGGGTAACATGGCCAACTAGAGCATGGGCATCAATTCACTGAAATGCTAGGGGTAGTGGAAGGGACATCACAGGAAATGACATCACATCAGGGCCTATTTCAAAGTGGAATACTCTGCTAAAACAGTTTCCATTGTTTTAAAGCTGAAAATGAATGATTATGAGTAAAATAAAGTGCCGCAAAAATGCCGCTAAATTTCCATATTTGTGCCGCTAAATTTGCTAATCTATGCCGCAATATCCTGGGGGGTCTGCATAATGGCTTATCAGGAGGAAACACGGACTGAAAGCCTCAGAACGCAGTCTACCTGCCAAAAACTACAAGGTGTCATCCGCCGGGTTTGCAAAGATTGCTCCCAATTCTCTGAGAGGATGGTGGAAGCTGATAACAGGATCTTAAACCTAGAGAGCAAGTCAACAATGCATAAGGAAGCAGCAGAAACTCTCAAGGCGCAAATGGTGGATACGCAGTGGAAACTGGAAGATTTTGAAAACAGACCCAGACGAAACAATCTTAGAGTTTTGGGCATACCTAAAGGATCAGATGGAGCAGACACCCGTAAATACATTGTGGGGCTTTTTAGGTGAGCCTTCCTGGAACTGTCTGATTGGAATTGGGATGTGGAGGTTCAGCGGGCACATAGGTTCCCCTTTAGGCAAAACACCCGGGTTATGCAGGAAAGTGCAAAGCCTAGGGTAATATTAATTTATCTTGGCAACTTTTTGCTACGCCCGGCAATCTCAGACCTGGAACTCCCGGATCGGAGGCGGTCTTTTGAGGGGTGTACATGTTTGTGAAGCCGGACTTTTGCCATTTTACTATGGAGAGAAGGTGGGGCCTTCGCCAGCAGGTACAACCTTTTCAAAATAAGGGGTTGCAGGCTTATTTAATTAACCCAACACCTGCTGTTGCTTTTAATCTTACCCCTCCCTGATCCATACAACACTTTATACAGGAATGGGGGTAATTTTAACTTTACACTTTTTTCCGCAATTTTTCACATATCAATAACGATGGTCACAGAACCAGATGGTCTCCCTTCAGGAGGAGGAAAGTTGACCACCTGGAGAATGGGAAACTCAGGCAGAAAAGGACCCAATGATGAAACTGCTCAGCTAACTACCTTAAGTGGAGAACCAAGATATACCGCTATTAACCAGTTAGAGTGAATGAGGGCCTTTGAACACCATTCATAGACCCTGGCACCCCATGGCACGTGATTCATTCCCTCTTGATTGTTACAATTGAACTAGATAGTCTTGCAGTTTAACACAATGTGAATTGGACAACTGTACCCAGTGGCAACTTCAGGCGAGTAAATCAACTTTGTGCCAGATATTTCCTCACCTTCACAGAATCAATCCCCTTACACATTTCACAAGTCAGATACTACTTTCAAGTCTAACCACGGTACCAGGGCCCTATCTATAACAGATTGTATCTTTATAACCTCGCCAACCCCAAGATCACTCTCCCTGAACTCTCTTGGATGAAGATCCCTCTTAGGACTTCCAGAGAAGAATGGAGTCAGCAAACTTGGACACTGAGCACAACAAATGTGTTTTATCTCCATGACCATGATTAACATAGATATCCTCAATAAAGCAGAAGTGAGCACATTTAAAATGCTATATCCTCAAACATTTTGAACAATAGTAAAAAGTCTTTAAAGCATCCAGCACGTATGAAATTCCATGAAACACTCATCAAAAATCAATGCCACTGTGCACAATTAGGCTCCGTAAAAACTGAAAATTCGATTCTTCACCCAAAGATCTGCATATGATTAAAAGTCTTTCTTCACTCTTTACAAATAGTAAAAATAAAACACCACACTTCCATATGGCAGAAACTAACCACTCTTTCACTCTGAACTCCTCACAAACAACTCTTCCAATCACAGTTAGAGCTCGGTCACCTATGGATTTATCATAGCCTCTTGACCTCCAAAACTGAAAGTCTCCCAATCCCCATACACTTTGATCACATAATGACACTACCCTACCATTAGTCACTGACAACCACACATCAACCTCAAATGCCCATATCATCGTCCCTATCACCAAACCGTCTGGCACCCAACTCCCCCAGTTACAAGAGCTTAATACTTTCACTACCGGACCTCCATTGAATTTAAAATTGACAGCCTCTCTGCTTTAATAGGCTCCCTGGCTAATGAACTCTAGAACACTCTCGCCACTCACAACATAATTTATAACACTCACTGCATAAAACATACACACAGCAAACAAGCCACCCCACAGAAAATACATATAAGACTCTTCCCCACTGTAATAAGGAGCCTTGTGAAAGAAGAACTGTCATTCCCTTGTCCAGAAATTACATTGAAGAACTTCTAAATAACTATGACAGAGGGAAGATGGCCAGAGGCAATCAGTAAAGGACTTCCATTACCACTATCAGAAGCAGGGAAAGGAAACTGCTCTCTGCTTGCCCAAGACATAAACCACAAATTCAAACACACAGCATTGCCAACCCCCTCTTGCTTCAATCAACACTAAAGTGCCTCCTGCATAACTGTAGATCGGCAATGAAAAACAATGAATGGACAAAATAGGATGGGCAGTGACAGTCATCTACAATGACTCCATCAACTGCCAAAATCTCACCAATGAGCAATTCTCATTGTTTAATTCTATTTCATTAAAGCTGAAAATGATGGACCCAAACGGATCAACCTTTACTTCATTTAGTAACTCCCAGCAAACCAATTTTTGAGGAACAGCTGCTGGACTCTTCACTTGAAATGCAATCAAATCACACAGTAAAAGCTGCCTCAGAGACTTTAATCTTCACTGGGTGATCAGAGAGGCCCCAGAGTATCTCTTCTATTTTATTTTCTTGACAGCAACAATGTTCTGAAATTCTGTTTAGTGCCAACTCACACGGATGGAGTCAATCTAAACCTCATCACAGCATAATAATACAAATTGAAAATAAACCTCATCCTTCCAGTTGATTAGTCAATTCTCTAACTTATCTAATTCTTGATCAAATCTACAAAAAGCGTTATCAACAGCCAACCCAAAAGACCTAAACAATACACGAGAGACATGAGAAACATAGACATGGGCCATCTCACCACAGAATTTGAAGGCAAAGCTCATGAATTCCCCACATCTTCAGATGTCAATAATCTCACCAAGAATTATGCTGAATCAGTGATAAGGATTAAACATTTATTGGCTCCTAAAATCTTGAAAAGGTAAAAAAAAAAGAAAAAAAAAAAAAAGACTTGTGGCCCTAGAAGGGACTAAGGGCCAGATGTACGACCCTATTTTGCATGCAAAAACGGGTTTGCGACCTGTTTGCGCATGCAAAATGTGAAAGGGTTATATACAATTCCTAAATAGCGAGTCGCAACTTATTTGCGACTCACTATTTAGGAATTGTGAGTCGCTATAAGGAAAGGGCGTTCCCTTCCTAATAGCGACCGCAACCCCATGTATGAATGTTTTGTGATTAATATTCATGAGCCTCGCAATTTGCAACCCCATTGGGAATCGCAAACAGTGTTAAACACACTGTTGTACATGGCATTTTGCGACTCGCAAATTACCAATCGCAATTATTATTATTATTATTAATTTATATAGCGCTGAATCACCCCAAAGGGGTATCTCTGCGCTTAGGACGGTGTGCTGCAGCCAGACCCAAGGAATCAGAAAAGATAAGTTTTCAAAAGCTTCCTGAATTGAGAGAGGCTCTGACAATCGCGAAGCTGGAGGGGCAGTTCGTTCCAGAAAGCAGGGGCAAGATGAGTAAAAGCTTTGCCACCCTTGCGCGCCTTTTTAATTCTAAGGGTGCAATCAAGCGCAATTTGCGAGTTGCAAATTGCCATGGTCGTACATCTGGCCCTAAATGAAGAAAAGAGAGTGCTCCAAACTACTGAATGATGATTACGACAAAATCCAACAAGAATCTTGTCCATACTCTGAGCAGCAAGAAGAACCTACAAACCACATGTCTTTGAAGCTAAAGCCCAGCTATTAAGAAATAACTAGACCAGATTATTAAATGTTCTAAAAAATATTTGACATTGTAAAAAGTGCCACAAACCATCCCCCACGATGTTGACCAAGGGGAAACAGCATTTATAACATGTTCCATTACCACGCTTGCCTTTACCTCGCATATGCCTTTACCACACATATTCCTTTATGCCTTTACCACGCATACCTTTACAGCGATTATCATTGTAAAGGCGGTAAAGGTATATGCGTGGTAAAGGCAATCAGTGCCCTAGATTTAGAGCGAATGTGCCGGGGTGGGAGGTGTTGGAGACTTGGAGGGACTTCCTCCAATGAATTCCTGAGAATAGAAGGAACAGGAAGAATCGGGTCGCGGCATGCTGAGTAGGAATGGGGGCCGTGTTTTAAGGCTCAAGGGGGTGTTGGGGTAGTTTTTAGGGCTGGGGCTAGTTTTAGCGCTCAGGGTGAGGTGGTTTTTCGGGCTGGGGCTAGTTTTAGGGCGGGGGCCTCGGGTGTTTTTAGTGCTGGAGTCCAAAATGAGAAGAGTTTCCAACTCGTCATGGAAAAAATAAAAAAGATTGAACATTTCGGAAAACACATTAAGGGGTCGATTCCGATCTCGGCCGGTAGGGCTCCGAATCGGATTCGGCTTTACCGGATCCGATTCGGACGCCCTGTTTCCAACCGAATCGGACGTCCATCCGGGCGAGCGAGTACGATGCGAACGTACGCGAAATCGCCAACCGACTCGTTCGCGGGACCCAACCGCTCCGACCGACTCGCACGGACACGACTCGCACCACGCAATGGAGACGTTCCCCGGCCGGGTAAGTACGATGCGCGCCGCGAGCAGTCCGACCGACTCGCGCCGTCCGGCTCGAAAGAGAAGTCGAAGCCGCACTTTGGGGGTCCGTGGCGGACCCCCCTGGACGCCTAGCCGCGCGAGTCGCACACAGGGGGGACCCATGGGTCCCCCTACTTGTGCGTGTACGGCGCGACCCGCCCGACGCGTACCCGCTATAGGGGCGGCCTTGTTCGCCTCGCACCCATTGGAGTCAATGGGAGCCCGCGTACGCGTCGTACGACCGGCTCCCATTGACTTCAATGGGAGTCCGACCGAATCGAGTCCGATAGCATGCGAACGCATCGTACTCGTTCGGTCGGACTGCTAGGGTCCGATTCGGTCGGAAATCTCTCCGGGTCCGGCTCGGTCGGAGAGATTTCCTGCCCGAATCGGAATCGGCCCCTTAGTGTCCAGAATCACAAAAGCCTAACCAGAAAATGGGAGAATAGCTACTGCACCTTCAAAGAAATTGATGAATATGGCTTGATCGCCATCATCACCAAAAGCAGGCCGTCAGCATACCTGTGGGAACCGATTCCGGCACCATGTATGGCCAGATTTCCGGTCACAAACCAATGAACTGTTACCAGTTCCCAAGTTGGTGTGGTAACTGATTTGTAAAAGGGAAGGAATCCCTTTTTGAACCCTTTCCCTTTGGGGAGCAGGGTTGCAGCTTCAGGGGGAGTTGGCAGTGGTCCAGGGCACCACTGCCAGCTGCTCACTGAAGTCTTCCAAAACAGAAACCTTTTAAAGCAACCGCGTTTCCTTTAAGGAAGTTGGACTGCTTTCTCGTTTTGGGAAGCAATCACAGGTATTGTGGTCTACTGCCCCTTTCAGGCCACCACACTGTGATTGTGGCTAATCACAGCGGGTCTTAACGTGCAAACTGCCTAGTGACTCAAACATTTGTACATAGGTAAGTTTACAAAATCAGTCTGCATTCGCAAAAAGTCAGTACTCAATTTGAAATCGCTTTTTGTGACTGTAATCTCAGTACATCTGGCCACAAGTTCGGAACTGTTATCTTAGATTTACTAGTTGCCAGAATAAATGACACAAGCTAAATATTAAATATGGTAAATCTACTTGCACTCCATTTTTGGCCTTTATTTTGTATGCGGTAACCTGGAATCTTGCAATATATTTTCTTTCATGTTATCATAAAGTAACATTGTAGCAAAAATACTTCACTTTCTCATTATGAAAAATTATTTGATGTGTTTGCATCGGTGCATTACAAATCATTAAATGACCCATCAAAAGTCTTTGTTCAAGTGTGCCCTAGTTGTGTCAAATAATGTCTTTCATAGCTAAACATTTCTGTTTAGTGTTGAGGAAAACCCTGAAGCTGGCTTAAAAACAGTTTTCCTTGTCACATTTTATTTTACCGAGTCATCAAATCAGGAGCTGTAAAATGACACCAGCCTTATCACGAAATTCAAAGTGATAACAGCATTCAAATGAGCACCTTCGTAAATGCACTGAATATTTGAACATGGGGCGTCAGAAACTGTGTGAATACAGCACGTGGATAACAGGAATGTGTTTTTATCCTTGGTGTCATTTTGCAAGGTGTGGTGTTGCAGAATACATTTTGATGTAAAAGATGCATCCTACCACAAGTTTGTTACGAGCACTCATTTTCAAGAGGACACGTGGCCAGATATTGGACTTGAAAAGAAGCCTATTTCTGACTTGAGAAGCAGCTGTTTCAATGGTAGTTGCCAATTTAGTGGGAAAACCTCCCCATTATCGCCGAAGACTTATGCCAGAGCAGCCTACATAAAATCTGGATATTAGAATTTCTTCCTCGCTTGGGCACGGCATGGCTTTGATGGTCTGGGCCAAGGACATCATTTAACACTCACTGTTGTGATTTACATTTTTCCTTTTTCACTACGAATAAAATATGCATTTTTATTTATTTTTTGCAGGCTACATAAACGTATTTGACAGTTTTTGCCACAACCTTGAACAGGCTGGATTTTGACGCTCGTGTAATTGCAATATCTAGATGTCACATGCATGGTTCATTGATCGGGTAAGTTTTCAGCAGATGCAGTCCCCTGTAGAAGCTTAAACTTCCACCAGTTTGTTCACATGGGCACCTCCAGGTCACAAAAGATTCTTATCACCTGTGAAGTCCCCCAGGGCTCGATACTGTCTCCAGTCATCTTTAACCTTTAACTGGAGCCACTTGATGCTCTACTCACAGATAACAGCATCACGATTAACGAACATACCAATGATACACAACTGTACTTAAAAGTCTCCTCTGTTTCAAACATCCAATGCCTTGCACAATGCATGTACATCATCCATAGCTAGATGTCCAGTGCTTACCTCAAGCTCAACCGAACTAAGACAATATTTCTGTTATTTGCCAAGAACAACAAACAAGATACAGTACAAACCCGGCTTATTGACAAGAAACTTGTCAACTTTGAACCCCAACTTTCACTGAATTCTATGTCACTTTCTATCACCCTGGACGCCAACCTCACCCTCAAGGAACACATTGCCAAAAATCAAAGACGGCCTAGTATTATCTCTCTCTTCTAAAGAAAGTCAAATCGTTTCTTCCAGAAAGTAACTTCAAACTCCAGCTTAAACCCATGTACTCTTACATCTGGATGGTGGTAAGACCTACTTCCTGGCCTCCCAAACACCACACTGGCACCCCCTTAGGGGCATCCTACAAGCCTTATCCAGGAGCTGGAGAAATATGATTACAACACCCTCATCTTAATGGAGTTCCATTGACTCCTCTTTCCAGCCCACACCATCTTCAAAGCCAGCTGCATCATTTACAAAGCCATCATAACCATCAAACCTCTTATCTTGCAGACAAGCTCACCATCTCTGGTGGTTCTTGTGGTTCTTGACACACCCACAGCCAGGTCACAATCAGACTGCAGAAGAAGAAGTCTAATAAAATAAAAAACACACATCTGTGCACCCAGATATTGGAACAACATCCGCTAATCCATCAGGCCCGCCCCAACGCTTCTCCTGTTTAGGATGGAGTTGAAAACTCAACTATTTAAAGAGCACTATATTAAAACGCATTTTTTTTGTCCTCATATTACCATCCAGCTGCATAGGCTGGAGCAGAAACACCTCCACCCAACGTGTCTGGCCTGTATGCTCTCTGACATTGTTTCACAATTACGTTGAAAAGAAGAATGGCCCTCATTCTCTGCAGCAAAACAAAGGTGTAATCATAGGAGAGATACTGTTTCGATTGCTAGGCCACGAAAGGGCTCCACCTCTTCTCAACTGATGTTAGCTTGCGGCCCAAATCCATTCTACTAAAATAACTGACAGATCTGAGCCAGTCTGTTATGATTGGGGTATCTGGGGTAACCCATTTCTTACAAATTTCCCTCCTCACAAGTAAAATCAAGAAAATGATGAGTGAGGCTTGCTCCGTGTTCAGCTGACAAAAGGGAAGGCTGTCGAGTCCAAACAGGATTAGGGAGAGGCTTACCTTAATTTCTCAGCCCATGATTTCCCCAAGAGTCACATCTACGTCCTTCCAAAAGGAGGTCAATACCGGGCATTCCGCAAACATATCTTTAACCTCTGCCTCTGGTTCCCCACTCACTTCTTACAATCCAACGGCTAAGCCATAAGCTTGGCCGGCCTCACCAGGGACCATTAAGCCGTATGGACAGTAAACAGATGATTCTTTTTGAGTGGTGCAGCTTTAACTGTAGAGTGAAGTAAAAAAAAAGATATTCGCCATAGCTGTTCATTGACCAACTCCGGTAGATCTTTCTCCCAGTATTTATACGGAGGCCCCATCTTCTCCTCTAGTGCTGAAATGATTGTCTAGTTCCACTGGGAAACCTCTTTTTTGCGTTGTTGCATAGCCCCATTCATTCAAAAAAATCTACCTGGGCCAACCAACCAACCCCTGAGATCCTTTAGGATGCCCACCAAGAACCTAACTGCAAGTATTTGAATTTTGAGACTCTCCCCATCGACTTATCTGAAAACTTTTGCCATGTAATCAAAGCGTCGGCTTGTCTGAAATCCTCTCAAGTACTAAAATCGACATGTCAAAGGGATTCACTAAGTTTATCCTTGAGCCACTCAGGAGTTCCTGGTGATTCCAAAATTGGTGGCGGATCTGCATAATAATGTATCCACAGAGCTTTCCTGATATATACCCACACCCTCAAGGCAGCTAAGAGGAGCTTCAGTCTCACCCGCTTAATATATTTGGGCTCACCAAATTTAAACAGAAACTTGGTCGGCCCTATATGCTGCAACATGGCTTTGAAGTGTTGCCCTGTATAGGAGTTATTCAAATCACCAGCCAGAAGCCTAAAGTTCTTAAACTGAAAAGCATAATAATGCACTTGAAAATAGGGACAGGCCAGCACACCTTGCTTCACCTCCCTCCTTAGTTTTTTCCTGGAGATCCTATGTCCCTTCACTGCCCATATAAAGCTACTGACCTTCCCTTGCAGTTTCTGAATGAACTTCATTGCAAAAGACAGCGGTATGGTGTTGAAAAAGAAAGTTACCTTAGGGAGCTACAAAACCTTGATGACATTCACTCACCCATATATACCAAGCAGCAAATTACTCCACTTCCTAAGGAGAGGATCTATCTCCCTACACACCCTGACCAAATTCACTTCCGGTAAATCTTCCAAACACTTTGTAACCATAACTCCTAAATACCTAATTTGGCTTTTGAGCCGAAGCCCTTCGTACTCCAAAGCCCATGTCATGACCTCCATCTTCTACTTTTTGACTGGATAGCCAGAAAAGCTCCCAAAATTTTCAGCATGCATCATTAGCCTAGAAATAGCAAACTCTGGGTTCATAATATACATAACAATGTTGTCGGCATACAATGCTATTTTAGTTGACAACCCTGCCACTTCAAAGGGGGTAATGGTTGTGTCCTGGTGGATAGGTTTTGCAAAGGGCTCAATCTATAAGTGAAAGAGAATGGGTGAAAGAGGACATCCTTGCCTTGTACCCCGAGATATTTGGAAGGAGGCTGTGAGTTCCCCAATTAGCAAGATTTTGGCTACCTGTGCCTTATATAGGGTTTTTATGATCGTAACCAGATCACTGCTGAAACCAAACTGCTCTAAGACCTCCCAAAGACCCTGTCAAATGCCTTAGAGGCATCAATCATCACAGTTGTTAAGGGGAGGTTGAAGGCTCCAGCCATGTCGACTGCGGTAATCAGATATTGTGTTCATTCATGCAACTGTCTACAAGGAACAAACCCCTTTTGATCAGGGTGAATGAAAGTAGGAAGAAGATCAGAAAACCATTTTGCCATGATCCCTGCAAATATTTTATAATCACAGTTCAGTAGGAATATAGGCCTATTGGAATCCATTGACTTGGGATCCTTGCCTGGCTTCAGAATCATAAACACCATTGCTTCGTACCATGAAGGCGGGATTTGACAACCAGCAGGATACATCTCATTGAACAGCGACCTCCAAAAGGGAATCAGAGTATTTAGCATGTGTTTGTAAAATTCAGCTGGACTCCCATCTGGGCCTGCTGCTTAGCCAATCTCTTAACTTGATCACAAATCACCTCTTCAGTGATCTCAGCCCGAAGGCCATCAATCTGCTCTTCCGTAAGGCATGACAGATTTCTATCATGTAGTCAGTCTTTGATTGCTAGGGGGTCTGGGTTTAAGTCTTCCCTATATACCTCACTAAGACTACGCAGCATCTCTCTTTTTATCTCGTTCATCGAACTCGGCATGCTGCCTGCTCCAGACTGGACCAATGCTTCTATGGTGTTCCTGCCAAGATCCAATCTCACCTTCCAAGTTAGTATTGCACCACTAATCTCCCCATACTCAAAGTGTTGAAGCTTGCTGGCCTCCCACTTGACTTGTAGCCCTTTTTCCACATGAATCTTAAACTCCAGCTGCAACACCTGCAGTTCTCTCGTCAAAGAAGAGTTACGGTTTGGGTTAGAGCTCTGCCCTGCCTCAACATGCAGTTCCGCTTCCATCTGAGTGATCTTTGCCAACAGGTCCCTCTTCAACTCTGAGTTCTTCCTAACCCAAGCATGCGAGATCTTCAAAACGCAGCCTCTAATGTAGGCCTTATATGTGTCCCACACCATAGCAGTGCTGGCCATTCTCTGGTTATGCTCAAAGAATTCAGTTGCTTGCCTTCTTAAAGTTTCTAAAACTATCTCCTCCAACAAAAGATCCCTTCTCAAGGTCCATCTCTAGGTTGCTTTCACCGATGGTAAATCAGGACCAGCTGCACTGCTGAGTGATTAGATACCCCTGCAGGAACATGCATTATTGAATGAACCAAGTGGATCAATGTGTAGTGTAGGAGGAAATAATTGATGCGCGAATGGTGCCTGTATTTTTTGCTGTCAAAAGTATAGCCTCTTACGCTCCCCCATCGCTTCAACCAGATATCTATTAAACCAAGATCCGATATCAAATATTTCAACCTTATTCTGGCCTTACTCATACCCAAGTGAGGGTATCTAGAAGTCCTATCCCAGTCTTTGTTCAAAATGATATTAAAATCCCCCCAACTAGACAGGGTGAAGGGCACTCCACTAACTGCTTCTGCAGATGTCCTAAGAAAATAGGGTTGTCGCAATTCAGACCGCAATATCCTGCACAGGTGAACTCAAAGGACCCTATTCGTAGGACAGCCACTAGCCATCTTCCTGATGTATCCATTATATGCCTCACTGCCCTAATCCCAGTATTCTTTATTATGAGTATCGCTACTCCCCTGGTGCTCCCTGATTGTGCAGAGCATAGGACCTCTTGAACCCAAAAGCTCCCCTTGAAGGCAGTTTTACATTCCCTCTCTGCTAAGTGCATCTCCTGCAAGATGATAATCTGATCCTCAGTAACATTTAAAAATGTGACCACAAGCCTACGCTTCCATCCTCTCTTAGGCCATTCACAGTCACAGTAATTACTTTAATCGTAGAAGCCATCAGAAATTTGAAATGGCCCAAACTTCCTCCCGTATTATCTTCCATTCCTTGTCTCAGACAAAACCACAACTAAGGTGTGAAATGAGGACAATTTGTTTTCTTTTTCCCCAACTGCTCCCCACCCCTGTGCACCGCCCTGAGGAACCCTCCCTAGAATTATAGGGCCCCTCACCTTCATAGCATTCCACAGAGTGACTTCTGGCTCTAACTAAACTCAGCTGGCTGTTGCCATAATTAACCTATGCCACCACTAGACCCTTCAATGAAACAAGAGAAAAAATGAAAGACTAAACACACAAAGGAAAGAAAAACAAAGGAAAGAGGAAGCAAAGACCTGCCAAGACCACAACCCATAAGACAACAGTCAAAATAGCTCCTAGAACTGTTAAGTGTTGGTAAACTAACCTTCCGGGACTGAAAACTAGCCCACCTAAACATCTTTGGAGCCACTAAAAGCTGCTTGCATCTTATAAATTGAATCCTCAGCTTTCTCTTTAGTCCTTGAATTGTACATCTCATTCCTCCACATTACTTTCAGAATGGCTGAGAATTTAAGTTGCACCTTGGCCACCAGATCTCTGAATGCTCCTATCTTCTCCCCTAACTCCCATTGCTGCTGTGTAGTGATTCTGCCGACTTCCAATCCAATGTGATATGAAAAGGGTTCATACTTCAGAGATCCTGCTTTCAATGCAGCAGAGAGAATGTTTTCTTTGACCACACATGACCGAAAGTTGACCAAAATCTTCCTATCTGCCTTGCAATTGGAATTTCGCTTAAATGGATATCTATGTAGCCTCTGAATCTCCCCTTCAAGGTCCACTTCTGGCTGGCCTTTTAGAATCCCTTCCCTTAAGAGTCAGATACAAAAGCCCTTCAGATCGGAGCCCTTCAGATCTGATCCTTCTGCACCCTCTGGGTCATTTAAGATTTTCAAATTATTCCTCCAGGAGTGAATTTCTAACCTCTCAATGCCCTCCCTCAGTTGTTGATTCTGACGCCTCAGCTCAACTATTTCTTGGGAATTTTTCGATAAGCCAAATGCGGTTTGTTCCATTTGCTCTTCTAGAGACTTTGTGTGAATGGCTAAGTCGTCAAGTTTGACTCCCAAAGCCTGACATGCCCCCTATATCTCCTTCTGATTTTGCTCGACACATCAAATTTCTGCATGGTTTCCTGTTTTAATCCCAGAAAAAATGCCTCAAACTGCTTGGTAATTTGAGATGCTTCCTCACTTGCTTGTAGAGGGGCCCTGTCTAATTGCTCCCCATCCTGTAATTCGGGGGAAGCAGATGGTGCAGGGGCATTGCCAGCTGGCTCTGCCACGACAGAGTTCACCTTAACGTTGGAGTTGGACTCTAACGCAAAAACTTGGAATCTATTCTTCACAGGAACAGTGCTCAAGACCAGGTCAACCTTCAACAGAGTCCCCACTTCCTGGTTGGTATTAATGACTGCTTTAGAAGTTGACTGACCCTCCTGCGGCACAGGACTTATTTCACTTATCTCCATAACTCTGAAAAAAGAATTTAGGGAAGGAGTGGGCTTTTTAAAACAGGCCTTAGACCTCGACTAATGCCCCATATCTTTCCCTCCCCCACTAAGCCTGGCTTGTGACTTTATAGTCTTGGGGCACTGATCTAAGGGTGTATCTATTTTTAGGTGCTTCCAAGAGGGATGATGCCTGCCTCGAGTCACTGTCCAATTTAGCATCCTGGGGTGCAAGTCTCCTTCCCTCACTTCTCTGTGCACTTCCTTGTACACTGCCAGCAGATCTAGTCACCCCCTGCCTGAAGTAACATCTCCCAGAGTGGGTCCGTTATCCGTGCCTGCCGAGTACCTGTGGGCTGGTGAACAGAATTTGGGCCCAACATCCGCATTGCATTGCAAAGTTAGAGGGGAAAAACATGCTTCTCGGATTCTGCCTTTGCTGTCTGTGCATCTCCCACCTCCTGCAACTGGCACTGCTTCCACTACCCTGGAAGTAGACTTCGCTGGACACACTTTTCCTCGCCGCACCAAGGGCGATGCCATCCCCCACTGTGGGAGAACACCAAGCCACTCATAGAACAACATCTGAGACAACGTAAAGCCTCAATGCCAGGTTAGTACAGGGGGAGGAGCACAGAGAAGAGAACAATTCACCAAATTAATTGTTCTAATGAAAAGTCCGGTAGCCGAGGTGTAGGTTATAGATGATGATTTATTGATCTTGGTTGCAGATAAGTATATTCATAGTAGGTTCTAAGCTTAGTCCTTAGGATAGCCCGACCAGGAGCAGCCTCCCTGCTGCTCAGCCCATACTCCAACTGACACTCTCCACCTCACAGGCACCCAAGCATTCCATTGCATCACCATGCACTCCAAAATTTCACACAGTACATTCATACTGACTAAGCATCAAGGACCAGAGCACCCGGGAGCATGCATAGTAAAATACAGAAGATATAACACTAATGTATGAAAAATGCCCTGGTGGCTTTTCTAAAGAGTAAGATTCCTCCAGGGTCTGCCTACGCTCGAGCAAGGCCTCTGCATAGCGCTCAATCCATTGTCCTCTGGGGGAGCCCTGCGCCTGTCGCCATATTCCTCCCCGTCATAATGCATTGATACCAACTACCCAGCTTCTTCTTCTATTTCTCATTGTCTTTATGCTTGTCTTTGACCATGTACTACTGCCTTTTGGCTAGGTTCATGCTATAGAAATACCATATACATACATACTTTTTTTTGTAAAATATGTTTATAATTTTTCTCTCATCAGAACAATACAATAAAAATGTACTTGCACACTTACCGAAGCTTGAACCCCCCTCACCTCCCCACCCATTCAAACACATTGTCCCCATTGCCATCTCGTGATATGTGTTCTCCCACCAGTCCCTCTATATCAACCTCCAACAAGCCATGGTTTGAAAGCCACTGCCCCCACTCTGGGGACAGCCTCTGCTTTCATACACCACCCATTCCGCTTCCAGACGTCTGATCATCCCCACTCTCTACTCCCATCTCGTGGGGATCTGGTCTTAGCCTCACACTCTGGTTATGTCTCTCTTGGCCACCACAAACCCCCATGCACAGAACAGCAACTGTCTTCGAGCGATGTCCACATCATTGGGTATCCGCAGAAGCACAAACTGGGGCGCCTTCGGGAGATCAGTTTACAGCACATGTTCCACTTCCCTATGACCTCGTCCCAGTAGGAACTCACCCCCGGAAGATGCCCACTGCTACGTCACATCACTGGCATTTCGGGCTTTCTGTCTTTCCCATCTTGTGGAGGCGGAAACAGTTATAGTAGGTCCTATGGAGGATATTGAATTGGATTAGTCTCTGTCTAGAGGGTATGGCCATATTCCTGGGATGCATCAGTGCCACCTCCCAGTCAACTTCCTCTAGGGGCCCCACATCTGTCTCCCAATGTGTCCGGAGTCTCCCAATCACAACTGTGCTGTGTTTTAGGATATCTCAATAGAGCTGGGACACCACCTTCTCCTTGATCCCCCCCCCTCCCAGGAACCAGAGACTCCAGGGGGCTGCTCCCCTGGATCTTCTCCCCTCATATTCCTTACACTCTCAAGGTATGGGAAAGTTGCAGGTAGCGGTATTGCTACATGAGGGCCAGGTCATATTCTGGATGCAGTGTCTAAAACGCTTTAAGCTCACCCCCAGGGGCCACCAAGTCGCCCACTGTCACTATCCCAATCTTCTCCCAGCGGTGGAAACCTGTGAGCTTCCCCACCTCCAGTAAGGATGTGCCTCTCTACAAGGGAGTGGCCAGTGTGTGCTTTCCATGCCAGCCTAAATCCTGCACTGCCTTATCCCATGCCCCCAGCGATGGCAGGTAGGTCCAGGGAAAACCTGCCTGCCACCCCCCCTATAGACGTAGTGGAGGTGGGTTTTGGTGCCCTTGTCCACCCTCTCAACCCATTAGGTTGGCTCAACCAGCAAACAATGCCTCCATGCATTTTTTTTTTTTTTTTAGAGTTTTATATAGGCCGAACTAGACCCGAAGATATCGGGTATCAGAGCGCTTTACAAGAGCACCAGTTTTGTTACACAAGGACACATTAATTTTTGTTAGGCACGGAGAAATTAAGTGATTAGCCCAGAATCACAGGATGTTGAGCGTCATTGCGAGACTCGAACCCGGTTCCCCAGCTTCGAGGTTGACCACTGTAGTCATAAGGCTACATCTTCTCCTGTAATTGAGCTGTCCTGTGATACATTCTCATATATGGGAGCGTCAATTCCCCATTGCAAACTGACGGTTTCATTGTCTGTAGAGCCACTCTGGGGGTACCCCCGTTCCAGAGGAGGGTCCTAAGTGTGAGATCAAGACAGCGGAAATAGCATTCTGGGACAGGAAAGGGAGTATTCTGTAGCACGTAAAGGAGCTTGGGCAGGGTAATCATCTTATACAATGCTGCCCAACCAATGAGAGTCAAGGGCATCTCTCGACACGTCTCCCGAAAGCCTTCCATCACACGACCCACATTGAGGTCCAAGAACCGCTCCGTTTCGAGAGTGACCTCTATGCCCAAGTATCGAAAGGTTGTCCTAGTCTGCCTCAAATCACCCGGTGGGGGCCGCTGACCCTCCCATTCTCCGAGTTGATACAACACGGACTTCTCCTGGTTAATGCGGTGTCCCAAATAAGATTCAAAGACTTGAAACACTGACAATACTGCCAGGATCGACCAGCCGGGGGTCAGATATGTAGACCAACACGTCATCCGCATAAAGGGACACGTTTTCCGGTGCACCCGTATGATGTCAGCCCTACATCACACCTAACACGCCAACGGCTCCAGGCAGAGCCCGAATAGCAGGGGCACCCCAGTCTTGTGCCGTGCCCAAGGGGGAAGGGCTCCGCTGTGACCCCATTCACCTGGACAGCCGTTGTGGGCACCTTATACAAGAGTGCCACCCAGCGACAAAACCGAGGCCCAAAGCCAAACATACATACATACTTAATGTTCTGAATATAGGGTATAATAGTTGGCCACATCATTGATTTGTAAGTTTCAAGGATTCTGAAACATGGGCATAAGTAAGGTTTGGTCCAGATGATAACACACGTCATCCTTATACCACATTAAGCATCTTCATCCGTTGCATAGGCATGGTACCTACAGGGGCCATCTATTGCATAGAACATAAAACAGTTCTCTTTACCCGCTCCTACGTGCTAACAATCATCAAAAAAAAGCATTGTAGAATGTTGCAGTGAGAAATTGGGTTGTTGTTGGCTAGGGTGTGAGCCCTGGTCAAGCAGCAACCAAATATCCTTGTCAGGGTGAGTCCCAAGCCAACCCTAAATTAACCTGTGCTCACCCTCCTGATAGCTTGGCACGGAGCAGTCATGCTTAACTTAGAGGCAATGTGTAAAGTACTTGTTCAACACTTCAAACATTAATAAATTGAAAACACCATACAAAAGTGATCCCACACCAAGTTAGAAAAATAGAACTTTCATTAATAAATAAAACAAGACCAAAACGACAAACATTCAATCAGTAGAATCAGAGAAAGCACAAAGCATCAACTATGGATAGCTGGTCACGCCGTATTGGGACAAAGTTACAATATCAGGCTGATCACGAGAGAGCATGGGCTGGCTACAGGGATCCACTTAGGCCCGATGTACAAAATACCTTAAATCTTGGTTTGCAGAGCATTGCAAGGATCCGCATCGAAGATGCGTTGTGCAGCTGAAGCAATGCATTGGTTCCGAGATGCAGAGAGGGGGCTTTGATGCAAGGGCTTACATCGTCGTCGAGGATCCCATCAACGAGGCTTGTGATGCAAAGTCTGCTGTCAAGGTTCTGGAGTGCAGTCAAGATGATGTGTCGGTTCCGAAGAGCTGCGAGGCAGGTCTGATGTTGTCGTTGAGGCTGCCATCGAGGAGGGATGCGAGGGCCTGCGACTATGATTTGTCATGCAGTGGCAGTTCCGAAGGCATCACGGGCTACAGAGGTGGGTTGCGCCGTGCAGAGAAGATGCGCCGGTTCCGCTGGATCCACAGAGGCTGGCAGAGAACCATAAGCCACTTCCAAGGGTCCAGGCACCAATTATAAGGGTGGACTCACGGATGGCAGAGTCCAGGTGCTGGTGCAAAGTTGTTTGAGGCCTGTTATGTCCTTGAGGCTTCAGCTCAGGAAGCCAGCCAACTAGCCTTAGAGTCACTCTGGGTTCTGGGTTCAAGAGATGCAAGTCGAGTCCTTCTCAACCAGGCAAGAGGGCAGCAGGTCAGCACAGCAAGGAAGCAGTTCCTTCTGTGCAGCAGTCCAGCAGAATGGCAGTCCTTTCAGCAGCACAGCAGTCCTTCTTCCTGGAAGAGTATCCGCAGGTCCAGAAGTGTACTGAAGTGATGGTGTCTGAGGTCCAGCATATATGCGCAGTTGTGCCTTTGAAGTGGGGAGAAGCTTCTAGAGGCATGCCTTTGAAGTGTACAGTTGCCCTGCCTTCCTGGCTCCAAACTAAATACAGGGGGAATGCAGCCCTTTGGGTGGAGACAGGACACAGCCTATTCAAGTGTAAGTGAGGCTGGGCCCAGCTCCTACCTCCCAGCCTGCCAGTGATGGCTCATCCAGTCATACATAAGCTCCTCTTTGTGGGTCCCCATTGTGGGTGTGGCTGTCTAGGAGAAATACACAAAGCTCAACTGTAAAACTAACTCCATAACAGAAAGCGCTTGAAGATCTCCAGATAAAACTAACTCCTTAACAGAAAGCGCCTGCAGAGCCAGCAGCAGCGTGGAGAATGGGAAATATATCAAATAAATTGCAGCAACCGGCTAAAAGAAGAAATTTAGTACTGAGACCGCGGCAAGCTCATAAAAATCGCGTTGAAAAATGAGAAGCCAGGCTTGGCAAATAAGTAAGCCAGAGCACCTGAGAGCATTCAACAATGGATTGAGAAACAGGGAAGGAGAGAAATAACCAGTCATGATCCTGAGGAGAACGTGAAAGAAAAGAAAAGGGAGGTTCGAAACGCATTGACCTGACCCAATCTGGGGAGTTGAACCAAAGTGATAACCAAGTGCAGGCAATCCTTCAAAGGACATTGGAGGCCTACATATAGAATGTGCAATATCAACTCCCAGCAGCAGCCTTAAATAGGAGTTCCAGTTTAAGATACAGAGACTTAAATAGAAACGTAAACATACTAATCTGTGATCTGCATGTCACTTGTGCTTTCCAGCAGGAATAATAACCCTACCTGCTATCATATCATGTGTCAAAACTGTGACTAAACAAATGGCAGTTCTCTCCCTCAAATGCATTAACCAGGAGAGTTATCATGCCAGTGTAATTATACCCTGAAAAATGCTGAGCACACAAAGATTTCTGCAGGCTGCTCTTACCTCAATTCAGCCCATTATGCAGACCTTGACCTTGGCGCCCAGTGAGATGTCACCGTTCCCACCACTCTAAGGATGGCACTGTTTATAATATTTAATTGCTGTAAGACTAGTTAGCCACTTACCATTTGGATGCAAGGCACACTGTTACACACTCCAATACTAAGGCACCCAAACATCAACCTGAAAAAGTAGATGAGATCATGGAGCTGGTAGGGCAATGGGCAGGCATCAGCAACATGGATTTGTGGCACAAAATACATTTCATGGGGGCGGCCCTTGTGCAAACATAAACAAGCATTGGCATAGCCAATAGGTCTCGCTTTTGGGACATTATAAGTGTTTAGCCATGCAACGGTTGATGTTGTTGCACCAAGGATATTGTGCTGCATAACTAAATACTTATAAGGTCTCAAAAGCGCGACCTATTGGCTATGCCAATGCTTGTTTTTGTATTGGTCGTTGCAGGTGGTGGGCACTGGCAGTCATTTTTGGAGACGTGGACATATTTTTTTATCATCAGACTTTGTCCCAGAACAAGAATGAGAAAAACAAAAAAGACACCCAGATAAAGGAAGGGAAATATTGGAAAGTTTGACACTGGGAGAAAGCAGGAATGGAAAGTAACCTTAAAGAATGAGATAAAAGAGACCGGAAGTGCAAGGTGGTAAAGAAAGAAGCATGAGGTGGAATCAAGACAAGCAGCCTTACAATCAGCAAACACGTAATTAAAAGGTGTTGGAAGAGGGCCCTACAAAATTTGGCCCCCTACACATTTTTTTAATTTTTACAATTCTTGTGCTGCGCCACGCAGCGACCCAACTTGAAAGCAGAACCACCTTGGGGAGGCACCACCGCTGTAGGCGACGATCCGGTAAGGGAAACCACTTCTTACTTCCAAAAATTGTAAAGGCTCCTCCGGTGAGCACGGAAAGTGCTATCTCCTCCCCAGCTCCACGATGTAGTAGTGAGCTGTAGTGGGGGGAGCGGCGCCTTATATCCCCCCCATTATTTTCCAGCCGATCCTGGGGTCGCACAATGACTGGGGGGTTCAATCATCACCTGGCCTCCCCCCATTGGCCAGGTGACTAGGCGCCTCTCTGGCGCGAGTTTGCCGCGAGGGAAGCGCCCCTTCTGCTTCGGGGCGCTTCCAGGTTGCTAAAACCGGCTCCTGGCAGGGCCCTGGCGTCTGTTATGGCGGGGGTGGCCTCTGCAAATCTATTGATTTTTAGAAAGCATGTTTAAAAAATTGCTTTTTTCTTTATCTTTGTCATGTTCATAGTTTGGTCCGTTTCAGCAATATTGCCTGGTAGACGCTAACGCCAAGACACCTTCGGGCATTCATCACGCTTTACAAATAAAAACGAAAACAAAAAAAATCAAACCATGGTAGCTAGAGGTATTAACATACAGATTACCAGATTTAGCGGGGGCAATGTATATATATAAATGCTTACAGTTTAAGAGGAGAGGTTTCTGCATTTCTGAGCTATGAAGGTGGGACCTGCACTTCAGATCAGAATGTTGGGTCCGCGTTGTTGAGTGCGCACAGTCCACCAAAGAGGACCAACCAGCTGAAACGATCTGACCCTTTGTTACTCGATGTGCTGGACTAAAGTCAATGCACCGTATCATGGGTTCTATTTTCACTGGGGATGTGACAGGGAACATCAAAGAGGGACAGACGCAAGTAGGAAGCAAAGAGATTAGCTATGAAGTTGTTCTGGGTTATGGTGGAGAGAGGAGAGCAGACAAGGATGAGATAAGATGGTTCTCAGAATGAGACCTGAACAGTGAAATTCCTTTCCTTGAAATCTCTATTCTGTGTTTTACATACACCTCACATCATGTTATGGAAAGTGTCCACAGTGTTGAATGTGCGTTTTTGTGTCCTGTTGTGTGCCATGCACGGGCTAAATGTGTGTGAGTGACAAACAGAAGTTCTCTGAGTGAAGGTAGCAGATGTGTCTCTAATATGCACTTTACACAAGAACTCGGGGACACTGAATCGTGCATACCTGCAAAATGTCAAGTCATGTTTCCACTCAAATTATCCAGACTTCTCCCCTACACGCAATGATGCCGAACTACAGTTGTACGAGCAAAATCATAAGCAAGAGTGCACACCTACCTGGACTGAAACAGAACAAGGATTGACAAAGCCGGTAAGCTTGGGTTTAATGTGTTAATGCATGTACATGCAGTGCAGGCACATTCAAGCCAGACAAGAACCAAAAGGCTCCCTTCACTTGGTTGCAGTCCTGTTTTAGTTTCTATGGCACATAAAGTTCGGATGGCAAGGGAGCCTTCATTATAGCCCGTGTGTAGTTTCTACAACATAGAAAGGAGGGAAGGTGGTGGGGTGAATGAAGAGCGAGACACAGGAAAGACAGAGAGGTTGGGATGGAGCCAGCAGGAGCCCAAGGTGACTGATAAAGCCTCAAGGAGGCTGCTCCAAAACAGACAACGGTTGAAGGGGACGGACCAAAAGCTCACACTACTACATTACAAGAAAAATATCCGTATGAGAGCTGTGCTATCAACTCCGATCTATAATGCGTGCAAACCCTCAAAAACACACAGGTAATTGTGCACGCACACACACGCACCTTCAAAAACACTGCCAGTTGTGCACACACACACTCCCTCGCAAACACACAGGCAGTTGTGCGCACACACACTCCTTCAAAAAAGGCAAAGTTGTGCACACACACACACACACACACTCCTTCAAAAACACACAGTCAATTACACACAGACACACGATACTCCCACTGCTATCAGAAATATATAAGGAGCTTGCTTTTCACAAGGGAGGCACTGCTGTCGGTTCACAAGCCACAAAGCATGCAGTGTCACATGCACCGCTTGCAGGGTTTATGACTGACGGCCTCACTGAGTTGCCCACAGAACCTCAAAAAGCTACCATAGGCTAATGCACAGTATGGAAAACATGCCACTGACAAACCTCTTTATTAGTCACGTGACTCACCTGTAAGAGATCCATGATGAGAGGAGCAATTACAAAGGTGAGGCGCCATTACCGCTGCCTTTAACTGGTTTTAAATAGCTTTAAAAGGCTGCTATTGTGACTTTCAATTAAATCCATTAAAAACTGTTAATGTAAATTACGTTTTCAAATAAATTTGTTTATAAACATTGCAATTTTGAGCGCCTCAATAAAAAAGACCACCATTGTTATCTGTGATTTGAACCAGGCGAAATGAGCCAACAACACACAATATGAAAGGCAAATTTCAGACAGTAGAATCATAATTGGCACATTTAAAACAAGCGCGCGCGCGCTAAAAGTAAAACAAAAGTGTCGGCAAAAGTGAAAGCGTTTCACTTGCGGGAGCGAGCGGCGCCAGGAGCGATAATTGCTACCATATGGCACCGCTCGCTCCCGCAAGTGAATCGCCAAACGTGCACGCGTTGCCATTGAAGTCAATGAAACGCGTGCACGTTTTTGGCTGAAAAG
The DNA here is from genome assembly GCA_963921515.1 of Calotriton arnoldi. NCBI lineage: Eukaryota > Metazoa > Chordata > Amphibia > Caudata > Salamandridae > Calotriton > Calotriton arnoldi. The sequence goes on along the minus strand of CAWUFW010002774.1, from coordinate 480,695 downwards.
CCGAAGCGATTCCAAAAGGTCTTTTTGCCTATGCAGCGCATGCGCGCTGCGTAGGTGAGACCTAAAAAGGCTGGGAAAGCGAGGGAATGAAGGAAAGCAACAGAAACTACATGTAGCATAGTGAGCAGGGAATAAAAAAATACAAAGGGAATGGGAAAAGGGAGCAAAACAGAGCTGGGTGAAAGAAAAAATAGAGGAGGACATAATGGAAGTAAAACAATAAAATAATATGGAGACATAAATCAAAAATATATCCGAGGTCGTGGGAGTTCCCACATGAAAGAATCTTTAGGTAAAGAAAGAAAACGGTCACAGGGATGTCTCCCAGGAAAAGAACGAAAGAGGGATTTTGGCGTGCCCTTATGTAATAAATATGCCTCAAGCTTTAAAAAAAAAAAGAAGCCGATTGTATTGTCTGAAACAGTGGGCGCTATACTGTATATCGCAAAAACCCCATAGATTATGTACTGGCAAGGTCAAGATAGGATTGTTCTACAAAAGGTAATATAGGTGTATGGATCCATAACTGGGGCTTGACCTTGGATGAGTAGTCAGTGCCATTGTATCGCTACAACTTAACGGTGGGAATGTCCTATATGAAGAATAACAATTCTGCCTGGCCACACTTCAAATAGTGCACAAGGCAGTAGGGTGATATGCGAGATATGTTTCACGCTTTAAGCATTTGACCTCTATCCTGAAAGATTTGCAATGAGAATGAAATATACAAAAACACGGAAAAAAGTTACAGCATTTTTGGTATTGTGTAGGTTAGAGGCATCTCAAAGCTTGGCAGTACACCAACTTTCCATGACAGTTTTAACCGTGCATCAGTCACAAACTCTCGATGTGAATTTTTGCTAGTGCAAAGTCTACAGCTGTCATCCTTACCCAATATATTACATAGCCTTGAAAAGATTGCAGAACGGTTGTCAGGGTTCACGAACAGGTTCATTTGTACAGATTTGTCATGTCATTTTCATTGCATTGTCCTTCAGAAATCAAATGTCATGAAGCAACTGGAGATAAGAGGTGACCTTCAGCAGCAGCAATCTTATCTTTATGAATCAAAGCATATTATGTGAACTGGCACAGCTTCAGAAAATCATCCTCTTCTCCCTCGAATTCACACTGTCTGAGAACACTTTATCAGAATGATCAACGTGTGCAGACAGGGATGAAAACCTCCTGCCTTGTGCCTCACCAACTATAAACATTCTCATGAAATAAGTGTACAAAATCCAACCACTATAATAGCTCCTGGTGATAATGCTCCTGCCTACAGAGAGCTGTGAGTAATCTGAGAGCTGCACGTTTGAGTCTGGCACTGCCTTTCATCCTACTAGGGATAATGGGCCAGTTGTGCGACGTTTTTAGCGGTCGCAAATGGAGATTCAGGCCGTTTGCGACTGTTAAAACGGCTTTTGTAATGTACTAACTCTATTTGACAAGTGGGTAACCTATTACCGACTCGCAAAATAGGGTTTGTGAGTTGCTATTAGGGAGAGGCGTGCCAAGGACCTCCATTCCTAATATCAAGTTGCAGGGGAATGTACAATTGTTTTGCTACCTGTTAGACCTGGCATCCTTGGCGTGGTTTTCCCTGACTTTTTGCCTCTACCTCCTGTGTTTTTGATGCTGTGCTGGATTTCGTTTTTGCTAGCTTAGATGCTTTGGGTACTTTGCCACTGCTGATCAGTGTCAAAGTGGAAGTGCTCCCTGTGTAAATTGTGAATGTAATTGGTTCTCCTTGATTGGAATATTTGATTTACTAGTAGGTCCCTAGTAAAGGGGCACTAAGTGTGCCAGGGCTGGTAAATCAAATGCTACTAGTGGGCCTGCAGCACTGATTGTGCCACCCACATGAGTAGCCCTGAAAAGGTGTCTCAGGCCTGCCACTGCGGTGCCTGCGCGCAGTTTGTTAACTGCCATGTCGACTTGGCAAGTGCACTCACTTGCCAGGCCCTACTCTTCCCTTTTCTTACACATAGGACACCCCTATGGTAGGCCCAAAGTATTCCCCTTGGGCAGGGTGCAGTGTATGTGAAAGGTAGGACATGTACTGATGTGTGTAACATGTCCTGATTGTGAATTACTGCCAATTTCGTTTTTCACTGTTGCAAGGCTACCTGTTCCCATAGGACAGAATGGAGAGTTTGTTTAAAACGTCCTATAAACATAACTGCCCCTGGGACCAAGGAAGGAAAATAAAGTTTACTATGCCTGAGCTCAGAATGTTAAGATGCATCTTTTAGTAAGGGTGATTTTTACATTCTGTGTTTGAAAATACCACTTTTAAGAAAGTAGGTATTTTCTTGTTCAACCGTCCAGTGTGCCTCTGCTGAGATGTGGATTGCCTGTCTGGGGTTTGGAGTGTCAGGGGCTGGGGAGGAGCAATGGCTCCAGAGAGCCTGATGAGTCAGGGCTGGGTTGAATAGACCTGGGCTGCATTTAGAGTAGGGGGAGGAGATTTCCTTTCACCTGAATGGGCCTGGTCTGCCTTCCACAATGCTGTCTCCACCTCCTGCCCGGAAGCTGCACCAGAGAGGACGGAACTGGTTTTGGCTGGGTTCAGGGTTTCTCTGCCACCAGAGAACAAAGGATTTTGTAGTATAAATATTGGGGCCCAAACCCCTGAACTTTAGATCATTCCTGGAATTCAAGAGGACCCTTTGACAAGGAAAAGAGCTGGAGAAACTGAGAAGTACTGCCCTTGCTGTGTGTCTGGGGTTGGCCTGCAGTTGCTGTTTCTGCCAAGGAAAGGAGAAGGACTTTGCTGTGTGCTGTGTCCCCTGCTTGAAGAAGATCTCCAAGGGCCTGTGTGTGCTGGCCTCCTGTTCTGAAGTCTCAGGGACACAAAGACTTCACCCCCAGCTCCCCAGAACTCTGCTGTTGTGAGTTCTGACCTGTCTAGAGGTGCCTGTGCCAGTTTTGGGCCTCTGGAGGTTGTTGCTGCTGTTTGGGAGCTGGAAGAAAGAAGAAACGTGAAGAACTGCTAAAATCGACGCATCACTCTTCTTGCGGCTGTTTTCTCGACACATCTCCACGGCGTGAGAAGAATTTCCATGCCTCGCCGTGCCGCTGCGAAAACCGTTGCAGCGCCTGTCGCCGCTGCAAGAACCGACGCATCGAGGGATCGCGGCTGAAGAGGACTGATGCAGCGCCGCTCGACGCCGCCGCATCGATCGCCGACGCATCTCGGAGATCCACGCATCGTACCTGTGTGGTACGCTTTCCCGACGCATCACCTGCGAACCGGAACCGGCACGAAGAATCGACGCATCACTCCCCATACAGACTGGAACCGACGCAACTCGTCCTCTGCGGACCACAGAACAGTTGCATCGCCTTCCTAAGGTCTCAGGAGTGTCGCATCTCTTTGTTTTCCGAATTTGCGGCTGTTTGGCTTGGGAACTTTTGACGCATCTACAGGTACTTTGGTGAAAAGTCACACATCCATAGATTTCTATGGTACAAGTTCTTGAAACCTTTTGAAAGTCATATTTTTAACTTTGTATGTTGGATTTTTGTCATTTTGGTCTTGTTAAGTTTAGATAAAGATACTTCATTTTTTTTTTAACTGGTGTGGTGTGCATTTGTGGTGTTATCACTGTGTTACTGTGAGTGTTGGTACAAATACTTTACACATTGCCTTTGGGATAAGCCTGTCTGCTCGTGCCAAGCTACCAAGGGGGTGAGCAGGGGTTATCTAAAGTGTGTATCCCTCTTACCCTGACTAGAAGCAAGGGTCCCTATTTGGACAAAGGTACCTACCTCTGCCAGCTAGAGACCCCCATTTCTAACACTACCAGAATGCGGTCGCAAACCAATCACAGTTTAACACCTACCTCAAGTTGGTGGTAAGCCAGTCGCAAACGGGTAGGGGTCCCCAGGAAACCCCTTCCCCTTTGTGGCTGGTAGCGAAAATGTTTTTTAAGAGCAGGCAGTGGTCCCACGGACCACTGCCCAACGTTAAAAAATGAAACAGAAACGTTTCATTTTTTTTTGTAACGCATCCCGTTTTCCTTTAAGGAAAACAGATTGCATTAAAATTAAAAAGTTGCTTTCTTTAAAGGCAAACACATACATGGTGGTCTGCTGTCCCCTGCAGGCCACCATCTCTGTGTTATTGCCCATTCCCAATGGGTCGCAAATTGCGAACTGCCTCATGAATATTGATGAGGCAGGTCAATTACGACCCCATTGAAAATCGGTAATGTGTCTGAGACACATTAGTGCATTTCATTTTGCGAGTCTCTAATTGTGAGTTGCAAAAAATCGCAATTAGAGACTCGCAAAATGAAATGTTTGTACATCTGGCCCAATGACTATTATTATACTGTTGGGGAAATGCAGCGCCTGCTTTATGGGAAATTTTACAATCCAGTCATCAGTCTTATTAATGATAATTTTCTTTTTTGCCCATCTAAAGTAATTTTGTCTATTGCTGAAACATGAATTTATACTCCTGAAGGGATTTGGGGCAAAATGTACAAACTTTTTTAGTGTCTCAACCACACCAATTTGGAGTGTGCAACTGAAAAAAGCTTTTGCCCATGTGCGAAACTCATTTTAGAGTCAGTAAAATGTTGCCAACTCCTAAAATGGGCCTGTGACTGGAAACGGAGTCCCAATTCGGAAGGGGTATGTTGTGGGCCTCATTTCCAAATTGCGATCAGTACCAGATGGATCTATAACTTGTGTCGGGAATAACAGTTGCAACTCATTTAAAAGTTCCTGGCTCCCAAGTTGAGGTGGTAACTCATTTACACAGGTTTAGGGGTTCCCTGTAGATTGCCTCCCCTTTGTAAATTGGGTGCAAGTTTCAGGGGGAGTAGGCATGGGACCTCTGCCAACTGTTACTGAAACGTTTGAAAAATCAAAGCTTTTTGTAAACAAAGCAGCCCTGTTTCATTTAAGGAAATTGGGCTGGTTTCAGAAACAATCACAGGGATAGTGGTCTTCTGTTCCTTGCAAGTGCACATGCCATGATTGTGGCCAATCGGAATGAGTGGCAATTTGCAACCAACCTAATTAATAATAATTGCATAAGTCGAGCAGCAACCTAACAAACCGACGTCTAAGTAGGAAGATCGATTTGCAAAATGTGTTTCTGGTCGCAAAAAAATTGATCATAAATTTTGACCCATTTTTGCAACGAGAACGAAAATGCATCTTGCCATTAGTAGTGTGTAATGTTACACCAGGCTGGTGTAAAATTAACTGTGAACAAATCTGCTTGAAAAATATCACAAACTTGAGAGTTTGTGGTGCTCAGAAGTGTTGTAAGGTACATTTCCACGCTGGAATGTTTATAGATTTACTCAAGAAGAGCAAGAGTAAATCTGTATAGGTGGTGAAAACAATGGCGGCTGGAGGAGCGTCGCCCCACTGCTTTTAAGCAGTGCAAAGTAAAGGAAACATAAAATGGTAATAACTTTGAGTTATTATTATGTTATGTTTTCGTCAGCACTGGTTTCTGTGCTGCTTTGCGAGTGGGCGGGTGGGCAGGGTTGCTCTGCTCTCCGAGCAGGGCCAGAAAGGAGTGGTTTGCCCACTCCTAAGTGCACATGACTGTTTGGCCGGCCCTCTCGGGCCGCCCAAAACAATCATGCTCACTTTCCCTGTTCTCCATGCAGGCTGCATTACAGCCTGCTTGCAGAACATGCCCAGGCCCCCATTTCCTGGCTGAGCGTTGAACCAGGATGCTCAGATCAATCACAACGCTGCCGGCCGCCACTGGGTGAAAACAGGGAGGAAACAACCTGAAAATTTGCTTGCTGGTAGAGGAAGGGACTTCTATGTAGCAAAAAATATTTTCCCAGTGGCAGAAAAAGAAAAGCAATGTTTCATGTACACCATGCATGTACTATATAAACAACTTGGATGAACCCAATACTCATGACTCTGTAATACTTATAGTGCCAGGCACCACATAGGTTTGTTGAGGGTTCTTCTAACAAACCTATGTGGTGCCTGGCACTATAAGCATTACAGAGTCATCTGTATTGGGTTCGTCCAAGTTGTTTATATAATACATACCTAGGGACAGGGACGGTCCCACTATTTGGTCCTTGCTCTCTCATTTGTTTTCTTGTTTTCACCATGCATGTACACCATGCTCCAAATGTGAGACCTTCTTGAAAGTTACAAGTGGCTCACTTCTTGAGAGTACTCCTAGATTTTATTGAGAATTACAAAAAAAAACTGTACTAAACCTTCAAGAGTAAATGTACTGTTTTATTTTTTACATAGGCCTATGTAGTTGTTTATTTTTCAAGCACAGAATTGTGTAAAATCAGCTTGCTCAATATTTGCCTAGTGAAACTACTGATTATTGAGATTCATTACAGAAGTAAAAATGTCTATTGTACATTTGCCTTCTATCAAGCCTGTTGCTGATACCCAGATCGATGGTATTCAATTTATCAATGGTGGAACCTGGAAGGCCTGAAATTTGCTCTGCAAAGATTTGAAATTTGATCTGCAGTTTGCACTAAAATCTCAGCAGCAAGCAGTGTCGGCTGGTGACTTTTATAAATGATGGGCATAATATTTGGCTCAAATTCCAGTGAGCGAGTCTGATTCCTCAGTGGATGCGGGCGAAGTGGGGGTCCCACTCTCACTCACTCAGTCTCACTTTGTCTCATTTTCACTCTGACTCATTCACTTAGTCTCACTCTTTCCAAGTCATTCCCTGTCAAGTCCCACTCATTCTAACTCAATCAATCTCACACTGACTCACCTATCACTTATTCTCACTCTGACTCCCCTAGTCTCACTCAGTCGACCTTGTTTCCTCTTAGTCCCACTGATTCTGACTCATTAATTCTCTGACTTATTCAGTCTCACTCATTCTCTGACTTACTCAGTCTCACTCATTCTCTGACTCACTCAGACTGTGACTCACTCAGTCCCACTCATTCAGACTTACTCTGATAAAATCAGTCTCCCTGATTTCCGCTCTGTCTCACTCATTCTGACTCACTCAGTCTTACATACAGTAACACTCAGTTACACTCAATGTCCAACTCCCTCTCTCACTATCATTCATTCTCGCTAATATTCACTCTTTCTATCACTCATACTCACTCCCTGACTCCCGACACTGATTCACACACACACAGACATGCTTTCCCATGCACACGCTCCCTCTCACAGACATACTCTTAACCACAAACACACACTCTTACCCAGATTCACTGGACACAACATTTAAAAGCTTTACAGCTTTTTTTTACTTACCTTGCTGCAGGTCCCGTTTGGACTATTGCTCCTTTCAGCTTCTGGCACTGGGGTGCAGTCGCGGCTCCTGGAGGGAGTGCTGCGGGACGGTGGGGCGGGTCGGGGGAGGGGCAGGGTGGGGGTAGTTAACTCTGGCATACGACCGAACGGAGTTAAGTACATAAATAAATAAATAAAACGAATTACATTGCGCGCTGCCACGCCAAATGGCGATGCGGCGCGCGCAATTTAATTTGTTTTATTTATTGCAGTTGCAAGGACTAGGTTTCAGTCTCAACTTTTTCACCCTACCCTTTTCCAACTATTTGACGACTTGGGAAAGGGCAGGGTGAGCAGCTAATTGGTGTGTAGCCTTGGGCCTTCCAGGGCTTAACCCTGTAGCACCCATGTCCACCTTTAGCTGTGACGCTTGGCATGTCACAAATGGGGGAGTACCTGAGAGCTTTGAGTTGGCTGGCACAGGATAGTTGTTAAATCGACCTGATCAAGACAGTGTCTACGAGTGAATTTATCCCGCAGATTTTTTTGTTGAATATTATGTTTATGTATGAATAATTTCCAGTTGTAATTGTGTTACAATTAGATTTCATTCCCGTAGTGGGAAGCAGTAGTGCACACTGTGTCTAGAGCACTTGTTCTTGGTACTTTCTTCATTTCGACTTGGGGGCGAGGGTGGAGCCTCCTCACAGAGTGCACACGAAGTTTTATAAATCAGTTTGCTGGTCTTCAACTTTACACAGTAATATACATTATACTGGAGTGCAACACAGCATCTTTCTTCTTTACAGGATAGTCAGCAGCAGGACGGGCTAGAGCTAGTCATAAACAATTCTGGATTCTGCATATGGGGTTCTCCTCCTATGTCGTCTTCCTGCCTGAGCGAGGCGGATTTCCTACACTCCTTCAAGTAGCTTTCCTCTCTAGAGAGTAGGGCTTCAGGCTAGAAAGCTACTACTGCCCAGATGACCCAGTCTTTTTTCCTGCCCCCATCACACATCATGGTAGTCTCTCCAGAATGTTTGAGACAAGGCCTTTTGTGGATAACTCTAGTCCACCATGAATAGTCCTATCAAAGAAAAGTTGAACTTTAACCAACATCCCTACCACAAGTGGCTGCGTCTGATCAGAATTAGATGGAATTTTCACAATTCAGTACCTTAAAAATTCAGCCATAGCAGAGCACCATTCACACCAAAATTTGATTCGTTGCCCACCCCAGAAACAAAATAAGGTTTTGAACTTGTAAGCTTCGATCAAACTTCTTCACTAAACCTTAAAATATATATTCAGCTTAAACACTTCAGTTATATGTGATCTGGACCAGTGCATCTGATTTTGTACAACCAATAGTCAGTGAATGAGCTGATAGCTGCCTTCCTGAATACTGCGCAAGAGAGCGCCTCCACGCCCTATACAGACACACAGGTATACACCTCTCTAAAGGCAGGAAGGGTTAACTGAGGCGCAGAATCTTCCTCAGCACAGCTTGAAAGAGCATTGAAACTCGCGTTGCGTTTGCCAGAGGCAGCTACGCGTGGCACCCAAGGTCCCATGCAACAGCCTGGCTGTGGCATTCGCAGCACATGGAGGCCAGCCAAGGTGTACGCTCGAGGCTTGGCAAGTGAGGATTTGCATAGTCCAGCTGATGGAAAATCTGAACGCCTGCACCGGCCTCCTGTTCAGCCGCGTACGAGCAGGTGTGCGGGACATCAAAAGCCGCCTAGGAAATGCCAAGACCAGACTGCGACACATGGGCATGAGCGAAAACCCCTTACCCCATATGGCACCCGGCACTGCCACTCTGCATTTTTAATAGGCAGGTCCGGCTTGCTTTTATAGCAAATGTGCACTGGGCGACGAATCCACACTCATGCAGTACATTGGCCGATTTCACAGAGCCAAATGTTTTTGCATATAATAAAATCTTCTTGCATTGCACTAGAAGTAAGTGGCCTGGTGCTGCTGAATGGGCGGTAGATCCAAAAGTACATTTGAACTCGAAAGCTCGTGATTAATGGAGATTATAAAGATGGCGCCGCTCAAGAAGGGTCTTACACTTGCACCATATGTTTGTGCAGTAATAACCATCCCGCTCCTAGCCATGTGTCTTGTATGTAATCTGTCCACGCCGCTCCTGTCACATCTGCCTCTTCCTGCCATTCAGCTTTTGCCCCCTACTGTACGCCAGTGCTATTGCTACCCACTGTTTTCCCATTTGTTTCCTAAATGAGTCACTTACAGCTGCAAATCACTCCTCCCTGAAAAGCGATCTCGCCGTGTGAAATCTCTCCGCAGCTATCAGTTAATTTCCAACATCTTATTTTCTACCAGTCTTCTTGACAAAGCAGCAGGGCCACGTTTTCTTGCTCAAACTAGTTCTTTAAAAACAACTTTAATTAGTTACAAACGTTGTTCATGTCAGCTTACCAACGCTGCTATTATCCAGGTGATAAATCACCGCATGATTTATTTTTTTGTATGGAATGATGCTCTACCGTATATAAATTGCTATCATTAAACATATTAAAATCAAGGATAATATAATGGACTCTTTTTTTAACTCCTGAATGCGTTGTACACTTTAAATCACCAATTGTAAATAAGAAATGTTCAGAGGTTTGTCATTTACCTAGGATTATTACTCAACCCCCTATAGTTTCTACACGTTTATGTTCTAAATTAGTCGTAAGAACTTCGCTTGCCTTTGGTGACAGTTTTTCGCCCTTTTTATCTGAACAATATTGTTTTATCAGTGTATTGAAGCTAGTGATGCATGTATAGATGGAGCTTAATAAAGGTTTCTGTGTAGGTATTTCCCCCTATAAACCCTGTCAGGGTAAAATAAAGTAGGAGAAATACAACCTCAAGAATTCCACTCAAGTTCTTGGTAAAACACACTGACATCTAGTGAATAAAAAATATATATAGTGCTAGTGCAATTCTGCACCAACATTTCAGTATTACATAGATTGCAACAGTGCCAGGACAATGCTACACCATTATTTAAGCATGATATAGACTGTACTAATGCTGGTGCATCTGAACTAACCTACTGATATAGCATGGCATCTTTGCAGTAGCCAGTTGAAGCAAATAGCATTCGTCAACTTGACAGTGGTCAGTATTTCACTGCAAAAATGCAATGGCACAAGTACAATCCATGTAATGTGGATATGTTGGTGCAAATTTGAGCTCAACATTGAAAACTATGACACTCAGCCCTAAGGGATTGTGTTTCCCAATGTATGAACAGCTACTTGCATTTTACGGCAATTCCTGTCCCTTTAAAATGAACTGCAAAATATTTATTTAAAATAATCCATCCTTCATGAACTACAGGACTCTCTTGTTAGCTATCCTTTCCCGACCTCCGTTCGCCAGAGGCCTTTGGTGGCATGTTCTGCACTGAGCCGCCTGTTTTGGTGGACGTGAGGAGAGCAGCTGTACACAAGATGGGGGCCCTAACCTGGCCCTGAGAGAGCAGAAGGGCTGCGGACTGCGGGCGGTGATCTGTGGAGGGAGCCGCTGGGACGGGAGACGGAGTGAGAGGACTACCCCTGCCTGTGGAAGGTGTCGGTACACTGGCTCCGCCGCGCACGGCGGCAGGTGAGTGCTGTGGCCTGTTAGAGTGCCCGCAGGGTTGAGGCAGTGAAGAGATCCACACCGCCTGGAGTCGCACCTCACAGACTAGCGCAACAGGTGGGGGGCCAGGTGGCTTCCACGCGGCCCACTATCGCCCCCCCTGCAATGTGTGGCGGGCCCGCCACTGAGCGACTGGGCCCCCTCACCTGAGTAGTGGAGAGGGGAAGGCAATAGAGGAGGGGCCTGGCCATTGACGGGCCACCCATGCGTGGTGTGAAGGGATGGAACCACAGCCTGATTCTCCCGGTGCCTGCGGCACGCCTTGCATGTGTGGCTGGGATCCACGGCTGGCCAGAGTCTGGGGGCATACTCCAGACCCTGACCTCCTCCTTGGGAGGTTCGAGGCTGCTGCCCGCTCCTGCGCCTGCTGCCCACTCCAACTGGGACCAGACTGCCTGCAACCACAGTAACCTTTCTCAGCCGTTTTTTTCTTAATTTTTCCCTGTTGTGCCACTGTTATTGTGCCCATCTGTGTCTTGCTCTAATTCCACCACTGTTTTTATTTTCTCGTGCCTGCCTGTTCCTTTCGCCTTTCGCCGCTGCTGCCCCTGCGGCCCCTCCCCCCCCGGAATTCCCCTCTGGAATTCCCCCGCTCCCGCCTCCCAGCCTCTCCTCCCTCCCACCTCCCCTACTTAATGGCGGCCGCTGCGGGGGAGCGCGAGTAAGACCTCCGACCCTCGGTCTAGGTCCACTCTCTCCCCGCAGCTCCGCTGTGCCGTCTCTTGCCTCCAGACCCGACCTCCTCCTTGGGAGGTTCGAGGCTGCTGCCCGCTCCTGCGCCTGCTGCCCGCTCCAACTGGGACCAGACTGCCTGCAACCACAGTAACCTTTCTCAGCCGTTTTTTTCTTAATTTTTCCCTGTTGTGCCACTGTTATTGTGCCCATCTGTGTCTTGCTCTAATTCCACCACTGTTTTTATTTTCTCGTGCCTGCCTGTTCCTTTCGCCTTTCGCTGCTGCTGCGCCTGCGGCCCCTCCCCCCCGGAATTCCCCCCAGGAATTCCCCTCCGGAATTCCCCCACTCCCGCCTCCCAGCCTCTCCTCCCTCCCACCTCCCCTACTTAATGGCGACGCAGCGGTCGCGCCGTTGGCGCGCCAAAGGAAAGCCCGTCTGCGCCCGTCCACGACCCGACCGCTGCCAGCGCCAGGAACTCTGGACCTCCCACTACCCATCGCTACGACACCACCACCCTCCTAGCACTCAACCCTGGAAGACTTAGAGAATGGCAACAGGCCTCGCCGAACACGACCCACGGCCAGTTCTCCTGCCTCCACTGCCGCCAGACCCTCACCACCACCCCGGCCTCCAACACCACCGACGCCAGCACCGGGGACACCCTAAAATGCATCCTCCTCAACGTATGCTCCGTACACAAACACGCCATGGAAATCTGGAACCTACTCGACTCTCTCTCGCCCGACATCGCCTTCTTCACAGAGACCTGGACCAACGCATCCTCTGCCCCCGACATCAGCACCGCCATCCCAGATGGATACAAGATCCAGAGGAAAGACCGCCCCAACCACCCAGGAGGGGGCCTCGCCATCGCCCACAAGAGCACCCTCCGCCTCACCACCTCCAGCGAAACCTTCCTCTCCGCCGAACACCTGCACTTCCAGATCCAGACCACCCCCAAAGCCACACTCCGAGGAACCCTCATCTACAGACCCCCCTCGGACCCCGAACACCCTTCGCCACCACCATCACCGACTTCATCGCACCCCACGCCATCGCCTCAGCAAACTACATACTCATTGGAGACCTGAACTTCCACCTCGACAACCCCAGCGACCCCAACTCCACTATCCTTTGTGACAACCTCGCCAGCATCAGACTTAAACAACTCGTCAACACACCGACCCACAGAGCAGGACATACCCTCGACCCCATCTTCGCAGCAGGAAACAACGTCCAATTCAGCCACCCAACGCAGCTGCCATGGACCGACCACCACTGCGTACACTTCGCCATCAACAAACCCAAGGCACCCAAACCAGCCCCACGCCCACCTCGAAGGAACTGGAGCAAGGTTACCGACGAGCAACTTAACTCCACCCTCACCCGAGACAACCACACTTGGGCACCCGACGCAAACAACGCAGACATAGAACTCCACACCTGGATCTTCAACTGCGCAGACGAGCTCGCCCCGCTATGCAACCCCGACAGACAACGCCCCAGAAAAGCCGCCTGGTTCACCACCGCTCTGCAAGAAGCCAGACGCACCTGCAGACGCCTGGAGAAGAACTGGAGAAACACCAAGACAACCGAAAACCACACCACCTACAAGGATGCCTTGACGGACTACCATAACCAGATCAGAGCCACCAAGAGGAACTTCATCCACAACAAAATCCTGGCCAACTCCACCAACTCCAAGGAACTTTTCAGTGTCATTCAGGAATTCACCAACCCACGCAGCGAAGCCACAGACATCACACCATCCCAAGACCTCTGCGACAAGCTTGGAACCTATTTCCACCTCAAGATCAAAAACCTCTATGACAACTTCATCAACCATCCACCAGGTGCCACAGACGGCCCCCCGCCCCCCCAGAAACACCAGCCAGCCCACCATCTCCAACTGGACACCGATCACGGCCGAAGACACCACCTCGACCATGAAAAGCATCCACTCGGGGGCCCCCACCGACCCCTGCCCCCCTCACATCTACCACAGAGCTGCGGCCGCCATCGCACCCGAACTACAATGCACCATCAACACCACCTTCAAAACAGGCACCTTCCCAGATGACTGGAAGCGCGCAGAAGTCAGACCCCTGCTCAAGAAGCCCACAGCTGACCCCACCGACCTCAAGAACTATCGGCCCATCTCGCTCCTCCCCTTCGCAGCCAAAGTTGCAGAGAAAACAGTCAACAGGAAACTGACACGATTCATTGAAGAGAACGCCGTCCTCCACCCATCCCAATCCAGATTCCGAAGCAACCACAGCACAGAGACCGCCCTACTCACCGACCACAGACGACATCCGCACCCTCCTGGACCAAGGCCACTCCGCAGCCCTCATCCTACTCGACCTATCAGCGGCCTTCAACACCGTCTCCCACCGCACACTAGTCGCCAGACTACATGACGCAGGCATACAAGGAACAGCCCTGGACTGGATCCGATCATTCCTCACCAGAAGAAGCCAAAGGATCAGACTCCCACCGTTCCTCTCCGACCCCACGAAAATCACCTGCGGAGTCACACAGGGTTTATTACTGAGCCCCACCCTCTTCAACATCTACATGGCCCCCCTCGCAGCCATCGTCCGACACACGGCCTCAACATCGTATCCTACGCCGGCGACACCCAGCTCATCCTCTCCCTCACCAAAGACCCCACCACTGCCAAACTCAACTTCCAGAAAGGAATGCAAGACGTCGCAGTCTGGATGACCAACAGCTGCCTGAAGCTCAACGCCGAGAAGACAGAAGTCCTCGTCCTCTGTACCACCCCTTCTGCATGGGACAGCACCTGGTGGCCGACTGGCCTTGGAAGCCCACCTACCCCCTCAGACCACGCTAAGAACCTCGGCATCGTACTCGACTCATCACTCACCATGAACCGACAGGTCAACGCCGTCACCTCCAGCTGCTTCAACACCCTCCGCATCCTCCGCAAGACCTTTAAGTGGATCCCCCCTGAGTCAAGGAAGACAGTCATCCACGCACTCATCACCAGCAGACTGGACTATGGAAACGCACTCTATGCCGGCATCAACAAGTCCCTACTCCGCAAACTCCAAACAATACAGAACCCCGCCGCCAGACTCGTCCTCGGCATCCCCCGACACGAACACATCAGCCAACACCTACGAAGTCTCCACTGGCTCCCCGTGGAGAAAAGAGTTACTATCAAAATCCTCACTCACGCCTACAAATGCCTACACAACAATGGACCCAAATACCTCAACGACAGAATCAACTTCCACGTACCCAAAAGAAACCTCCGATCTTCCAACCTCGCACTGGCCGAAACCACGCGCATCCACAGAGCCAGAGCAGGCGGAAGATCCTTCTCTCACATTGCAGCCAAGACCTGGAATGAGCTACCGGCAGACATCAGATGCGCCCCCTCCCTGAACACCTTCAGGAAGACCCTCAGGACCTGACTCTTCGGCTAAACAGATCTGCGGACCCCCCCCCCCTCAGCGCCTTGAGACCCTCACGGGTGAGTAGCGCGCTTACAATTCCCTGATTGATTGATTGATTGATTGATTGATTGACTCTCTGCATCCCTGCCCCGCTTGTGGCCAGAGACGATTGATCCTTCATCCCTCTGAGTGGGAGTGACTGCAGGGCAGCGATCGGTTCAAGGGGCGGCTGGGACGGCGAGACCGAACGAGAGGCCTCCCCCCCCACCTGGGAAGATGTCTGTATTATAGCCCACTGCGCAACAGTGGCAGGTGAGTGCTGTGGCCCCGGTAGAGGAACATACGCGGGTTTGAGGCAGTGAGGAGACCTGCGCTGCCCGGGGCCGCACCTCATGGACTCGTGCGACTGGTGGGGGGCTGGATGGCTTTTGTGTGGCTTACTCCCACCCCCCCCTGCATCGATTAGCAGGCCCACTACTGTGTGCAAGGGCCGCCCCATCTGAGCAACAGAGAGGGACAGGCCCACAAAGCGATAGAGGAGGGGCCTGGGCCCAGACCGATGGTGAACTGCCTGCTCATTGTGTGAGGCGACTGAGCGTGGCTTCAGTCCCCCAGTGTCTGCTGGCCTTCCGGAACGCCTTGCAAGTTTGGCTAGGAGCCACGGCCGGGTAGAATCCTGGGGCATACTCTTTGTATCTCTGCCTTGCCTGTGAACATAAACAATTGTTCCTTCATCTTTCTGTGAGGGAGCAAGTGCAGTCCTCAGTGCTTCTGTGTTGCTGGGGCTTGGAGTGTGCCCCTCACTTGGGTGGGCCCCTGGTCGCTGACAGTGGCGGGGCTCTGGTGGGTGGTGTGTTGGCCCTCCTGCCTCCCATAGCCTGTTGATGCCATAATCCTGAGCTGGGCACATTGGCTTGGAGGCACCTAACGTAACACTGCCTGCTGGCTTGGGCGGCCCTTGGACCGGCTCTCAGGGGCCACGGCTGCTTCATTCAGCTACGGGCCTGCGGCCAGGTGGTCTTAGTGCTGCGGCCATCTCCGACTCCTGTGGGACAGACTCACGGTCACTGGGTTCCCTGGTCTGACTTGTGCGGCTTGAGCAAAAGAAACAATTGATGGACGGAATGCTGGACAATGCAAACATTCACCCCCAGTCACAAGGATCTGGGTTAAATCCATCATTCTTTTGCTCACCACACCACCCCAGTTTGGACCCAGCCATATGCAAATCAGTCTTGACCCTGTTCCTTGTGGGAACAGTCCAGCCCGAACTGCCAAGCCAGGTCCTCCCTGGACCGGAAACAAGCATCCTAGGACCGGTTTCAGGGCATCATCCTTCTTCAGCCAGGCCATATCTTGAATCCAGTGGTGTAGTGAGCACGGGACCCACGTCTGGGCATACCCTTCCCACTTAGGGCGACAAATGCAAAAGAAACAATTGATGGACGGAATGCTGGACAATGCAAACATTCACCCCCAGTCACAAGGATCTGGGTTAAATCCATCATTCTTTTGCTCACCACACCACCCCAGTTTGGACCCAGCCATATGCAAATCAGTCTTGACCCTGTTCCTTGTGGGAACAGTCCAGCCCGAACTGCCAAGCCAGGTCCTCCCTGGACCGGAAACAAGCATCCTAGGACCGGTTTCAGGGCATCACCCTTCTTCAGCCAGGCTAGCTTGAATCCAGTGGTGTAGTGAGCACGGGACCCACGTCTGGGCATACCCTTCCCACTTAGGGCGACAAATGCAAAAGAAACAATTGATGGACGGAATGCTGGACAATGCAAACATTCACCCCCAGTCACAAGGATCTGGGTTAAATCCATCATTCTTTTGCTCACCACACCACCCCAGTTTGGACCCAGCCATATGCAAATCAGTCTTGACCCTGTTCCTTGTGGGAACAGTCCAGCCCGAACTGCCAAGCCAGGTCCTCCCTGGACCGGAAACAAGCATCCTAGGACCGGTTTCAGGGCATCACCCTTCTTCAGCCAGGCTAGCTTGAATCCAGTGATGTAGTGAGCACGGGACCCACGTCTGGGCATACCCTTCCCACTTAGGGCGACAAATGCAAAAGAAACAATTGATGGACGGAATGCTGGACAATGCAAACATTCACCCCCAGTCACAAGGATCTGGGTTAAATCCATCATTCTTTTGCTCACCACACCACCCCAGTTTGGACCCAGGCATATGCAAATCAGTCTTGACCCTGTTCCTTGTGGGAACAGTCCAGCTCGAACTGCCAAGCCAGGTCCTCCCTGGACCGGAAACAAGCATCCTAGGACCGGTTTCAGGGCATCACCCTTCTTCAGCCAGGCTAGCTTGAATCCAGTGGTGTAGTGAGCACGGGACCCACGTCTGGGCATACCCTTCCCACTTAGGGCGACAAATACAAAAGAAACAATTGATGGACGGAATGCTGTACAATGCAAACATTCACCCCCAGTCACAAGGATCTGGGTTAAATCCATCATTCTTTTGCTCACCACACCACCCCAGTTTGGACCCAGCCATATGCAAATCAGTCTTGACCCTGTTCCTTGTGGGAACAGTCCAGCCCGAACTGCCAAGCCAGGTCCTCCCTGGACCGGAAACAAGCATCCTAGGACCGGTTTCAGGGCATCACCCTTCTTCAGCCAGGCTAGCTTGAATCCAGTGGTGTAGTGGCCACGGGACCCACGTCTGGGCATACCCTTCCCACTTAGGGCGACAAATGCAAAAGAAACAATTGATGGACGGAATGCTGGACAATGCAAACATTCACCCCCAGTCACAAGGATCTGGGTTAAATCCATCATTCTTTTGCTCACCAGACCACCCCAGTTTGGACCCAGCCATATGCAAATCAGTCTTGACCCTGTTCCTTGTGGGAACAGTCCAGCCCGAACTGCCAAGCCAGGTCCTCCCTGGACCGGAAACAAGCATCCTAGGACCGGTTTCAGGGCATCACCCTTCTTCAGCCAGGCTAGCTTGAATCCAGTGGTGTAGTGAGCACGGGACCCATGTCTGGGCATACCCTTCCCACTTA
Organism: Calotriton arnoldi; assembly: GCA_963921515.1. Taxonomy (NCBI): domain Eukaryota; kingdom Metazoa; phylum Chordata; class Amphibia; order Caudata; family Salamandridae; genus Calotriton; species Calotriton arnoldi. Next base: position 462,674 of record CAWUFW010002774.1, on the reverse strand, counting down.
GGGCGACAAATGCAAAAGAAACAATTGATGGACGGAATGCTGGACAATGCAAACATTCACCCCCAGTCACAAGGATCTGGGTTAAATCTATCATTCTTTTGCTCACCACACCACCCCAGTTTGGACCCAGCCATATGCAAATCAGTCTTGACCCTGTTCCTTGTGGGAACAGTCCAGCCCGAACTGCCAAGCCAGGTCGTCCCTGGACCGGAAACAAGCATCCTAGGACCGGTTTCAGGGCATCACCCTTCTTCAGCCAGGCCGGGTAGAATCCTGGGGCATACTCTTTGTATCTCTGCCTTGCCTGTGAACATAAACAATTGTTCCTTCATCTTTCTGTGAGGGAGCAAGTGCAGTCCTCAGTGCTTCTGTGTTGCTGGGGCTTGGAGTGTGCCCCTCACTTGGGTGGGCCCCTGGTCGCTGACAGTGGCGGGGCTCTGGTGGGTGGTGTGTTGGCCCTCCTGCCTCCCATAGCCTGTTGATGCCATAATCCTGAGCTGGGCACATTGGCTTGGAGGCACCTAACGTAACACTGCCTGCTGGCTTGGGAGGCCCTTGGACCGGCTCTCAGGGGCCACGGCTGCTTCATTCAGCTACGGGCCTGCGGCCAGGTGGTCTTAGTGCTGCGGCCATCTCCGACTCCTGTGGGACAGACTCACGGTCACTGGGTTCCCTGGTCTGACTTGTGCGGCTTGAGGGCAGCTAGGACTACTGCGCTATGGTGGTGCCCTGGACTGAATGACATCTGCACTTCCTGTGAGAAATTGGGAAGAGAGATCAGCAAAACCGCACCCTTCCCAGCCACGTATTGATCAGTATACAAAGGCAGCCCCTCCACTCGGGAGAGGGGCGCCAGATAATGGCACTACAATTGAGGGAGGATTGGACAAGATTCTTCAAGCCATCCAGACCTGGCAAGCAGCTGTCAAGAACAAGATTGGGGATGTTCGAGTAGATGTGGCACTCCTCCGTCAAGATCTCTGCAATGCCACTGGCCGCATAGCTGAAGTAGAGGGATGCCTATCTACTGTGGAGGATGAAGTCACCGATCTCAAAGCAAAAGTGGCCCACCTTCTCACCCACACAGAGGAGCTCAACCATCGTGCTGAGGACGCAGAGAACCAATCGTGACATAATAACCTGCGATTTGTGGGGTTCCCTGAGAACGTTGAAGGCTCCAATCCAGTCAAGTTTTTAGAGGACTGGCTTCACTTTTGGATGCCTAAAGGAAAACTATCACCCTGGTTTGTGGTGGAGCGGGCGCATAGATCGTTGCCCCCTAAACCCCCTCCAGGTGTCCAAAGAAGGCCCATGATTGCACGCTTTCTCAATTATAAAGATTTGGACTCTATTCTGAGGGAGGCCAGGGCTCACAAGGACTTTCACTATCAAAATTCCAAAACTCTGCTCTTTCCTGACGAAACACAGATCCTTTGAGACCGTCAAGCAGCAGGTCAGAGACCTTCAGTTGTCTTACATGCTATTCTTCCCTGCACACCTCAAAATCCTCCGTGAGGGTAGGACACATTTCTTCAAACCCCTGAATCTGCCTGGGACTGGCTCAAAGAAAGAAAACTGTCACTTGGCCAGCGGAGACCCTCGCCCTCTTCTCCAAACCACACGCAGTCCAATGGGCAACAGATGTCCCTCTGCCGAAAGCGAGTCCGCACTCTGCGGCGACGGGCAGAGGAGACCAGATCACCCTCTCTGCGATCCGAAGCCTTTGAGACTCAGAACCCAACTAAACTGAAGTCCTCAGTCACTACCGGGATGTGCCACCGGGAGCAGTCCCAGTCGGAAGATCGTCTGAGCCGCACCCCCTCACCGATTACATGAAGTGGTTTGGACTCAGGGTTGAGGGATTGGCCAGTAGAGAACCTTAAGTGTTATTACTGCAGGCTTTGAATTGTCCTTGTAGGGTTCTGCGGGAGTCACCACACTGATCCTAATATTGGAGGGGTCCACCATACCATGCCTGATTAGAGAGGGATCCCTTTTAGTTTCTTTTCCTCTGTTTACTCCCAATTTAGTCGCGTTGGTGACAGATGCCTCATCTAGGGAAGGAAGGGCAGGGGGGATTTGGGGAGGCAGGGGCTTGCACGCCACCGGTGTGTGTGCCTGTTAACTGTTTTATTGCTTGTTTGTGCATGTTTTTCCTTTCAGTTTGTCGTAGTGGTATGATCTTATGCAAGCGGCAATGGGTCCCAGGTACTTTCTGCCCCCACCCGAAATGCTTAGTGGGTATTGGCAGATGTGTCCAGTGGGCTCCTGACTTAAGCTTGCACTTTTATGAAAGGCCCCGCCATGACCCCATATAGTGTCATGTCCTGGAATGTTAATGGTCTCTTGGACAAAATCAAGCAGTCTGCTGTGCTGCGATACACCCAGCGCTTTCTAGTCTCTGTCTTAATGCTTGAGGAGACCCATCTTCTGGGGACCAAGTGCCCATTTCTTGTGAGGTAGGGTTATGACAGGGTCTATCATGCTGGGTTCACTAGGGGAGCCCGAGGTGTGGCCATGCTTTTAAGGCGTTCCATTCCCATGGTGGTGTCTCATGTCCATGCTGACTCTCAGGTCTGGTACTGTGCACTCACAGGCTCTCTGGAGGGACGTTTCCTGAACCTTCTATGCATATACGCTCCCCCAGTGGCTTTAGACTCCTTTCTGTCCACCCTCCTTGATCTGGTAGCTGGGCTCCCATCTGGCCTTAGCCTTATAGGTGGAGACTTCAATGCAGTCCTCGATCTGTCCCTGGATGTTACGGGCACTGTTTCCAATCACTGGAATGCACAAGCTCGAGCATTGCAACAATGGGCAAATTCACTGGGTCTGTGCGATGTATGGAGGGTTTGGCATCCCCGACAACAAAAGTACACACACATGTCAGCTGCGCACCATACGTATGCGTGAAGTGACATGCTCTTTATGTCGGCTCCAGATGTTCTCCTAGTTTCACACATCCAGATACTCCCCCGGGGTATTTCTGACCATGCTCCATTACTGCTTCAATTGGGTGACCCCACCTTGCACCCCCACCCAATGTGGCAGCTTAACGCCTGGCATCTTCAGGTAAGGAAATCCGGCAGCACTTTCAGCTCAACGCCGGGTTGGTCCAATCACCAGGTATCCTTTGGGTGGCATGTAAGGCCACCATCCGGGGGAACGCCAGGAACATCCTCAGGCAATCTGAGCAACAGCGTCACCTTCAGGTGACCCGATTGGAGACTGAGGTGCTGCTCTTGGAAGAACGGCTAGTCAGAGGTCCAGATGGTGATGCTGGTAGACAACTGGCACTGATTAGTGAGGAGATCAGGCTCCTATCTCTTGAATCGGCAAAGCTGCTTTGGCGGGCGTCCACAGCATGGGTCTACGGGTGAGGAGACAAAAATGGGAAGCTACTTTACAGGCTGGCGTCACAGCCCTTAGCCGGCAGGGTGATCCCAGAAATCTTGGATGGCGAAGGTTGTGCCCACCGTACCTCCCACAGCATAGCGCAAGCATTTGCAGACTATTATTCGTCCTTTTACGCAACTATCCCACGCCCTGAGGGTGAGTTGGAGGCGCCCCTCCTTGAAGAGATGCCACTGCCGCGTCTGTCACAGGCTGAGTGTCATGCACTGGATGAGCCCATTACACTGGAGGAGGTGGGTGAGGCCATATCCTCAACGGCAGCAGGCAAAACTCCCAGGCCAGATGGGTATCTGACTGAGTTTAATGTTAAATACCAGGATGTTCTTGCCCCCGCCTCTTGGATATGTATACGGAGCCCATAGAACTCAGCTTCTTTCCTAAGGAGATTGACAAAGCCACGATAGTTTTAACAGATAAAGCGAATCGGATGACGGACCCAAAGAAATCGCACCTCACTAGTAACTGTGCCCCTCTCATGCGGTATTCAATCGTGCACACTTCGACACTCGTCACCCTTCAGTGTCACTGTTTCACAGATTACACATATAATACATTTAATTGAGTGTATCCAAGAATCCAAGGAACTGACGACCGGTCCGCTTATTGAGGTGGCAGGTCTTACTTCCGGAAAACCCATTAATCCTGGGATTTCCGATGGTCATCCATTAAACTACGTTTCTGAATTTATTTCAAATAAGCCCTGATGAAGTTCCACACACTGTAAAGTGGGAACGAAACGCGTTGGCTGTCTGTTGCAAAAGAAATTGAAATAAAGAATAAAAGGTTGAAGAACAAACCAACACAAGATTGTGCTACTCATTTTTCGGTGCACCTTCAATTAAATGTATTAAAGCCACAATAGTGGTCATACCCAAATCGCGCCCCCATTGACCTCCTGTGCCGACTACTGCTCTATCTCCCTCCTTAATGGGGAAGTGAAAATCTTCACCACGATTCTTGCCATGTGCCTCAAGCAGGTCCTCTGGTCCCTTATTCATCCTGACCTGTGTGGCTTCATGCCTGGAAAGAGCACGCAACACTGTCTCTGACGTCTACATGTAGCACTTACGCATCGCTATCTCTTACCTCATCCCCTGGCTGTGCTTTTAGTCGATTTTGAGAAAGCATTCAATACTGCCGACTGGGGGTACCTGGCGAAGGTGCTTGACTGAGCAGGCTTTGGAACCCGGTTCCGCAGTCTTATAAAGATGCTTTATTCGGACCCTACGCCAGAGTTCAGGTTAACGGCGCGGTATCTGAGGTGTTACCTGTTCGGCGAGGAACCCGGCAGGGCTGCTCCCTGTCCCTCCTCCTCTTTGTGCTAGCAGTTAAACCCCTGGCGAGACTCATGCGGTGTGATGCACAGATAGGGGGGTGGGAATGGAGCAGATGGTATGAAGACCGCATTGCCTTATATGCGATGATGTTCTGTTATACTTGGCTGACCCGGCCTTAAGTGGCCCCCGGTGTCTCCGGATCTTGCAACTTTTTGAGGAGGCCTCTGGATTTCCTGTTAACCCGGCCAAATTGTTGCTGGTCCCTCTGGAACTCTCACATGACTTTTGTGGACTGGCAGACGATCATTCCTATTTGCCGCCTCACCTTTAAGTACCTGGGCATCATGGTGGCACTGATTCCCCAATTAACACGGTCTCTTAATATCACCTTGCTTGTTCGCAAAAGGAAGGAGGATCTCAAGCGATTGTAGTCACTCCCATTAAACGTAATGGGGAGGATAGCGTTATACAGAATGATGATACTGCCACACTCCTGTATCTCCTATCAAATTTTTCACACCTGCTTTCTCGTCGCTGGTTTTGTGAGATGGACTCAGTGATAACATTCCTATGGCACAACTCACGACCTCGATTGGCGTTTCAGACCTGTCAACGCGCCCCTTACGACGGTGGTCTGGGCGCATCCAATCTTTACCTCTATTACCTAGCATCACAATTGTTAGTGATCAATGAGTGGATGGGAGGAGGGTGGTCTGACCCGGCATTCAAGCTTGAGCTCAGTGAAATAGATTTCCCCAGGATTCTCACAATGCTTTATGGGGACACGGTTCCCTCCACGCTCCCTGAGATAACCTGGTTGGTATTTGAAGGGTGGAGAGCAGCCCACAAACACACTCGGTGGTGGTCCAAACTCACACAGCAGACTCCGTTGTGGCAGGGCAGGTGGCTGAGGGAGACGGCGTCACCGGAAGGGTTCTCCCGCTGGGACGCCATTGGCAGTACACTTCTCGAGGATGTCTGGAAGGGAACCCATATGGTTTCTTTTCAAGACCTTCAACACACCTATGCCCTGTCAGGGACCCAGTTCCACAAATATCTACAGCTCAGACACGCCCTTAGGGTACATGTGCCCTCGGACACACAGATCCCAGAATTTATCCCAGTGGAGGCAAATACTTTGATGGGAGCTCTGGGTAGGGGGGGAGTCTCCCAGATATACCACACACTTATAGTCAATACCTCGGACACCTCACCAACACTTCAGAGCACGTTCGGAGGGGACGATTGGGCCGATGGATGATGCAGACTGGAGGGACTCATTAATGGCCCCTCGGGTGTTATCCATGTCATCGCGCCTGGCTTGCTGCAGACATACTATCTTCACTGCGCTGACTTGTCCCCCGACAGCCTCTATTGTGCAAATTTGCTGGCTGGTCCATCATGCTTCCGATGCTTCCATGCACCCGCTGATTCTTTTCATATGACATGGTCCTATGACCTCATACAGGGGTTCTGGAGAAGAATCATTGCTGAGCTTTCCAGGGTGGTGGGTGTAGAGCCTGAACTTCCCCCGTTAATGATACTGCTAGGGGTGCTGGAGGGGTATAGGGGAACCAGGGCAGAGAAGCCATTGCTGGGGACGGCTTTGCTGATGGCCAAGCGAGACATCGCAGCCTGCTGGAAAACTTCCAGGCCTCCTGCACTGGCACGGTGGAGGAAGGGGGTGGACTGATGCGCCCAACAGGAGAAACTAGTTTATGAAGCATGGTGTTGTCCAGCCAAAGTGTGAAGCAAATGGTTTGAAGTGGGACACTTGGACCTGCTTTAAGAGTACTCCCAGAAGAGGGGTGTTAACATCACCGTATGGGACTATTCCTTTTGTAATGCATAAAATGTCCTTTACCCCTTCAGGGGTTTGTGCGAACTGCACTGTGACTTGCTGTGAAGTAATGAAACCAATAAAAACATGTTTATCAAAAAAAAAAAAAAAGATGGCCACCATGGATGGATGTGCATCCCGGATTGTCATCTCTGAATGCATTTGTAACCTTAAAACAAATTGTTTGAAGGTAACATACCATAGAAATTATACGCCACAGCCATTTGCAAGAGATGGGGGGGCGTCTGCTCTCTGTCTTTTCTAAGATTCAGTTACAGTGATGAATGACTAAATACTGAGTAAACTGGCTGCTATTGCTGTCTTTGCCAAACACTGATATTCTAGCCAATCTGCTAGGAGACAACATGTCCATGTTGCTCGTCTTAGATGACTGCAAGTCATTTTGTACCTTATTAAAGTAACAAATTGAAAGTGAGGCTATGAGCATAAAACCAGCACTGAAGCTTGTCAGATTAGGTATGCCATGTTAACCAATATGTGACAATGAAAAGGAAAGTCTTACCCTGAACTCACCCAAGAAAATCACTAGTAACTTCTCAGAGCCAACAAAGCCTCTTTGGGACATTTCTGGTAAAGAAGGATTTATGTCCCTGGTAGAAACTTACTATTAAAGTTGCAGCAAGCCTTAACCATCAAGGTCTCTGTAAAGCCTGCCCAGGTGGACACTGAAGCACCACTCAGCTGGCCTCCTCTGAAAAATATGTGTGCCATGGGTGTTAATGTCGAATCAGTAACACGTAATTTACTCTGTGCCCATTTCGCTGCGTTTGAGACTGAGATTAGTGAGAGGACTGCATGCTCTATTCAGGTTTTAAGCAATTGGCAAATTATATGCATTGAACCCGTGTTGTATGCCCGATGGTGGCAGGAATTCTGTCTAAGGTGTACTGTGATGTATGTATATGGCTTGGCATGGATGCCCTGTTGAAGTGGCAATTGTTTAGCCAAATAATGGCTTGGAGCCTGTGTCATCGTCTCTAATGTATCCTTGCTAGTTAGGCCTGGTTTGACAGCACAGCTGTCTGCTAGACATATTGTTACCACTTCTTTAAAATGCTTGTAGAGTGGGGTTTACCCCAATTAAAAGGAGTATTACTCTTTCATCTCATAGTCATAGTCAATTTTATTGTACGGTTAATTAAACCTTAACAACCAGGAGTGATTGTTACAAATATTCAGCATACAAAAATTAAAACAGCCCATTATAAGGACAGACAGATCTATATTCAGCACACAAAAATTAAATCAGCCCATTGTAAAAACAGACAGAACAATATAAAATGCCAAGTGCAAGCAGCATTTTTGATCGGTGCCACATAAATCGGGGCAATCTCTTGTCTCGATCAGGAAAGCAATGTGCAAAGCGCAATAAACGAGTAAACGGGGATTATAATATATGCCATTCGAATCCAGAACCAACCCATTTTAAAACACACGATACACTCAGGAGGGCTAAGTGCAAAGCTAATTTTTCCAGCTTCTGTACCAGCCCGTTATAAAAGCAGACAATATAGTATAAAATACCTAGTGCAAAGGAGCATTTTTGATTGATGGCACATTGTAAACGGAGACAGAACAATATAAAGTGCCAAGCAGCATTTTTGATCGGTGACACTTAGGACGTGACACTCTTTTTAGCTAGTGTGAGAAAGTGCCCTGTTTCTGCATGGTTGCCCCCACTTTTTGCTGAACTGCTGATGTACTTTGACTGAGTGTGCCCTGGGCTCCTGCCAATCAGGTACCCAGGGCCTATGTTCTTTCCCTAAAACTGCATTGAAGACAAAACCCAATTGGCACTCTCTGGCCGCAGGTCAGCCCCTGGTAAATGGTACCACAGGTACCCAGGGCACTCTTACCAGGGAAGGCCTCTAAGGGCTGCAGCACTTATTGTGCCACCCTTATAGGCCCTGTATCTTTACAAGCACACACTGCCTTTGCAGGCTGCGTGTTTTGGTGCAGAACAAAGTGAAGAGTCGACATGGCACACATCCCTGTGTGCCATGCCTACAACCCACTGCCCTGGCATAGACCAGTCACTCCTCTGGCTGGGTGCACTATACCAGTGGTAAGGGTACAAGTGCATGAGTCCTGTACCCCTACAGTGCCTAAGCCAATTCTTAGACATTGTAAGTGCAGTAATGCCATTAAGAGTATATGGTGCTGGGAGTTTGTCATTACGAACTCCACAGTACCATAATGGCTTTACTGAAAACTGAGAAGTTTGGTATCAAACTTCTCAGCACATTAAACTCACACTGATGCCAGTGTGGGATTTAATGAAAAATGCACACAGAGGGCATCTTAGAGATGCCCCGTGAAAAATGACCTAACACTAGTGTCCAGGCTGAGTGGCTGCTCCCCAGCTGCCACCACCAGACATGTTTCTGGACCCCTTGGTCGAGAGCCTGCTACCCTCGGGGGTCTGAAACAATGCACATCCTGGGATGAGGTGCCAAGCCTCCTTCCCCAGGATGGGCAGGGTCCACGAAGGGGAAGCTTCAAAGGCTTTCCGCCTTTGTGAGCTTCCCCAGGCCTTTTGCTGCTCCCAGCAACTGGTCCCCACCGGTTCTGCCCCCACTTTGGGCGGGAGAACCGGCGGGAAAACCAAGTGAGGAAGGGAGGTGTGCCCACCTTTGCCAACCCCACCCCTCAGGTGGGGGAGGCGAGGTGAAGCACAACTCTCAGTCCCCGCCATCTTTCAGATGGGGGGACCCAGCCAACCAGAGTGAGGCATATGCCCCCCTCCCACTGGAGGGTGGCATAATAGGGGGTATACCCACCCCAAGGAAGGGACCAATTGCTCCCAACCTTTTACTTACCTGTAACGCCCCTAAATCTAGTATTTAGGGGCACCCCCGAACCTTGCCTCCTCAGACAAGAAATTACTAAAAGAATAAGACGGACCGAACAGCCGTGCCAAAGCTAAGAAGTGGAGGACGCCTACTGACTTGGCCGCAGCCCTACCGGCCTGTCCCCACTTCGAACCTGCAGAAGCGAAACTCCGGTGTGTCCTGCAGCCAGCAAACTCAAGAACCCCGAGGACCTGCCCTGCCTTCCCAGGAAAAGACTTTGTCTCCCATGAACACCGGATTTGTTCACCAACAGACTCCATCTCTGGCAAAATCAGCAAGTCTGCACCACACTGCACCCGTCGCCCACGGCCCGAGTGGCCCAACACCACAAGGAGGTCTCCCTGGCAATCCTGACCCGAGATCTAGTGATCCCTGACCTGCCTCAAGCCTCCAGTCGACGCCTGTAGCCTCAATCCGGAGGGTCCCCCCAACCGCGACCAGGAGCTGGTAAGAAGATCCGACCCTAAAAGACACCCCTGCACCCGATGCCCCACAGCCTTTGGTGGCCCAACCGATGGTGTCTAGCAAACCCCCAGCATCCCAACTTACCTCTCCAAGTGGAGGTCGCACCCAGAAGACCTTCGTCCCCGAGCCTGCAGCGTGTTTGCAAACCGGAGAACCCCCATTGAAAATAACAGGGCACACAAAGCCAAAAAAGCACCCTGCACCCGGCCGCCCTAGTGCCACTGAGGGTGTACCTTTGGTGCTAACTTGAACCCCCAATTGCCCTGAGCAAAAGTCCAGGAGCTTTGCTCCTACAACCTTGTGGCCTGCTCTTGAGCAGCCACCAACCGGAGGCCCCCTATCCCCTATTGGATAACATTGGGCCCCAGCACTCTGCACCCAGCTGCCCTAGTGCCGCTGAGGGTGCTTAGAGAGTGCATCCTCGACCCTGGGAGACCCCTGAGTCTAACCCCAGAAAACCAACTACCACAACAAAGTACTTACCTGTTAACCGATAATCTATTTCCTCCCATAGGATAACATTGACTGTTTTCTATGAAAAGATTTCTAAGTGTGGAGTTGGAAAACCTATCAAAGTCTATATAACTGTGTACAAATAACCAAAACTCATTTACTTACCTGTTTACAGGAAATGTCCCAGTGCAGTATCCAGGTATACTACACTGTGTAAGAAAGGCAATCTGCAAAGTAATTTACATGACATCCTATTGAAAAGTCATTATAAAGTATATGTACAATATTTTAAGGTATTGCATTTCCAGTAATTCTACTGTAACCATACCAAAGTATATATATGCAACTGCAATTCAAACTGTATTGTTACTGCAAAGTATAAATCACTTACCTGTGCCAGGCTTGCTTGGTTCTAAGACAAGAAATATAACTAAATAATATTTTTATACAAAGCAAATTGGTCTGAGTTCAGTCTTTGAGTGTGTGCAATCATTTGCTGATTGAGTGTGTACAACAAATGCTTAACACTACCCTCTGATAAAACGTTACTTATCGCCCACACTACCACAAATAGAGAGTAAGGTGCTATCTACTTTTACCTATGCCTACCTTTGGGGTTCCACTGGACTCTGTGCACACAATACCTCATTTTGGTATAGTATATACAGAGCCAGCTTCCTACAGCTAGCTAAGGAGAGCAGTATGTGAAGTGCAATAATGGAGTAAACCACAACCAGCCCATTTTGAAGCACACGGAACAGTAAAAAGTGTCATATGCAGCAAGGGTTTTGAACAGTGACATGCAGATCAGAACGTTTTTACAACACAAACTGGCCCGTTATGAAAAACCAGACAATATCTGATTACATGGGGTATTAAAAGATTTGTTTGTGACGTGCTGAAGAAGAAGGTGCAGTGTGTAAATACAGATAGGAAGTGTAGTTAGGTTGCAGCACTTAGCATCAAATTTTTGCAGTGCAGTTAGAGTTGGCATCGCCCAGTTTAGCCACAGCCATCCGAAGGAACTTAACAGTTTTGACATTTAATATGGTGTTGGCAGGGTTCAGACTGGCTATTACTGCCCACCGGGAGGTGCAAACTCCTAGGTGAATAAAGTCAGTGCAGAGGGGAGTTTTTCTTTGCTTCTACAATGAAGGACAGATACATAAAATATTAATTAGGATTTCCTTTACCTGGCCACAGAGTCGACACTCGCATCATAGGGTTTTAAGCGGCACCATGTTGGGAGGTGAGCGCGCATATTCCACTCTCCCAGTCTTTGTGCCACTAATCTAGTCTTAATCCACAGAGGGTATGTACAGGTAATATGGTTCTGATGTGCCCTGGAGGTGTAGGAGTTGATTATTGACCATGCATGAGAGCGCTTGCTCAGTACAGCCATATCCTGTAGTTTTGACAATCCTTTTGCTGTAGCTGCCATGAGTTTTTTCATCTCATGCTGTTGATGGGGTAGGGCCTCGTGCAAAGAACTATCCCCATCGAATCCCCTTTTCCCCACAAAACAAAATAAAAGCTTGTTGAGGCTGCTGCCAATGTCCTGGGTTGTTTTCACACCCCTTATTGAACATTGGCGGTTCAATCTTAAAAGAAAGCTGGAAACACACTCTGTGCAGTGGTTTAAGTGGTTTCCAGCTATTTTCCCTATCACTTTGTAATGTTAGCTTCTTACCAGGTGGCCGTGTGAAAAGAGCCGATATCATGTAGCACACAGTGGCACTGTGTGAGTTAGCAGGTCTGCAGACTTTAATGTGATAAAGAGCATTTATTTATGCAACACATGTAAACAGGAATTGTGAATACCTTTGTTTGCATGAATTTGGACATCAAATTAAAGCCAGACCTATTGACTTTGTCACTGCTTGTTTTTGCTAAATTGTTTCTCATCACCAAATCGTTCAAAGCAGAAGTTAAAGGTAGTTAAGAAATGTTCAGCTCTATCCCTTTCCTCCTGACAGAGTAAATTCGTCTATTGTAAACTTACAAAATATAATCGTCTCCCCAAAGCATCTCTTTACCCACATATCCACCACTATTCTACATAGCTCATTAATTAGTAGCACCAAGAAAATAACAGCCTAAAGTAAAAGTCAGACACTCTGATTCTGGCACTCAAACGTAGCTGTACATCCTGCTGAGCTGCTAATCAAACAATAACTCCTCGCCAAACAGCCGACAGATGTTGAGCTTGCAGCTGATTGGTGTCATTCACTCAATTGCTGATCATGATGTCTGACAAATTGTTAAGTACTGCATTGTTTGTATTACTGCCAGTCCTGATTGAAATAATGAGATATGATTGTTTACCATCTGATAGTTTTACATTGTTTTGTCACAACACACTTTAGATGCAATTGTCTTTAGCAAGAAAATGGAGGCTGCATATTTGTGAGCTCTTATATCTGCATTTAAATGTATTATATTAAAAGATCAATAGACACAGAAGGGGTAGGAATTTCTGAGAGAGAGCTTTGGATAACTCAAGTCTTTTTGACTGTTCTTCACATGGCATCTGCTCAGGTCTATCCTCACGTTATGTTTGGTGATGATATTGTCAGCATTGCAGATTGTACGTTTATAAAGACAACAAGAATATTCTCATGTCACCCCTTCATACCACTGTCAGTGCAGGAAAAAATAGAGACATTAGAAAAACCTCAAGATTCCATTTGGTGTTCTGAACCTTGTGAAAATGGAATCAGGTAAATGTGTCAAAGATGATGATAAATGAAAAGCTCCCTCTGCGCTTCTGGCATACATTCCATGTCAACTAGAAGAACCAGTTATGATAGCAATGCCCAGGCCCCAAATGCATTGGATTCTGTATACACCTGATACAAGAGGTATGAATGCTCTACATCACATACAGCACTATTTGCCGCGCTTCCAAGTCTCATTTCTGTACTTTGCTGATGGATTCCCATATACTTGATTTCCACTATTTGGATCCACCTCATTAAACTGTAGTTTAATGTTAAACGTGCTTTGGTGCACCGAACCACATCTGCATTGCCTCGAGGGATAGGCATTGGAACTGCCCATTGTCCATCTTCCTTGAAACCATGATTGCAATCTGCAAAATGATGTGATGTTTTGTACAGTGTCATATGTAAAGAATGTGGATGTCATATGCTAGTACCACGTGTTCTTTAAGAACAAACACTAGAAACCACTAAACTTTAATACTAAACGTGAAGTGGATTTTTTGTCTCAGGTTTGTAGGTCAGCCAAAGGCAGATTTAGCAATGCAGCATTGTTTATGTACTTTATACGGTGGGCTCTTGTTTTTAGTGTCTGCTATCACATTTATCAGTTTTGCCATTGTACAAAAGGCATAAATCATATCCCCTTATCATTGAAGTAGCAGTGAGATGAGTACACACAGAGACGATTTGTTACCTTTTGTACTCAGACAGATTTAGCTGTCTTTTGGACAGACAATTGTTACCAATATACATCGTGTGGGCTTTGGATCAGCCCCTAGCTCTTAGCTGTCTCCTTTTGATTTGGTGATTTCCCTCCGAATTCTTGTGTTTGTTCCTCCTAGAAGAATTCAGTCACAGTGTTCTGACTGGAACTTGTTGTATCCTTACAATGCTGATGTTGCTTGCATTCAGTGAGCTGATTTTTTAATTTTACTTTAAGCACTCCATGGGAGTGCCTTTGTTTTTCTGCTCTGTTTCCTGTGTGCTGCTTGCCCCTTCACTTTTCCTGTCCCCCTCTCTCTCCGAGATGCTTTCCCTCTCCCCACCAGCTTATTTTCCTTTTCCCCCACCCATCTCAATCATATTTTTCAGACACTGCAAAAGCAACAGCGTACCCTGTCCCAAAATTTGTATCTTAAGTTTTCTTTCAATGAAGTCCCCATTGGCTCTGTCGACAAAAAGCTTCCTCTGATGGATCCATGAGGTGAAGGTCACTGTGGAAAAACCTGGTCATAAAGGACATAAAAAACAATAATGACCCTCACACCATGAGAGAAAACTCAGAGGGTGTGGGGCTCATAATTGTTTTGTTTTTCGGAACAAATTCCTGCTCTGGTTGTTTGTTTCTGGAAAACAACAACTTTGGAAAAAGTTTGGTGAAAGGATGTCAAACCCCACCATGGCTGTCTATCAAACATTTTGCACATTAAAGTAAACCGATGTGACAGCAGCCACTTTCAATGCACAGAGATGATTGTTGGGCTGGTGGTCATCTCTAAATTTGGCAGACAGTAGTCCATAAGGGTGGCTGAGGTAATGTCCTCCACTAATCTGACTGATGGAGTACCATCTGTAAAACTGTAAATCAGGCCCTACGTTGACTGCTTGCTGAAAAGTGTGGATCAAAAACGTTATGCATCAAGAGGTCCAGATTAGAATGTTTGAGTAGCAGGGTTAATAATGCCTTTCCACCCTCAAAGCAATCAAAGTTGAGTTAAGGATCCTGACTATAACGGGTCCAGTTAAGCATTTTTTGCTACATTTTTATATGCTTCTGGTGGGATTGAGATTTATAGAACCTGATATTATTCTATTCTAAACCTCATATTGATTTTCAATTTCAAGATCTGAAAACTCTTGCAATGTGACTGATTACTTCAGCTGGAGAACCACCACATTGTGTATAGATTTTGAAGTTTGGTCAAAAGTCAGGCTGTCCATTATTAATCTCTGTGTGTTGTCATGAGCAGTTTGCATCTTTGCTAAAATGAATAGTATCTTGTAACAACAATTTCTTTTAAAAACGTGCGTTCATAGGTTTATCATGATAAGAAAGAGAGGTTCATTAGGCAGAAACACCTTTTTCAACTCAATGCATTGTTCATGTGCACTGATGATTCATAAAAGGATCAGAAAGAACACATGTGAGCACATGGGCACTTATACTATCCACTCAATTCCAAACCTGTTGTTTCCTTCAGTTCAGGTAAGCAACACAGTGGAATAAGTGTCCTCGCTCCGGTAGAAGACTCTCACTAAATCTGCTGCCAGCACTTGTAGGACTAGAATGCATTCTGTCTGAACTAACCTGACTTTCAAAGCTGCTTGGTGTAATTACAGAACCTAGTCAAAGATGTCAATTTGGGGCAAATCAAAGTATGTGAATGAAAGCAAATGAAAATTACATTTACATCAAGGCAAAACCAAATTAATGGTTTCAGTTCCAATTTTTCAGTAAAGAGCAAAGCGGGGCAGTCCTTTCTATTTGTATTAACCATTTGAGAATACTCTATAATTATTCTGATTGTATTCCCACTTTAGATATTTTGGGGACAATACACAAAGGCATTTAAGAGTACGTGTAGTAGTACACTATTAGTACTACTTCATGAACTCATAAGTGCCTTTCTGAATCGGTGCCTTATTGCGCCAAAGATTCATATACCCTAACAGATAATTCTACTAATGAGCATTATTATATTAATGTGGATCATGCATCATCAGGTTTGCAAAATTGTTTACATGGATTTTGCAATAAAGTCACATGCTCATATCGTCCATTAATTATGTTTGCCAATCAGAAATCAAGTGCTATCTAGAAATCATATCTTTCTGCAATATCTTCCAATGAGGTTTTGAATCTTGTCAAAGTAGAAAGAGGATTTAGTGTGCATGCCAGTTGGAGACTATTGGACTATGTCTTCCTATGTTGATCGTCTAGACTTATCAGCCAGGCTCACCACAATTCATCATCATGAAAATCTTTATTCGATTTTAAATTCAATCATAGTAAAACATAAGACCATAAATACATTCATATATCATTTAAAAAGTTAAAATTAAAAACAACAACATTAAAATACAAATAGTAAATCAAGCTCTAAAGCCCCAGCAAGTTTAATCCGGCTTGGAGTGCCTGGATCTTACAGCAGCACGCAAGAAACTTGAAACCGCGAATAGGACGTGCACATTAGACAGTAGCTGAAGATGCATAAGTGCCGGGCGGGCTGGGGCAAAATTCATAGCTTTCAGAATTGGACAGAGGAAAAGCTTCCAGGGAATACTAAAATATTCACACAACAAAATGGAGGGTATTCTGTGGAGACACATTGTCGCAACTACAGGGCCTTAAGGAGCCTGAGTCGGTCCAACCACTTGAGGAAGCTAGAAGGTGATGTAATAAATTAAACCTAAATCGAGCCACCACAAATCTGTCTCATCCGTTGAATAACAGGGTAAGGTATGGCTCCATGCCCTGTACGGATTTTAATAATAGATGACCCTGGACCATAGGTTTCCCAAGTTCTAACTGATCACAGTGCATAGAGGCACGTTCAAGAAACAAATCCATTAACCTTTTCTTCTCCAACAGGCACAGGGAATGATGGGTATAAAACAAATCTGTCCTGTCTAGACTAGTCAGAGCGGCCTTCATATATGTTATCCAAGGGATTTTGAGCATGTGATAAAGAGATAAACAATCTGTCAAAATCAACCTGTTCAGCTGTAAGCCTTACCCAGTCCAGATTTTAACCCAACAAAGCAGGGGCCTAAGGGCTATAAGATCACTGATATATCTAAAGCCCAGCTCCTCTGAACAAAGAACACCGGGGTACTTTGTGAAACCCTATGGATGCGCCTCAAAAATGTATTTTCTGCTGTTTGGATCTCATCCACCCGCCTACAGCCCCAAACTTTGCTGCCATATAGCACCTTGGAAATACACTTAGACTGAAAAAGGTTAACCAAAGTAACCGGTGACCATGAGCCCAGCCTCTGAGCAAAGCTGGCAATCACCCCTGTTGTCTTAGCCATGTCACAAGTCTTGCCCTCAACCAGAGGGTTCCAGCTCAAGTTGGCATCAAATAATACCCCTAGATAGAGGAAGGCTGGGACCTTGGCTAAAGTGTGGTTTCTGACCCCAAAGGTTTTAGAACGTGTAAAACGAGGGCCAGTTACCAATACATAAGACTTGGAAAAGTTATCTGCCAGGTCCAAGCTATCCATATAGGTAACAAACCTGTCCCGCAAAGTCTGCAGTTCCACCGCTGTGCGTGCCATAAGCACTGTATCGTCGGCGATCAACAGGCCTAGCAGCGAACTTGTTCCTACACTGGGGCAGTCAACCTGCGCTAACACAAGAACTTGTTCCAAGCCATTAATATAAATGGTAAATAAAAAAGGCACAAGTATGCAACCCTAGTGAACTCCCTTGCTGGTAGCAAAAGGCTTAGAAAGCTCCGCCCCCAAAGAGTACCTAACCGCAGCAGAGGTGTTGGCATGAAGATTCAAAAGGAGACAAAACATTTCTGGGTCCACCCCCATCAAAAGGAGCAAATCCCAGAGCTTACTGCGGTTTACCTTGTCAAATGCTAAATGAAGCGAACCAGACAGGGCAACTGTGTACTTGTTTATAATTAGGTATAAATTAACGCCCTGGTCAGTAGTCGACCTGCCCAGCCGGAAACGATATTGACCCTCAGAGAGTATATTTTTCTCGTCTACCGCCAACGAGAACCTGTTTAACAAAACCCTCCCGGTACTTTTACAACCGCATCTATAGGCAATATTGGCGATAGCACTGTGGGTTTTCCTTGTCACCCTTTTTAAAGATCGGGACAATGATGGCCGAGGACCACGAGAGTAGAGTACCCTGCCTTAAAACCAAAGTTAAGACTGGCCCCAGACATCAATATTGTCCTGAAATAAACCAGGGGGTATACCATCAGGGCCTGGGGCTTTGTTGCAGGGTAGGGCCAGAATACCCTGACAAACTTCTTCAAGAGCAAAGACCACAATGGCTCTCCCCAGCGTGAAGCTTGCCTGACCAACCCACCATCCAAAAGCCCTATATTATAAATGCCCTTAAAATGTTCCACCCACTGATGCTCCGAGATATGATGGCACAGTGCAGGTCCTGAAGGCTCAGTAAAACAGGGCTTGTTGATCACCCGCCAAAAGAGGGTACTATCTTTAAATTCATAAGCCTGAGCTAAATCTTTGCAGGCAGCCTTATGCAACATTTGTTTACAATTCTTAAGAGACATCTTATAGTCATTCTGACATTTAGTAACAAACTCCTTGTCTCTAGGGAACTGTTTAAGAGCGACTTTCAAAAGACACTTGGAACAAGCTTGGTCAAACCATCTCGGTGATCAGATTTAAACTTAGTCGCTAGAGCCGTGAGCAAGGCCGTGACTTTCCGTGCAATCCCTGCAAATGCATTTTAAAATCTCTATATCCGGAACATCCATAACCAGACAAGTGAGAATCTCCTGCCGACACTCCGTAAAAAGTGACAGATTAAATGCCTTGGGGTCCACAAGGGACCATCTCACCCGTCCACCTTGATCTGAGATGGTAGGCCCACCGTGTATCACTAATATTGGCTTAATTCCAACCCTAATTACCCTAGCACCTAATGACAGGGGGTTGTGACCACTGAAAGGGCTGTGGGTTATCTCAAAACTAGAAATAAGCAAAAACAAAGGAGCTGAGACAAAAATAAAATCAATTATTGACATACAGCCCCTCCCTTTAAATGTTGCAATGCTGTGGGGATTAATCGAATTTGCCAGCTTTTCAAGAGCAAAAAACAGGTTGTAAGAGTGTAAAAAAGTGTTAAACGCTCTACCTTCAGGTGAATGTATAATATGGAGGCCCTCCTCAATCATGCATCTCGAGCTAACATCACCAGGATCTAGGGGACTAACACACAGATGACAGTTAAAGTCGCCTACTAGCACAAGCTTCTCCCGACCCATGCCCCACCCCTCAAATGAGTTAATGGCCGAACATAAACTACGGAGATTAGATATTCCATCTGGCACTGGCTTTGCATTATAGTAATTAATCAAAACAATCCGCATTGAGCCTGGAAAATTCAGTTTAAGGGCCTGAAACAAGTGTGAATCCCACTTTAAGTTTTTGATATAGCCACAGAGCTCCAGTGTCACAAAAATAACCAGACTACTCTTTGCCCTCCCAGATGCAGACGCCACAGCAGGAACAAAAAAAGTGTTATAACCTTCAAGAAAGAAGCAATTGCTTACTTCCCAAGTTTCCTGTAGCAAATAACCTGGTATGTCTTAACAAACTGCACCAAATTGTTATGGTTGAACTTTGCATTCAAACCTGCAATGTTCCAAGACAGCAACCCCAATGCATCAGCATTACCAGAGTGGATGAAGTGAGCAGGGACCAAGGGCCCACCCAATGCCAGTGAATTCTCCACTGTAGGGAGTCAGTCACAGAAATCGAGATGGCTCAAGGGCGCAAATCTATTTCTCATAGGCAAGGGGTAAGGGGCCGCTGAGCATGGTAAAGGACCACCAGGGCGCGCTAAGCCTCCATTCGATAAAATCCAAGGGGTATTAGATACAATATCCGGCTTGTAAAAAAAACAGAGGGAACGCCCTAATGTCTGTCGGTGTGGATGACTTGTTCAGACCAACCGTGGTTAATGCTGTATGGGCGTTGTTAAAATTCACCATAATGCAGTTTCCTGCCCATCCCTTAACATCTGTTCCCAGCCAGCCAACCCACCCTCCTAACCATAATAATAGAGTCAAAAATGTCCATGCCTAGATTAGCATGGGCCCTGACTCAGTGCACTACCTTATTCTTCAATTCCCCAAACGTTTCTGGCATTGGGCTATTAAGAAGGGGAACATTCCCTAGTATTACCACATATAGGGTTGCCTCTGGGGGTAAACTGATCATCACAATTCATCATGCTTTATTATGGCTTTCATTTATCCCTAAGAAGAGGTCTAATTTAATAGCGATGAACAACCATATATAACCAATTTTCGAAGCCATAGTTGTAAATTACATCTAAATATAGGTAGAGTAAGACTGAACTACTCACAGAAATTGTATTGGGATCAGTTCTGGAAATTCAGGAGTACTTCACACTTATCATAGATGTAAGCCTCTGAAAAAAGCTTTGTGAATCCGGCCCAGAAAATACTTTGTGCATCAGATTCGGGAGTAAATCCAAAAGTAAGATGCACCAACTCATAAAGAAACAGTGTGACTCAGGCCCTAGGGATTCTCCCACAGTTATTCTCCTCTTCAGTTCAGTTGTATACATCTGGGGCTGTAGTAGCTGCAGTGCACCACATTCTGGACTGTGATACAGCAGACTGTGCACTCATTTATGAAAACATGCGCAGGTGTGAACTATAGGCGACTCTCAAATGCTCTGGGGAGAACAAATCAGTAAAAGATAAAGCCAGCGGCTCCATCTTTCATTTTCAGCAGACTCAGTCCCATTTTTAACAAGCATTTGCAATGCAATAGGTCTCGCATTTACGCGAGTTTAAGCTGTTGGGATAGTAAATGACACAGCCTTTTATTTATGTTTTAAAAACAAAAAAAAAGCATTGTCATTTTCAATGCCAATAGCTCAAACTTGCGTAAATGCGAGACCTATTGCTTTTACACAGTATGCCACTCAACTTGTATTTTGGTGCCTCTTTCTGAGTTTTCTTTTATTGCATCTAGACATGACACAGAACAAGGAACTTACACTTAAAACAAGTCAGACTGATTGGGTTTGCCAGTGCTTGTTAGCTTGTGAGGCAAACGAGTAACAACTATTTCATTGTGAATAATTGGAGTTGAAAATGTTTCGATTCTGAAAATATGAGACTGTGAATTAAACAACCAAGGTCTGTTGAAGGGATAATAGTTTTTGGAGTTTCTCAGTCACTCCTGTTCTCCACTTAACACGACTTTCCTCTGCAGTTTCTAACTCTGTCAGACAGTTAGGCCCTTGTTCTCTGATCATCTTTCTGAAAATTTTCATCTGCATCTCGCATGTTATTGCCTACCTTTTTATCACTGTCTTTTCACTCTCTCCTGTTGCACGTACTTCCTTGTGTCACCATGGTCTCCCTTTCACATACACACCAGCTCTCACATGTAAACACAGTATTTTCTTTTGCTTCGATACTGTGAATAGTAACAGCTGTGTATACCTCCTTCATACACTTTTACGTAAAATGGCAAATATAATAGGGCCCTATATATTTATATACCATCGCTTGTGCGCTCTGCAGAGAGTCCAAGGATTGGATGTGCATGTTGTCTGAACAACTTAGAGGTAATGTGAGAATCTCACTTTGCCTTTAGCTTCAGCTCCAGAACTCTTGTGTCCATGTTGAACTCTCACCCACATCTGAACTCACCCAGACGCCTGGAGGCGACTCCGTTCCTGGTATGTACTATACACGATTCCAATGTTGCATGAAACAAAAACTACAAAAACAAAACTCCTGGAAAAAGCATATAGTCTTTGTAGGAGAGTAGGATCTGCCTCTTATGTTGCCCCCACTTTTTTTCTGATGTTTACACTGGTTTCTGGCTATAGTCTGGCTGGGACCCTGCCAATCAGGGCCCCAGCCTCTCTGTTCTCTCTAAACGACTTGGAGTGCACTCTAGGTGCACTAGTGATTGGATACTGTGGTACCTTATGAGTCCCTAGTATATGGTACCTTAGGTACCAAGGGCATAGGTACTTCACAGGCCTACCAGGGGCTGAAGCATGTATTATGCCACCCCAGGGAAGCAGACTAAATCTGACACCACAGGCCTGCTACTGCAGCCTGGGTGAGGAGGTGCTAGCACCCCTCACTGAGATATAGGTTCCCTATATCTCCCCTGCACACACATTCAAACCTATCAGTCACCCCTAAGGCAGGCCCTATCAATCCTGAGGGCAGGGTGCTTAGTTTCTATGTGAGAGGGTGCCTCTGCCTGAGCAGGGCCCCTCTGCAGCTCTCAGAGTCCATTCTCTGGGGCTGTTTGTGAATGCGGTCAAACCATATACTCTTAAGTGCATTATAACCTCGCGGTTAATGCTAACTTTGGAATGGCTGCATCAAAACATGTCGTGTTTGGTGTCAAACACCTTGGAATCATACCCCTTGGAATGATCCCACCCTTCTAGAGGGATAGACATGTACCTACTGTGGAAACGCGGTAGAATCCTGAAGAGCCCTGGCATCACAAAATGGATGCCACCAGTCACAGACGCTGGGCTGCCCTCCTGCTGATGACCGAAACTCGCAGTGGAGGAGGCCCAACAATAGGTATCCTGTCACAGGGAGGTGTGACCACCTCCCAGACAGGGTTTAGTGTATTGGGGCTGGGTGGGTGCACTCCTAGAGTGCTTTGAAGTCCTGCACTGGGGGAGCAGAAGGCTCCTCTGTGCATACACCAGTTCAAACCGGCTCAGGGGCTACCTGCCCCTGCTCTGGCGTGAAACTGGACAAAGGGAAGTGGGTGTAGCCACCTACTCCCCTGACCCTCCCATAGGTGGGGTCATAGAGCTAGTCCCTCCCTTCCTTTTAGTATAAGATAGGGAACCCTTGACCTTGCAAACTAGATATCCCTGGATGACGCTCTAAAGAAGAATCCCAGACCTTTGACGTTCCACTACCTCTGGAAGACTGAAGAATCTCCCTTGGCGTCAAGGAGTGACTCCCCTGCTTGGCAGGCACCAAAAACTGCAACGACAGTTGCATACTACGCCGCTCCCGCCGGAGCCCAAAGTCCCTACAGCTCAGGAAGAGGATTTCCTGACTTCTCCAAGGCTATTGTGAGTCCCCAGCGAAGCTGAGGCAAGTGGACCCCACGAGTGACGAGGAACCGCAGTCCCTAGGTACCATGCACTATTTTCAAATGCAACCCCTTCACAATGTTCTACGAACTTGTGCTTTGGACCACATGTGGTTCCAGCCTCTAGCAGAGATCCCTCCCAAGATCAGGGGCCTACCCCATCCCAAAAGACCGTGGGCCCCTGTTGAAGGAATCCTCCCAAGGCGTCTTTGCAATCCCTTGCCGCCAGCTTGTGGGTCCCCTGAAGACTTTTCTACAAATACAAAGGGCTCCCCTGGTTGCTCCAGGCCTGCCCTGACTTACCTTCGCTGGGTGAGTCCCCCAGACCTTGCTGGTCTGCACCATTGACTTTTTGTTTTTTCCATGAGACTTGCTGCTACCAAGGCTTGTTGGCTCCAATCGGGTTGCCGACACCGCAGTCAGCTGCAGACTTTGTGGGACACGCTGAATCCAGCTCCTGGTTGTCCTCGATGCCTCCTGGACCTTGTGGCCAAAGAGTCAAGACACCCATGAATGACCTGAATCTGTCGACGACGGTGGGCATTCATCTTCCTTGCCCCGGGTCACTGCCAAGTGACTTTGAACACTGTCCCCTCTGCTTTCAGGTCTTCCTCCTTCCAAATCCAGGCTTGGATTCCACCGGACACTTCTTCTGGCTTCACAAGCAGCAAGTCTTCATTGGCTCCCATTGAAAACAACGCCGCGACCCGACACCAAAGGACACCTATGCACCCGGCTTCCCTGGGTGAGGTAACTCCAGCACTACAGTGCTCCTGTGGGTGTTGGCCCTAGAACTACTTACCCTGTAAGTGACTTGCTTGTAGCTACTCCCGAAGTGCCCTTAAACTCTTAATTTCCAACCGCAACTTGCCCCATTGAAGTCTACGGCGATCCGCGCCTGTGTTCCCTCACTGCACGCGTCCCCCGTGGGTCCTTTACTTACCTGCCTTGGGTGGTTTTGTGAGGCCCCAGCACTTCTGAAGGCCCTGGGCCTTGTCCCTTTGCAAGTCGTTGTTCTTAAGTCTCTTTTTTAGTATATGGTCTGGTACGCCCCTAGGGCCGCAGCCATATTTGCGCTCAATTTGTTGTGAAACGTTGATTTGTGCATATGTTCCTGACTTCTAATCTCACAAGAGATTAGTAGAGAGTTGTTTAGTAAATAAATACATATATATTTGATATATATACCTGTGTGGTGTCTTTTCATTTGGTGATTCAAGAGATTGTGTGGTAAAACAAGCTGCTTTACATTCCTCCAAGACTTAGCCTGAAGGCTGCTCTCCATAGCTACCACTAGGATAGCTTTCTGTAAAGGTTGTCTTAAACCTACCTACCATAAGAGTCGAATTGAACTGGTGCAAGGTGTCCACTTTAACTAGTGAACAGCATATACCAGGCCAACTTCTCACATTGGTGGCAGCGTGTGGGATTCCAGCTTGCTATTGTTTTACCAGAAAAATCTCTATTTGAATTACTAACTGAAAACCACTATAGGTACTCAAGGTACATATAAAGTCAAGCTTAGTATCAATAAGTTCTACTGAACTTAGAGCTGTGTGCCAAGGGATAGCACACCCTTTCTACAGCTCAAGCTAGTATCAGTAGGCCACAAACTAGTGTAGGTAATACAACACTGCACAACACTAGAATGTCCTTAAGGGCTGGACCCAGTGGATCCACTCAGCCTCAGTATAAGGACATGACTTTCTTTGACTTGAAAGCCATGTGTGCTGCAAGGCACCTGAAGATAGGACAGAGTCCCTCCACACTACACCTGATAGATCTGCTGACAGCAGATGATCTTAGATTAGCTCTAGGAGCTAATGGGTCTGAATCAGTGAGTGGGTCAATTACAGTGTCTGGGTCAGATGATGGACATCAGGATGACCAAGACTCTGTGGTTGTAGGGCCAGGTCCCAAGGGGTCTGAACAGGACAGAGGAATTCTCCCTAAGAGAACTGACATAGTGGAGGAGAGGCCTAGGTCCCTTTCTAGGGAATCTGACCACTCCTATCACTCTGGCAGAGAATCTGTCTACCAGAGGAACTCCTACTTCCCAAGAAGAGAGACCTCCTCTGACAGAATGTACAAACTGCTGCAGTATGAGGAAGCAAGATTTGCCCTCAAAACCAAGCAGTTGGCATTAGATAGAGAAGCCCTGGAGCTCCAGAGAGCTTCTAGAAAAGAGGGGTTAGAGCCCCCTGGTGGCAGCAACAGTGTCCCTAGAGGCAGAGAATATATTCCAGACCATAGGAACCTGAGCAAGGTTGTTCCTCCCTACCAGAGTGGGGATGATATCCATAAGTGGATAACTGCTATGGAAAGGGCCTGTAGAGTACAACAGGTCCCCCAAAAGCAATGGGCAGCAATCTTGTGGCTCTCCTTTTCAGATAAAGGTAGAGACAAGCTCCTCACTGTTAGAGAAGAGGATGCTGATGACTATGAAGTCCTGAAGAGTGCACTGATAGATGGGTTTGGCTTAACCACTGAGCAGTACAGGTTGAAGTTCAGAGACACCCAGAAGGCACAGACTCAGGACTGAACTGACTTTGTAGATTGTGCAACCAAGGCTCTGGAGGGTTGGCTGGTTGGCAGTAGGGTTACTGATTTCAAGGGATTGTATAATCTAATGATGAGAAAACAGATCCTTAATAATTGCCAGAACCAGTTGTTGCATCAATACCTGGTGGACTCAGATCTGACCTCTCCCCAAGAATTGGGAAAGAAGGCAGACAAGTGGGTCAGAACCAGGGTGAGGCAGAAAACCCAGAACCAAGGGGGTGACACAAAGAAGCAGGATTCTAAGGGCTCTGAGAAAAGTGGGGATAAGTCAAAAGACCAGAAGTCTTCACAAGGGCCCCAAAAATCTGCATCTGGTGGGGAGTCACAATCCAACAAGGGAAAAGGCCAAAAGAAGCCCTGGTGCAAATTCTGTAAACAGAAAGGGCACTGGACTTCTGATTGTATCAAGTCCAAAGACCAAACCACCACCACTCCTGCCCCTAAGGCAACTGTTCCCCCTAGTTCAGCTACTGTTGGAGGTGGTACTCAGAATAAGGGTGTAGTAGGGTTGACCCTGGGTTCTGAAGTGGACTCTGGCCTAGTCAGAGTACCCACTCAGGCAATGCTGATTTGTGATGGAGACATTGACATGTCCTTCCTGGTGAGCCCCAGTAATCTGGGCAAATACAAACAGCAGCCTGTAATAAATGGCAAACAGGCTTTGGCATTTAGGGACACAGGTGCTAGTGTCACCATGGTGGCAGAGGATCTTGTGGACCCTGGACAGATCATCCTGGGCGAAATGTACCAGGTGACCAATGCAAGCAATGTCAGGACCAAACATAGTCTGGCAGTTGTGAATTTCTCCTGGGGAGGGGTAACTGGCCTCAAGAAGGTTGTAGTCAGTGCAGACCTCCCTGTAGAATGTCTATTGGGCAATCATCTAGAAACTTCAGCCTGGTCTGAAGTAGAGTTATGGACTCATGCTGAGATGTTGGGCATCCCTGCAGAGGTATTTGCTGTGACCAGGTCACAGACCAAAATGCATGATACTGAACCAGCTCTGGATCCTGAAACCATGGACCAGATGCTTCCCAAGAAGAGGAGCAGTAGGGGTAAGGCAGTGCCTTCCCTCTGTCTCAGATCACTGATTCCCCTCTTGAGGGAGGAGGAGCAGATCCTGAAGAAGGAACTGCCCCAGAGGGACATGAGCCTGATCGGGTTGAGTTCTTGGGGGCAGAGGGCCCTTCTAGGGAAGATCTGAGTAAGGAGCAACAGTGCTGCCCCTCTCTTGAACCCCTCAGACAGCAGGCTGCTGCTGAGGCTGCTGGGAGTGCTAGTGGGTCCCATAAAGTTTATTGGGATGAGGGACTCCTATATTCTGAGGGTAGAGATCCAGCCCCTGGAGCCACCAGGAGGTTGGTAATACCTCAGAAGTTTAGGGGTTCCTATTGACCCTAGCACATGATATCCCTTTAGCAGGTCACTTGGGCCAAAACAAGACCTGGGACAGGCTTGTTCCACATTTTCATTGGCCACATATGTCAGAGGACACAAAGGAGTTTTGTCGCTCCTGTGTCACATGCCAAGCCAGTGGCAAGGCAGGTGGCACCACAAAGGCCCCCTGATACCACTACCTGTGGTGGGGGTACCCTTGAAAGGGTAGGGATTGACATTGTTGGTCCCTTTGACCCTCAAACTGCATCTGGGCACAGATTTATCCTGGTGGTAGTGGATCATGCCACCAGGTACCCAGAAGCAATTCCTCTGAGGACCACCACAGCCCCTGTGGTGGCAAGAGCCCTCATTGGAGTTTTCTCCAGAGTGGGTTTCCCAAAGGAGGTCATCTCTGACAGAGGTACCAACTTCATGTCAGGATATTTGAAAGCAATGTGGAAGGAGTGTGGTGTAACTTATAAGTTCACCACCCCTATCACCCACAATGCAATGGGTTGGTTGAGCGTTTCAACAAAACCCTTAAGGGAATGATTAAAGGACTCCCAGAGAAGCTTAGGCGGAAATGGGACCTTCTTCTTCCCTGCCTGTTGTTTGCATACAGAGAGGTTCCACAGAAGGGGGTTGGTTACAGCCCATTTGAGCTTCTGTTTGGGCATCCTGTAAGAGGTCCATTATGTTTGGTAAAAGAGGGCTGGGAGTTACCTCTCAAACCCCCCAAACAGGATGTGATGGACTATGTACTTGGTCTCCGCTCCAGGATGGCCGAATACATGAAGAAGGCAACCAAAAACCTGGAGGCCAGCCAAGAATTACAAAAAGCTTGGCATGACCAAAAGGCTGTGCTGACTGTGTACCAGCCAGGACAGAAAGTGTGGGTGTTGGAGCCTGTGGCCCCAGCAGCCCTCCAAGACAAATGGAGTGGCCCCCATACAATAGTTGAGAAAAAGGGAGAAGACACCTATCTGATGAATCTTGGAACTCCCAGGAGCCCCCTGAGGGTGCTCCATGTCAACAGATTGAAACCATATGTTGACAGGGCTGACATGGGCTTGCTCATGGCAACTGATGAGGAACAGGAGGAGGAGAGTGACCCTCTCCCTGACCTGCTCTCACAGAACCCTGATGATGGGTCAGTCGATGGTGTTGCTTTGGCAAGCAGCCTCACTGACCATCAGCCAACTGAGTGCAGACAAGTTCTGTAGCAGTACAGACATATGTTTAGCCTGACCCCTAGTCAGACTACCTGGTGCACCCATGAGGTGGACACTGGGGACAGTCTGCCTGTCAAGAGTAAAATCTACAGGCAACCTAACCATGTCAGGGACTGTATCAGGACTGAAGTCCAGAAAATGTTGGAGTTAGGTGTGATTGAGCCTTCAGATAGCCCTTGGGCTAGCCCAGTAGTCCTAGTACCCAAGCCTCATACCCAGGGTGGTAAGAAAGAAATGAGGTTTTGTGTAGACTACAGAGGCCTCAATGCAGTCACCAGGACTGATGCCTATCCCATACCAAGGGCAGATGAGCTGATTGATACTTTGGCCTCAGCCAAATATCTGAGTACATTTGACCTAACAGTTGGCTACTGGCAGATCAGGTTAGCTGATGGTGCAAAAGCCAAAACAGCATTTTCGACCCCTGGTGGGCACTACCACTTTGTGGTGATGCCCTTTGGATTGAAAAATGCACCTGCCACTTTTCAGAGGTTGGTGAACAAAGTTCTGGCAGGGATGGAAACTTATTGCTCAGCTTATCTAGATGATAATGCTGTCTTTAGTTCCTCCTGGCAGGATCACCTGGTCCACCTCAGAAATGTTTTGGAGGCTCTGCAGAAAGCAGGCCTCACTATCAAGGCCACTAAGTGCCAGATAGGGCAGAGTCAGGTTGTGTACCTGGGCCACCTTGTGGGTGGAGGCCAGGTTCAGCCTTTACAGAGCAAAATCCAAACCATAATGGAATGGGTTGCTCCAACCACCCAGACACAGGTGAGAGCCTTTTAGGCCTGACTGGGTACTATAGGAGGTTTGTGAAGGGATATGGATCTATAGTGACCCCCTTGAATAATCTGACCTCAAAGAAAATGCCAAAAAGGTTCAGTGGACAGCTAGCTGTCAGAAGGCATTTGAAGACCTAAAGCAGGCCATGTGCACTGCCCCCATCTTACAGAGTCCAGACTACACCAAAAAGTTCATTGTCCAAACAGTTGCTTCTGAGCTGGGTGTGGGAGCTGTACTGTCTCAACTGAATGATGAAGGTCAAGACCAGCCAGTAGCTTTTATTAGCAGGAGGCTGACCCCTAGAGAGAAACGTTGGTCAGCTATAGAGAGGGAGGCCTTTGCTGTGGTGTGGGCCCTGAAGAAGCTGAGGCCATACTTGTTTGGCACTCACTTCATAGTTCAGACTGACCACAAGCACCTCCTATGGCTTAAACAGATGAAAGGTGAAAACCCAAAACTTTTAAGGTGGTCCATTTCCCTACAGGGGATGGACTATACAGTGGAACATAGGCCTGGGACCCAACATGCCAATGCAGATGGACTCTCCAGGTATTTCCACTTAGAGCACGAAGACTCAACTGGTCAAGGTTAGTTTAGTGTCCCTGCGTTTGGGGGGGTTGTGTAGGAGAGTAGGATCTGCCTCTTATGTTGCCCCCACTTTTTTTCTGATGTTTACACTGGTTTCTGGCTATAGTCTGGCTGGGACCCTGCCAATCAGGGCCCCAGCCTCTCTGTTCTCTCTAAACGACTTGGAGTGCACTCTAGGTGCACTAGTGATTGGATACTGTGGTACCTTATGAGTCCCTAGTATATGGTACCTTAGGTACCAAGGGCATAGGTACTTCACAGGCCTACCAGGGGCTGAAGCATGTATTATGCCACCCCTGGGAAGCAGACTAAATCTGACACCACAGGCCTGCTACTGCAGCCTGGGTGAGGAGGTGCTAGCACCCCTCACTGAGATATAGGTTCCCTATATCTCCCCTGCACACACATTCAAACCTATCAGTCACCCCTAAGGCAGGCCCTATCAATCCTGAGGGCAGGGTGCTTAGTTTCTATGTGAGAGGGTGCCTCTGCCTGAGCAGGGCCCCTCTGCAGCTCTCAGAGTCCATTCTCTGGGGCTGTTTGTGAATGCGGTCAAACCATATACTTTTAAGTGCATTATAACCTCGCGGTTAATGCTAACTTTGGAATGGCTGCATCAAAACATGTTGTGTTTGGTGTCAAACACCTTGGAATCATACCCCCACACCAGTACCTGGTGTGGGAGTATGATCCCACCCTTCTAGAGGGATAGACATGTACCTACTGTGGAAACGCGGTAGAATCCTGAAGAGCCCTGGCATCACAAAATTGATGCCACCAGTCACAGACACTGGGCTGCCCTCCTGCTGATGACCGAAACTCGCAGTGGAGGAGGCCCAACAATAGGTATCCTGTCACAGGGAGGTGTGACCACCTCCCAGACAGGGTTTAGTGTATTGGGGCTGGGTGGGTGCACTCCTAGAGTGCTTTGAAGTCCTGCACTGGGGGAGCAGAAGGCTCCTCTGTGCATACACCAGTTCAAACCGGCTCAGGGGCTACCTGCCCATGCTCTGGCGCGAAACTGGACAAAGGGAAGTGGGTGTGGCCACCTACTCCCCTGACCCTCCCATAGGTGGGGTCATAGAGCTAGTCCCTCCCTTCCTTTTAGTATAAGATAGGGAACCCTTGACCTTGAAAACTAGATATCCCTGGACGACGCTCTAAAGAAGAATCCCGGACCTTCGACGTTCCACTACCTCTGGAAGACTGAAGAATCTCCCTTGGAGTCAAGGAGTGACTCCCCTGCTTGGCAGGCACCAAAAACTGCAACGACGGTTGCAAACTACGCCACTCCCGCCAGAGCCCGAAGTCCCTGCAGCCCAGGAAGAGGATTTCCTGACTTCTCCAAAGCCATCGTGAGACCCCAGTGAAGCTGAGGCAAATGGACCCCACGAGTGATGAGGACCTGCAGTCCCTGGGTACCGTGCACTATTTTCGAGTGCAACCCCTTCACGACGTTCTATGAACCTGTGCTTTAGACCACGCATGGTCCCAGCCTCTAGCAGAGATCCCTCCCAAGATCAGAGGCCTACCCCATCCCGAGTGACCGTGGGCCCCTGTTGAAGGAATCTTCCCGAGGCGTCTTTGCAATCCCTTGCCAGCCGGCTTGTGGGTCCCCTGAATACTTTTCTACAAATCCAAAGGGCTCCCCTGGTTGCTCCAGGCCAGCCCTGACTTACCCTTGCTGGGTGAGTCCCCCAGACCTTGCTGGTCTGCACCATTGACTTTTTGTTCTTTCCACAAGACTTGCTGCTACCAAGGCTTGTTGGCTCCAATTGGGTCGCCGACACTGCAGTCAGCTGCAGACTTTGTGGGACACGCTGAATCCAGCTCCTGGTTGTCCTCGACACCTCCTGGACCTCGTGGCCGAAGAGTCAAGACACCCGTGAACAACCTGAATCTGTCGACGACGGTGGGCATTCATCTTCCTTGCCCCGGGTCACTGCCAAGTGACTTTGAACACTGTCCCCTCTGCTTTCAGGTCTTCCTCTTTCCGAATCCAGGCTTGGATTCCACCGGACACTTCTTCTGGCTTCACAAGCAGCAAGTCTTCATTGGCTCCCATTGAAAACGACGCCGCGACCCGACACCAAAGGACACCTATGCACCCGGCTTCCCTGGGTGAGGTAACTCCAGCACTATGGTGCTCCTGTGGGTGTTGGCCCTAGAACTACTTACCCTGTAAGTGACTTGCTTGTAGCTACTCCCGAAGTGCCCTTAAACTCTTAATTTCCAACCGCGTCTTGCCCCATTGAAGTCTACGGCGATCCGCGCCTGTGTTCCCTCACTGCACGCGTCCCCCGTGGGTCCTTTACTTACCTGCCTTGGGTGGTTTCATGAGGCCCCAGCACTTCTGAAGGCCCTGGGCCTTGTCCCTTTGCAAGTCGTTGTTCTTAAGTCTCTTTTTTAGTATATGGTCTGGTACGCCCCTAGGGCCCCAGCCATATTTGTGCTCAATTTGTTTGTGAAACGTTGATTTGTGCATAAGTTCCTGACTTCTAATCTCACAAGAGATTAGTAGAGTTGTTTAGTAAATAAATACATATATATTTGATATATATACCTGTGTGGTGTCTTTTCATTTGGTGATTCAAGAGATTGTGTGGTAAAACAAGCTGCTTTACATTCCTCCAAGACTTAACCTGAAGGCTGGTCATCACAGCTACCACTAGGATAGCTTTCTGTAAAGGTTGTCTTAAACCTACCTACCATAAGAGTCGAATTGAACTGGTGCAAGGTGTCCACTTTAACTAGTGAACAGCATATACCAGGCCAACTTCTCACAGTCTTGAAAAATAAAGATGAAGTAAAACATGTGAGCTATAAACAGGAACTGCCTCACGGACATGGGTTACCAGAAGGGGTTTTCACAGTCATTGTTGAACAACTGATGGTATTTTGTCTATAAATTAAGGACATAAATATCCGGCCCGGTAGGAGCCCGTTTTGAAGTCCGTTTTTAGCAGTTGAAGAGGTAAGACGAGGAGCGTCGGAAAGGTTGTATAGAATGGAGTGTCCTGGTAAGGACAGACAGTGAGCATCTTGTGGTAGGAATCATAGGGTGTGACGGACATCCACCCGGCATTCAGTTAAGCTGATAATGGTAATGTATGTGTAAGCCTTTTTAGTATGGCTTGCAGGTATTCTGAACGCCGTAAGAGTTCTGCAGCCCAGCTTGTGCACTAGTGACGTAATCTCTGCGCGTGGCCTCTGTCGTCCATCCACGCGAGATTTGTAATTATACCCACTATAAATGACCTTCAAACAGAGATCGCGTCCTCCTTTAATAGTGGTGGTAAGACGCGTTCGAGGTGTACTGCACGCAAAGGACCCTGAAAATAAGGCATCAGTGATATTTCTAAACCTACGTTGTTCTTCAACTGCGTCTCAGCTCAGAGAGTGCTGCGGGCTCAGCCAACGCAAACACCCTACTAATGTTGCCCACAATGTTTTTTGTATAATATAAATAACTATCACTGAACCAAGGGCGTTCTCTTTATCGCGCTCGCAGGGATGACCGCCTGTCTCGATTCTAAACTGTAAAATGCAGGTTAAGCACAGATGTTTGCAGCAAATGCTCAACCCACTCAGATATATGTGTTTATTTGATACTCATATCGACACCGTTAACTATTCGATATAGTCAAGATAATCCTCGTTCCTGCTTCTCTCCGGTAGAGGTTATGCTAGTGGTCTTCATTACTGGAGAGCTGCTGCGCACTTGGAACGGAGCTGCAGCGCCGTCTGCAGACCTGAGGGGGTGTTTAGGGAGGGAGTCGCCCCTGAGCGTTGGCATGGGTTAAGTGCAGTGGAAGTACTGAACGCTACCAAGCCTGGGCACGAGATATTGCCAGGCATTTGCGACGTGCACATCAGTGAAAACCCCAGCGTGTGGTATCTGCAAAACATGCACCGTGTGATCCTAACAGTTCGGTCTGCACTGCTTCTTCTCGAGTAGTGTCAACAAGCACGGAATCGAAACCTGTGGTGCGCGCCGAACGCAGGAATCGAAACCAGTGGTGCGCGCGCACCACAGAGGAGCAGGGGGGGCGAGGGAGCCTGTCGTCTGTGACGCGCGCTGATGCGCGTCCTAGACACGGACGGGAATGGGCGAAGGCGGGACATGCGCCCGCCTTTGCCCAATTGCGTGCTGTCTTTCATATAAAGACGCATGCAAAGCCCAATAGCCGGGGGAAAAACGAAAAGCACACGCACGAGCGTGTGCAATTCCTAGGTCAGTTTCAAAACCCCATACAAGAGGTCTCGCGCTGCGCGAGCAGGGCTGCGCACTGCAACGCTAGGCGCGAGACCTATAAATGGGCTAAGATCCTACCCCACAGGTGCAGTATTTGTTAGCACATAACTACATGTTCTCCTCCTGAGGGGTGCCCTGAGGAGTTCACTGACTGTTCACCATTCCCTTTGTGGTGAATAAGGGCATCTCCCGAAATCCTTGTGTCCCCAATCCTGCGCTTGTAGCACGGTGCAAGGTCAAATCGTACGTCCTAGTAATCCACTTTGCAGAAAGGACCAGACAAGCATCTCCTGCCCCTTCTGGAGTATCAGGGGTGCAAATAAATCACTTTGTTGTCAGCTCACTTTCTGTAATATGGCCCTGCGTAGTCTCTGCGAACACATTTGATGATCACCAACTCTATTCCCTACATTTATGCAGATGTTTTTCACAAAATTGAACATACTTTGTTCTACATATGCCCCCAGGATGTGACTGCACTTTTCTTTTGAGATGCCTTCTCAAAAATATATGTTACATTTGTGCTGTTGAAATATCAGACTCAAGGTGATGCGTGGAATGGTGTTTGGGGGAGTTTGACTGTGAAAAGAACGTGTAAAACGAGAGTTGTTTGTTAAACACACCCAGATTGAATGTGGTTTTTTGAAGCTACCACTTACCAAGGTAATAGCTGATCCACTAACTACCAATTAGCCTTTCCGAAGCTGCTGATTATTTTATGTCAATACATCTTAGGCAGCGTTCGGTGCACCTGTTTTCGAGCTCTGACTTGGCTTGATGCTGACAAAGAGACAATTGTGGTTTGGATCTGTAATGTGTCATCAATAAACAAAGGCAAAATGCTACTTTTGTAATGACAAGAATCACAAGGCAAGCAAAAATGTTGAAGGTTTCTGAGGGAGCACAGTCGGGACCCTCGTTACAGTTAAGATGGATTTCTGCTCAGCAGCCCCCCTAGGAACAAGCTTATATTGCCACAGAACCACTCTAATAGAATTGAATTGAAAAGTAATACGACATGCTTCCTTAATGTGCTAAAGGTAGAACACTCTATTTACTCATGAAATGACCTTTAATTGAGATAGAAACCAGGATTAATGCTGCAGCCTGGTGTTCCGCATCGAGCACTGATCTGTCCAGCAATAAAATAGCATATCTGAGATTGCCTTCTGGGTCACATGTACAGACCCCCGGTGAGCCACCACAGTTCGGCATACTACAGGAATACATTAGGCATTTAAATGTGACTGTCAATGCGTGTAGGAAAACGCTCACTCAGCCGTGAACATTGCCATTTGTTTTTCATTTCCAATACTTTATTTCGCATTTTTTTTCAATGCATAAAAAGTACAAAACACAAATTAAAAAATACACATACATTTCATCAACCTAAAAATCATACACCATTTAAAATATCTCATAAAACTGTTTCTTATCTTCCATTTCATTATTCCCCTTTAAAACATCTCCTAGACTAGACGTCTACGCCTAGCCACAACCCATAAGTAGGAGGCAAGGGAGTATCGCACATGAGGGTCTAGCAGCTGTTGGATAAAGTGCAGTGCAGGCATACATTGAACAAATTTATATTTACGTAACATTGGGATTAAAAAGGTTTTCCTTTTGGGCCCATAGAAAAGTACAAAAGAATAAAATATGAAGCGTGGTTTGAGGAACTCTCCCATTACATGGGCACTGTGGTAAATCCTTTACAGAGTAGGTATTCGCCGGGAAGCCAAACATTAAAGGAACATAATTCAGCCTAAACCTAATTAAAATATAACGGTGCTGAAGATTATGTACAAATGATAGGTATGATTGTTGTACATGTTGAGTGGGGGAAGCAAGCTGTATGCAGCTATTGTGGTTTTTGCTTTGTTCTTTTCCCATCTATCATTTGCTCTAGGAATATCTTTTTTAATTTCATCCTTGTAAACGTGGCACACAGCATCGGTGATTCAAATAAATATTGTAATCCCAAAGTGGACAAAGGGTCCTCTACATATTTTAACCGAGGGATCCTGTTAACATAATCCAGCTTTGCACAATCCCTCAGGATCATCTAGTTTAATGGGACATATGGCCTTTTCCATATGGAAAGCTATAATATTAATGGTGTCAGTCTGATTACATCCTCAAGGTATGATAGATCCAGCTCCAAATGGGGAAGATAATTAGTGCATTAATGGGGGAGCGACAACATCTTCTTACAGAAATCGTCCTCCACATGTTGCAAAGGGGCCGAATCCACCGTACCCCAGATTGCTGCCCCATATGTAACACTAGTCAGTGTTTTCACTTGGTATATATTTAGCAATTCTGGTAAAGGTTTCGACCCCAATTTCGTAGCAAGTTTCGCAAGTGCCCTGATCCCATTTTCCATGATGGCCTTTCTACTTAAGATCACCTTTTCCCATGATAACGTCCTGTCAAATAACACCCCCAAGTAAAAAAAATGTGTTCACCACTTCCAGCTTCCTCTCCCCTATTCAGAAGTTAAAGGCTTTCTTAGGGTGTGAACCCGGCAATTAAAACAAAAGATTTGGACTAATTGACGCACAAATCTAGACTAGCCATATAATTTGAATACATCTCAATGAGCTTCTGCAGCGCCCCCGGGGTCCTTGTCAGGAGCACTGCATTATCCGCATAGAGGAGGATAGGTAAGGACGATTGCTCAACATACGGGATGTCTTTTTCCACTTGCCCCAGTATTTTCTCTAACCCGTTTGTATACAAAGAGAACAAGAATAGGGCTAGTATGCAAATCTGTCTTACCCCTTTCTCGATGTTAAAAGTCCTTGTACATTCTCCTTTCCTTCCATAGCCAACACATGCTGTTGCTCCCATGTATAATTGCCTAATAAAGGCAGTAATCAGGGGGTCCACACCTAGTTCTTCTATTTTTACCCAAAGTTTGCTATGAGCTACGCAATTAAAGGCCACTGCGAGGTCCCTAAATGCCATATATAGTTGGCCTTCTTTAGCTAGGGTATATTTAAATATAACCATACTCAGGTTTAGAGCCTGGTCAATAGTACCCTTGCCTTTTCTGAAGCCATACTGGGATTTTGCTAAAATGCCCTTTTCAGATACCCATTCCTCTAACCTATTTAAAAGCACTCTACCCATTAATTTCGCGGTTCTGTCAATTAATGAGATGGGTCTGCAGTTTTTTGGTTCTGTCCTATCTCCCTTTTTATAAATTGGGATACTTACCGAATGTTTCCAGGTGCTCAGGGGACCTTGTTTAGTTATAGCATTGAAGACATTCGTCAGAGTCGGAGCCCATAATGCTTTATTTTCCAAAAATATATCTGCTGGCACTCCGTCAGGACCAGGAGCCTGCAACAGATTTCTTCCAATTTCCAATTTCTTCCACTTCAAATGTAAAGTAATGGGGTGTGTAATTCTCTAATATGGCATTACTATTTATCCTTGTGGTGGAACTTTAAAAAATATTTTGAAAATAAGCTACCCAACCATCTTCCTCTATAGTGTTTCTAAAGATGGTGCCCCTTCATCCTTTAGGAGAGGTGCCTTCAACACCCTCCAGAATTCCCGGGAGTCCTTTTTATACAATGCCCTTCTCAAATCTTCCCATGCTTTCGACTTTAATTCTCTTAATCGCCCTCTTCCTGCTTCTCTATAGCTTACTCTTAGTGCTCTTATGTAGCACTGATCCCTTGGTATTGCACGTAAGGCAGTATGTAGCTTAGTGGCTGCCTTGGTGCAGTTGTGATCGAACCACAATTCCTGGACTGGATCTTTGTCCTTGAAATAACGTGTTAATTGATTTTTTATCCCACTCATGAGCTCTTCAAAAGCTAGTATAATTTGATCTAGGGGGGCACAAGAATGAAGACAAATCATAATATCTAGATACTTAGTAACAACCAAAGTCTGGAGGAGGTCTGCCCCTCCACCTTGTCCCATTTTAGGATATATCTGTTATTCCTGGCCAATACAGGTTTCAGGACTAATTCTGTCTGTATATGGGCTTTAAACTACCACCTCATATTACAAGCCAGGTGAGCGTGATCGCAAAAGACCGTAAATGTCAACCTTTTGTTATTGAGTCTCGTACTTAAGGCCTCAGAGACGATTATAAAATCAATTGTCGATCCTGAGCTCGGGCCACCATAGGTCTTATCCATATTCCCTGTGGATTCATTAATGCTATTTCCAATCTCCATATCCCATATAGTTAAAATCCTGTTCAATGCCTCCCCATAAGAGGTATGATTAAAATGAACAATTGGATCGCCGCAACAATCTGTGATCCCACAGACTGTATTTCCCATTAAGCTACAAACTCTACAGTTAACATCACCCAGCCAAAGGATCCTTAATATCTTAGGATAGCCTGCCATAGCTTCCTCAATTGTTTTCTCCAATTCTCTTACCACGGCATCCATCATCCCCTCAAATTTATTATTATAAAAATGTATCAATAACAGATCCCATTCTTCCTGCCCTGCAATTATTAAATAATGAAAGTATACTAATTTGTTGCAAAATTTGTATATTCTAATACTAAGGGGCCGATTCCGATCTCGGCCGGTAGTGCTCCGAATCGGATTCGGCTTTACCGGATCCGATTCGGAGCCCTGTTTCCCGACCGAACCGTACGCGGGTCCGGCCGAGCGAGTACGATGCGAAATCGCCGACCGACTCGTCCGGGCGTCCCGACCGCTCCGACCGACTCGCTCCCGGCTCGAACCGCTCCGACCGACTCGCTCAGACTCGACTCGCACCGCGCAATGGAGACGTTTCCCGGCCGGGTAAGTACGATGCGCGCCACGAGCAGTCCGACCGAGCCGCGCACTCCGGCTCGAAAGAGCTGTCGGAGCCGTACTTTGGGGGTCCGTGTCGGACCCCCTGTACGCGTAGCCACGCGAGTCGCACACAGGGGGGACCCATGGGTCCCCCCTACCTGTGCGTGTACGGCGCGAATCGCTTCGCCGCGTACCCGCTGTAGGGGGCGCCCTTGTCCGACTCGCACCCATTGAGTCAATGGGAGCCCGCGTACGCGTTGTACGACCGGCTCCCATTGACTTCAATGGGAGTCCGACCGACTCGAGTCCGATAACATACGGACGCATCGTACTCGTTCGGTCGGGCTGCACGGGTCCGATTCGGTCGGAAATCTCTCCGGGTCCGGCTCGGTCGGAGAAATTTCCGGCCCGAATCGGAATCGACCCCTAAGTGTGTTTGCCACAAGGGTTACTATACCACCTTTTGCCCTGCCTGCGCTGGCTGCAACTGCTGGAGTTTGAAAAGTTCTAAAACCATCCATTGATATTGATCCTGTCTCCCAAGATTCTTGGAGGCAAACAATATCATATTTATTTATTTCATTCTACCACTTTGTTAGAGCCCTCTTGCGACTAAAACTTGCTATATTCCAGGAATTATCTGAATTTCCTTCATTCCATCATTTCCATTCTCATGCCCACTGTGAGTGATCGTATTGCCTCTAACATCAACCACCACCTGGAGTCAGTCACATTCTTCTAGACTTTCTAGTGGCGCAAACCTATTCCTTGTACTTATCCCATTAGAGCTTCTCTGTGGTGGTATTTCCTTCTGAACAGGTATCAGGTTATCTCTTAAACCAGTATAAGTCCTAAGAACCTCATGTGGTTTGTAAAAAAGCCTAAAGGTAAAGCATATATCTCTGTTCCTGCTGAGGGCGCAATAGGTAGACGACCTAACAACTCCCTTACCAAACCTTGATCGTTGAAGTTAATCACAATACAGTCCACTGGTATAGATTTCAATGACGGTCCAACCCAGGAAATCCTTCTAGCCATAATGATGTGCCTATGTATAAAGAGACCCACTCGGCCAAATTTGGTCAACCAATGTAATACTTAACCCATGAGCTGCTCAGGAGTTTCGTATTGGGACGCCCTCAGTTCTGGAACATTTACCAATATAAGCACCAGTGGGCTTGCTTTCGGTGGGAGAGCGAGGGTCTGCAGAGTGGTTGTCTCCTCCCCCCCCTAAGATACTTCCCCTCCTCAACCTGTCCCTTGTGTGTGCCCTTGTTCCTCTCCTCTCAAGGGGTTCCTGAATACCATCTACTACAGCGAGGTCCCGACTATTTCGGGGATTAGAGGGAGTAGGGATTAGTGGTTTGTTCTTATGGTCATGTCCTGCATTCACTATGTAACTTTCCCCAGTTGTTGACAAAATCCTATCCTGGGCACTTCGATGTATTCTTGGTTGTTGTTGACAATTCTGTGAATTTTGCATACCCCCATGGACGTGACTTTCATCTCTTTCCCCCGGATTTGGGCCACATGGTTTAATGGTGGAGTTTGGAGCCCCGAGTGCCTCAATGGCCCGGCCGATCGGTGAATTACAACTGCATCTTGATTCAAATTGTTTCCTTGAGCCCCTGTTTTGCCGGATTGACGGCAAGCACTAACAGAATTTTCCACACGCTGGTTGCTGGACCTTAGGAACCGGGCATTTATTGCTTACACAGGAACTAATCGGTTCTCCGCTGAGGCATTTCCTGATATAATTATCATAATTATCGATGATTATTCCACCTGACACTCCAGATGTTATCCAATCTAAGGGCTCAAACTTGAAGAGTAATAAGCCCTTCTACATGGCATTGTACTTATCTTATATTAGTCACCGGGATCCCCTGAACTGAGGGTGTGGACCAATGGTATATTTAAATAAATTACTAATAACAACAAGAGATTCCCTTTTCAATTAAAACCTAGATTTTCGCTTTCAAAATCGGTAGACGTGGAACCCAATGAATGATCAAAATCTATTAAAAATTAAACATTTTATCATTATAATCAATTACGAAAAAACATACGAACAACGTACTTTGTATCAAACTAGAAAACTAAGAGTCCTTTAGCCAAAAGGAAGCGAATACATATAAATCTGTGAACGATTTGAAACATTATTTATTTAGAAATTATTTTATTCTTCTTATTCCGTTTTCCACATGATAAAAAACAATACAGTACATATAAAATAAACTCCTGCACAATTTGTACACGGGTTACTCTTTCAAAATGTATACATCAAAAAGTTCAACAATCTTAAAAACACATTTTATAAATTCATAAAGTTTAAAAGATCAATAAAAATTGTATTCCTTTGAGCTGAATATGCTCAACTGAATATATCCGACAGATGTTTTTTCGTAATTGATTATAATGATTTGTTTTGTAATGTTTAATAGATTTTGATCATTCATTAGGTTCCACTTCTACCGATTTTGAAAGTGAAAATCTAGGTTTTAATTGAAAAGGAAATTTTTTGTTGTTATTAGTAATTTATTTAAATATACCATTGGTCTGACAGATATATTCAGTTGAGCATATTCAGCTCAAGGGAATACAATTTTTATTGATCTTTTTGAACTGTCTGAATTTATAAAGTGTGTTTTTAAGATTGTTGAACTTTTTGATGTATAAATTTTGAAAGAGTAATCCGTGTACAAATTGTGCAGGAGTTTGTTTTAAATGTACTTAATTGCTTTTTATCAAGTGGAAAACGGAATAAGAATAGTAAAATAATTTCTAAATAAATAATGTTTCAAATCGATCACAGATTTATATGTATTTGCTTCCTTTTGGCTAAAGGACTCTTAGTTTTCTAGTTTGATACAAAGTATGTTGTTCGTATGTTTTTTCGTAATTGATTATAATGATTAGTTTTGTAATGTTTAATAGATTTTGATCATTCATTGGGTTCTACTGCTACCGATTTTGAAAGCGAAAATCTAGGTTTTAATTGAAAAGTGAATCTCTTGTTGTTAGTACAAATACATCCCGTCCCTTTTCTCTGTATTAGGGGTGACTCCTTTGATTTTTGGTAATATTTAAATAAATTGCCACCAGTGATCTGGTACTAACGACATGAGCTTATGTACCAGTAGTTCCTAGAATTCTCCGTCCTGAAGAGACCCCCATATCCATAATGGGGTCGAAATGTCGTCGGCAATCAATAAGGATAGTCTTGAAAGCACTAGAAAAGACTCTGGTCCTTGATTTGAAACATTGAATCAAAAGCACAAAGACATCCTTCCTATTCCAATAACCTGTTTTTTAATACAGTCACTCGTTTTTTATTATATGTTGGTTATGGTCACTTCACTAGGGTCACCCAAGTCATCTTTTCTCTAATTTTTCTATAGTTGTGCAAGCATTATCAATATATGTTGTGTTATGTGAGCAGTTGTTTTTATTAAGTCTCTTTTGTATTTTCAAATAAAACGTCACTCACTTCGGCTGAAGTGAGTATTAACTAATACATTTTCTAGGCTACTTCATTAACAAGCATTAGGTAAACACTACAATGTGGGAACTAATTTAAACCTCTAGATTGTATTTGCTTCTCCTTTAGGCTCATGAGAGAGTCATTGCAAAAAATCATGTCTTTGCAACAAGTCAAAAAATGTTTTTCTTTAAAATGAGTTCCTTGTGAACAATTGTTTCTAGTTGACTAGATATTACCCAGTTCACATGGACATATGTGTTGCTCTTGTGTTTTTGATATATCAATGGCAGTAATAGCAGGCCCCGGGTTCCATAGTAACTCTCCCTTCTCAATTAATATCGCTAGTCCCTGTTCCAAAACGTCTAGTCGTGTTATTAAAGGTTAGATTGTGAGTGATATAAGCTGGTCTACTTGCGTGTGTACTTCTTTTTTATTTAAGGAACCACGAGTTTCAATTACATCAGTTACATTTTTCATTACTTTCCTAGACCTTGATAAATGTTGCTGTCTAGATCCTCCTCTCTTCCTTTTAACTGGTGGTTCTTCTCATGAGACAGCACTATTGTTTGAGCCCTCTTGGATGACTGGCGGAGGGGCTGGTATAATACTGTTCGGGGAGGCAATATACGAGTCTCTCGAAGGGTTATCTCTAATAGTAATCCCACTATTGGCTTCTCCAAGGGACAGTCTACTTTCTGTCAGTTCAATCTCTTTAGACAGTACATTTACCAGGAAGGAATCAAGGGTCGGGATGTTTTCCCATCCTGTCTCCAGCTGTTTGGTCTTTCTTTTCCCCATAATGGCATGTACTTTGATCTCAGGTCCTCGACGTTAGGGGGGTGGCCCAGCCCAGGCTCTGCTGCGGGACACGCATCGCTTAAAAGCGCAAGAGGGGCATGGCCTTCAGGAAAAGATGTTGGGAGCTGTAGTCTTCCCACAGGTTTGCAGGGTTTCTGGCATCCTGAGGGCAGTGGCGGTTACCTCCTGATGGCGGTGGTGGTTACATTGCCATTAAAGTATCCCGTCTAATTTGTGTCATTTTAAAGCTTAAAAATGGTAAAGATGACACTTGGAGCACATGCCTATTAGAAAATGTAGTTTAGCCGGCCTTGCCAACTGATAACCCTCCTCCTATCTCAATATCAACCAATTTTAGCTACTACCCCAATATCCTGCATTCATGCCCAACGAGGCATTTGAGGTATGTTTTCTTGTTGTTTATCAGCCAAGCCTGTGTTCACCTAGGACCTTATTATGCAAAGTTTTGCACCAGGGTAAAAAATTGGAAAATCAGTTTTCCACAATTTATGTTGCTTGTGAATAATTACTTGCTTTGTTCC
Source organism: Calotriton arnoldi (assembly GCA_963921515.1). Classification (NCBI taxonomy): domain Eukaryota; kingdom Metazoa; phylum Chordata; class Amphibia; order Caudata; family Salamandridae; genus Calotriton; species Calotriton arnoldi. Next base: position 419,387 of record CAWUFW010002774.1, on the reverse strand, counting down.
ACTCTTCACAACTGAAAGATGGAAGTTAATGGTAGTCAAAATCAGAGCAGAGTTTTAAAACTTCAACTTTGCAATAGTGCACTATTTTAGAGTAATATAGCTCATATGGATAACTGTTTGTAATATTCAAGATAGAGAAATAATAGCACAATGCCTTTAGTTGCATTTTCCCCAGAGCAAACGTTATACAATATTCTTCCAGTTTTTTCCGAATACCGAAGGCTCTGACTCTCCTTTGTAGACGAACATGTTAGCTTCTTTCCAACGTTCTCCATACTGTTCTCAAAATATCAGTTTTTATTATCTAACTTGCCCTGCATTGTCATTGTATTGTCCTCATTATGTTAGCATGCTCATTATTGTCCATAAAATGTACAGTATGTGTGTACGTATGTATGTAGAGGTGCTCATATAGCTCAGAGGTAGCTCAGAAGTAACATATCGCTGAACAAGGGTCGAGGGCCCAAGGTATTAACCAGATCATTTACAACTGGGCAGGTAAGAAGAAGGTCCAATGTGTGGGTGTCAGAATAAGGGTAATGGTAGAGTGACCAGAAGTCCCAGATTTGCCTGGACAATCCCGGTTTTCAGAGGAATGTCCTGGTGTCCGGGCGCTTTTGTTAATTTTAAATGCATTTCCCAGTTTTTAGGACACAGGTCATGTCATCCTGGAAAGCCAAATTGAAAGGTATGCTCTCCTTTCACAAGTATCTCTGAGGTGAAATAATGTAAGTAATGTATCTGCCTCTACCTAGCAGCACAGGAGGAGCTCCTCTGCATGCTCTCATCAGAGATGCAGAGTGGGGAGGAGGGCAAGGGGCTTTCAGTTTCTTTCAGAACTGCAGAAGGGTCAAAGTAGTTCTGTTGTTGAATGGGGTGTTGTTCCACACCCTGGACTTGTAAATCGAGTAGGTCTGCCTTCTATTTTTTTCATGTTGTAATTCGTCTCAATTCTGACAATGTCCTTACATAGTGAATCGCTATCTACATGGGGTGTTTAGCTTCTTTGACTGATATGTTGGGGTATCAATTCTGATGGCCTTGGAGGAGATGCAGCTGGTTTTGAAAAGTATTTGGGCCTGGAGGAGCCATTGTAGCTCCTTCAGCATTAAGGTGATATGTTTGACCTTCTTTATGCCTTGATGAGACGTGCCACCATGTGTAGGATGGTTTGTAGTGTACCACAGTGGTGTCTGGATCGCTGTTGAGCAGTGGTTTGCCTCTGTCCAGATGGAAGAGGTCCTGGGCCTGTACGTTTTTTCTGAGATCGGCTCCTGGAACTAAAAAAACACATTTTCCAGGAGGAGCCGGTACAATGCTGTCTTGATTTTCCAGGGGAAGTGTTCTTTGAATGTCAGGCTTGTATCAAGGGTGGTTCCTAGTCATTTTGATTTCTCTGCCACGTTGACAGTGCCATCTACTTCAGGCCTGGAAGCAAGGTTTAAATTTGTGGTTGTGTTGTTTGGAGCAAAAGGAATTCAGTCTTTGTGTAGTTAACCCATTAATTACTTACTAGACATCTAATTCAGGATTTTCTAGAGGCAAGATTTGAGTCACTGATTGACACTGGTTGACTGGATTTTGAGGTAGAGTTGACTATTGACCTTACTATTGGTGGATCTGTGTTTTGTTGTTCGTCAATAGTGATCTGAGGTCTTCCATTTAGAGGTTTAGGATGATGGGACAGAAGACAGCATCCTGGGAACCATCACAGGAGACTGGAAGTGTTAGATCGTCTGGTGTTTACCTTACAAATTGGTTGAACCTGATGAGTAAGAGGTGAAGCATTGCAAGACTATGTCAGAGAATCCCATGAGTGTTCAGGTGTGGATCAGTGCTTGATGGTCCAATGTGTTAAAAAGCAGCAGAGAAGTTGAACTGGATTAAGAGACAGAATTTGTTTTTGTCATTAATGAAAAGGGTGTCATGGACTACTTGAAATTGGTTGTCTCCTTATTGCAACAAGGTCTGACACCATTTTGGTTGCCCTGTAGGAGATTGTCCTTGCTGACCTAATGTCATACCAGGATGGAAAGTATTTTTTCCAAGTTTTTTTTCCAATGAAAGGTAGGTGGGTAATGGGGCAGAAATTGGCAAAATCAACTAGGTTGAGAGTTAGTTTCTTCAGCAGTGGGAAGATCTGTCTTGTGGGTGTCTGGGAAGGTTCATTGGCTGAGGGGGCAGTTGATAATGCTGAGGAGGTCTGTGAGGGGTTCTCCTCAAAGAGATTTAGTGATAAATGAGTGTAGAATATTGTTTTCATACAAAGTGCCCTTGAGCAAGTTCATGACGGTGGTTAGTACAGCGTGTGAGAGCAGGTTGAAGTAAATCCACTTGGGGGGCTGGAGTAATTTGAAATGCAAGGTAGTAAGTCAGCCTCTAATGTTGTCAATCTTGGATCTGCTTATTTTGATTTTCTGGTCAAAGGAGTGATTGCTGATGCTGCATTTCTTGACTGATTGTGGGATTGCAGGATCTTAGAGTGGATTGATGTAGTTCTTGGAAGCCATTTGGAGTGCCTTGCTTCTGTTAGTCACTTTATTGATGGTGGTCTAATAGAAGATGGCTTTAGTTATGTGCATGACAGAGCAGAGTGCAGAGCGGAGTGCAATACGTTTGGTGAGGTTGTCTTGAATATTGGTTTGTAGGTTTTGCTTTATTTCTTTTCTATTCACACTTGGTCCCTGAGAGTATGTAGCAAAGGGCTGAAGGTTTAGGTTTGGAGGTTTTCAATGGTGAATTTAGCTGTTTTTCAGACTTGAAGGCACTGAGGAGTTTGTTGACGTCTGACATCTTACCATCTGATGCCCATCCACCTCTGGTCCTAGGCATTACTGCTGCCCCTTCCACCTCTTGTTTACAACATTGCTACTTAGGATGTTGTCCTCAGTTGCATGATAGAAGTTATGCCATCCAGGACTGTGACTGCCACATGTGTGCTGCCCAGTTGTGACTGTCCTATCACCAGCCAGGCCAATCCTGTCCCCAGGTTGGCACCCCAAAAGTTGTGACAGTATGCCTATCTATATGAGTGGTAGGCTACAGCAACAATCGAGGATCCACCGCATGACTCAAGGATCCTGGGAATTGAGTATCTTCTGCAGGATGTGAGGATCCTTGGATTCTAGTATATTTTTCAGGATGTCATAATCCCACAATCTATAAAATCCACATCCAGGGCGGGCCAGGTGCTTGGCTTTCATCCCTGTTGATAAGAGGAAGACTCTGCTTTGACACTGCTCTTTATTTTCTCAAACGTTTCTGGCTTGTGGTGCATCTTGGAACAACTTCTGCAGCATCAAAGAATTTCCCCGTATCCTTGGAACTCCTCAAAGAATCTACATACATCCTTGGAGCTCTTTGATTTCGCTGTCTTCGGAAGCCTCAGATTAGGGATCAGCTAGGCAGAGTTAGATTTAGCTGTTTGCATTGTTACAGTACTATTGGAATCTTGAATTGCTTCTTGCGCCTGCGTATTACAACTCTGTTTGCCTTCTAATGTGTGCTGTAACTGTCTCCTGACCCTTCACAGAGTTATTTACAAATCCGGAGTGAATCTTTGTTTCCATTTAGTGTCTCTAGTTGTGGAGCTTTAACAACTGTTATATCACATCAGAACAGGATCAGTCTCGTGACGATTTCCTTAGGTCTAGTAAGCTCGATTTACTGTGCCATTGAAACATTGAGTGTTTACCATATTGCACCTATTGCTGAAGTGATTTGTGGGTAGTTTTTCAGTTTCTGTTGAATGCTATCATTTATTTTAATTCCATGTAAAAGAAAAAACTACAAGCCAGTGAAATTGATGTAAGAGGAGACAGACAAAGTTGCTGTCTGTTTAATATATGTTAGACCTGGCCCTTTTTGCAGGTTTATCCCCAAACCATTTGCTTTTTGCCTCCTATTTTTCTGACTCTGTTTTTGTTGACTATATGATTCTGGGCACTTTACCACTGCTGATCAGTGCTAAAGTGCATCTGCTCTCTGTATAAATTGTAATTATGATTGGGTATCCATGATTGGCATATTTGATTTACTGGTAAGCCCCTTGTAAAGTGCCTGGTATGTGCCAGGGCCTGTAAATCAAATGCTACTAGTGGGTTTGCAGCACTTGTTGTGCAACCCACATGAGTAGCCCTGTAAATGTGTCTCAGACCTCCCACTGTAGTGTCTGCGTGCACAGTTTTAAACTGCCCACGTTGACCTGGCAAATGCACCCACTTTCCAGGCCCTAACCTTCCCTTTTCTTACATGTAAGGCACACCTATGGTAGGCCCAAGGTACCCCAATGGGTGGGGTGCAGTGTATGTGAAAGGTAGGACATGTACTTGTGTGTTTTACATGTCCTGACAGTGAAATACTGTGTATTTTGTTTTTCACTGTTGAAAGGCTGTCTGTCCCATGTGCTCTCATTGGAGCTGCACTGTAACATTTTTACATGTGTAACTTTCAAAAGGGACAAGATAGAAAAATGGAGTTTAGGCTCTCTGAACTCAAAATTTATTAATACACCCTTTGGTACTGGTGGTCTTGAAATTGTGTCTTTGAAAATGCCTGTAGGAGAGTAGGATCTGCTTCACATGGGTACCCCCACTTTTGCTGATGCTTCACTGTTTTTCGACATTAGTCTGGCTGGGGCCCTGCTAATCAGAACCCCAGCCTAGCTGCTTCCTCTCTAAAATGGTTTCCATGTGCCTTAGGCACATCACTGATTGGAATCTGGAGTGCCCTTATAAGTCCCTAGTATATGGTATACTATGTACCAAGGGCATAGGTACCTCAGAGGCCTACCAGGGGCTGCAGCATGTATTATGCCACCCCTGGAAGGCCATCCAAACTGACACCACAGGTCTGCTACTGCAGCCTGGGTAAGGTGGTGCATGCACCTCTTACTGTGATATAGGTTACCTATATCACTAAATACATACACATATAAACCTATAAGTCACTCCTAAGGCAGGCCTTATCAATCCTGAAGGCAGAGTGCATGGTTCCTATGTGAGAGGGTGCCCCTGCATGAGCAGGGCCCCTCTGCAGCGTTCGGAGACCCTTCTCTGATGCTGTTTGTAGTGCAGCCTGACCATATACTCTTAAGCGCATTATAACCTCGCGTTAAATGCTAACTTTGGAATGGCTGCACCTAAACATGTCGAGTGTGGTGTCAAACATCTTGGAATACTACCCCAATTCTGGCGGCGGGGGTAGCATTCCACCCTTCTAGAGGGAAAGACATGTTAACTCTGGCTAGCCCGGTAACTTCTTTCCAAAGCCCTGGCATCACAAAATGGATGCTGCTGCCACAGACACGAGTCTGGCCTCCTGCTGCTGGACGAAACTCCGGCAGGGGAGGCCTGGACAATAGGTTTCCTGTCCCAGGGAGGTGTAACCACCTCCCCAGACAGGATAATGTGTATTGGGGCTGGGCAGGAGCACTTTCGGGTGCTTTGAAGTCCTGCACTGGGGGCACACTTGGTGTCCCTGTGCATACCCCAGTTCAAACCGGATCAGGGCTTGCAGCCCCTGCTTTGGCGCGAACTGGACAAAGGGAAAGGGGTGTAGCCACCCCTCTGCCCTGACCCACCCATAGGTGGGGCCACAGAGTAGTCCAACCCCTATACTTAGTATAAGTATAGGAACCCAGTCCTTAGGACTTTAGATTATCCCTGGACGAAACTCTGAAACAGAATCCTGGACCTTCAACGCTCTACTCACGATTAGAGGACAGAAGAATCTCCCTTGGGGTCAAGGAGTGACTCCCCTGCTTGGCAGGCACCAAAGAAGCATCTGTCCGGTTCGCATTCTGAAGCTCCCGTCGGACGCTGAAGTCATCGCATCACCAGAGGTGGATTCTCAGACTTCCCCGAGGCTACCCTGAGTCCGCAGCAAAGCTGAGGCCCGTAGCTATCGTGGGTGACGTGAGACCGTGACCCCTGGACACCAAGCACATTTGCAAGTGCATCCTCTTCTGGGTCTCCCACGAAGTCGTGCTTTGGGCTCCGAGTAGCCCTAGCCTCCAGCACCAACTGCACCAAAGATCACTGGCCTCCACGAGTGTCCTGTGAGCCAGATCCACGTGCGACGTCTTGAGGCTCCTTTGCGGTCGCTAGCCCATTGGCTAGTAGCCCTTAACGAAGGCCAATCTTTTTCTTACTTGGCATCCTGGTTGCTCCAGGCCTGCCCTCACTTACTCTCGCTGGGTGAGTTCCCCAGACCTTGCTGGTCTGCACCATCGACGATCTACATCTTCATCGAGACTTGCCGTTGCCAAGGCTTGTTGGGTCCAATCCGGTCGCCGACACCTCAGCACTCGACAGACATCGTGTACCAGCCCGAATCCTGCTCCTGGTTGCCAACAACGCCTCCTGGACCTCGTGGCTGAAGAGTCAAGACGACCGTCAACGCACCTGAAGCACTCGACATCGGTGGGCATCTGTCCATCGCCTTCCTGGTCACTGGCTAGTGACCCAGACTCTGTCCCCTCTGCTTTCAGGTTCTTCAGATCTCCGATCCACTCTTGGATCCACCCGGACACTTTCCACTTGGTCGCCAGCAGCACTTTGCAGCAGATCGCCATTCAAATCGACGACGAAACCCGACCCCGAAAGGCACCTATGCACCCGGCTTCCCTGGGTGAGGTAACACGAGTACTCCGGTGCTCCCGTGGGTAGAGACTCTTCAAAGTACTAGATCTCAAAGGGTTTGCTCCAAGTCCTCCTTTAAGTGTCCCTTTTCTTTAATTTCCCGATCACGACTTTCTCCATAGAAGTCAACGGCGTATCGCGGTTGTGTATCTACACTGCACGCGTCCCCCGTGGGTCCCCTGTGTCACTACCTTGGGTGGTTCCTTGTGGTCCAAGTACTTCTAGAGGCTCTAGGCCTAGTGTCTAGTTCAGTCGTGGTTCTTATACCACTTTATTGGTATATGGTTTGGTACGCCCCTAGGGCCCAAACGTGTATTTGTGCTATTACTGTGTTTAAATAACTTCTAACTTATGTACTTTCGAACTCTAGCCTCATAAAGAGACTAGAGGGGTGTGTTTAGCAATAAATACATATATTTTGAATATATACCTGGTGTGGTGCTCTTTCATTTGGTCACTCAAGAGATTATAGACTGGTAAAACAAGCTGCTTTACATTCCTTCAAGACTTAGCCTGAAGGCTGCTCTCCATAGCTACCACTAGGATAGCTTTCAATAAGGTTGTCTTTAACCTATCTCCAATAAGGGGTTGTTTGGACTGGTGCAAGGTGCCCACTATAATTAGTGGACAGCATATGCCAGGCCAACTTCTCACAATGCCACTTTTAGAAAGTGGGCATTTTCTTACTTGACCCTTCTGTGTGCCTCTGACTGTGTATTCTGCGTCTGGTTTTGGAGTGACAGGAGCTGGGGATGTGCATTCACTCTAGACAGTCACTAGCGGAGTTGAGGTGTGTCCTGCCTTGCCTGGGTGACACATCGCTAGGCTGCATTTAGAGTGGTGGGAGGAGTTTCGCTTGCACCTGAATAGGCTGTGTCTCCTTTGCACAATGCTGTCTCCACCCCAGTGGTCATGCTGCACCAGGGAGTACAGGACTCGTTTGGACTGGGTTCAGAGACCCTTGCCACAAATAGAACAATGACAAAATGGGGTATAAGTATAAGACCTCAAACCCCAGGACTTTAGATTACTTCAAGAAACAAGAGGACCCTGCCAAGTAGAAGAGTGGAAGGACTGTGTGAGGAGTGCTGCCTTTTCTGTGTGAAGGGTGGCTTGGCCTGCAGTTGCTGCTTCTGTCTGTGGTAGAGGAAAAGGAGTGACTCTTTTTGCCCTGCTTCGGTATCCTGCTTGTGAAGAATCTCCAAGGGCTTGTGTGTGCTTGCCTCATGTTGAAAGTCTCAGGGAAATCAAGGACTTCATAGAAAAGATTCTTGCTGGATCTTAAATACCTGCCGGAAAGGAGAGCTGGAGAAGCTGTGTGAGAAGTGCTGCCCCTGACTTGTGTGTGGTAGGATGGCCTGCAGTGGTTGCTCCTACCTGGAGCAGGAAAATGAATGGACTGTCCTGGTACTTTTCTGTTTGCAAGGGAAAAAAAGGAACACACTGAGGAGCGCTTTATTTGACAGCCCAGCGTATGGAGAGTAATAAGGAAGTACAAAAAGAAGCCAACCACAATGAGTGCATGGTGAGTGCTTTATAGGCTGGAAGTCCCCTGTGTTTCACTGGGGGAGGGACTTCCCTGAGTGCGTAGTTCCTTTTTTTTGTTTACAATCCAAAAGGCTCTGCCAGGCCACATTGTGAGGCCCTGGGGGAGAGAAGGCTGTTTGGAAATTCTGAGCCGTTCACCAGCTGAGCTAGCCCTGGTCAAAACTCCGGCATTACCTGGCAACCAAAGCCATGCCTTGGAAGGAGTCAGAACCTCATGGGCTCCAATCAGCTGCCTCCCACCTGGAAAGGACAAGCAGAGGAACTCCTCCGTTGTCCCGCGTTGCCGTGCTGGAGTGGAGGTGTGACTCTCGCCGAGGAGACCAGAGGAGTTCGCGTGAGTGGGGGACTGTTCCATCATGCCCTGGGAAACATCACCGTTGCACCTCACTCGCGGGCAGCTGCAAGTGGGATTTCTGCCTGCGGGAGACCCAACAAGGTCTCCCCGCTGACAGCGTGAGAGCGTGTCTGCCTCCCCTCCTGACAAATACCTTTGGGGGCATTTAATGGACATCACCACCTCCCCTGTGCCGGCAGCAGCTGTACCACGTGTTCACGGGCACCTGCGCTTCACGGAGTTTTCATATGTAAGGGACCAAGTGGGGTCTCCCACCCTCCCTGCGGTGTGTGCAACCTCCCCCTACCCTTGCGACATATCGGGAGGGGGCGCCAAAGGGTCACAATTGCTTCCTCGGTCCTAAGGGGCCATAGTTGAAATATTGGGGAGTGCCAGATAAAGTGTAGTAGGAGTGCAGGGACGCTGCACCCTACCTGTTCAGGGTGATATCTGGCAATTTAGATATTTTGATCCTAAACCAAAACTGCTGCATTTTCTTTATGCCCAGATGTGATGCTATGCTTCGTTTTATGTTTTGCAAGACGGGCCAATGTGACTTATTTCAGGAGCGGCATAATAGGTACACTGGTGGTGTAAGGTGTGGTTATGCATAATGAGTTCATCCTGTTTTCATGGCATTTGCACCTTATAAGTATTTACCTAGTGCACTAACTAAGTTTATGACAATTGCCTTATGGCAAAGTGGTGTATGATCTATGTAATGTTGTGACTATTGCCTAGTTGGCAAAGTGATTATTGGCTTATGTGTTTTTTTGGTCTAATGTGTTTTCTGTATAATACAAAGGATATTTTTATATAACCTTGTGTGGAGTCTCTTTTGTGGTGTGCCTAGTGTGTCACTTGTGTGTGTGCGTTGTGCAAACTCTTTACACATTGCCTCAGGGATAAGCCTGACTGCTCTGCCAAGCTACCAAGGTGGTAAGCAGGGGTTATCTTGGGTGTTTAACTCCCTTATCCTGACTAGAGTGGCGGGTGCTTAGGTGCATACTCCTGCCAACCAGAAATCCCATTTCTAACAGCATAAAAGAGCCGTCTCTAATGATAGACTGCAGAACATCCAGGAGAGTTTCCATTTGATGAAACGAGCTGTGTGACTACAACTTGATGATGTCTCTTGTGTCTTCTCTTATATCACTATCCCACTTGCCCCCTCTTACGAGAAAATGCTTCATGTGGACACCAAAATTTCCATTCATTCAAAAGACATCAGATTCACTAATATGCTTTTTATCATGTGATTCTATACAAATACGCCTAACCATGTAGGAGCCCTTGTCTCCTAATGTGATGTAGGACAAGAAAGCAGACCGGAAAGACTTTATAACTTCGAAGAGTTATCTAGATTTATTGATGGCGAGGTTGATTTTCAATTCTGAGTTGTCTGTTAATAATTAAAATTGCAATTTTTGATTTTGCTAAGACATGACATGCATGACATTTCCTTTACACTAACTCCTGCTGATGGCAATTGCTTTTAAAAAAAATAGGCTTTCCTTTCAATTTATGCAAACATGGCCTAACATTACAAAACTGTTACTCTTTTTCCATCCAAGCGACAATTTAATTAGATATCATTATGTAGACAGTACTCAAGTGGTATGTTATTGAGGAAAGAGACAATAGCAAGTAATTATTTTTATTTGCAAATTATGTATCAAATATCAATGTTGGTTAGCATAATAGGCTTTTCACCTTTCATTGAAAAAGAATTACAACATGAAAATTCAGTTTTCAGTTCTGTAGTATGAATGCAGTCGACTGTCATCAGGAAAAGAACTAGATAAAAAGAAGAGCATATGCTGTTACTTAAATGAAATAAAATGTTCACGAAGTCTGAGCTATTTCGTCACTTCAGACAACTGAACATGAACAGATTATGTACTTTCTTGTTATCTGCATATGTTTTGCAACAACATGGTGCAGGAAGGTAGAGTATTATGTGGTGATGCTGGTTAGGCTTCACCATGCAATACTGTCACAGATCATAAAGATGGTCCTTGGATTCACAATAATAAATCCTTAGCTCAGTCCTGGTAGTGTGGCAAAGAGCAGTCAGCTTTACTAGAGGAACATGTGTTAAGCATTTCAGAGTACCAACATGGACGATGAGTAATTGACATGACTCAATAGAAATCTGACTCCAATTTATAAAAATAAAGTGTATTTTAATCTTAATTTAAGAACAAATATGAATATGATCCAATATATAACTGGAGTTATGGATTTTAGAAGAAAACATAAAACGCAGCAATTCAATACTGCAGAACTTTTCCATTGCGGTCAATGGGAAAAAGTAGTTGTGACAATCGGTCACTTGCAGATTAAGTTGTGTGGAACCCAAGGAGGATAAAGGTGATGCGGGTCCTAGGACCAAGCCATGACAGTCAGTTCAATTTTACCTGGCCCGTGCAGCCTGGGTGCAGAGGTGTCCTGGCTGTCTCTGGTACTGAACGGGAGCTGGGAAGATCTGGTTTTTATCGCTTACACAGTGCTGCGAAGAATAAGATGCAAAACCACAACAAGGTGGTTTCTGACATCGGTCGAAAGTCGGATGGAGTTCTCTCTAGGTGCAGCTTTGAGTGCAGGGGTCGACTGCCGGATTATCAGCCAACAAGCCTTCAGAGCGGTCACAGGCTTACTGGGAACAGCAACCAGCCCTGGCAGATTGCTGCCCGACCGGAGCGAGGTGCGGGGGCGGTTAGTGAGAAGCACTGCTCCCGCTTTTATTACAGAGGGCCAATATTGCAGCACTGCTGCAGAACCAGACCCCAGTAACAAAGCTGGCACCCACGGGTACAAAACCAGCCCCCACCCCTCCGGCCCACCGGGGAAACGCCCGGTGCCCGCTACGGCCAGTCTGGCCTTGACAGCGGTACACTTTGGGGAAGGGTACTTCAATGTCCAGTGGTCCCGGAGAACACAGCGGTTGCCTGTAGCTATGTGCAAGGCAAGACTACAGTTCCCACAATGCACTAGACCATCTGGATTTGGGCGATTCCTCAGAGGACTCAATGGCCAACGATTCTTCGGATCCTGAGCGTTGTTTTACTTGCAGTTTGCAGTGGACTAGTGCCAAAAGTCCAGGGGAGTCTGAGGGTGTTTCAGGCTCTCACAGGGGTCCCTCTGTCTAGGGGAACTGAGAGTTAGCCTAGGACAACTCTCAATCAGACAGTTCCAGGAGCTGTGCCACAGGTGCAGAGTATCCCTCTTTTGGTTTGTGCAAGGCCTGTTGTTGCTCTTCCTTGTCCTCTTCATTGCAGGTTAATTCAGAACTGAGGTTCTGGTGTCAGGGGTGGCCCTTAATCCTAGATTTAAGGGTGTTAGGGGTGTAGGTGCAAGTGGCCAATGGGCTGGTTTCCCCAGCGGCTAATCCGCCGAAGAGGTGACCGCATCTGGTGGTGTAGGTCACCTTTCCTACCCAAAACCCACTATTTCTACCACTTGTAAAGATGGCAGAAGTGTTATTTAGCTGTACAGACCAGGCAGCCCACCATAGAGGTGTGGCTAACCTGCTGGGGGTGTACACCTCCTGCATACTTAATTTGCCACCTGCATGGATGCAAACGTGCCTGGGGCAGGGGGAGGGCTGTTTCCTCCTTTGAGAGTCAGCCCTGATGGATATCAGAGGCGATGTAGCCTTTGAAACTCACTGCCTTGATATGCCACTTCACTAGCCTTCCTGGGAGGGAGGAGGTATGGCATCCTTCCTGCCCAGGCCTTTGTTCCTGACTCCTGGGTGTGATCACACTGCTTGCAGGAGGTCAGAATCATGTCCTGGCTGCAGCAAGTGTGGGCTGCCAACCAGGGCACAGAGAAGCTGGGGCAACCAGGTGGGGAACCTCTAAGGTAGCCACCTGGGTGCATGCCACATCGCCCTTGACCCAAGATTCATGTCAGGCTTGAGAAGGCATGATGTATGAGACCAAACATGACATATGAGTGTGTGAGTGTTTGGTGGGTGTGTGAGTGGCTGTGTGAGTGGCTGTATGGCTCTGTGAGTGGGTGTGCGAGTGGCTGTATGGGTCTGTGAGTGGATGTGTGAGTGTCTGTATGGGTCTGTGAGTAGGTGTGTGAGAAGCTGTATGTGTTGGTGACTGGGTGGGTAAGTGGCTATATGGGTCTGTGAGTGGGTGTCTGAGAGTCTTAGTGGATGTGTGCGTGGGTGTGTAAGTGCCTGTGTGGGTCTGTGAGTGGGTATGTGAGTGCCTGTATGGGTCTGTGAGTGAGTCTGTGAGTGGCTGTGTGGGTCTGTCAATGGGTCTTTTGAGTGCTTGTGTGGATCCATGAGTGGGCCTGTGAGTACCTGTCTGGGTCTGTGATTGGGTCTGTGAATGCCTGTGTGAGTCTGTGAGTGAGTGGGTGAGTGCCTGTATGTGTCTGTGAGTGGGTGTGCGAGTGGTGCTATGATTTTTTGGCATTTGCATACTTAGGGTAATTAAAAGGGGGAACCATGGACTCTGCTCTCACCAGGAGACAACAAGTAAGAAACCACTCATCACAGTCACTACATATCAGATTGCCCTCCAATAGATAAATGATTAATTCACCTCCATTAAGGATGTCAAATAGTTTTTCAATGTGGAATATGAGAGGAAGCACAACCGCTTTGCCTTTGCAAGGCTCAAGAAGTTAACCAGAGCAGGTGGAAGAGCTTTCTCCTACGTCGCAGCAAAGACCTGGAACGAACTCCCAGTCAGCATCAGACGCTCCCCCACCCTGCACACCTTCAGGAAGAACCTCAAGACCTGGCTCTTCGGCTGATCCAGAGCGGCACCCCCCCCAGCGCCTTGAGTCCCCCACGGGTGAGTAGCGCGCTTTATAATCCCCTGATTGATTGATTGATTGATTGAGGATCATTTGTGCTTTACAGAACTGGAGCTTTAACTGGGGCCCTTCTGCCTTTTTATTGAATTTGACCCCAGGGGATGGGGTCCACGGGCCTATTAAGGCTTGTGGAGGGGGCTGCCACCGCATCCCTTAAAATATATATTTTGCCCCCTCCTTAATTTACATTGGCGGCAGTCCCTGGGGCTGAAATCGGCCATGGGGAGCAAGGCCATATGTGCCCACCTCCCCAATATACTTTTTCTCATTTGCCCTTGGGACCTGGCCCACCTGAGATTCATGGATTTGCTGTGATTTTTGCGGCAAACATTTTTAAAGACATTTTTTGGGCCTGGCAGCATCCCTGTGGGTCCCCACCACCAGGCCTTGGGGGTCAGGGTATTCCCACCCTGCCGAATTCTGTTTTTCTTTTTGCATTGTTTAGGGGGGGACTCAGGCTCAGTCTTGTGTCCCAAAATGGTTGCCAACACTTCCTGGTTGAAATTTTTACAGCCAATCAGATCTCACCATGACATTTGTCAGTTCCAAGGAGGATTCGCGTCCCTAGATATCTATATTTCTTTTTCCTTTATTAACTCCAAAACTACTGAACGTATTTGAACCAAATTACAAAAAGGGCTTTTTCTGGACCACGAGCTAGCTTTCTGCAAAATATGGGGAAAATATATCAAGCGGTTCGGGATGCAGTCATGTCTAAAATCCCAATGGGAAATTTCATGGGGAAAATGCATTAGGGGAGGCCCCTTTTTCATGGCCTCGCTTGACGAATCATCCCGAAACTTTCCATACAGCAGCTGAAGTGAGTTGCTTACTAGTTTTGAAAAGTTTGTGAAGATTCATCAAACTGCCCCAAAGTTGACAAAACAAAAAAGCGCTTTGTCTATGAAAACTAGGTCTTAAATATAACTACCTACGGCCGACTTCCAGTAGGTTATATATATATATATATATATATATATATATATATATATATATATATATATATATATATATATATTTTAACCTTTGATTTTTTCAGTGAATGTGTATATATATATATATATATATATATATGCAGCAAGACTCGTCTTTCTCCCAAGGTAGGAAAAACATGTAAAAGACGAAGCGAACCCAGATAATGGTGCAGTTTCCAATTTATTGCATGCCCAACACCACCGCCGCCATAACGCGTTTCAGCCCGCGTGGGGCCAACGCGTTTCAGCCCGCGTGGGGCCTTGATCACATGACACACTTGAGGGAGCGGTTACAACATTTAAAGTTTAAGTCTGTGACGTATTCATGTGCATCAGCTGTAATACTAAAACATGGACATGGAAAAAATACTCTCATTTTGAAACACATCCAAATAAAATACAATATAATACTGTAGGGCATCCTAAAATGTTAAAAACCTCTCTAAAGTGCACAAGATAGAGAATACATGATATAATATCATGAGAATAGCAGCACATTGAATAAATAAATAAATAAATACATAAATACATACTCAATAACAAACTATCCAGCTCTAAAAAGTCTCACTACATAGAAAAATCATGCTTATATTGATGAATAAAAAGTGAAATCTTAAAAAAGTAAAACATTGTAAAACTTTTTATCCTTTTTCCTCCCACAAATAGCAGCATTATTCAAAATTCATATAAGTCTATATTAGCACCTAGGATATACCCAAAAAGTGGAATGTTTCAAAGAATAAAGCCCAAGTGGGCAATTACCAAAAAATTCCATGTCAAAAGTTTAAATCAGTGCAAAATACGCAAAATCATGTCACAATCTAAAATCCAAACACCATGTGCAAAAAATGTAAAACAACCGAAAATACAGTAAAAATTACCTCTAAAATTAAAATATTAAAAACTTTTAATTCCGAGTAGATAGGCAGCAGCATTAATATACAGTCTAGATCTCATTGACTAATTAAAGATGAGTAAAACAATCTTCACTAGTGTTCAATCCTTTTGGTGCTTTACAGTCCATTTCTATAATGTACCTTGTTTCCAATCTACGTAACAAAGATTCACGGTCCCCAGCTCTTCTCAGTGGTGGGACCATATCAATTACAAAGTACTTTAAATCAGCAGAATTCTTAGCATGGACTTCTTCAAAATGTCTAGCGACAGGATAAGCAGCATCACCATTATTAATAGCGCGTATGTGCTGGAGTATCCTCTTGTGGACCTGCAGCTTAGTGCTTCCCACATAGCGCAGGCCACAGGGACACTCCAGCCCATATACAGCAAATTCAGACTTGCATGTAAGTTTTTTCTGGATATGAACAAGTCTGTTAGTAAGCGGATTCAAGTATTCAGTCTTACTAACCCCATTTCTGCAAGCTTTACAAACGGAGCACTTAATGAAACCTTTACTGCTGTTCAACCACGAACTGTTGATTCTGACCTCGGGGCTACTTGACACCAGACAGTCGCTCATCGATCTCGCCTTTCGCCGATCTAGGAGATCGTGACAATTGGGTCCCCAATATTGGGTCACTCTTGATCAGTGCCCAGTTTTGGTTCACTATCTTGCGAACCGTACGATGTTGGTTATTATAAGTTAGAATCAATCTGGTTTCAGTTTGCTCATTCTGTACCAATTTAATATTACCTGCTAATGCCTGTGGTCTACCAGGTTCATTGGCTTTACGGATGGCTTTATCGACTACTTCTGGGCGATAGCCCCTCCTTAGGAACCTGTCCCTGCACTCTTTCTGTGATACAAGACAGTCATAGTCAGTGCTGCAAATTCTTCTTATACGTAGCATTTCCCCATAGGGAATGCTACTGATTAAATGTGCAGGGTGATGGCTAGAGGCATGTAATATGGTATTGCCCGCAGTGGGTTTCCTATACAATCTAGAGTGAAGTTTATTCTGTTGGATAAAAATTTCAACATCTAAAAAGCATATTGACCTGCTGCTAATCTGACCAGTAAAGCTGAGATTCAAATTGTTTTGATTGAGTTTCTCAATAAACTGTGAAGCCTCACATTCAGATCCTTTCCAGATTATCAGCAGGTCATCAATATACCTGAACCATTTAACAACATTTTCAGACATGATTTCAGGGTAGGTGGGCATGAGAACCTGCTCCTCCCAGTGCCCCATATGCAGACAGGCATAACTAGGGGAGAAACAGGCCCCCATAGCCACACCTCTCACCTGCTGGAATACTTGGTTCGAAAATAGAAAAAAATTATTTTCAAGGCACAAATTAATCATAGACAACAACATCCTGTTGTGTTCGAGAAAACAGATAGGTCTCATATTCAAGTAATATTCGATAGCTTTTAATCCATCCCTGTGATGGATACTAGTATACAGGGAGGATACATCGAGTGATATCAGTAAATAATCAGATTGCCATGTCATACCCTCTAATTTCTGTAAGAGGTCACCAGTGTCAAGAATAAAGGAAGAAAGGTTCTTAACGTGGTCCTGTAAAAAGAAATCAACATACTTGCTGGCGTTTTCCATGATGCTATTACAAGCCGAAATTATAGGACGTCCAGGTGGCTTCACATTGTCCTTATGAATTTTGGGTATAAAGTACACAATGGGCATCACCGGATGGTCATTTTTTTAAAATTTAAACTCGTCCATAGTTAGTAGACCAATACTCCTCCACGCCAGCAAACTGGTATAAAACAAATTCCAGGCCACTTTAACCTCTATCATTGTTGATCTTTTATAGCAATCCCTATCGTTAAGTTGACCTAGTGCCTCCTCCATGTACATTTCCCTTGGCCACAACACGACATTGCCACCTTTATCTGACTGTCGAATAATGACATTCACATTATTATGTAGTTTCTTGATTAGTTGGTGATAAGCAAAGTCACGATAATGATGTCTTTTATTGATGTTAACTTGTTTTTGGTGCAGCAACCTCAAATCTTGAGAAACTTTCTCATGAAACACATCTATGTTATCTTTCAACATTAGGGGGCAGAATGTTGATCTTGGTTTGAAATTGGTAGTGGCAGCAATCCCTATGTGCTCCATGCCAGAGTTAGTAGATAAAATGTCAGTGCTGTTCTCACCCTGCATTTGTAACAAGTCCTGCAATAACTCTGCATCACCAACTGTAAGTAAAGGCGGACTCAAATTACATATTGTAGGAATTGTAGGTGGTACTGAACGTGCTGATTTATTTAATAAATGAAACTTACGAAGCTTCAACTTGCGCACGTATTTGTACATGTCTATTCTAGTACCAGCATAGTCAAAATTGCTTTTAGCACTAAACAATAGTCCTAGTGCTAAAATGTTGGTTTCCTTTACACTCAATGGTATTTTAGTAAGGTTAATAACAGTTTGGGAATCACAAATGTCAATGCTTGAACCTATTTGCGCTTCCATTGCTTTCGGGGTTTTCTGTTGGGTGGCATTGTACTCACGTTTGTGTTGCCTGTTGCATCGCCGCCTTGCACCCCGCTTCCTGTTGATGCCTTGGCGGTGTTTACATTTCGAGCACCAGAACGTAGAGTCTGCCTCCGATCTTGGCGCATACAATCTAATTCCTGTGCCAGTGTGAATTTTCGAAACCCCAAGCGCTGTGCTCGTTGCTGATCATTGTCTGATTCACTGTCAATATTGGAGCTCAGGTCTGAAAGTGATGAAGCCAGTGGTACATCATTGTTAGCTGTTTGAAATGAAGCCGAAGGACTTGGTATTATCTTCTTGCTTGCTTTGACATTATCGTACTTTTTGCAAAAGTAAATATTTGCCCATGATCATAGTCCAACCGGTCTCGTTGGAATTTGTAGGCTTTCCTTTTCTTTATTATCTCTTCCTCACGGTGCAAGCGCGCTTTCATTTCATCCCGATACTTGGCAATGTTATGAGTGCTTGGAATCTTCTCTATTTCAGCATTCAGGGCGTCGATTTTACTTTGTAAGGCTACCCGGTCACTCTCGGCGTATTTAACAAGGATTTCCACCAAACGCCGAGAGGACTCAAGGTTACATTCAGCCCATTCGGATAACATGCAGGGGTCCGGGTTCTCATAGCTCGGTGCGAGCATTATTCGCAGACCCCGCGGTATCCTGCCCACCTCCAAGTACCTGGTGAGAGAACGATGCTCCCACCACTTCGCCTGCTTCGCTTTACTTGCCTTCTCCAAGGTTTTAAAGAGTTCTTTAATTTTAGACTGTGAATCCGGCGGACTGCTGGATATAGAACTTTGTACCTGTTCCCCGGTTGGGGAATCCTCAAACATGCCACTTGCTGCCTCCTCTCGATTCCTCAACGTGTCAGCGGACATGGTGGAAAGTAATGGGCATAAATTTATTTACCTAGATACTCTCTCCTTGGACTTGATACGCCGGTTGAATATCGGCGTCCACTTCCAGCACACTCCTTCACGGAACACTCAGCGGAGCTCCCACACATTCACTGAAAAAATCAAAGGTTAAAATGACAATTATAGTTAGGTATTCAAACAAATCTTAGAGATTCACTGAAAAAAACAACAAGGGTAAAAGTGACAATTATCGTTAGGTGACAATGCCAGTTGCAACATTACATTTTAAACTAAAAAAAGAACACTGAAGTTCACCTGTTATAGTTCAAAGAAGTGACTATAACTAGCACCCCTGCCATGCACAGTGTTGTCACAAATGATGTCATTTCAGTTGTCATCAGTGATGTTTTCAATGCTGTCATTGTGCAAGTCATCAATGATGTAATATAAGAGGGCGTAAGCAGTGCATGGCATGGGTGCAATGCATACTTACTTCAGTTAACTATAACTGGTGAATTTAAGAGGTTTTTTTTGTTTAAAATGTAATGTTGCAACTGGCATTATCATCTATCTATGACATCACTTTAACCTGTGTTTTTTTCCAGTGAATTTCCTAGGATTTTTTTGAATAATTAACTATAACTGTCTATTTAACCTTTGGGTGTTTGTTCAGTGAATTTTTTTTTCTCGCGATTTGGGGTTTCCCCTTAAAAACTTAATACACCCACACAAATATATATATATATATATATAAATATATATAAATATATGTGTGTTCACACGCACACACACACATATATATATTACCACAAAAATGCGTGGGGAAGGTCCACAATGTAATGCAGCGCGTTGTAAAGATCAACAAGTTGCATTACATGTGTGGTAAAGCCATGCGTGGGAATGGCATGCAATGTAATGTTTGATATTCCCTAGAAGTATGTGACAGAGAGGGGGCACTATATTATAGCGATATCTTATGATGCTATGTGAATTGTCATTTCTTATATTTAAACTCATGGTACTCTTTTGCAAGCACTGTATTTATTGCTAAGAACTCAAGTTGACATGCCGGTTGTTCATGGGAAATCAAGAGAGTGAGGCCTACGTTCCTGTTTCATAACCAAAGAACAGCATAGTGATACATAAAAAGGAAATGGCTCCCACTGTATTTGGGAATGGGGCACATACCACCTAGAATGCAGTATCTTGACGTTGCATGTGAGAGAAAAGCGAAGAGCTTGCTGAATTTGCCAGTAGAACCACAACAGTTTCTTATTTACACAAATACATTCACAGAATTATGAAAGCTTGACATACAGTCATTGACATTACTCCCCTCTTTTAGGTTAAAAGCTTCAGGAGAGAAATCTAGGGTGTTTGAAGAGTGTTCCAGGATACAGGTTCCAGTTTAGCCTTGCAAAGATGGCGGAGCTGCTATTCTCACCAGGGCGGGACAGGCCTATTATTAAACCAGACACTTCTACAGTAGGCTGGAGCCCTTGCAGACCTGTTTTGGAAAGCCCCGGCCCTTCCCTGGTGCCTCTGTTACTTTATCCAGCTCCCTGAGGTGCATTGCTGAGCAGGCCGGAGAGGCTTCAGCGAGACAAAGAGACAGAAGGGAGGGGAAGACAGATGGCGAAGAGCGAGAGGAGAGCAGGAGGGGAGGGAGAGAAAGAATTAATAGAAGGCTAGAGAGAGATAAGGTGGGCGAAGGGGTGGGGTTTGTTTGAGCATTTTTGCCAGGGCTGCTTTTGGTTCCCCGGTCGGCCCTGGCCCTCACTTTGGAAGATCCTGCCACGCTCCAGTAACGGCCAGAAAGGTCAGTTGGCCCATTCGAAACAGAAGAGGCAGTCGTCTTGTCTCTGGAGCCAATACTCATATTGCCTCGATTTGGCTTTGCTGACATAAACACTAGAGATAAAGTTCGTCTAAGAGGGTTATGCAATAAATATGCCTTTCTATGGATGATCATAACTAATGCATAACAGTCCCCCATCTTCATCACAAAAGGCACCTTTTTTAACCTACATTTAAAATTTCAGTGAAGAAGTTATTAAAACTTGCATATGATTGGTTAACAGGCTATGGCTGCATCACTTCATATTGGGGCAGTTTAAAAAAACCTAAACAGTCTGTTTGCATCATCTAATTCCAGTGCCCTCTTAATTAGTCAGTATTTTTGCAATTGAATATTTAAGTAATAGTTACAAACAGGTAAGTGTATGTCATTTGTCCAAAAGACTTACCTGATTAAATTTCTCTCACCAATTTGTATAAAAAATTGTTTTCAGTATTTATATATACGTTAATAGTGTTAGCTGTAAAGGCGAGCTAGGAGAACTGCTTCGCCTTCAGTACAACATCCTTTGACATATTATTTTGGAGTGGTATTTTAAAGCTAATGCACTTTTGTGATGTGGTTGGAAGTCCGGTCTTTTACAGAATAGTAAATGACAACGTTAATATGTTAGGAATGATTGCGTGGCTGCTCCAGGCGCTTTGCTAGACCACTGGCGCTCGCGATTATGAATTATTACAGTTAATTTGCAGAGCTGTCTGTTCAGTCAGCCGAGGCCTTAAGCTTCGTTTTGTAGGAGTGAAAAACATCTGGCAAGGGACGGCGATGTGCTTGCGTTTGCTGCACAAGACCTGCCGAGGAATCTTACTCTGTTTATAGCTCTCTCCTCACTGACAGGCGTCATCGGACGTCCTTACAGTGAGGCAGACCAGTCTTCTAATCTGTGTTAACTGCACTGTTGTGTAGTTAATAGGTAATAAAAAAAAACGTCTAGCTCCTTTTAGCTACAGTTGTGCATGGACGGGACTAAAAGGTTCTGAAGTAAACTTGAAAAATTAAAATACATTTCAAGAAGCCTTAACTAGACATTAAAATACGGGAGGGAAAGTAGGCATTTTTGTAGATCTGAGGGGCATATTTACAAGCCCCTTGCGCCACTTTTGCGCCGCCGTTGCATCACGCAAGTGACGCAGCGGCGACGCAAACCATGCGCCGCGTTGCGCTATATTTACAACGTGACGTATCTAGGGAGATGCGTCACGTAGTAAACCCCTGCGCCACATGAAACCTGCGTCAGGTTTCATGTGGGCGTACCAGCGCAGAGGGGGCGTTCCGGCGCAGGTACGCCTCGGAAAAGTGACGTAGTGAAATCTACAAGATTTCACGCAGTCACTTTTCGGCTGCTGATGCGTCAAATCCTTACGCCTGCTTCAAGCAGGCGTAAGGATTGACGCACCATGTTAGAGATAGGGAAGGTTGGAACAGTGCTGGAGTTGCGTCGCGCTTGCGACACGACTTCAGCACTGCGCCAACCTTCCGCCCGGCAGATGCGTCACGCATCTGCTTATCCTTGCGCCACGATGCGCCGCATTGTAAATGCGGCGCATCGGACGTGGCGTAAGGGTAAACTTGCTTGACGCATTTTCCCTGGCGCATCCCTGCTGATATGCAGGGATGCGCCAGGGAACGTAAATATGCCCCTGAGCGTTTATGAAGAGAAACGTATCCTTAAATGGCGACAAAGCAATGTGTGCGCTAAACTACAGCTTGCCAGCAAGACTTAGGGGCAGATTTACAAGCCCCGTGCGCCACTTTTGCGTCGCCGTTGCGTCACTTCTGTGACGCAGCGGCGGCGTAAAGCTAGCGCCATGCTGCGGGGGATTTACAACGTGACGCATCTAGGGAGATGCGTCACGTTGTAAAGCCCTGCGCCACATGAAACCTGCGTCAGGTATCATGTGGGCGTTCCGGCGCAGTAAAGCCTCGGAAAAGTGCCTGAGTGAAATCTACAAGATTCCACTCAGTCACTTTTCCGACGCCGCTGCGTCAAAACCTTGCGCCTGCTTGAAGCAGGTGTAAGGCGTGACGCACCACGTTATGTATGGGCAGGCCACGAGCATTGCTGGAGTTGCGTCGCGCTTGCGACACGACTCCAGCAATGCGCCACCCTTCCGACGGGAGATGCGTCACGCATCTGTTTATCCTTGCGCCACGATGCGCCGCATTGTAAATGCGGCGCATCTGTGGTGGCGCAAGGGTAAACTTGCATGACGCATCTTACCTGGCGCATCCCTGCTGATTTGCAGGGATGCGCAAGTCGTCATAAGTCTGGCCCCTAGGTGCACAGCCTGGTAACCATGAACCTGTATGTGTTGTATTTGAATTCAAGAAGTTAAAATGATTTTGTCACGGATCCAGTCTTTGGCATATGGATTTAAGGACTGCAATGGAGAAAATGCCACTTGAATTCAGTTGCATCTTAAATCTAGATATTTATCTTTAATGGAGTGTATTTGGCCTGTTTTGCATTTTTGTATTTAAAGCAGGATTTGCCCCGCTGTGTTGATAACAAATGGCCCAACTAAACAAGCTAAATCCGAGCAGTCAGTTGTCCG
Organism: Calotriton arnoldi; assembly: GCA_963921515.1. Lineage (NCBI taxonomy): Eukaryota > Metazoa > Chordata > Amphibia > Caudata > Salamandridae > Calotriton > Calotriton arnoldi. The sequence continues at coordinate 396,345 of CAWUFW010002774.1, read as the reverse complement.
TGGCTGGAGAACATGGGGAGTGATGGTGAATCTTCCTGCACCCTCTACCACAGCCTAGCTGTTCGAAGACCGTCTGATGGGCCCCATTCCTTCCACCACCCGGCACCCATTAGAGTCAAAGCTGCAATTCGTCAATCGTATGATACTTGCATCCTGTATGTGCTGCTGCCCAGCAGCCCCACTCACCTCCCTCCTGTTCATCAGGCTGCTACACCTTTGCACTCTGCATTAAGTTAAAATTTTGGATCCGAGCCCAACTGGCACTTGCAAAGATGGTCTTTTTCTAAATAGAAACCCTGGGGAAAACGTTTACACAAAGCAATCAAGCATAGAACCAATAACAAGCTTTTATCAAAGTGCATGTGAAGATTCCTAAATACAATAAGGTTATTGTGATCGCAGTACACTCACAGATACGCTGCCGATATTATGTCACTGAAGACCACACCCACCCACACAATAGCATGTATTGGGTTTGGTGCACCAATAAGATAAAATGCAGTGGTCAAAGTGCATTTAAAAAAGTATGGGAACTGTGATGCACGCAATGGGGGTGGGATGAGTAAGCATGGAGCCGGGGTTTAAGGTGTGACTGAAAACAAAATATTCTGTAACTTTTTTCGGTCTTTCACTTTCCAGTAACTACATAAAAGATGATGCTCAGCTTAAATAAAAAATAATTTCAAGTTAAGTAAATCAGTTGGAGAGGGTGCGGCTGGACACTGCACAAGATGGCGGCCATCTTCTGAAGCTCCTGAGCAGCTTTGACGGACGCTCAAGGTCCCGGCTTCTTTTGGTGCTGTTCCTGTTTATTTTTGCCGGATTCATGTGTCAGAATGAGAGCGCTCTGCCTTAAGATCTGTTCCACACTCTTTTCTCCTGCATTCACTGCCTAATCGACAACAAAGCAGGAGATGTGCCATGACGCGCCACCATGTTGGATTTTGAGGTAACTCCTACATACTTTGTACGTAAGCCTGTGCCGAGGTCGAGGACATCAGAACCAGACATGGCAAACGTACTCGCCCAGAATAACTCGGAGTCGAGGACGGAACCAGTCGTCGATGATATAGTGGTCAATTTATCTGACCATATACTCACGAATAGTGAGGTGAAAGTGTTGAATAAGGGCTTGGGGTTCGTCCCGAGACCGACTCACGACAGTTTTAAGTGTAGGCTTGAGTTTCAAGAAACCATGAGGAAAATCAAACTAAATAAGTTCTTTGCAAATAAACCACAAGATTCCCCTTCTCTGTTCTCCACAACTTTAAAGAAACCATCGCAGTTTTGCCCTACGAATACCATGATGGGGCCTGAAGTGGTGGTGTTTGAAAGTAAGGTATTGGAGGACATCACTGTATTAGAACAGGCGAATAGACACCAGGGCTATAACAATATGAGTCAAGAGGATTGGAAGGCAGTTAACAGCCTACAAAACAACCAACTGCTCACAATAAAATCAGCCGATAAAGGCGGAGCAGTCGTTGTCATGAATACTGTGGATTACGATACAGAAGTCCTGAGATTACTGGGGGTACGGAATAATTATCAACCACTTATGCGTGACCCAGTTGATGAACTCCAAGACATGATAAAAGACATGGTAGGAATAGCTAAAGAGAAAAAATGGATTACAACTAAAGAAGCAGAGTTTTTAATCAATAATAAGCCAAGCTCTCCGGCTTTCTATATCGTACCCAAAATTCATAAACCTCAGAGGCCCCCCCCCTGGAAGACCAATCATCTCGGGGATAGGGTCGGTTTTAGAGCCGTTGTCCCAATTCTCAGATTTTTTCTTGAGGGAATCAGTGGTGAACCAGAGATCTTTTGTTCAGGATACCACAGATATTTTAAATATACGACAGGACATTGAGTTTGATACCGCCAGTAATTTCCTGGTAACAATCGACATAGAATCACTTTATACCTGTATACCCCAGGATGCTGCGCTGGTGGCAGCGGCGCGCGCCTTGGGACAACAGGAGTGGTTCTATGATACACCACAGTCCTTTGTACTACAATGCATAGAGGTGGCACTTACTCGCAACTATTTTTGTTACAAAGACGCCCTCTATTTACAAACGACGGGTACATCAATGGGCGCAACCATGGCACCGAGCTTGGCATGCATCTACGTAGGCCAGTTTGAAGACAATTGCATTTACCATCAGCCTAATCCCTTCCAGAGGAACATTCTCCTCTGGAGGAGATATATAGACGATGTGCTATGTGTTTGGTCCGGTGGAGAGGAGTCCCTAGTGGAGTTTTTGAACTGGCTGAATGGCCAGGATGCCAGTTTGCGCTTTACTTGGTCATACAGTAACCAGGGAGTTGTGTTCCTTGATCTGGATATCAAGGCGGAGAACAACATGCTAAACACCAAAGTGCATCAAATGTTAACTGACAAGAACTCCTTATTACATTATAAATCATACCATCCGAGAGCATTACGCGATAATCTCACCGTGGGCCAGTACCTGCGATATCGCAGGAATTGCTCCACAACGACATCATTTCTGTCACAATCAGAAGAACTATGTGAAAGATTGAGAAAGAGAGATTACCCACATAGAATTGTCAGTCAGGCATGTAAACGAGCACTGAATACCCCTCGTAATGCTTTGTTAGAGAAAAATATAAGGATCAAGGAAGATTGTCTTCCAGTTGTGATGACGTTTGATCCATTGGCTACCCAGATTAGACAATCTATAAGGAAACACTGGGCTATACTATCGACGACTGAGTTCAAAATGCCTCCACTCAGGTTTGCGTTTAAAAGATCTAGCAATTTGAAAGATAAACTGGTACACTCGCGCCCGAGACTTCCACACAATGAGACCACCGTTCCGCCTGGGCACTACCCGTGTGGTATGTGTTCAGTGTGTAAGTTGACCAAAAAAACTATGGAGGTGGTGGTGCTTAACTCAGGGAAAGTGTGGCATCTGACCCAATTCAGTAACTGCAATACGATGAATGTAGTGTACAGATTAACATGTGAATGTGGACTACAGTACATCGGCCTTACAACACGTAAGATTAAAATAAGAGTGCAGGAACATCTGAGCACTATTAGAGCAGGTAAACTTTCCACGAAACTAGTACAACAATACAAAGAAAGTAAACATTCCTTTACATGGGTAGTGCTGGAAAAGGTGATAGGAGACCCTTACAGTATAGAGAGGGTCCTTGCAATGAAAGAGGCACGCTGGATTTTCCAAGAGAGATGTGACCAAACAGGATTAAACGACTTTATTGAATGGAACAAAGTGAAAAATTAAGAAAATGCAACGTTTCCTTTCATAAGATGCGAGTTCTGTTGGTGTCCGTGGGATGGACCTTTGTGTGTCTCATAGAATTGAGGTATAAACTAGAATGGTGTTGGAGTGTGAGGACACAGTATATCAATAAAGTTGATTGAAACAGGGTCTCAATCCAATATGGTCATTATGAATAATGAGTGGCACTAAGGAGGTCTCATGTATTTGAGGTATACACTAGAATGGTGTTGGAGTGTGAGGACACAGTATATCAATAAAGATGATTGAAACAGGGCCTCAACTTAATATGGCCACTATGAATAATGAGTGGCACAAATGAGGTTGTAAGGGGGTAAGCTATTGAGACTCCCAGCTGTAGTTTGTATACCCCTGAGAATGTGGGGGCACAAGAAGATGTGATTGAAATTATGAAACCCCTTTTTTAAGTTATCCCACATCATTACCATCAAAGATGTGCGAAGCTCTAAATTAGGGAGTCTGCCTAGATACCTGAGAATTTATGCCCACAAATTAAAGAATATGATGAAAATCAAAAAACGGCCCCTATAAAGTGTTTTTTTGCCGGACTCGCAGTGGTATTGAAGAAAATATGGGAATTTAAGATGGCCGCCGCGGTCTGACAATACACCACATGATGAGGATGTAGTCACGTGGGCCGCCGCCCGCGTAGCGTTTGTAAACGCGCAGGGACGGAATCCGGGACCGAACGATGAGAAGAGGTACCCGGAGGCAAGACGGGCGGTAAGATTAGTGTGACTGACAGCGGGTAGTGCTGTATAGAGTGGGACAGTGTTATATCGTTTGTGAATACATGTAAAACTGGCGAGAAAATGCTTTTACATGGGAAACTGAGGCGAGGTAGAGAGTGGTACATTGAAAGGATGTAATGCATCCGTGACGCGTGTGTAAGTTACAGAGTTTTAGATACAACGGGATAAGAAAGTGAGAAATTGGCTTGCAGAGTCCCCCATGGGAGATAGAGAAAGGGAGGTAGAGGCGGAAAGTCATTGGCCTACAAGAAGGTGGGCTAGTAGCCCTCAGGGTTTTTAAAGGACAGAAAGAGCGAGTGAATGGTGTATAAAGACATATGCCTTCATTTATTTCCAGAAACCTAATTTAGGATACGCTTATGAGAAGAGGAACTTACGGCTGGAGTTTTCCTCTGATAATAAGGAGAGCTGGTACGACTGACTTGGGCTCCCTTATGGTAATGAAATGCCCTACAGTGATGTGTGTATGATGTTTTTAAAGTGGAGAGATAAGATGTGTTATAGTAACCTGGCCATTGTGTTGTTTTGTCATTTGACAGTCATTTTAAGAAAATTGCACCAGTGTCCGATACTAGCGACGAATGACCCTGCCCTGACGAAATTGCCTGAAAGATTGAATGGCAATGAAACATGTCGGCTAAGAAAGGAAGTGGTCTGCAAATATGCAGCCGGTTTTAAATTTCTGAATAAGGGCACAAGAAAAGAATAAAATTGGTAATCTGTGTGCCTTATTTCAGTTTTATACTGTACTGGGTCTTGTCTGTTTGGTAGTCGCAAAGCACATAGGGTGTTTTTTGAATTGTTTGATCACTTTTATTGGGACACTTATAAGTTTTAGCAAAATGGTTACCGATGATGATAAAAGTGAGCATAGCTGGTGAGTACCAATCAGCAAGCTCGACTGGTGGTGTGCACGTGAGGTGCCATTTTGCTTTTTTCACAATTTTTGAAAAATTAAACACATTTATAGGTGTGTTTTTTTGGTATATGTACCATTTTGCCCGTCTTTAAGAATAGATGGGGTATGACTGTCATTTGATATAAAAACACTATTTTATAAAAAGAAGGCAAATGAAGTGGAGGGACACTACCTCGAAAAAAAGTGAGGAGTGACCGATGTAGATAAATGAAAAAAATTCCACGACCACATTTATGAATCTAAGAGCCTGAGGTGACAGGTCTTGTGTGTATTTGATATAAATTGAGAGGAGGGCGACCTGTTCTTTTTGTTCCCTCTACAGCTCCATATTGATAGAATATATTGAACGCCGGATCAGCCGTGAGAGCTTTTTCAGTGTGTCATTGGCCATTGTTGTTATTGAAGATACAAGTTTTTATACACATCACTGTGTGGGCATTGTGTGAGTGATGGAAAAGAATTGCTTAGCCTTTACTGACGACCAAATTGCAGCCATTTTATCGGGACCTTCGTTATTTCCTGATGCCCGGTTATTAAGTGTGACTTCTGCGAGGGAAGAATGGGAGAAGCTAAGTAACATTAAAAAGAGACAAGTTAGGATAGCCCTCCATGGGGCTTTAATGACCGAATATTTAAGAGCAGGAGCAGCCCCAGCGAGTTTATTGGTACGGATTGAACCAAGAATCTTCTTAGAAGATAAAAAATTTAGGATTGACTGGAGCTATATAGCGAATAAATGTACCAGAGACTGGTTAATCCTAATTATTAATACGGCAAAAAGATTAAGTGAAGAGCTTCTGAAAGAAATCTTGGAATTGGAGGAGACCATTAAGAGGGATACCACTCTCACGGACACCATAGAACATCTGCAAAGGATCCAAGAGGATCTTGGTGAATATAGAAACTATATGGTTAACCAAAAAATAAAAGGATTAAAACGGAATTTAGAACGGTACACACATGAAAGGGCTTTCCCCTACGTAGAAGATAAGCATTATTTACCTAACCAAGAACAACGTCAGTTCACGGGTCAGGTAAGGGGTGGGAGACAACAAAGGAATAGACGTACCCCCCAGAATTGGACGTTTGACCATACTTCAAGCGAAGAGGAGGAAGGCCCACAGGTTTCTAATCCAAATAGAGTCAGGTTTAACCAACAAGAAAAAACCAACGAGGACCTGGGAGCATTACTTCGTTCTTTTTTAGGGCAGAACCAAAGGGGTGGAAGAGGGGTCGGCCAGATAGGCAGAGGCCGAGGTCGAGGCAATCAGAACCAGACATGGCAAACGTACTCGCCCAGAATAACTCAGAGTCGAGGACGGAACCAGTCGTCGATGATATAGTGGTCAATTTATCTGACCATATACTCACGAATAGTGAGGTGAAAGTGTTGAATAAGGGCTTGGGGTTCGTCCCGAGACCGACTCACGACAGTTTTAAGTGTAGGCTTGAGTTTCAAGAAACCATGAGGAAAATCAAACTAAATAAGTTCTTTGCAAATAAACCACAAGATTCCCCTTCTCTGTTCTCCACAGCTTTAAAGAAACCATCGCAGTTTTGCCCTACGAATACCATGATGGGGCCTGAAGTGGTGGTGTTTGAAAGTAAGGTATTGGAGGACATCACTGTATTAGAACAGGCGAATAGACACCAGGGCTATAACAATATGAGTCAAGAGGATTGGATGGCAGTTAACAGCCTACAAAACAACCAACTGCTCACAATAAAATCAGCCGATAAAGGCGGAGCAGTCGTTGTCATGAATACTGTGGATTACGATACAGAAGTCCTGAGATTACTGGGGGTACGGAATAATTATCAACCACTTATGCGTGACCCAGATGATGAACTCCAAGACATGATAAAAGACATGGTAGGAATAGCTAAAGAGAAAAAATGGATTACAACTAAAGAAGCCGAGTTTTTAATCAATAATAAGCCAAGAACCCCGGCTTTCTATATCCTACCCAAAATTCATAAACCTCAGAGGCCCCCCCCCTGGAAGACCAATCGTCTCGGGGATAGGTTCGGTTTTAGAGCCGTTGTCCCAATTCTCAGATTTTTTCTTGAAGGAATCAGTGGTGAACTAGAGATCTTTTGTTCAGGATACCACAGATATTTTAAATATACTACGGGACATTGAGTTTGATACCGCCAGTAATTTCTTGGTAACAATCGACATAGAATCACTTTATACCTGTATACCCCAGGATGCTGCGCTGGTGGCAGCGGCGCGCGCCTTGGGACAACAGGAGTGGTTCTATGATACACCACAGTCCTTTGTACTACAATGCATAGAGGTGGCACTTACTCGCAACTATTTTTGTTACAAAGACGCCCTCTATTTACAAACGACGGGTACATCAATGGGCGCAACCATGGCACCGAGCTTGGCATGCATCTACGTAGGCCAGTTCGAAGACAATTGCATTTACCATCAGTCTAATCCCTTCCAGAGGAACATTCTCCTCTGGAGGAGATATATAGACGATGTGCTATGTGTTTGGTCCGGTGGAGAGGAGTCCCTAGTGGAGTTTTTGAACTGGCTGAATGGCCAGGATGCCAGTTTGCGCTTTACTTGGTCATACAGTAACCAGGGAGTTGTGTTCCTTGATCTGGATATCAAGGCGGAGAACAACATGCTAAACACCAAAGTGCATCAAAAGTTAACTGACAAGAACTCCTTATTACATTATAAATCATACCATCCGAGAGCATTACGCGATAATCTCCCCGTGGGCCAGTTCCTGCGATATCGCAGGAATTGCTCCACAACGACATCATTTCTGTCACAATCAGAAGAACTATGTGAAAGATTGAGAAAGAGAGATTACCCACATAGAATTGTCAGTCAGGCACGTAAACGAGAACTGAATACCCCTCGCAGTGCTTTGTTAGAGAAAAATATAAGGATCAAGGAAGATTGTCTTCCAGTTGTGATGACGTTTGATCCATTGGCTACCCAGATTAGACAATCTATAAGGAAACACTGGGCTATACTATCGACGACTGAGTTCAAAATGCCTCCACCCAGGTTTGCTTTTAAAAGATCTAGCAATTTGAAAGATAAACTGGTACACTCGCGCTTCGAGACTTCCACACAATGAGACCACCGTTCCGCCTTGGCACTACCCGTGTGGTATGTGTTCAGTGTGTAAGTTGACCAAAAAAACTATGGAGGTGGTGCTTAACTCAGGGAAAGTGTGGCATCTGACCCAATTCAGTAACTGCAATACGATGAATGTAGTGTACAGATTAACATGTGAATGTGGACTACAGTACATCGGCCTTACAACACGTAAGATTAAAATAAGAGTGCAGGAACATCTGAGCACTATTAGAGCAGGTAAACTTTCCACGAAACTAGTACAACACTACAAAGAAAGTAAACATTCCTTTACATGGGTAGTGCTGGAAAAGGTGACAGGAGACCCTTACAGTATAGAGAGGGTCCTTGCAATGAAAGAGGCACGCTGGATTTTCCAAGAGAGATGTGACCAAACAGGATTAAACGACTTTATTGAATGGAACAAAGTGAAAAATTAAGAAAATGCAACGTTTCCTTTCATAAGATGCGAGTTCTGTTGGTGTCCGTGGGATTGACCTTTGTGTGTCTCATAGAATTGAGGTATAAACTAGAATGGTGTTGGAGTGTGAGGACACAGTATATCAATAAAGTTGATTGAAACAGGGTCTCAATCCAATATGGTCATTATGAATAATGAGTGGCACTAAGGAGGTCTCATGTATTTGAGGTATACACTAGAATGGTGTTGGAGTGTGAGGACACAGTATATCAATAAAGATGATTGAAACAGGGCCTCAACTTAATATGGCCACTATGAATAATGAGTGGCACAAATGAGGTTGTAAGGGGGTAAGCTATTGAGACTCCCAGCTGTAGTTTGTATCCCCTGAGAATGTGGGGGGCAGAAGAAGATGTGATTGAAATTATGAAACCCCTTTTTTAAGTTATCCCACATCATTACCATCAAAGATGTGTGAAGCTCCAAATTAGGAGTCTGCCTAGATACCTGAGAATTTATGCCCACAAATTAAAGAATATGATGAAAATCAAAAACGGCCCCTATAAAGTGTTTTTTTGCCAGACTCGCAGTGGTATTGAAGAAAATATGGGAGTTTAAGATGGCCGCCGCGGTCTGACAATACACCACATGATGAGGATGTAGTCACATGGGACGCCGCCCGCGTAGCGTTTGTAAACGCGCAGGGACGGAATCCGGGACCGAGGGATGAGAAGAAGTACCCGGAGGCAAGACGGGCGGTAAGATTAGTGTGACTGACTGCGGGTAGTGCTGTATAGAGTGGGACAGTGTTATATAGTTTGTGAATACATGTAAAACTGGCGAGAAAATGCTTTTACATGGGAAACTGAGGCGAGGTAGAGAGTGGTACATTGAAAGGATGTAATGCATCCGTGACGCGTGTGTAAGTTACAGAGTTTTAGATACAATGGGATAAGAAAGTGAGAAATTGGCTTGCAGAGTCCCCCATGGGAGATAGAGAAAGGGAGGTAGAGGCGGAAGGTCATTAGCCTACCAGAAGGTGGGCTAGTAGCCCACAGGGTTTTTAAAGGACAGAAAGAGCGAGTGAATGGTGTATAAAGACATATGCATTCATTTATTTCCTTTATATCCAGAAACCTAATTTAGGATACACTTATGAGAAGAGGAACTTACGGCTGGAGTTTTCCTCTGATAATAAGGAGAGCTGGTACGACTGACTTGGGCTCCCTTATGGTAATGAAATGCCCTACAGTGATGTGTGTATGATGTTTTTAAAGTGGAGAGATAAGATGTGTTATAGTAACCTGGCCATTGTGTTGTTTTGTCATTTGACAGTCATTTTAAAAAAATTGCACCAGTGTCCGATACTAGCGACGAATGACACTGCCCTGACGAAATTGCCTGAAAGATTGAATGGCAATGAAACATGTCGGCTAAGAAAGGAAGTGGTCTGCATATATGCAGCCGGTTTTAAATTTCTGAATAAGCGCACAAGAAAAGAATAAAATTGGTAATCTGTGTGCCTTATTTCAGTTTTATCCGGTACTGGGTCTTGTCTGTTTGGTAGTCGCAAAGCACATAGGGTATTTTTGAATTGTTTGATCACTTTTTTGGGACACTTATAAGTTTTAGCAAAATGGTTACCGATGATGATAAAAGTGAGCATAGCTGGTGAGTACTAATCAGCAAGCTCAACTGGTGGTGTGCATGTGAGGTGCCATTTTGCTTTTTTCACAATTTTTGAAAAATTAAACACATTTATAGGTGTGTTTTTTTGGTATATGTACCATTTTGCCAGTCTTTAAGAATAGATGGGGTATGACTGTCATTTGATATAAAAACACTATTTTATAAAAAGAAGGCAAATGAAGTGGAGGGACACTACCTCGAAAAAAGTGAGGAGTGACCGATGTAGATAAATGAAAAAAATTCCACGTCCACATCTATGAATCTAAGAGCCTGAGGTGACAGGTCTTGTGTGTATTTGATATAAATTGAGAGGAGGGCGACCTGTTCTTTTTGTTCCCTCTACAGCTCCATATTGATAGAAGAGTATTCTAAACACCGCCAAGTGGTCTCTCCCACTGCCATTCCTTTTCATTTATGATGGATTCTCAAATTGGAATGCAATTGCTCTGGGACCCTTTTCTAACTAAATTCTCCTGCATTTTGTTACGTAATAGACACTACAGCAGAATGTGTGAAGAATGTGTGTCATAACACGCTGCCAATTTGGATTCCTGTGTTAACTTTTAAAACATTTAGAACATTTAAAAGCAACACCAAACTTCTAAAACCTTCATTTTAATCTGTTATCAAGTCTCAACACTCTCAGAAGGACTCAGTCCCTAGCTATCTCTCTGGTCTTATGGAAGGTGAAAGTGAACAAGGTAAGTCTTGCCGGACCTCTACTCTGGTGTCTGGATCTGCTAAACAACCCAAAAAAGATTTGGACTCTCCTTCAAATCACCTTGACCACTGACTCTAGATGACTTGATGGAGGAAATCAGAGCCTTGAAGCCTATTTATTGTAAAGGAAACTAACGCTTCTCTTCAGCACCGTGAGGAAAAGTGGTCCTCACATGATATACGCATCACTGCCATTGAACAACGAATGAGCAACATTGAAGACTCTATCTATGATGTTTCTCACATGGCAAAAGAAATACAACAACTTAAAAAGCTAACTGAAGTTTTAGAAAATAGGAACAGAAGAAATAACATTATGCTTTATGGCATACCAGAAGGTTCAGAGGGTTCCAATATGATTGCATTTTTGCAAAAAGCAATTTCCTCATTTGTCCATTTGACTGACCATAGTCCTATCAGAATTCAAAGAGCATATCGATTAGGTCCTAAGTTACAGCCATTATCTCTCACTAGCCCATGGGGTATTATTATTCTTTTCTTGCAGTTTACTGATATGATGCAGGTTTTGTCAGCCTCCAACCAACTTGGGACTTTACAATGGTCTGGTAACAAAGTCTTCTTCTTGCATGACTTCTCTCAAGAAAACGCTTTCTTGACATGCTTCTTAAACTAAAATCTATGAACATTAGATACGGTTTGAAACACAAGTGTTTCTTCAATACAATATCACATTCAAAGTCAAACTTACACCTTTGAAGATTCTGCATGTCTACAAGACTTTATTAGAAAAAACAAGCATGAAGATACGGAGCTAGGATCTACTGCGAATACATGACTGTGTCTTTTTAATAAATGCCAGACTGTCTCTCTGCCTACTAATGTGCTTTCCTTTTCAGGTTATAACTTTTACTGTTTTCTCATTGAAAAAATTATGTCTTTCTCCTTTTCAATTCTGTTTCAGCAGCAGCTTGTTCTGTGGACCCCATCATCTGTCTGCGTTTCATAGCCCTATTGTTGTAAGTGTACCATCACCAACAACCTCTCCCCCTGTTTTCAGTGTTAAGTCTACAGTCTTGTTTCATTTCACTAGCATGTTTTGTCCTTTTGGTTTTTATGTTTGTATGGTTAGTTCCAGACTTTAAACTTAAGTCTCAATATTTGTTCCTGCTGTTATCCTTCTTTGTTACCGCTCTGTGTCGTTGGATGGAGCCAAGACCGGTACATCTTTATCAGGTGTTCCACAACCCCCACATCCTCCGGGGTGTTCTTTCTTATCCTCATGATTACAACAGCAATTAAAGAATTTTACCTTTCCTGTATTGCCTTTCTTTTCTTTTCTATCATTATGGGGCATTTTTACCCCACCTTCTCTTTTCTGCCTCACTTTTATCTCTCCTCTTTTCCTCCTTTCAATTTTCTCTTACTTTGTCTTTAAATTTGTTTGCATATTTGACCTTTAGGTATTGTCTAACCAGTCGACTATACTATCCCCAAAAATGAATCTTAGAATAACAACATGGAAGGTCAAGAGCTTGAAAAACCCTATTAAGCGTCAACATTTTCTGTCTCACTTGGCAAGATTAAAACGGCAGCTTGCCTTACTTCAAGAAACACATCTTATTGAAGTGGAGATTGTTAAGTTAAAAACACAGTGGGTAGGTGAAATCTATTCCTCCCAATCAGTTCATCACAAGAATGAAGTGGGTATACTTTGCCATAAATACTTACATATATAATTCCAGTCTCAGGATCACGATGCAGATGGCTGGTAGGTTTTAACTAAGTTCAAAATAGATTACACTATCTTTACAATACTTAATGTGTACGGTCCTACCCATCCAGACCCTGATTGTTGGATGACAAAACCCAGAAACATTGCTGAACACTCATCTGAGAATTTTATTTTAGGAGAAGATTGTAATCAGCTTCTTGTGCCTTTCTAGTTAGGCATTCCAAAACCAGGTTTATCCCCCACAAAGCCCACAAAACATTCAAATACCCCATATCTCAACACTCCTTATCTGATTCCTGGAAATTATTCAGTCCCAATCTCAAAGAATATTATTTTTACTCCACTCCTCATAACTCTCACACAAGAATTGATTATATATTTTTAACCAAAAAGTAACCCAACCTTTGATTAACTTGGAGATAGGTTTAATTGTAATCTTGGGTCATGCTCATGTGTGGACTGACCTTGAAATCCTTTTTAATCTTAAACACAAATCTCATAGGAGATTCAATAATTCTCTGCTCTCTGACAAATGCTTTCTCTCTTCATGTGAAATGTTTCTATCAGAATATTTTGAGCTGAAAGATAATGAGGAAACAAACTTCCATTCTGTGTGGGATGCTTTTAAAGGGGCTTGTAGAGGTTTCATAATTAATTACGTCTTCTCTAAGAAAAAAGAAATGGAAAAAGAAACCATTTCAATTTTACCTGGCATGAAGTCACTGGAACATGCTTATTATACTTCTAAAGAGAACAAAGCTGATCTGGACGCACTCATACCAACGAAAATACAGTTTAATAAATTTGCTACAGAAAGAACTTATGGTATACTCCTTAAGATCAATGCCAGATACTATGGTGGTAAGAACAGAAGTGGCACTCTATCAGCTAACTACTGAAACTGCAAGAAAGAAAAATCACTATTAAATCTGTTACTAATGATTTAGGCATACAACTGCTCTGTGATGCAGATATTTTAACCTGCTTTGCGGATTATTACCAAACTCTGTAGACTCCTAAAAATACCCCCAGAGGAACCTATTGACTCTTATTTCTCTCATGTTAAAGAAAAGAACCCTATGTCAATGGGCACATCGGTTCTTCAACAACCTCTGAAGATAGAAGAATTGTAAAAGGCGGTGGAAGTCTCCCAATAGTCAAGGCACCAGGCCCTGATGGCTTCACAGAGTTTTACCTTCACTTCTCAAAAATACTCTTCCTCAGGTTCTTTAAATTGATTAACTATTTCCTTTCCTTAAATAATACTATTGGTACAGTCACTGATCGTGACTTGTCCCTTCGTAAAAACTATAGACCTATTTTGCTGATCGATACATATTGCAAAATATTCGCTTAAGCATTATCCCTTATACTAATAGACTTAATGACTGATTTAATTGATGTTGAACAATCTGGTTTGTAAAGAATAGACATTTACCAAATAATTCCTGCATGTTCCTGGACATTCTTAGTAATGAGGTCTAATCGATATCTTACTGCGATAACCCTTGACACTGGTAAAGCCTTCAATAGGGTCAATTGGCGTTTTATTATGAATATATTATGATGGCACGGTTTTGGTCCACAATTTTTACAATTAATTTCTCTATTATACTCATCCCTTCAATCAATGGTTATTGTAAATGGGGCACAGTCTCCTTATTGTCCTCTTAACTGTAGAACTAAACAAACTTGCCCCGTTTTTCTGTTATTTATTCTTGCAGTAGAGCCACTGCTCCATCAGCTGAAAAAATTGGAGAACATTTCTGGATTTAAAGTTAAAGACTTAAACATTAAATACACTGCCTATGTGGACAATATTCTTCTTTTTATTTCTAAGCCAGAAATTACACTCCCATCTTTTTTTTGACGGATTGTGATCATATTCTGAGGTATCAGGATACAATCTCAATTGAAACAAATCTGAAGTTATGCCCTTGAATACATTCTGTAACAGAACTCCTTTTGTGGAAGTAGGTCTATTCTGGAACCCCACTAAGGTTACTTGTCTGGAGATTTTGTGTAGCAAAAATATCAGGGATACCTTGAAAATAAATATGGATGTCTTGCTTTCTAAAATTAAACACCTCTCTCAAGACTGGTCACCATTGTTCAAATCCTGGTAGGGTCATCTGGATACCAGTGAGATGGTGATCCTCCCAATCCTAGATTTCTTTCTTATGATGTAACCTGTTAAAATCCCCAAGTCATTTTTTTGGGAACATGGACAAACTACTATCCAGGTTCCTTGGGAAAAAGCCTAGAAATTCTATGGCTAAATCAAAATTCCTTAATCTTTAGGAGGCGCCAATTATCCTGACTTGATTTGCTATCACACAGCATTTGGAATAAAGCAAATACAGGGCGGTTTGTTGAATTCCATTGACACAATGTCTAAATTATGGTTTCAACTCGAATTAGCTATGTTATCTTCCTTTTCAGATAGACATATCCTTTTCATGTCTAATTTGCCTAAATTCTGGATGCAATCGGTTGCATCTCACTCGTGTATCTTAGTAAAGGCTCATTTTTCCTCCAACATATCCCCCTAAGAACAGTCCCTGCATAGTCCTATCTGGGGAGAGGATATGGTCTAACGGCTAGAGTGGTCAATCTCAAATCTGGGGAACTGGGTTCGAGTCTCGGCAATGATGCTCAACATCCTGTGATTCTGGGCAAATCACTTAATCTCCCTGTGCCTAACAAAAATGAATGTGTCCTTGTGTAACGCAACTGGTGCTCATGTAAAGCGCTCTGATACCTGATACCTTCGGGTCAAGTTCGCGCTATATAAAACTCCGGGGGAAAAAATGGCTCAAATACAACGGGAAGACTTTGATGTGGAGACTTGGTTGGAAAGGGTCTTTTTACTGTTTCACAGCTTCTTCATAATAACTGAATTATCTCTTTTGAATCACTTTCCCATTCATATAATCTTCCTACCATGACACATAAGCAATACCCCTTATTAAAAACTGCCTTTCAAGCTTCATTAATGTCCTACACAACCACTTCTAATCATAGCACAGACTCTCAGATTAATCCAATTTCCACTAATTTATTTCCCAAAGCTTAACTCATTTACAAGTTGCTTATTAAATCCTCCTGTGACAGACCTAAATGTAAGCAAGAGGTTTTATAGGAATCAGATCTACATTGCTCCCGGCCTCTTTGAACATGGGCTAAAATACGCACGATGATTCACTCTACTGTTCACCCGGCCAACCTAACACAAACTTTATATTTTTCAATAATAGATTATTCTACACATCACTTCACTTATTTAAATGTAAGCTGCTCAGACAAGATACTTGTTGGCAATGTAACAATCATTCTGGCACTTATGTTCATATGTTTTTTTTATGCTCAAAGGTGTCTGATTTTTGGGCACAGTTATGGTCACAAAATGAAGCCTTTGCTGGTATGTCTACACCATTTTCTTTGTCTAGGTTAATTATTGGTGTAATACATTGTATGTGTTCACATAATAGAATGTTTGATAAATTGGTAGACCTCCTAATAGCAATTGGTTTACAATTGATCCCTTACAACTGGAAATCTACAGACAATATCACCATTCAACATTGCTGAAACTTAGTTTGCCACAATCACAGACTGGACAGATATAATGTGCAATCTTTTCAATTGACTATCAAACAAGACATACTGTTGTCACCACTTACTAATTACTTGTTTTCTATTGCTGTTAACAATGACCACTTGACTTCCAGGGATTCGTTTTATGATTTTTATATATGCTTAACTTTATTTCACGTTGTTTTCATTCTCTCCATGTATGATATACTGAACCTATTGAATTTATGTACATCATATCATATATATTCTATATTTTGTTGCTCACTCCTTATCTTTCTTTCTCCCTTCTTCAATATTTTTCTTCCTTTCCTCTCATCTATTTATATGCTTTCACATGAGATGCCTATCTAAAATTACTGAACTGATTGTTGTCATAGTATTCTATTTATTAATGACATACTGTTATTGATATCATACATGGATACTCTGTTAAACATTTAAGAGCTATCTTTATGGATTGGCATATATGTATTTTCTTTCCTCTTTTGCTTTCACCTCACTAAACATATTAAACTTAAAAAAAAAAAAAAGTTAATCAATTGGAAATACACTATCGTACATTTTAAAACCTGCAGAGGTCTATGTGTACAACCAGAGAGCCACAGAACTGAATCCTGGTTGGTGCAGTGGAGAATAGTGACTTGTGTATGTTTAGTGCTGTGAGGTCATAGTCGGTCACCAAAAGCACTGTGAATAAATGTCATTATTCTAAATTTGCATTCACACAGTATAAGATAGGCTGCTACAAAACGTGCAAAAAGGTTTAAGATAAAAAGTGCTTCCAAAATATATATTTTAGCAATACCCAGACTGTATGTAGTACAAATTGTTTTTGCAACTGTCCTTAAAATCACCCACTTCATAGCCTTAAACTACCACTCAAAAAGAATAATTCTGTGTCAAAGGGAAGCTTCAAGTGATTCCATGAATTAGAGCCAATACTGGCTTCCAAGTTCCCTTTACATTTGCAGATTGGCCAGTTGCACACATTTACATTTCTTTCAGGCAAGCAGGCACCCTAGCAAGAAGTCTTGTTTAGCTGTCTGCCCCTCTCTCACTTTCACAGTAAAGGAGACTCCTTATCTTACATTTCAGCTGAAGCATTTAAACTCTCAGAATTAACCAGCTTGGTACTGTTCTCTTTTCATAAAAAGTACAGGAACAGTTTTTCTTAAATTAAAAAAGTGTGGGCACATCATACCCCTCAGATTCTGCCCACTTTGACCACTGAACAAATGAGGTTTAAATGGAACTATGACAAACAATGAACCATAAAGAACAAAACATAATGTGCAGCACACAGACACATGATGCCCGCATTGCCACATAACCAACCAGAAAAATGTTTTCAAGAACGGATATAACTCCTCCTCAATGATTTAGCCCCAACATCAATGGTACCGGAGAGCATAATATAAATAAGGCGCAATTGACAACATGAAATGTACTACAGACAGGTTGGAGGCAAATCAGTAAGTGCCTCACTGGTCTAATCTGAAAACATCATTCTCACACATCATGGTGAATGTCAAAATAGCACTCTTACAACCTGTGATATAGATTGTGCCACAATACATTTCATGCTCTCAAACCCACTAAGCATCATTCAAGGCCCTGGCCTGCAAGGTGTCACCTGTGTAAATAACTTCAACCGTCTACCTAGACCACTAAAGATGCTAGCACCACACCCAGGATGAAACTTTATGCATAGGAAACGTGCTAGTAAATACAGGAAGCAAGTTGATGGAATCCTATACAGAAGACAACAGCTAATCTCAGGAGTGGTATTGATCATAAACATTTGAGTAACAATGAGACCACATAAGACCTCTATAACAACATCACCATCAGGTTTCTCTCACATAATGACAGTGCCACAGCCACCATTCACCATTAGGGTATACAGCACAAAGAGGGAATACCCTGAAGCAATTCACAACATGTCTGAAACTTCATTGAACCTGCCAGCCTGAACTTAATTTCAACATCAAGTAATGCCATACATTTGCGACACTGGCCATAAAGGTCAGCTCTCCAGAAGGTGAAGATAGAAATGTAGCCAAATGTGATAATGTCACTGAGAGGTGATTGAATTACTCAGAGAAACACTACCACATCCAAGAGCTGTGAGATTCCAGCACCAGACATGATTCCAGGAGCCATCAGCTACAAAATATATCCAGGGACCCATCTTCAATGTCGCTCTCACACATAGTGAGAGGTTACAGCTACATGCCACACAGGCTTTGGGGATGCACCAGAGTGCTATGACTTTGAAAACCACCACCAATAGTTTCATCAGTTCCACAAACAGTGCCCATAAGGTGTCTGTATCCAGGAATGCAACGAGAAGCAGAAACATGGCAGCTGGCAAGATGTCCAGCTTCACCAAAGATACAATGATCATCCTTGCACACTAGGTTTGGCCATTTGCTCTGGCCAAAACCAGAGAGCTGTCCAGAAAGCTACATGGGATGTCACATACCAGTGATTCTCTACCAAAGTCCAAATCAATTGCATAGTGGCACAGTTAAAGATTAACTACAGACAAATGATAAATGTCTAGTACAGCTACAGGGATTTCACTGCAGATGCCCAGTGACATGACGGAATGAGAAGGGGCTGGTCTATCACAGTCATGGGGAAACAAATTCCAGGAAAGTATGGTTTTTATGGATCAAAAAGGTGTGTACTGTCACTGTTTGAATATATGTCTTCTTGTACATGCTTCGGGTGCTGGGGCTAGAGTTAGACTTAGGACCTGAATTAGAGTTTGGCAGACAGGTTACTCTGTAACAAATGTGACGGATATCCAATCTGCCTCATTACAAATTGTTAGAAATGGGATCTCTAGTTGGCAAGGGCTTGCACCTTTGTCCAAGTAGGGACCCTTCTTCCTAGTCAGGGTAAGGGTGTTACACTCGTGAAGTAACCCCTGCTCACCCTCGTGGTAGCTTGGCACGAGCAGTCAGGCTTAATTCAGAGGCAGTGTGTAAAGCATTTGCACATAACCAACAGTATACAGTGTAAGCACTACAAACGGACACCACACCAGTTTAGAAAAATAACCAATATTTTATATACTCAAGACAAGACCAATTACGACAAAAATCCACAATACTATACTTTAAAAATGAATGCTTGATACGGTAACTTCTTCTTTGCAGGAATAGCACAAAAGCAAAGTTCAGATGCGAGTCGGTAGCTCCGTCCGAGCCTACCGTGATGCTGAAAACCACAGAGTCTAACAGTTCCAGCCGACCGCGTCGATACGGGCCAGCAGAGTCATGAACAGACTCGGTTACAGTACCTTTCTCGTTGTGGCTGGTACGGAGTGTACGAGCCGGTCGGCGTTCGTCGCGGTTGCGGTGCAAGACGGAGCGATGCACGGTGCGGTGTCCCTCGATGCGGTGCAGGCAGCGGCTCGATGAGCGTCGTGCAGACGGAGTCGGTGAGTCCAAGGCGTGCGATGCAGGGTGAGACGATGCTCGATGCGGTGCTGACAGGTTGCGATGCAGGCGACCAAGCCGGAGTGCGGGAGCTGGCGTCGGACAGCGGTGCGAGTCGGAGCGGTGCGTCGCAGACGTGCGAGCGGTGCCCCAAATGCGGTTCGGTCTCGACTCTTGAGCCAGTTGCAGCGACCGCGTCGGTCGGGTCCGGTTGGTTCAGTGAAGCGATGCGATGCGAACTGCGGTGCCCACAGGTCACGGTGCAAGCAGCGGCTCGATGTTGGCGGCGTCGGACGTCGCCCACGGTGAGACCAGGGTTGCGATGCGAAGCGGGGCGATGCGGTCTGCGGTGCAAACAGGTCACCGGCCAGGGATGGATTCGGTTGACGGAGTCGGTTGCAGTTCCCTTCCTCTGTGGCAACTGAAACAGCGTTCCAGAAGCGGTACCCAGAGGCTTGTGAAATCTTTCTGGTCCCTGAGACTTCTTAACAGGAGGCCAGCTCGGTTCCTGGCCCTTGGAGATACTCAGCACAAGTTTGTAGAAAGTTCCTTCCTTTCACTGCCCAAGGCAGAAGCAGCAGCTGCAGGCCAACCCAACAAAGCAACAACACAGCAAAGGGGCAGTACTCCTCCTGGCAGCTCTTCCAGCGCTTCGTCTTGGCAGGTTCCTTGATTCCAGCGAGATCTAAATTCATGGGGTCAGGGCCCCAATATTTATATCCCAAATTCCTTTGTTCTCTGAAGGCAGAGAGGCCTTTGCCTAGTCCAAACCAGTTCTGGAGCACTTTGTTGTCAAGTCTCCGTCCCTTCTTTCAGTGAGTAGGCCAGGGACATCAGACGCACCACAGGAGGTGGAGCCAGCATTGTGGAGGGAAGGCACTGTCCTATTCAGGGCCCAGGTGCGACCCCTCCCACCCATCTACATGTAGATCTTGCTATTCAGCCCTGTGCTGACTCACCCTGTCTCCTGGTATCCCCCAGCCCCTGTCACTCACACTCCAGACAAGGAATACACAACCTCGCAGAGGCAGGCTTGGATGGTTAGACAAGAAAATACCCACTTTCTAAAAGCGGTATTTTCAAACACAGAATGTTAAAACCAACTTCACTAAAAGCTGCATTTTATCATTCTGAGTCCAGGCATACTAAACTCGAATTTCTACCATGTTCCCGGGGTCAGTTAGGATTATAAGCTGTAATAATCAAAACTGCCCGTTCTGGCCTAGGGGAACAGGTAGCCTTGCAATAGTGAAAAACGAACTAGGCTGTAATTCACTATCAGGACATGCCACACACACCCGGGCATGTCCTACCTTTCGCATACAACGCACCCTGCCCACAGGGGTACCTTGGGCCTACCTTAGGGGTGACTAACATGTAGCAAAGGGAAGGTTTAGGGACTTGCAAGTGTGTGCACTTGCCAAGTCGACATGGCAGCCCCAGGCTGCGCACAGGCGCTGCGATGGCAGGCCCGAGTTACACTTTACGGGCTGTTTGCGTGGGTGGCACAATCCAGTGCTGCAGCCCACCAACAGCATTTGGTCTATAGGCCCTGGCACTCGCAGTGCACTTTACAAGGGACTGACACATAAACCAAATAGGCCAATCATGGAAACACCAATCCATAACACATTTTATACAGGAGCACTTGCACTTTCCCACTGGACCGCAGTGAGGAAAGTGCGCAGAATCATCACACCAGCAAAAACAGAGTCAAAACCGGGAGGTCAGAAAGCAAAAAGTCAGGGGAAACACGCCAAAAGATGCCAAGTCTAACACATGTCCCCTCCAGCTGAAAGTAGGGAGAACTACCCAACCCCATTGGAGTTCTCTTCACTAAGGCGGAAGAACCTGGACAGACCATCTGCGTTGGCGTGTTCTGTACCAGGACGGTGCTCCACCGTAAAGTCCATTCCCTGTAGGGAGATGGACCACCTCAGCAGTTTTGGATTCTCACCCCTCATTTGCATCAACCATCTGAGGGGCCTGTGGTCTGTCTGAACCCGGAAGTGAGTCCCAAACAGGTATGGTCTCAACTTCTTCAGCGCCCAGACCACAGCAAAAGCTTCCCTTTCTATGGCACTCCACCTCTGTTCCCTGGGAAGTAGTCTCCTGCTAAGGAAGACTTCAGGCTGATCCAGGCCCTCTTCGTTCAGTTGTGAGAGCACCGCTCCCACACCATGCTCTGAAGCGTCAGTCTGCACGACAAATTCTTTGGAGAAGTCAGGTGCCTTGAGCACGGGCGCCGTGCACATGGCTGCCTTCAGGGCATCAAAAGCTTTCTGGCAGGACTCAGTCCAGATCACTTTCCTGGGCTGCCTCTTAGAGGTCAGCTCTGTTAAGGGGGCAACGATGGTGCCATAGCCCTTAACAAATCTCCTATAGTAGCCGGTGAGACCTAAGAAGGATCTCACCTCTGTCTGGGTCTTGGGGGGCTCCCAAGCCAGAATGGTGTCAATCTTGGGTTGTAGGGGCGCCACCTGGCCGCTTCCTACCTGGTGTCCCAAGTACACCACAGAACCCTGCCCGATCTGGCACTTACTGGCCTTGATCGTGAGGCCTGCACCTTGCAGAGCCCTCAACACTTTCTCAAGGTGCTGTAAATGTTCTTCCCAGCTGGAACTGAACACAGCAAGGTCATCCAGGTAGGCGGCACTGAAATCCTCCAGCCCAGCCAACACCTGATTGACCAACCTCTGAAAGGTGGCAGGGGCATTCTTCAACCCAAAGGGCATCACCCGGAATTGGTAATGACCTTCTGGGGTTGAGAATGCTGATCTCTCCTTGGCCCCATCGGTTAAGGCAATCTGCCAGTACCCAGACGTTAAATCAAACGTGCTGAGGAACCGGGCAGCTCCCAACCGATCGATGAGCTCATCAGCTCTGGGGATGGGGTGCGCGTCAGTCCTGGTGACGGCATTGGGCCCACGGTAGTCCACACAAAACCGGAGTTCTGGAGTGGCACCGGGCGCCGCAGCCTTTGGGACCAAGACCACTGGGCTGGCCCAAGGACTGTGGGAGGGCTCAATCACCCCTAACGCCAACATCTTAGAGACCTCCTCCTTGATGCTGGCTCTGACCCGGTCAGTCAACCTGTAAATCTTGTGCTTCACAGGATGGCTGTCACCGGTGTCCACGTCATGGGTACACCAGTGAGTAACACCGGGGGTCAGAGAGAACAGTGGGGCGAACTGTCCCAACAACTGGCGACAGTCCCCTTGCTGCTCCTGAGTCAGAGTAGGGGAGAGGATCACACCCTCTACTGACCCATCATGCTCCTTGGTAGACAGGAGGTCAGGGAGAGGCTCACTCTCCTCTTCCACCCCATCATCTGTCGCCAAGAGCATACTCACTTCGGACCTCTCGAAGTGGGGCTTGAGGCGGTTCACGTGAAGGACCCTTAAAGGGTTCCTTGGAGCCTGCAAATCCACCAGGTAGGTGACGTCACTTTTGCGCTCCTTTACCTCATATGGCCCAGTCCACTTGTCCTGCAAGGCACAAGGTGCCACTGGGGCCATGACCCACACTTTCTGCCCAGGTTGAAATTCGACCAGAGTGGCATTCTGGTCATACCATCTCTTCATTTCTTCCTGGCTTGCTTCTAGGTTCGCCTGAGTGAGTTTCCTGAAGCGGGCAGTTTGGTTTCTAAAGGCCAGCATGTAGCTAAATACATCCTGGGGAGTTTTCCTGGGAGCCGCCTCCCAGCCTTCCTTTACCAAACTCAGAGGTCCTCTGACAGGGTGGCCATACAGGAGCTCAAAGGGGCTGTACCCAAGAGACTTCTGAGGCACCTCCCTGTATGCAAAGAGTAGGCATGGCAAGAGGACGTCCCACTTACGCCTCATGGGTTCGGTTAGACCCTTGATCATGCCTTTCAAGGTCTGGTTGAATCTCTCCACCAGACCGTTTCCTTGTGGGTGGTAAGGAGTGGTGAACTTGTAGGTTACACCACACTCCTTCCACAGGGATGTCATATACTTAGATATGAAATTGGTCCCCCTATCAGAAACCACCTCTCTGGGGAATCCCACACGGGAAAAGATCCACATTAACGCCCGGCCCACCACTGGCGCTGTCGTTGTCCTGAGAGGGATTGCCTCCGGGTACCGGGTGGCATGGTCCACCAAGACCAGGATGTATCTGTTGCCCATGGCTGTCTTGGGGTCCAGTGGCCCCACAATATCCATCCCTACCCTTTCAAAGGGTGTTCCAACAACAGGAAAAGGTTGGAGAGGAGCTTTGACCTTCCTCCCACTCTTACCACTTGCCTGGCAAGTTTGGCAAGACCTACAGTGTGCATCTGACTGCCTTCGCATTTGGGGCCAAAAGAAGTGGGTGACAAGCCTGTCAAAGGTCTTGTCCTGCCCCAAATGTCCTGCCAAAGGCACGTCATGAGCCAGACCCAGTAGGAAGGTCCTGAAGCGCTGGGGTACCACCAGCACACGGGCTGACCCAGGCTCAGCAACCTTAGGCTCACTGTATAGGAGACCACTCTCCCAGTAGATCAGATGTGACCCGGACTGATTACCAGCTGCCTGGTCTGCAGCCTGCCGCCGCAGACCCTCCAGAGTAGGGCACTCGTTCTGCTCCCTGCAGAACTCCTCCCTGGTGGGACCCCCTTCTTGCTGCCAATGGGTCAGCTCAGAGATGTCTCCCAGTTCGGCTACCTGCTCCCCTGTAGGCACCGGGGCGTCCCCTCGAGGTCCGCCTCCTCCCGGTCCGTGGGAACTTCGGGGGCCGGTTTCCCGCGCCCCCTGCCCTTTCTCTTGGCAGGGACTTGGGCCACTGTTTCAGGCTCCAAGTCCTCTTGATCACCCTTTTTGGCCGCCATTGACCGAGTAGACACGCATGCCCACTCTGGCAACCCAAGCATCTCCAAGTGAGACCTGAGCTCAACCTCCTTCTATAAGGACTGCTCCAGGTCGTTTCCTAGCAGACAATCTACAGGCATGGTAGGGCTCACAACCACCCTCAAGGGACCTGAGACCCCCCCCATTCAAAGGGAACCTGCGCCACCATACACTGGCGCTCAGAGTTGTCGACAGCAACTACTTGGTGGAATGCTCCTGGGACTACTTGCTTCTCAGACACCAGGTGACACCGGACTGAGGTCACACTGGCTCCAGTATCTCTGAGAGCCTCTACCCTGTTCCCATTGATGGTCACCCAGGTGCTATATTTCTTTGTGTTAGGGGGCACCTGGTTTCCTGGGACCATCTCACTGTCCCCGAGTGAGACAAGGGTCATTTCTGCGGGATCCCCACCCTCCTGTGGGCACCCCTCCTCCCCAAACGCTACACTAGCCAACACTTTGGACTGTCCACCGGTGAGTGGCTGTGTCCCCTTCGGGCACTTGGGGTCCCCCTTAAAGTGACCTACCTGGTCACATGCATAACACTTGCGGGGGCCGGTCTCAACAGGCTTCCCTGTAGAGACCCCTTTCTTCTTATCACCGGGGGGCTGGGAACTTTTACCCTGGGTACTAGTTTGGGGCCCTTTAGAGAACTCCTGTGCTTTACCCTTGTCCCCCCCACCTTTTTGCTGGGGACCCTGCCCACCTTTGGCTGAGTCTCCCCCAAACGCTTTCTTGTGGACCCTGGTACTCACCCAGCGGTCCGCTTCCATAGCAAGCTTCCTGGGGTCAGCTAGCTTACTATCAACTAGGTGCTGGCGCAGATCTGCAAAACATAGACTAGACAAGTGCTCCCATGCAATCAAGTTGTAGAGCCCCTGAAAATCTGTTACACTACTGCCCTTCACCCAACCATCCAGAGACCTGCAGAACACATCCACACATTCCAACCAAGTGTTGGCATCAGACTTCTTACTGGACCTGAACTGATCCCTGTACTTTTCAGGAGTAAGACCATACTTCGTGAGAAGGGCATCCTTCATGTCAGCATAGGTGAGGTGATACCCCTTACCCAAAGCTATCAGAGCATCCCTTGCTTCTTCCGGGAAAAGTGGCCACAATCCTGCTCCCCAATTCTCCTCAGGGACCCCATTCATGTGTATGGCTGCCTCATAACCCTGAAACCACCTTTGTATGTCATCCCCCTTCTTGAACTCCTTGCCTACGTTCTTGGGAATGTGCACAATCCTGTCTGCCTTTCTGGACGAATTGCTGCCACCATCTGAGCCTGACTTACTCCTAAGTTCTAGCTCCTTCAGTTCTCTCTCATGCTCTAAGAGCATCTTCCTCTCCTCTATGGCCAATCTCTTCTCCTCCCGCTCACCGCTTCTGCAGCTCAAACTGCTTTGCCTCCCGCCTGTCCTCCAGCTCCTCTGGGGACAGACTGCTGCTGCCTGACCTGGCGGGTTCCCCCCTACCCAAAAGCACATCCACCCTGGAAATAGGCTCCTCCGCCTCCTCACTGAGATTACCAGGCAGCCCATTGGCATGTCTGGCTGCTACCCAGGCCCTTAGCGCCTTCTGTAGCTCCTCCTTCCTTGTGAGGCCTTTAATTTGGACTTTCAGGTTTTTACAAATCGCTCGTAACTCCTTTACGGCGTAGGATTCCAACCTATCCTCCTCAAAGATAACTTCCAGAGATGCAACGGATGATGTAATTGATTCAGGCATGACAAAAGTAGTGAGTCGAAACTGGCAAGATCAAAAATAGGCCAAAAGAAAAAGAACCAGTATGTGGTACGTAATGGTCTGCGATATGGTAGTAGTGCACACCAATCACTGTAAGTCAAGTGCAAACACAAGTCCTATCCTCACCGCTGACAACCAATGTTAGAAATGGGATCTCTAGTTGGCAAGGGCTTGCACCTTTGTCCAAGTAGGGACCCTTCTTCCTAGTCAGGGTAAGGGTGTTACACTCGTGAAGTAACCCCTGCTCACCCTCGTGGTAGCTTGGCACGAGCAGTCAGGCTTAATTCAGAGGCAGTGTGTAAAGCATTTGCACATAACCAACAGTAATACAGTGTAAGCACTACAAACGGACACCACACCAGTTTAGAAAAATAACCAATATTTTATATACTCAAGACAAGACCAATTACGACAAAAATCCACAATACTATACTTTAAAAATGAATGCTTGATACGGTAACTTCTTCTTTGCAGGAATAGCACAAAAGCAAAGTTCGTACGAGTCGGTAGCTCCGTCCGAGCCTACCGTGATGCTGAAAACCACAGAGTCTAACAGTTCCAGCCGACCGCGTCGATACGGGCCAGCAGAGTCATGAACAGACTCGGTTACAGTACCTTTCTCGTTGTGGCTGGTACGGAGTGTACGAGCCGGTCGGCGTTCGTCGCGGTTGCGGTGCAAGACGGAGCGATGCACGGTGCGGTGTCCCTCGATGCGGTGCAGGCAGCGGCTCGATGAGCGTCGTGCAGACGGAGTCGGTGAGTCCAAGGCGTGCGATGCAGGGTGAGACGATACTCGATGCGGTGCTGACAGGTTGCGATGCAGGCGACCAAGCCGGAGTGCGGGAGCTGGCGTCGGACAGCGATGCGAGTCGGAGCGGTGCGTCGCAGACGTGCGAGCGGTGCCCCAAATGCGGTGCGGTCTCGACTCTTGAGCCAGTTGCAGCGACCGCGTCGGTCGGGTCCGGTTGGTTCAGTGAAGCGATGCGATGCGAACTGCGGTGCCCACAGGTCACGGTGCAAGCAGCGGCTCGATGTTGGCGGCGTCGGACGTCGCCCACGGTGAGACCAGGGTTGCGATGCGAAGCGGGGCGATGCGGTCTGCGGTGCAAACAGGTCACCGGCCAGGGATGGATTCGGTTGACGGAATCGGTTGCAGTTCCCTTCCTCTGTGGCAACTGAAACAGCGTTCCAGAAGCGGTACCCAGAGGCTTGTGAAGTCTTTGTAGTCCCTGAGACTTCTTAACAGGAGGCCAGCTCGGTTCCTGGCCCTTGGAGATACTCAGCACAAGTTTGTAGAAAGTTCCTTCCTTTCACTGCCCAAGGCAGAAGCAGCAGCTGCAGGCCAACCCAACAAAGCAACAACACAGCAAAGGGGCAGTACTCCTCCTGGCAGCTCTTCCAGCGCTTCGTCTTGGCAGGTTCCTTGATTCCAGCGAGATCTAAATTCATGGGGTCAGGGCCCCAATATTTATATCCCAAATTCCTTTGTTCTCTGAAGGCAGAGAGGCCTTTGCCTAGTCCAAACCAGTTCTGGAGCACTTTGTTGACAAGTCTCCGTCCCTTCTTTCAGTGAGTAGGCCAGGGACATCAGACGCACCACAGGAAGTGGAGCCAGCATTGTGGAGGGAAGGCACTGTCCTATTCAGGGCCCAGGTGCGACCCCTCCCACCCATCTACATGTAGATCTTGCTATTCAGCCCTGTGCTGACTCACCCTGTCTCCTGGCATCCCCCAGCCCCTGTCACTCACACTCCAGACAAGGAATACACAACCTCGCAGAGGCAGGCTTGGATGGTTAGACAAGAAAATACCCACTTTCTAAAAGCGGTATTTTCAAACACAGAATGTTAAAACCAACTTCACTAAAAGCTGCATTTTATCATTCTGAGTCCAGGCATACTAAACTCGAATTTCTACCATGTTCCCGGGGTCAGTTAGGATTATAAGCTGTAATAATCAAAACTGCCCGTTCTGGCCTAGGGGGAACAGGTAGCCTTGCAATAGTGAAAAACGAACTAGGCTGTAATTCACTATCAGGACATGCCACACACACCCGGGCATGTCCTACCTTTCGCATACAACGCACCCTGCCCACAGGGGTACCTTGGGCCTACCTTAGGGGTGACTAACATGTAGCAAAGGGAAGGTTTAGGGACTTGCAAGTGTGTGCACTTGCCAAGTCGACATGGCAGCCCCAGGCTGCGCACAGGCTCTGCGATGGCAGGCCCGAGTTACACTTTACGGGCTGTTTGCGTGGGTGGCACAATCCAGTGCTGCAGCCCACCAACAGCATTTGGTCTATAGGCCCTGGCACTCGCAGTGCACTTTACAAGGGACTGACACATAAACCAAATAGGCCAATCATGGAAACACCAATCCATAACACATTTTATACAGGAGCACTTGCACTTTCCCACTGGACCGCAGTGAGGAAAGTGCGCAGAATCATCACACCAGCAAAAACAGAGTCAAAACCGGGAGGTCAGAAAGCAAAAAGTCAGGGGAAACACGCCAAAAGATGTCAAGTCTAACACAAATGCATTATATCCCATGGCACTTGTAATAATGCAGACAGCATATCTATCATGTTTGTGATAGAATACCCATCTGCCAAACTCTAAATTGGGCCCTTAGTCTGATTTACCACGTCCATGGCTCATATAGGATCAACCATTGCAGAAAAGAGAACATCGGTGCTTAAGAAAGGGCATCACCTTAAGATAACGTAATTCCTTGCTGATGGGGATGGCTGGTTAGGCATTTCCCTGCAATAATTGTTGGAGAGGATAATCTAGCTACCAGTCCATAGAGACGGATGAGAAGAATGTTGAATTAATTCCTTTGTTTAAGTTGCTATATCCTGAATGTACCCTGGAGTGTTAATAGGAGTTTAGATGCACTGCACTTTCCAGCAATGTATGTTGACGGTTATTTCTTGGGCAACAGTTGACAATGGGGGGTTGAGTGTTTAACAACCCCTGTGCATAAATTACTACATTCTCAATGAACTCTGATGTGTCAGTGGAATTTAGATGCAAAGTACTCTATGCTCGAGCAAGATATTATAACTCTTATGTGATGAGAGCATTTCCACAACTCCAAAACCCTCTACTTTTTTGCTTGCAGGATTATTTGTCAGAATAGCACATACCGAATATCGTCTGACATAAATATCATTTTCAAAAGTATTGTTGCATTGGGTGGAGTTCTTATTTTTAACTTCGATGTGGCGAAAATTTGGAAACAATATTTAGGTATCAAACACCTTGATGACACGTGATCCAGTAATGCAGACAACCAGCCAGGGCTCACCAGAAGGCATGCATTGTTTACCACTACTCCACCTCCCCCGCTGCCCCCCCCGAGAAGGCCACTGGCAATGCCATCTGACATAGCTGCAGTTAACAATGGAATCTGAGGATTACCGAGGACTTTGGATAAGTGTGTCCCACATAGCTGCACCCGCAAAACCTCAGTGGTATACTTGCAACATGTCTGCCTATCACATCACCTTCCTATAATGGAGATGGGTTCCATGACTTTTTAAATATATTTTTAGATTTCAAACACTTTAGTCAAATTCATGTGAGGTGCAGTATTGCAACCTACATTTAGACAAGTGGCACATGTCTAATCCAATAGGCATATAACATTACATATCAACAGTACATGTGATTTAAGCTATACGGTAAGAAACTGGGGGCATATTAGCAAGACCCACGTTAAAATTATCGCCGTTTTAGCGGCAGGAAACTGCCGCTAAAACGGCGATAATGGGCTTGCTAATATGCGTTATAGAATTCCAATAGAAGCCCATGTTAGATGTGCAGGACATCTAACATGGGCTTCTATTGGAATTCCATAACGCATATTAGCAAGCCCATTATTGCCGTTTTAGCGGCAGTTTCCTGCCGCTAAAATGGCGATAATTTTAACGTGGGTCTTGCTAATATGCCCCTGGGTTATTAGTTGAGTGGTGGGGAAGCCCCACTCAAATAATAGACACAATCCTTGTCAGAGAGAACCACAAAAGTCACTAAATAAACCTGTGCCTAACCCCGAGGTAGCTTAGCACAAAAGCAGTCAGGCTTAGTTTAGAGGCAATGTGTAAAGTATTTATGCAGCTTTCAAACAGCAATAACGTGAAAACACAACACAAGAAAAATCCCAAACCAATTTAGAAAAATTGAGTTAATTTAAAAAAAAATGACACCAAAATGAACAAAATCCAATCAGTAGACCTGGAGTCATGATTTTGTAATGATTCTAGTTAAAACAGCGTCAAAAAGCAGAAATCGATAATTGCTGTTAAATGGTCGCACTGGATCTGGTCAAAGTCCTAAGTACCGGCCGACCGCAATGAAGAGTGGGTCGGATTCAGGGACAAAGTTCATCCCGTTGAAGGTTTTACGTTCTCTAAGTTCAAGTCCACATGGGGCCCAGCTGTCACAAAGCTGGCACCTGGCGGACAGTCTTTGGCAGTGAGTTGGACCAGAGGCCCAGATTTTCACAGTTTTTGACTGCCTGAGGTATGGGTGACCCCTTCCAGTAGCCATGTTGCTGCTGACACAGAAAGCTTAGACAGAAAGTGCCTTCCGGAATAGGCCCCAGGAAGGGGGAAAAAGCCAGCGGGCAAAAAACCTTTGAGATGACGTCTGGGTGCAGTTGGCGCTTCGAGGCAAGAAATAAGGCTGAGGACCCAACCAACAGGAGATGACTGAAGATTACGGAAGGAGCCAAGGAAAGACTGGAGTGCTGGAATGGCTGGAGATAAACTGTGAATTAACAGAACACTGAAGATTTCTGGAGGAGCCAAGGAAGGACTGGAGCGCTGAAACTAACCACAGGAGACCTGGAGCATTGCAGTACAAGGTGAGAATGGCAAACCCTTCTTCATATAGGTGCAGGCAGGAATTACATCACAGGAAGTAAGGCCACCATGTTGGATTGGAAAAGTCCTATTGGAAGGAATGGGCAAGGTGCCATCTTGGAACAGACAGTATTTCCTATCCAAGTAATTTTCTCCAGAGGATTCTGGAAAGAAGGAGGAGAAACATGGGGACACCAAGGCTGTCTCCCAACATTTCCCCAAGGAGACAGCCGCTGTCCAAGAGAGCACAAGTGGGCTGGCCTCCTTGAGATAAGTGTGATTTGGGCCTGAGGCAGCTGCCGGTACCTCCGCTGTCCTTTCGGCTTCCACGGAAGCTCGTGTGCTGCCAGCTGTCGAAAGCCGGCCACAGGTGTGGGGCAACAACGGCTTTGAAGCTTTGCGTCGGCGGTCAAAGCGAGGAGAACGTCGGTGCGAGGAGCATGTCAAGCATCACAAATGGCCGCGGTTTGGTGCTAATAGTTGGTCGTTGCTGGAGCTTCATGTTGGTAGTCGACGTGGACTGTTGCCATTGGTGCTGGTTCTTGGAGCAGATGTTAAGAGCAGGTCATCGCAGGAGATTTGCGCCAGCGGGCATTGTGGATTGTCATTAGGTGATGTGGGGAGTCCATTTGAAGTTGCAAAGAGCCCAAAAACCTCTGGATCTATACCTGGAGCTCAGTACTTGTAGTTTTGGGGCAGGAAGACTACTCTTTGATGCCAGCCAAGGGCCCAGGACTTGGAGGTGCCCCTCTTGGGGATCAAGACTCACTCCAGTAGAGGCCAGCAGCAGGGCTTATGCTTGTCCAGGTCGTGCTGGGCAGCTGCAGGAGAGGCCTCTGGAAGCTTGTTGTGTCCCTGAAGCTCAAACAGGAGGCCAGACAACCGACCCTTGGAGTCACTTCTAGAGAGTCTGTTTTCAAGGCAAGCAGGCCCAATCTTCCATTTTCAGACAGCAGGTTAGTCCTTCTTTTGAATCTTCTACAGGTCCAGGATTGTTCTGATAAGAGGTTCTAAAAGTGCTAGTTTTATCCCCAGTGCCAGCCTTTGTCTAACTTTCCACCTTCCCTGGGCTTGGCTCCAAACTGTCTAGGGTTTCAAAGGGCAACATTTGTCAGCGACTGGGCAGCCAGCCCTTAGAAGTCAGGAAGGAGATGGGCATAGCCCTTAGGCTACTCTTTGAATCTCAGGAAGGCTGAGTACAAGCCCCCTCCACACACACCCGGCTGAGGAGAGGAATGTCTTGCCCCTAATTCAAGTCTCTTTTATCCCCATGTCTAGATGTAATACACAAAACACTACAGGGAGCCATTCACAGTCATATGACCCTGGACACTGGCAGAAAGGCACCTTTGGCTTAGGCAGAAGTGTCAACTTTCTAAAAGTGGCACTTTCAGAATAGTAACTTAAAATCCAACCGTACCATTAAAGAGGATTTTAAATTACAATTTAGTTGAATGGAAAAAGCATTTCCCTATCTTGTCCCAAACTGAAGCTTTCGCTATGTAACAGGACATGACAAGTGCATCCTTGAATAGATGACAACTGTTCAAAGAGTTTACTCCTGTCTGGGAACAACAGTATTGCCTTTTTTCATCCACTATCTGGAGTTCTAAACCACATTCCGATTTCCATCAGCATCACTGAGGGAGGCGCAATAGTGGTAGATATGGGTGTATATCTACTTTAGAAATAATCCAAGCAGGGTAAGATGTAAAAAATCAGTGTAGGCTGGTAATATCGAATCCAAAATATCGACAGGCTGAAATATAGAAAGGTAAGTTTCTATACATTTTCTATACCTCAGTCCACTAATACATACCTTGGTGATATATATATCTTCAAGATATATAGATGTGGGATTCAGAATATTAAATCCTTGCCTCCTTCTGTGAACTTACATGTTTGATATTTTGCCCCTCAATATTATGTTCACAATATTGTCATCCATCGATATTTTGGATTTGATGTTCTCTACTACAATACAATAATTCGACGAGTGAGAACATTCAGTGCAGGAGACTCTAAGGAAAGAGTAGTGTGGCTGCAAGGATGCCGCAGTCTAAAGTAGAGGGAATGGTCAAGACTGGATATGTCAACCAAATCATGGTATTGTGAGATTCTGAGAAATGTGCAGTTGGGATAGAACTCCAAATCACAGTCTTACATCTTGATGAGTCCCCACCGTGTGAGCTGCGGGCAGACCTTGAAGTCCGATGTTGACAAGAATATAGGGGTTATCGAGCAGTGATATTTTAGGTGAATACACAAGGAGGCAACCAGAGTACCTGACAATTCTATGCCACTCCCACCATACATTCCTTTGAATTCAGCAGCCTGATTGGTCTTGCTACTGGGTGGACTACCAAACTATTTAAAGGACATAGCGAAGCAATTTCCTTTTTCACTGCTGTGGGGGATATAGTGCACTGATGGTACCAGTATTGAAGGAAATACAGCTGTGCAACATAGAAATAAAGTTCACTGTCTGGCACATCCAACCCTCTAATCTGGAGTCTAAGGACCCTAGGCAATTATGGTTTCAGGCTTTTTCAGAGCATTTCTCTTGGTGAGGAAATAGAATCATGTAACTATCTATTTGTATCTCCAAATTATTGCCTCACCTGAGGAAGTAGATGTAGTATATAATGTGTTGTTTGCATAAGTTTGCTGTATTTTCTCATGGGATCCATAAATAATAATATGCATCCCATGGATTTAGAATTCCCAGGAAAACCATTCTAAACTCCTTATATAGTGTAAAAGGACATGACAAGTGCATCCTTGATAAAAGCAGCATTTTATAGGATGATTCTCTTATGACTCTTTGCATTCAGTGGTTCTGTGCCTTAGCCTTGGGTTCAGGTGCCTGTTGAGACCCTTCATTGATTTACCACTCGCTCTATACTTGTTTTCTCCAATCCGGTCTCTTTCTTTGCCTTTACTGTTTGGCTTCAAATCCAGTTGAAAAAGGAAAAACACAGCTGAGCTCCCATTTCAGGATTCGTTTTATTCAAGATGTCTTTTATTCATTAAATGTATATCACCTATTTTTCTTCCAAGACACATTTGACATATTTATTGTCAATGTTACCACTTTTTAGCAAGCACTTTCTGCAGTACAACAGGAATGGGACTGGGAGTTTCTAGGGGGAATATTACCTTTACCAGCGTTGGCCATTTGGTCAATGGGTACCTGCAACAACTTACTTATTATACTTACATGTGAAGTATTTATAGATGAGGACATGCCATGAAAGCTAGCTCTCCTCCCTCACATGTTATGTCATATCATGTCATGTGGATTTGTAGAGCGCACTGTCACTTAGTAGGGTATCCTGGAACTGAGCAAGCATGTGTCCAGTCTAGCCTAGCACAGAAGGGGAACTATTAGAACTGCCATGGCTTCAGCTTTTGTAGAACTCAAGAACTGAGGATGGGGCTCTGATAGATAACGGCAGGTAGTTCCACACTTTAGGAGCAATGTGAGAGAAAGTTCGCTGCCGGATCTTGGTTTGTGCATACGTGGGATGTGTACATGTAGGAGTCCTGCCAAGCGGATGTGGCTCGATGGTTTGTGAAGAGATGCGGTTATTGAGATTTGCAGGGCCAGTGTTGTGTAGTGCTTTGAAAGTGTGAGTAAGGAGTTTGAACTGTGCTCCTTTGTGTAGGGGGAGCCAGTGGAGCTTCTTGAGATGTGGTGTGATGTGTTTGTGGCATGGGAGGTTTAGAGTCATTCTGGTTGCTGAATTCCGAATGGTTTGCAGTCTTCTGGTGAGTTGCTTACTGATCCTGGTGTAGAGGGTATTGCAGTAGTCCATCTTGCTTGTGATGAGGGTGTGTGTGCTAGTTTTTTGGGTGCTGGTTGGTAGCCATTTGACAAATTGTCTCAGTATCTTCAGGTTGTAGAATCAGCAAGCTGTGATAGTGCTGACTTGGGTAGTCATGTCGAGTTTGTTGTCAA
This sequence comes from Calotriton arnoldi, assembly GCA_963921515.1. Taxonomy (NCBI): domain Eukaryota; kingdom Metazoa; phylum Chordata; class Amphibia; order Caudata; family Salamandridae; genus Calotriton; species Calotriton arnoldi. The sequence continues at coordinate 361,271 of CAWUFW010002774.1, read as the reverse complement.
TGATGATCCTGAGGTTCGTGGCAAGGGTGGAGGTAGTGGGTGTGGGCCCTAGTTTGGAAGTGGTAAGTATGGGTCCTAGCTCAGTCAGCAAACAAGTGATGTCCCACTGAGAGGTGTTCTTCCCAAAGATCACAACTTCTGTCTTACTGGTGTTCAGTTTGAGACAGTTGGTCTTCATCCAGACTTCTGTCATGCAGGCAGTAAACTTGCTCCGGGCGCTGAGAGTCTTGTCCCAGAGGGAGAGTATAGTTGAGTGTCGTCAGCATAGAACAAAACTTCAACGTCATGGCCGTGGATCATGCTTGCCAGTAGGATCATGTATGCATTGAAGAGGATCTGGCTAAGTGATGATCTTTGTGTTACACCACAGATGAGGTTGCAGGTGTCCGAAGTGTATGGGACCAAGCTGACTGACTAGGTTCTGTCCATCAAGGACTGTAGACAGTGTCTTTAATGACCTGGAATTAAGTGGTTACCCAGGTCTAGTTGTGATCATTGGTGGATGAGAATATTTCAACCAGTTTGCCAGAAATAAACCCAGCACTAGCACTATTATAATACTGTGCAAATACTTTCGTAAATGTGTAGGGGATGGTGAATGATCTGTAAATGTACTACTCATCTACAGTGTACATTGGTACATTGGTATCCTCAATGGCCATACAGCTTACAAGACCTATCCCTGCTCCATTTCTAGGTCAGAATACATATTCCTGAGATCCACAGCCATCCTCGGGAGCCATCATTGTTGGAGGTGTTGCTGAACCTATTGCAAATGCTAACACATTTTCTACCAGTGGCACTATTCCAAACCCCTTCCATTGAGCCAAAGTGACTCCTGCTGCCTGTTTTCAACTGGGGGGCAGATTTACTAACAAATGGCAGGATCACTGACAAAATATCGAAGGTCAAAAAATCGACCTACAAAAATATCGGAGCAAGAATATCGATGTCAAGAATATCGATATCCTATCTACAACATGGTAAGTACAAAAATATACTTATAAATAAAATAAACAGTTAAAAATATTTTATAATGTTTAAAATTAATAAGTAATATATATAATTTAATAAAACATTAATTAAACATATACATCTAATATATAATATATATACTTACTTAATAATCAGTTTTAATAATTTTAATAAATTATAAATTATTAAAAAATATTATAAATTACAAATACATCTATACACATAAAACAATAACATAAATAAAAATTAAATAATTATGTATAACAAATTTTTAAAAAAATGTACTTTTAATATTTTTAAAATTAATTATATACTACATTAACTAAAATAATACAAAAAATATTAAATAGCAAAGGGAATAAAACTACTATTCCAACTCCCAAAAAAACAACAGTAAGAAAAATATTGGATAGCGTAGAGCTTAAAATTACTATTCCCACTCCAGGGAGTGCAACAGTAGGGAAAGCGTTGGATAGCGGGAGGGTAAAAATTACTATTCCCACTCCAGTGAGTGCAACAGTAGGTAAAGTGTTGGATAGCGTAAGGGTAAAATTACTATTCCCACTCCAGTGAGTGCAACAGTAGGGAAAGTGTTGGATAGCGTAGGGGTAAAAATTACTATTCCAACTCCAGAGAGTGCAACAGTAGGGAAAGCGTTGGATAGCGGGAGGGTAAAAATTACTATTCCCACTCCAGTGAGTGCAACAGTAGGGAAAGTGTTGGATAGCGTAAGGGTAAAAATTACTATTCCCACTCCAGTGAGTGCAACAGTAGGGAAAGTGTTGGATAGCGTAGGGGTAAAAATTACTATTCCGGGGGCGTGGCCTGAGGTGTCAAGATGGCGGTCGCACTCTAAGAGTGCTCCTGACCCCCTCCGTCATCCGCCTCCATCCGTCCGTTACCTGCTTGGTTCTCAACTTTCCCCAAGCCAGTGGCGACTCTGCAGACCCTGGCGGCGCTCCGACCCCGGTTTCAGGCCACTCGAGGCCCCCAGTGATGCGCTGCGGCCTCCTCCTCTCCTGGTCTGGCATACCCAAGATGGCGGCACCCGGCTGAAGCTCCGGACAGCCGGAAACCCGAAGATCCTCCTGGGCTTCCCAAAGGCGGCCTCCCGGCGGTGAGTGCCTCTCCTGGTACGGCCTGTGCTCCGGTCACGCGCCCCGCGGGGGTGCGGCGCTGCGGGGGTGCTCGCATGAGGACGCGGGCTCTGTGTCCTGGGCCGGGTGCGTCCCTGCTCCCTGCGGACTCTGCCCTGCTGGTCGCGTGGCGGGGGCCCGGCGCCGCCTGGGAGGACCACCGCGGTCGGCTGCCATTGTCGGGCAGCGGCCCACCACGGATGTGCTTCGGCGCCCCCCCTCTCTGCACCGATCCACTAGCGCGGCTCTGGAGGTCCGGTTCCCCAATTCCTCGCAGCGGTGCAAACCAGGGCGACTTCACGCCACCTGTGAGGAGCTGCCTGCCTGGGCCTCGCTTCTTCACCCGCATCGCCTACGCCTGCAGGGGCGGGCTGGACCCGGCTTCCGGATCGGGTGGCGGAGTGTCGGACCAGCCTGCGGTGGAAGGAGTGGAAACCACTGCGGAGGACAGGTGCCGGTGAGTGGGGCTCGGAGGCAGGGGTCGGCCACCGCATCGGGTGGCGAGGCGGAGGGGTGCCCTGATCCCCCCGCACCTCCCTCCCCTGATCGTTCCCCCTGAGCCCTTCCGCCCCCCTCGGTGGGGCCGAGACCGCTTCCTCTGATCTTCGTTGGCCTTTAGCCTGACCCCGGGCGGCTGGGGACTGGCCCGGGCGCCTGGGCCCTCCCTGTACTGGTCCTCACGCCCGGATACAGCCCGTGGGGGAGTGGCTGCTCATCCGATATTACTGGGTCGTTGGGGCTCGAGGACGTGCTGACTCCTGTGCCGGCCCGGTGGCGGCTCGGAGGTGCGGGCCCGGGGCGGTGACCGGCCATCATACCGGGTGGCAGCGCGGGGGTGTTCCTAGGCGCCTCCGCCCCACCCCTTCCTTTCTCTTCCTGTTTCGGGCTGAGACTGATCTGCTCCCTTCCCCCCGGTGGGAGGAGGTCTCCCGGGGTCGGAGGACCGGTGGCGGTTGACTTGGCAGCCTGAGGTGACCTGGGACTGCGACGGGCTCCATTGCGGCCCTACCACCTTCTTGCCCCCGCTTGCACGGGCCTGATCCTCCGGGAGTGACTCCATCGAGGCCGGAGCGGGGACGCGCTGGGGACCAAGAGTGGAGGCGGGTGATTGGCCTAGACGAATCGCCCTCCACTGACGCGCTCCGCCCGGCTCTGGGGCTGGCCCGCGGTGCCGATTCAACTTGACCTCTCCTGCGGACCTCTGAGGTGGAGCCGGATGCCCGGACCTGAGTATCGACGGCCTGGGTGCCTGGATCTGTTCCCCCTCCCTCTGCAGGCCTTTACCCACCCCCGGCTGGAGTGGAGCAGAACTCGAGTCCTGACGACGATGGGCAGAAACCGTACCCTGCAGACTCCTGCCCCCCCAACCCAAACCAAAATGGACCAGTTCACCACGTTGGAACGAGACCCGGGAGGAGGGACACCTGGTGCAGCTGATGCCAATGGTGGCGATCTCTCCACTATCCTTCAGGCGATCTCCGCATATCAGACCTCCGTCGAAAACAAGATTGGCGAGGTGAGGGTAGATGTGGCCCTCATTCGCCAAGACTTACGCAACGCCACGGCGCGCATCACAGAGGCGGAATCCCGCATCTCCACAACAGAGGATGCCATTGACCAGCTTAAGACTCAGGTGGCCCACCTTCAAACTCGGACCTTGGAGCTCCATCGAAGGGCTGAAGACGCCGAGAACAGGTCGCGGAGGAACAACTTACGCCTCGTGGGGTTTCCCGAGGGGGTAGAGCAGGGCCGCACCGACACGTTCATGGAGAATTGGTTCCGTTCCTGGATGCCAAAGGAAGCCCTGTCCCCCTGGTTCGCTGTTGAACGAGCCCACCGCTCCCTGGCCCCCAAACCTCCACCTGGCGCTCCAGCCCGACCCATAATCCTGAGGGTCCTTAACTTCCGAGACAGGGATGCCATCCTGGGAGCGGCCAGGGCGCAGGGCCCCTTACAGTTCCAAAACAATCGGATCATGGTCTTCCCCGATTACACCAGGGAGGTGCAGGCTCAACGCCGCACCTACGACGAGGTAAAACAGTAGCTTCGTAACATGGGCCTCCGATACGGCCTCCTCTTCCCGGCCCGGCTCAAGGTCATCTTCCAGGACAAGTCTCTCTTCTTCGACACCCCACAGGCGGCCTGGACCTGGCTCACAGAGGAACGACCGCTCTTGCGCCAACCGGCCCCCTACCCCACCGGGCGTCACGGCATGCCCTTCCTAAGCCCCAGAGGCGCCGAACTAGGTCCCGCAGGAAAACCGACCACCAGGGGGGGACATCCCGATCCCCGGATGGGACATTCCGGCGCTCGCTCACTCACGCTTCAATACGAAGGTCTGCCTCACCCAGCCCGACTACCTCCTTGAGTGACTTGAGTGGTATTCCAGAGCCCTCTGCCGCTCTATGACACGCCAAATCTGACTCGGACCTGTCCAGGAGCCCTGCGCTCCATCGATCTGACGAAGTTGAGATCACTTGAGCGCCGCCGCACGACAGGATTTCGGTAACATATTTCCCAGCGGCCCCAAAACAACACACTCCAGAGACCCCCACGAAAGGGGGTGATCCAACCTATTGCAACCACCGGACATGGGAACTAGTTCCCACTCTACCCTCTCAGTTATTTGTAACTCCAGATCCAACTGTGCCCTAACTGAAACTGCAGCGTTTGACGAACCTTATCCGACTTTATGGAGGGGGGTCTATCTCCGCCATCCTCAGGTCCTTCTAACCGCTTTAGATTAGTGTTCAGCCCACGGTGGGGTTGTTGTATTGAACTGAATTGATTTGTCTGTTTGTTTGTTTTTTGTATTTTCTTTTTCAGGGCGACAGATGCTTCCTTTTCAGAAGTGTAGGGTGGGGGAGTTGGGGGGAAAGGGGAAGAGGGAAGACCGTTGTCTTCCGGCAGTTTGTTGTTGTTGTTCTTCTTCGCCGCCCACGGGCCGCGGATTTCCGTTTCGATTGGTAGCTTTCCATGCAGACCGGCCTCAGACGATGACACGAGGCCCACCAGAGTGCACACCTTCTGCCCAACGACCTTGACCACGGAGCAGTATTTCCCTTGGGACCCGGGCCTCTTAGCGCTTGCGCCCCTCCTCACACATGATACCCACCCGATGATGTCCACCTTACATAGGACCCTCCATGCCCTCTCATGGAACGTTAACGGCCTACTAGATCGTATAAAGCGCCCAGCGACACGAGCCAGACATCCTGTTCTTGCAGGAAACACACCTTCTGGGCTCACAATGTAGCTTCCTCGCCCAATACGGGTTCGACAGGGTCTGGCACTCTGGTTTTACACGGGGATCCCGGGGGGTGGCCATACTACTTCGAAGAGGGCTCCCCTTCACCTTGACACGGGCTGAAATGGACACACAAGATCAGTTGACTGGGGGTGAGTGTTTGATTTGCTCTAACGCTCCGTCCATCATCCCCTTTGGTATCGCTTTGTTCGCCCTAAGTTGGCAGGGTATGCCCAGACGTGGGTCCCTTGCTCACTTTGCCACTGGATTCAAGATAGCCTGGCTGATGAGGGTTATAAACCCGAAACCGGTCCCAGGATGCTTGTTTCCGGTCCAGGGAAGACATGGCTTGGCAGTTCGGGCTGGACTGTTCCCATGAGGCACAGGGTCAGACTGATTTGCATATGGCCATGTCTGAACTGGGGTGGTGGAGTGAGCCAAAGAATGATGATGGATTAAACCCAGATCAGTTGACTGGGGGTGAGTGTTTGATTTGCTCTAACGCTCCGTCCATCATCCCCTTTGGTATCGCTTCGTTTGCCCTAAGTTGGCAGGGTATGCCCAGACGTGGGTCCCTTGCTCACTTTGCCACTGGATTCAAGATAGCCTGGCTGATGAGGGTTATAAACCCGAAACCGGTCCCAGGATGCTTGTTTCCGGTCCAGGGAAGACATGGCTTGGCAGTTCGGGCTGGACTGTTCCCATGAGGCACAGGGTCAGACTGATTTGCATATGGCCATGTCTGAACTGGGGTGGTGGAGTGAGCTAAAGAATGATGATGGATTAAACCCAGATCAGTTGACTGGGGGTGAGTGTTTGATTTGCTCTAACGCTCCGTCCATCATCCCCTTTGGTATCGCTAACTGAAACTGCAGCGTTTGACGAACCTTATCCGACTTTATGGAGGGGGTCTATCTCCGCCATCCTCAGGTCCTTCTAACCGCTTTAGATTAGTGTTCAGCCCACGGTGGGGTTGTTGTATTGAACTGAATTGATTTGTCTGTTTGTTTGTTTTTTGTATTTTCTTTTTCAGGGCGACAGATGCTTCCTTTTCAGAAGTGTAGGGTGGGGGAGTTGGGGGAAAGGGGAAGAGGGAAGACCGTTGTCTTCCGGCAGTTTGTTGTTGTTGTTCTTCTTCGCCGCCCACGGGCCGCGGATTTCCGTTTCGATTGGTAGCTTTCCATGCAGACCGGCCTCAGACGATGACACGAGGCCCACCAGAGTGCACACCTTCTGCCCAACGACCTTGACCACGGAGCAGTATTTCCCTTGGGACCCGGGCCTCTTAGCGCTTGCGCCCCTCCTCACACATGATACCCACCCGATGATGTCCACCTTACATAGGACCCTCCATGCCCTCTCATGGAACGTTAACGGCCTTCTAGATCGTATAAAGCGCCCAGCGACACGAGCCAGACATCCTGTTCTTGCAGGAAACACACCTTCTGGGCTCACAATGTAGCTTCCTCGCCCAATACGGGTTCGACAGGGTCTGGCACTCTGGTTTTACACGGGGATCCCGGGGAGTGGCCATACTACTTCGAAGAGGGCTCCCCTTCACCTTGACACGGGCTGAAATGGACACACAAGGCCGCTATGTGGCCCTGACGGGTATGATCGAGGGACACCCCCTCAACCTCCTGTCTGCATACATTCCCCCCGCCAACATGGCTCCTATCCTCCATCGCCTCACGCTTGCACTCTCCTCCTTTCCGCAGGGCCTGACGATTGTCGGGGGGATTTCAACGCGGTCCTGCAGCCGTCACGAGATGCGTCAGGCACCCCATCGGCCTCCCGACTCGCCTCTGCAAAACGCCTCGAGGAATGGTCCTCCGCCCTGGGTCTCTGTGATGCCTGGAGGGTGTGGAACCCCCGCAAAGAACAATACACCCACACTTCGGCAGCCCACCGCACCCACACTTGTATAGATTTGTTCTTATTGCCTGCCATAGACTGTCAATTGATGGAAGGGGCCACCATTCTACCCAGGGGCATTTCAGATCACTCCCCCGTGTCCCTCCGTCTTGGGCATTCTCCTGGCGGCACCCGTACGATGTGGCGGATGAACGCCTGGTTCCTACAGGATGCAGGTTTTGTGGTGTCCCTTGGGCAGGAGCTCCAGAACTACTTCTCAACAAACACGGGTTCGGTCTCCTCTCCGGGGACTCTGTGGGAGGCGAGTAAGGCTGTGGTGCGGGGGGTGGCTAGAGGCCTGGTCCAAGCGAAACGCAAGAAACAATCTGCCCGCCTTGCACAGCTGGAGGCCCAAGCGGCGCAGCTGGAGGATCCCCAGATCCCCACTGACGACGATTCCGCTCGTCAACTCACGCTGGTCCGAGAGGAAATCTGCCGGCTCTCGCTGGAGTCCGCTAAAATGCTTTGGCGCTCCTCTGTGGCACGCATATACAGATGGGGGGATAAAAACGGCAAACTCCTCCACAACCTGATATCCTATCCCAGAGCCAATCGCATAATCCCTGAGATTCGAGACGGGGAGGGGGTCCATCACGTCACTTCCCCCGCCATCGCACACACGTTTGCAGACTACTATGCAGACCTCTATGCGGCCCGACCCCTTCGGATCCCTCTGGCAGCGTTGTTGGATGGGACCGGAACTCGATTGCCCTGCCTTTCCCAAGCGGACTCCGTGGCCCTGGATACTCCCTTTACCCCGGAAGAGATACATGGGGCGATTTCTTTATTGCATGCCGGGAAAACGCCCGGGCCAGACGGCTACCCCCAGGAATACTATGCGGTCTACCGAGATACACTGGTCCCGCACCTGACGGAGTTGTTTAAACACGTAGTAGACAAAGGGTCCTTACCATCTGAGACTGACATGGCCACTATCGTAGTCATCCCAAAGACCCAGCCACCCTCCCTTGCATGTGCGGACTACCGTCCCATCTCCCTTATCAACACGGAGGTCAAGATCTTTGCCACAGTGTTGGCCCAACGACTCAGACCTCACTTACATGCGCTGGTCCACCCAGATCAAAATGGCTTCATGCCTGCCCTCGGCACCAGACATTGCATACGCCGTCTCCATCTTGCCCTCGCACACCGCCACCGCTTTACCCCATATCTGGCATTACTATTCATAGACTTCGAAAAGGCCTTTGATACGGTGGACTGGGGCTACCTTGAGGAGGTGTTGGAGAAGATGGGTTTTGGGTCCCCCTTTCGACGCCTCCTCTGAGTCCTCTATTCGGCTCCCAAGGCAAGGGTCCTCATCAATGGCGTGCTGTCTGAGGCGTTCCCTATCCAGCGAGGCACCCTGCCCGCTCTCACCGCTTCTATTTGCACTAGCAATGGAACCCCTGGCCTCCCTCATCCGTCAAGATCCTCTCATCCAGGGTTGGGCCTGGGATCCGAATCAGGTCGACAAAATCGCCCTGTACGCCGATGATGTCCTCCTTTATTTGGCGGATCCGGAGAGCTCCGGCCCACAATGCTTGGATGTCCTCTCGGCCTTTGAACTGGGTTCCGGCCTCAGACTCAACCCGGCAAAGTCCACACTGGTCCCCCTGCACCCGACACGGGCTTGCTTTGACTGGCAGACGACCATCCCCTTGCGTAGACAATCGGTTAAGTACTTGGGGATATGGGTTGCCCTTCTCCCCGACCTCGAATGGGCCCTGAACATCACACCCCTGGTCACCAGGACCAAGGCTGATCTCAAGAAATGGCAATCTCTCCCCCTTAACCCCCTTGGCAGAAGTGCCCTTTTTAAAATGATGGTCCTTCCCCGCTTTTTGTACATCTTACAAAACACTACCATTCCCCTTCCGGGCAGCTGGTTTCGAGAACTGGACGGAACACTCACCCGCTTTCTCTGGGAAGAAAGGAGATCGCGAATCTCCCTAGCACATTGCCGCATATCCCCCTACGACGGCGGCATGGGGGTAACTAACCTTCACCTCTACTACCTGGCCACGAGACTAATCGTGATCCACGACTGGTTCGCGGGCGGCTGGTCCGACCCGGCGTATCAGGTGGAAACCAGGTCAATGGACTTCACTCAAATCCAGGCTTACATGTATGGAAGCCGCGTGCCGCAGGCCCTTCCCCCTGTCACTAGAGCCGTGTTTATGGCCTGGCGGACGGCCCTGCGCCATGTAAAGTGGGATCGTAAACTCACCAGGCAGACGCCTCTATGGTGTGGGGCTTGGCTGAGAGAGGTCTCGGCTCTCCAAGATTTCCGTCGATGGGACCACATCGGGATCTCGCTGCTGGGGGATGTCTGGACCGGGGATCATATCAGATCATTCGAGGACCTACAACACCGCTACTCCCTCCACTCCTCCCAGTTTTACAAATACCTACAACTCAGACATGCCCTTCACACCCACATCACACCCCCCACCTCCCTCCCCGAATTCAGCCCCCTGGAAGCCCAAGTGATGATGGGGGACCTGGGCAGGGGAGGAGTATCGCGGATTTACCGCTCTCTGGTGAACAATAGCCCCGCATCCCTGGACTGGCTTCGTGCCCGCTGGGAGGGTTGGGTGGGTTCCCTGGACGACGCAGACTGGAGAGATGCCCTTATGGCCCCCAAGACTCTGACGACCTCTTCCAAACTGCGGTTAGTCCAACTTTACTATCTCCACATGGCGTACCTCACCCCTGCCCACCTATACAGCGCCCGCATGCGGCCCTCCCCATCATGTGCGCGATGTAACCATGACCCGGCAGACTTCTACCACATGGTGTGGCAATGTCCCGCCCTTGGACCATTCTGGACGGAGGTGGAGAGAGAACTCACGCAGACCCTGGGTTGGGAGGTTCCCCATGACCCGCTGCGCCTGCTCTTGGGGGTGTTCGATGGCCTTGATGGATCCCGGTCTGACAAGCGCTTCCTGGGAACGGCATTGGCGGTGGCAAAGCGCGACATTGCAGCACTCTGGTCCCAAGCCAAGCCGCCTAATATGCGGAAATGGAGACGGGGAGTGGACTGGTGTGGAGCCCAAGAGGAGCCCCTCTTTGAGGCCCGAGGATGCCCTGAGCGGTTTGGTAAAATATGGGGCAAATGGTTCAACTCACTGCCCGCTTGAGGGGCTAAAAGGGCTAAATACGTAACTGCTTGTAAATATGTGCTGTATTCACACCATCAGTACCTTACAAACCTTTGCCGCCTCCATCGTCTATAATGTATTTATTGATGTGACTGACATGCTACCGTATTGTTGTTCTAAAAATTCAATAAACTTGATTATCAAAAAAAAAAAAAATTACTATTCCAACTCCAGAGAGTGCAACAGTAGGGAAAGTGTTGGATAGCGTAGAAGTTACAAATAACATACTTATAAATAAAATAATTTTTTTAAATAATTAATGAATTAATTAATAAATAACTCTAAACTATTTACAAATACCAAGAAATAATTATTAAAAACATAATTACCAATGAAATATTTATTAACAATAAATTAATAATAAATACCAATAAATAATAATTAATAAATATTAATTACCAAATAATAAATATTGAACAATAACATATTTTTAATAACAAAAACACATTAATTATTAAAACTTAATTACCAATTAACAAATATTGAACAATTAAATGCTTTTTTATACCAATAATAATAATTACTAAACATTAATTACCAATTAATAATTACTTATTAATATATTAATTAAACGTATCAATACATAATATTTAATAATATTTAATTACCAATTAATGATAAAACAACAATAAATTAATTTTCATAACAAAAAAATTATAATTTACAAAAATTACCAATTAATAATTAATGTCCAATAAATTAATTATCAATACCCAACAATAAATTTAATAATTACTTAATTAGATTTCAATTACTTCCAACACTATTCCCCTATAAACGCACAACACACTCCAATAATGAAATAATACACTTAACATAATGATCAATTAATCAATTAATAAAAATTAATAACCAATTAATAAAAATTAATTACCAATTATTAATTAATTAACAATAATATAATTATCAATACCAATTAATTAAAATAAATTATTACTTAATTACAATTAAATTACTTCCCACCCTATTCCCCTATAAACCCACAACCCGCTACAGAACTTAAACGCAAAAAATAATTAAAATTAATCTATAATTCCTAAAAATTAATAATTAATTTAGTATAATTAAATTACTTTCCACCCTATTCCCCTATAAACCCACAACCCGCTACAGTACTAAGAAACAAAAATAACTTATAAAAACATTATTAACATATAAAAATTGTATACATATATTTTTAGACAAGTAGAACACTTAACAAAAACACATATAACACATACATATTAAATACATAACAAAATACATAACAATATTATAAATATCGATATTAGTAACATCGATATTAGTAACATCGATATATTTGATATCGATATTACTAACTTCGATATTACTTACATCGATATAAAAAAATTTGATATTACTTACCTTAGGGTCGATATTCTGTCCATCGATATTCTTAACATCGATATTCTGTCCCTTCGATATTGTCACCTCGATATTAGTGTAGGTCGATAATTAATTTTCGATATATTGACTGCCCACCCAAATGGCACACCCTGCGGGGCGTGGCCTAGCAACATGGCAGCGTAGATGCGTCTGCCGGTGCTCCCACCGGCAAGCCCTGTATCTGGCAACATCCTGAGGCCCCCAGAGGCGATAACACCCCAGAACGGAGGGAATATTGCCTAGAGTTCGAGCTGGCTCATCCTGGGCTCGATAAAACTGAAGTTGATAGCCAAAATACATGCGGTGATCCGAAGCAATCGAGGCCTGGTGCAGTGGCCACGCCATCTTGGCGGCCGGGAAGGGGACTGCTTGAGGGAGTCCTGGGACGTACGTGACCCTAAAGGCCCGGCTGGGGTGCTCCTGCAAGAGGTCCTGGGGCCACCATGAGCCAGGCGACAGCTGGGGCCGGCGACTGGCGCTGGGGCCGCTGCTGAGAGGAGGTTGGACTGGTGGGCCCTGCCGCCTTGAGGGTCCCACGGAGGACTATAGGAGAAGGCCCAGAGATGTGTGCAGGCATAAACACTTGGCTGAGGCTCTCCTGCAGGGATCTTGGCTCCATCACACACCAGCTGGCACCCAACGACTGGCATCGGGAGACGTCACCGAGTGGAGGGCTGTTCGGCAGGGCCCCCGCTGAGGAATACCCGGGTCAGCAACGTTGGACCGGTGAGACCGGGCATGCTGCTGGCTAATTACGGGCACCCGAAATTGCGTGTAGAGACTGACCGAGTGGGGGACAGAGGGAATCCCCAGCCCTCTGAGGGCGGGACTGGAGGGGCTGCCCGGTACTGTGTGTAGTCGGGAGCGGACTTGAGCAGGCTGATGGTGGATTGCACCAGGATTCACAGGCAGTTGAGCAGGGTAACAAGCAATCTTGCCCTGGTGGAGGCCCTCGGTGAGCAAAGTGGATGGAGGAGAGGACCTCCTGAAGACCCAACCTGAGACGGGATCCAGGGACGGGAATCAGTGGCCCCCACTGCCGGGAGGAGGGCTGTAGCCCAGTGGAGAGGCCTACCACCACAAACAAAAGGCGCAACTGGAGTGCTACGACCGTGGTGTTGACGGTGGGCCCTGAGAGAATAGACTGCCAAGACTGCCTTTGGAGGGGCCCTTGTGAGAGTGGAAGGGCTTGCCGTGGGGAAACCCCCAGGCAGGAACTGGGACGCTAATGCTAGCAGATGGGGAGTTCATGAACGAAACCGAAGCGGCTGAGGCCTGCGGGCCTTAGAGGTGGACCTGCAAGGAGGAGATATGGGACGTAACCCGAGTAGAGCCTGCCTGGGGTAGCGGTGTCACCTGCGTGCTGCTGTGTCTGGGACCAGCCCCTGCCTGAAAGAACAAGATGTTGAAGGACAAAGGGGGTAGGCCAGCACAAATAAATAAAATTCTGAATTGTGTACAAACCATGCCCCCGGACCCCAGGCCGCAGGGGACCATGCTGGTGGACTGAGATGGTGGAGCGAAGGGCGTCCGACGGGGGTCGTGGCAGCAGCCCCCTTGCTACAAGACGTCCTGGCGGTGATCCAGAATACCCGAGAAGACATGGTGCTCAGGATAGATTTCGTAGCCATTGAGGTCAATCTGTTACGCTGTGACCTCTGTAAGGTCTCCGGGAGGGTGACCACCACTGAACACACTGTGGACAAGCTGCAGACTGAGGTGCGTTCACTCCGAGACACTGTCCTTGCGCTTCAAAAAAAGGTAGTGCACCATGACGACCGTGCCGAAGACTTTGAAGGTAGATCACGTAGGAATAATTTACGATTTGTGGGCTTTCCGGAGAACACAGAAGGTCCCTCAGATTAGCTCTTTCTGGAGGACTGGATTGTAAAGGGACTGGCCCCCAGGAGGTTGTCTTATTTTTTCAATGTTGAAAGAGCACACAGGGTGATGGTCCCCCCCGTGGCCTGGTGCACCGCCTAGAGCCACCATTGCCAGACTCTTCAACCACAGGGACCGCAACGCCATCCTACAAGCTACCCGCACAAAGGGGCCATTGCAATTTAAGGGTCAACCCATCTCACTATTTTCAGATTATACACAAGTTCAAGATCAACAGAAATAATTCCTAGCAGTCAAGAGACGGCTCAGAGACCTCAACTTTAAATACAGCCTCCATTTCCCGGTCAAACTGAATATTGAACATAAAGGGAAGGCTCTGTTCTTTTTTTCCGCAACGGAAGTGAGTGACTGGCTGGACTCCCTGGGAAAGTCGGAAGCATGCTTGGTGCCCTCGATGGAATCCCCCCACTCGGCGGACCCTCCTGGCCCCGAACATGGTTGGAGGAAGCAACAAAGACAGAGACCCAGGAACAGTGGAGGGAGACAAATCCTAGTCTGCCCGGACGGGACGTTAAGGGCTTCGGAGATGGTCCCGGACTCAGATGGGGCCACACAGGATCAGGTGGTAGCTCAGAGTTTCCCTGGGGAGGCAGAAAGCTGAGGTGGCACTACTTGAACGCACCTGAACGGGACAGATAAGTAACCATTGGGGTGGAATATTGTTGTGTGAATGCCGTGAAATATATGGAAAAGACATTGTTCTGAAAATGATAGTCTGGTAGACCTCGTTCACACACACCTATACTTGTTGGCAGGGGGTCTTCTCCACCAGAGGTTGGTTACGGTGTGTGGGGCTAGTGGCCATGGCCTCGCACCCCACCGGATGGCCAATCACTAGAGTAGCACCTGGTTTACACTTTTTCTTGAACCTCATACCTGCGGACTTGAGGATCATGGAAATGTTGTATTTTGGTTCGGGCTGGGGGGGGGTAATGGGGCAGCAGACACGATTCTTTGGTGTGTGTGCTTGGGAGATTAAGGGGTTGGTGGCTTTTGGGATTGTTCAGGAGGTATCAGTTCTGGGAAGGTTTGCTTTGTTTCTGTCGCTCCCCGTGTCGACTTGTTCAGAGGGCATTGTTGTGGGATTTCCCTTGGATGACATATGGGCCAAGGCTAGGCTAGGAGGGAACGAAGGCGCAGGGGGAGTGCTCTGATCCATGGCTCCCTCTGTAACAAAAGTAATCACATGGAATGTCAGGGGTATAGCACAATTTGACAAATGCAGACGTGTGTTGGCCTATCTGAGGTGCTATGGCATAGCAATAGCATGTTTGCCGGAGACCCATATCTGGGGGATTCCCTGCCCTGTATCCGGAGGAGATGGAGGGGGAGCTGTACGCCACCTCCTATACGGGCTTTGCACGAGGGACACTCATATGGGTGGTACCCCGCCGGTCCCCTTCAAATATTTACATCACGTGCTGGATCCGGAGGGGAGGTATGTTATACTGCATGGTACACTAGACGGAAGGGAACTATGCATATTTAATGTATATGCCCCCAACAGTGACCGCCCCTCATTCTTCTTAGACTTGTTGGCAGCGGCAGCACCCAATTTGGGCGCAACAGTCATCATGGTGGGTGATGTGAATTGTGTAATGGACAGAGTCCTGGATCGGAAACCCCCGTGCGCAGGTAGACAAAGCCCCGAATGAAGGAAACTCTGAAAGACCTCTTGCAGGGCATGCAGTTAAGGGATGTGTGGAAGGATCATCACCCTGCCCAAATAACGCTCATGTCATGCCCCGGTGATGGGGGCTTTTGGTCGACTGGACTACTTCTTTCTCTCGTCAGAACTCTCCCCGGAAGTGGAGGGGATAACTTATCTGCCCAGATACATCTCAGATCATTCCCCTGTCGTACTAAGTCTCCCAGGAATCCCGGCCCGCTTGGCAATACCCTCATGGCACCTACGCGTGGAGGCGCTATTAGACCCCGCCCCCTTTGTGGCCACTTCGAGGCGAGCATTAGAATGGGAGGCCATAAAGGTCATCCTTTGGGGAGTCTTTATTAAGACAACCTACGGGGTGAAACGGCAACTAGAACAGGACCCAAGAACAGGAGTTAGGCAGATTGGAGGCCAGGCTACATACAAGTCCTCAGGCCATGGCGGATTGGTGTGCAGCCCGTAAGGCTCTCCTTGAGAGCTGGAGTAGGCTGGAGAAATATACGTACAAGGCCTACTGCCAGCACCTACATGTGGAGGGGGATAAGACCGGAGCTCTCCTGGCCCGTCTCGTAAAACGGGAAACACCCATAGCACCCATATTAAAGCTCCAAGATAGTAATGGGGAACCGGCATATACGCAACAGGCAATTCTAGAGGCCTTGGCAAAGCATTTGGACAAGGTATACAGGAAACAATCATCCCCGTCACCAGAAACGGTCTGGGACTTCTTAGCTTCTTAGCTTCTCGGGATCTCCCACAGCTAGACCCGGAGGCGGCGACAGCTCTTGAAGCCTCAATCACCAGCAAGGAGGTGATGGTGGCCATTAGGCGTCTCAAGCCGGCGAGGAGCCCTGGGAGCGATGGTTTCCCGACCGAGTTCTACCAACGGTTTGCTCACCAATAGGTGGACCGCCTTTTGGAGGTCTACGCCAAAGCATGGAGAGCTCAGACCCTTCCACCCTCCATGAGGGTGGCATTAGTGGTTATGATCACGAAACCAGACAGGGATCCCACGTTACCCAGTTCGTATATGCCGATCTCACTCTTGAATCTCAACATGAAAATACTTACTGGAATCTTGGCGGCTCGTCTCCTCCAATATATGCCCCACCTGATACATACTGATGAGGCCGGGTTTATACCAAAACGTAACACCACCCATAACCTACGATGCCTGCCACATATCTGGCATGTCCCATGCCTCCTAGAGGATGACTATGTCATGGCACTGCTCGACATAGAGCAGGCCTTTGACTCTGTTGACTGGTCTCATATGTGCTCGGTTCTGCAGCGGTTCGGGATAGGCCCTGATTTCCTCAAATGGGTACAACTAATCTACACTGCCCCTAAGCTTGTGAACGGTCTGGGGGGGCTAATCTCTAAATCATTTCAGCTGACTCAGGGAAACTGTAGTGATGTAAATGAAGATCAAGTCCACGTAGGTTCTTGTAAGTATAGGTATTTATTGAGTAAGATGGTACAAGGTGGTAATTCATAAATATTAAGATGATAAGAATAAGATAAAGACCCCACCAGGAGCTGTCACCTTTCAGCTCAGTCCCAAGCTCCTAACTGACAAGCTCAGAACCCAACGTTCTAATATGTCATCATGAATAATCACATTCCAAATGATGACAGCAGTGAATAAGCTGGGAAGCCGATACTACACATCTTCCCCTTTTATACATTTTGCAATTGCAACTAAAACTAGATGTGAACAAGGCAATTACAAATAATAACAATGAACATAAGAAAGAAAAGTAGAAACGGGGTAAGTAATAATATGAAGAAAGGAGAACATAAATATAGGAACAGTTGAACACAAGAGGTGATAAATGAAGAAAGATTTAAAGTGAGAAGAGTCAAGAGAAGAAATAAAGGAATTCCAAATGATGACAGCAGTGAATAAGCTGGAAAGCCAACACTACACATCTTCCCCTTTCATACATTTTGCAATTGCAACTAAAACTTAGATGTGAACCAAGCAATTACAAATAATAACAATGAACATATGAAAGAAGAAAAGAGTCAAGCGAAGTAGTAAAGGAAGGTGAATAAAAGGAAGGAATAAGTCAAAAGACAAAAGGAAGCAAAGCAAGGAGTAGAGATAACAAAAGGAAGCAAAGCAAGGAGTATAGGAGAGAAGAAGGAAAATAAGAAAGAGAACACATCCTCTCTTTAAAGGACAAAGAGAAAGAGATAATACGAAGATGGACACCGAACACAAACGTTGAAAGTATCGCAAAATACACCAATTGGCCAGACTGGAGAAATTTTGAACCAACAAACGAAGAAGTGAAAGGAAGAACCACATAAAGAATATATAAGAACAAAGGAAGTGCTCCACATAAGAAAACAATTAGTAACACCAGAAATAATAAGCAGAAAGGTGAAAATTAACACCTAACAGGAGCACGACCAGAGGGGAACCTCAGTTGCCAGTAAGAATAATTAATTCTGAATGAAACCTTTTGAAAAAGGCTGTGAGAATCTGGCATAATAATCACATAAAAGCGTTAAATGCTCAGAACATTTAAAACTAAATTTCATGTAGTGTACGTCTACGCATGAGAAAATGTTTAGAAGAATAAAAACGTTTGCGCAAAAGGAAAAAACATTAACAATAATAGAGCTCATGAAGAATAAGTAAGCAGTACTGAACTTTAAAGGTTGACGTCAGCATTTAACATTCGAAACCGGTAAATGTAGACTAAGAACGTCCACTCATGTAGAATGCAGAAATATGAATTAATTCATTAAGTAAGTTCGATAACAGAACTGTGTGATGCATCATAAAAAAAATTAAATAAAAACGAAGAAGGTATCATTAAAATTAAGCATAAGTAAAGAACTGATACATATTTATACCTAATGCATATAGCAATTATATAAATGGTATTGAATCATAAAAGGAAATATAATGAGCATTGAATCATAAAGAAAATTATAATCAAGCAATAATACCATGAAAAATTAACATAATTAAAGAACTGGTAATTATACCTGCTGCCACCCAAAAATCATATTGCATATAAAATTATAAAAGGCATAACATATAGTGCATAACATAAACATTAGTTCAAATCACAGCGTACCGTACAGCAAATATACTTGAAACAGAAACTGGTGAGTGTATTCTCACCTAATATGTGATAATTGATAGTAGAAAACAAACTAAAACAAGTAAAGTGGTCACCGTTGTCAATTGTTAGAAGAAAACAATAAAATAAAATAAATAAAGTTCTCACCGTTGTCAATGTGCTTTGAGAAGAATTAAAGGATGAAATAGGCTGTGCGAATCAGCGCAGGTGATTCGCAGTCAAAAACACAGCAGAATGACATTTATCAATGAACTTGTAGTAGGGACATGGCGCTGTAACTTTATAAAATACTGAACTTGCCGTAATATAAATAAATAAATGGTGTGCATGTCACCGAATGCAAGATGACATGCGTGGCATTGTAGTTTTCGTTATAATGAAACTTGAAGAGAAATAAAACAGTACCTGTGAAGAATAGGAAAATCAGGAATGTCTAAGACCTTCAACTAAACCAAGTAGTAGAAGAAAACATCGAAATTGATGAAGAGGCATAGAAATCTGGTATTCCGAAGACCTTGAAAAATATGGGTACTAGAAACTTCTCGAGGCAGCATGAAAACGATGTTGAAATAACTTTATAGTCCCGCATAGCAAACAAACGTGGTTGGCGAAAGCAAACGTGGTTGGCAAAAGCAGGGCTGAATGGTGAACGTCCAGAAAAATTGTGGCTCCAAAATGGTGGCACGCACTGGTGACGCCGCGCCGGGTGGCTCCCGGCGTCACCGTGCACTAAAACATGGAAGAAGGCAAACAGGTACACGTCACAGATGAAGCAGGAAAAGCTGCGCGCGTTATGTGAAAGCGCGAGGTGGAGGCTCGTGACACATTCAAATGTCGCCTTCCTAACGACAATAACAATAACTGCCATGATAATGGTAAAAGACCTTATATGTTAATTTGTATTTAAATTGAAGAACAGGACTAGGGATAATTAAAAGAGTCAGAACTGCATAAGGAAGTAAGTTCTTTTCTTCTTTTTTTTTTTTACGTTACTGCCGTCAAAGTTATCAAAAGCTCAGATAAAGCACCTTACAACGTGCGGATACGAAAGAAAAGTCAATTTGATAATGTGGAGCCAATTTGAGCAGACAGGCAGCAGAATGTAAGAGGCAAGTCACTGTAGGCATGGAAATCAATTGCTGCTGTTGATTGAAGAATAGTACTTAAATAGCAGAAAGTATAGCAGGGACTGGCAGGTCAAGAAGAGGACGACCAGAAGTGGAATGGTCAATGGTGGGCTTTTTTAGCGTTGTAGCGTGCCAGTATGCTTAACAATACGTAGAATAATTTTTGAAAATTCTTTACCTTGAAGTTCAAAAGTCCATTGGAGTAGTAAGCACAAGTGCCCAAATCGTCGCCAAATCTGTAGTGATGTAAATGAAGATCAAGTCCACGTAGGTTCTTGTAAGTATAGGTATTTATTGAGTAAGATGGTACAAGGTGGTAATTCATAAATATTAAGATGATAAGAATAAGATAAAGACCCCACCAGGAGCTGTCACCTTTCAGCTCAGTCCCAAGCTCCTAACTGACAAGCTCAGAACCTAACGTTCTAATATGTCATCATGAATAATCACATTCCAAATGATGACAGCAGTGAATAAGCTGGGAAGCCTATACTACAGAAACCACCTGGGTTGCCCCCTCTTCCTGCTCATTTTTGGAGCCACCATGTAATCTTTGGCGAGACCCGACATGTGGTCTCCCTATATGCAGACAATATACTGGTATATGCCTGCGAGCCAGAGCGGTCGATACCAATCCTCCTCAATATCCTGCAGGGTTTTGGGGCCATCTCGGGTCTCTGCATAAACTTAGGAAAATCTAAGCTGGTTCCAATGGGGAGACTAGCAACGGGTCTGATGGCAACGTTCCCTTATGTGGGCCTTCATGGGCGACTGAAGGGACTAGGTACTTGGTGATCAATTTGGCAAGTACAGCCTCCTCTTACTTGAACCCGAACATAAGGTGAGTCTTGGAGGGTTTACAAGGATTTATTCAATTCTGGAGTGACTTGTCCCTGTCCATCATGGGAAAGATATCTATCGCGAAGATGATAATTCTGCTGTCTGTCTATACACACTACTACATTCCCTCTATGAAATCCCCAGCCACTACTTTCAGACGTTTGATAGATTGATGGTGGACCTCCTGTGGGGATCCAGATGAAAGCGGGTGCACTTGAAGACGTTGCAGGGAACGTGGGTCGGTGGAGGACTGGAGATGCCCCGCTTGGAACTTTACTATATGGCATCCCAACTGCAATACGTGGTCCACTCGTTGGACGACAATTTGAACTGGGAAAAACAGCTCCTGCAGGGCACGTATGGGGATTAATGCTTGAGCCTGGGGTGCCCGTGGAACTTCCCCAGATTGTGCAACATGTCGCCGAAATATGGGAACAGACCGTACACAGGGTAGTGCGGTGTGCGCCCTATGCCCAGGATATGGCACTATGGGTGCTGAAGCCCTTCCAGTAGATAGCGGAATCCATGTCATTATGGGGATGGCAGGTGGGGGGCTGCCGCTTGATGGGGGATCTCTATGACAATTGGCACTTTCTAACTAGGGCGGAGGCGGAAACTGCCTTTGACCTCGGAACGGGACAATTCCTACAGTATGGGAAGATTTTGAATGTGGCTTGTGAGATATGGCCATCCTTCCCAGAGGAGCCTCCTTGCACTAATGCTCCGCAAGTCATGCTAAATATGGCACCACAAGGCCAGCATTTGATCTCACATGTATACTGGGCACTTCGAGACGATCAGCCTGGGGACCCCCTACCAATCCAAACAAAATGGGAGAGTATATTGGGGGAGCCTTTGACCGCACAGGACTGACTAAAAATTCATGAGGGAGTCAGGACTGCGAGTACAAACGCACGATTCAAACTCACCCAATATAACTTTATACATCAGACTTATCTTACCCCGTGGGCTTTATGTAGGATTTACCTGGATCACTCCGGTGAATGCCCCCGATGCAGAGCTCCGGAAGCTGAATTTATACATATGGTATGGTCATGCCCATATCTGACAACATATTGGGAGACAGTGCTGACTCGCTTACGAGAGGATACGGGTGGCTGGTGCCCTGGGAGATACGCATAGTGTTACTGGAGCTGCTTCCAACTCCAAAAAAACAGAAGCTGAGTAGGAAATTCTTTCTTTTAGGACCGGTCTTGGTGAAAAGACAAATTACGATAGCCTGGCGGCGCCCTCTGCCTCCCCTTTCAGAGACTTGGATGAAAGATATGTGCTCATGGGTGGATGCCAAAGCGCCGCGCATGAACCGTGTCCGCACAGACGACAAGTTATGCACCACCCATGGGTAGCCTTCCTGATACAAATTAATGCAAGGCAATACAATGCACTGCATTGCGTTTCTGTTATTATTTTACAAAGCAACGTAAATAGCCATGATCTACACCTGCTGCAGTTTTTGCTGTGCTTAGTGTTATTGCATATATTTTACATTGAGAAATAGTGTCCATACAAAGGCCATTAGATCAGCAGTAGTAACGACCTAAAATCAGTAGCGAGGAATTTATGCAAAGTTGGATAAATTGCCTTGGAAACCTTCCTTGGAAGCATCCTAACCGCAACACATGTAAAAAGGTACAAGAGCATTTCGAACAAAACCTCTTTCTTAGCGTTCAAAAGTGTGGTATCAGACCTAGAGGGAAAGTGACACTACACTGGTAGGCATGAAAGAGTAAAGGAACTCCTCACCACTGTGGATAAAGGAAAGCAAGCAACCCTAATACATATTTATCTTCCAGAAGCATATGATACTTGTACTACTGATGCACCAAAGCAACGAGGAACCCCTCCTACATAACACACCACAGCCGCTACTTGTCACCATCACTCATAAGCAGCCCCAGTTCCCCTCTTTGATAACCCCATCCCATTTAGATTCCGCCACCTTGAGTTATTCCTCAGTTTCCACCTGTGCTACCTCTGATGAGCCGTCTCTCACTCTCATGCATTCTACTATCCTTGTTCAGTACTTCATTGCCTTACAACAAGGTTAACTCTGTACAAACACCAACATATACATGCATACATACATTTTGCACAGAAGACTGAAAGACGGGGCTAGGAGAATGAACACTGCATTAAAATGGATCCATTCCTTCTTCACAAATTGTGGCAAAATTTGCAAATGTGGATCTCTCATTTCATCTTACAGTAGAGTAACAGCTCAGTGCCACAGGGATCCTCTCTGTTTCCACTATTGTTCAACAGCTGCGGATGTGGATGAAACCTGTGTTCAGATAAACCAGAAAAATAACTTTGATAGCAAGACAAACATCAATAATTATATTGGCCAGATCTTTATCAATGAGTGAACAAGAGTCTCTTTTGTCCTCACTGATCTAAAACTAAGAGATGGGTGCTGGGTGATTCAATACCAAACACTTGTCTGGTCAAGTGGCCGATACACCGACACAACCAATAGTAAACTGGCCTTAATCTCATCTTGATCCCAAATCAACATTATGGTTAAGGGAGTCAGTTTTCAAGGACCCAACTTGCAAAGAAAAGCAACCAAAGAATACCAGTTACAGGAGAATTCTTGCAACTGGTTAGACTCTAACTATCCTAATTCAACTTTCCATGGTGCCTTCAACTCATTAGCTCAAAAGTCAACCTATGTAATGCTATTAGTAGTATAGAGCATCCATAAAAAACATTAGTCAAAAAGAATTAAATAAGGAAATACAAGGCAGTTCATGGTATGACCCAATCCACTCATATCCCCTAGCAGTATGCTATTGACTGCCTGTTGATTCACCTTGCAGTTAAGCCGCTTTCATTGAAAAAACGTAATGGATTTCAACCATATTTAAGTTTTTATAACTTGGGTTTATGCCTTCATGTGAAAAAGATTTTTTTACCACTTCTACATGAGAATATACGGCCACACCTCTATTGGATTTAGGCAGGGACACTAGAATTATAAGGCGGGGAGGATCAAACTATGCAGCAGGGTTGGCTTATTTATGCGCAAGGAAAGGCAAAGTTTGTGACCTAAGGCTGAACATTTTGTGTTGGTGTTACTTTATACTTTTGTCATTGTTTCACATGTTAACACTGTCTGGGCAAAGGTTTCACCTCATTATTACCAGTTTAACACCCAAAACAGTAACAAGCAACTGAAAGATAGCCAGACAACCTTTACTGTGTGATACAACAGGTGGTGTGATTTTAGTAAGTTTTGATCCGTTTGACCTAGAAAACAATTTTTTGTTAAAAAGTGCAGATTATGCAGAAGATGATGGGTTATGTGGCAAATGCAGCAAATCCATAATTATGGCTAAAAATGCTGCAATCTCAGAGTCGCGTAATTCCGTTGGCCCTGGACACAAGTGAAGCACTACTGAATACAGTGTTGAACTCTGTGGCACCTTATGCTTCACATCCTCTGGGTCTAATAATACACTTTGATTTATTGGGACCTGTTTGATAGGAAAGAGGTAATTCACTCCAGGACATTTTGTGTCAGATTACCATATTGCTGTATGTAATCCCTTGTTCGTATCTAAGGATCACCCTGCGGCCTAGTGAGACCGGTCCTTCTCCTGATTCACAGCAGCCAATTTCAGTTCATCTTGCCTCAGCTTCTGGCAGCCGCTCTCTTCTACTCAGCAACTTTCTCATGCAAGGATACCTCAAATGCCACTAGTAAGCAGTAAGCCATCTGCCATCTGCCTTCCTTCAGGTGGACCCAAGGCAGCTTCTCCTGACAGGCTGTTGAACTCTCCATTGTTCTTGTTCTAAGCCTGACAGGGGAAGATGCAGTCAATACCCCAACCCTGGTCACCACTGCTGTGGAATCCCAAATACTGGTAGAAAAATGTTGTCCCATACTTATACTAAGTTTGCAGACAGATTTTATGTATTCCACAAGTTCACTCTGGAACAAGTTTCAGGCAATTCCTCGCTTTTGCGTATTCTCCTCAGACTGGTCCAGCCACATTATTTGTTTTACAAAGTCATCAGAATTGTGGGGCTGTGTTAGGATTCTCCTGTCAGAAGAGACCCAAAACAAAGGCACAAAGAGGGGGAGGCTTCTCTACTTAACTGCCTCTCAGCTTGTTTGAACTGTCTCCTCCTGGAACAATGGGGCAAGAAAGGGGAGGGTAATTTCCGTGCACTTCATAAAGACCCTCTGTATCCTCACCTCCACACCCTAAAGTCTGGTCCACTACAAAGGGCCTCAGGAATGCTTTGGAGGTGCTCTGCAATTCACATTGTTAACTGGGGCCCTCTCCATCCTCCTACTGTGTACCACTTTGGTTCAGAAAATTAAAATGAATTCCTGGGTTGACGCAGTCACTTGCTGAATGCTCACTCCATGCACAGTCTACTGCACAAAGACACTACACACACGCATGTCATTCATGTTCCACATAGATGAAAGACCCGGATTCAAGGGACTCACAGAACAATTTACAACATGAAATGGGCCAGAAGGAATCTCTCCCTGGCAGATGACAGGTAAAAATGGACTGTCCTGCCACTACTCTATATTCTATTGTTGCATCCACTGTCAGCTTTCTACAGCCCCGCAAGCTGATGAAAGCTGCATTTGAAATAATGGAGGGTGCACTTGGTGTGTCCCTTCAGAGCACAGATCCTCACCCTCGGTCTTGCTCAGTGAACAAGAAACCCTCAGCACACAGTATGTTGTGTGTGCTGATGTGATAATATAAAAAGACAGCAGGAACTCACTATGGAGAATCAAATGCTTGGATGCGTGCTTCCAGAACCATATAACAGGTCTTTTATATACAAACACAGGGACAAAACCCAAATGTACTTACTCTAAAGAGGCAGTAAGTTCAGCCATATACCCAGTTTGCAAAAAACAAGTCACAACAATTCAGAGGAATATGCAATCTCTCATCTGCGTTTGAGACTACTAGCCTGCAGCCGCTATGGAACTAAGCACTACCCATCTCCTGATATTTGTCACTCTACTTGGATTCTAGTGGTCTTCCCATCTTGCCTAAATGGACCTTAAGTGACCTTCTCACCTTCCATCGAAAGTCCGCAAACTGACAGTCAAGGATGTTGTCTTTTTGGCTGATATGAAAGACTAACACTTTTCGCGTCCACTGGGGGTCCACCCACAGGATAGGCATCTGTAGATCTCTGGCTCACAACAGAGGCTTTGCATCTGGCTGTGTGATGAGTCTGTGGTGGTTCCCACCACTTGGACATGGAAAGAGGTCCCACATGTATCTGTGCCTATGCCTGTCTCAACCACCGCCTCGCCTTCTACACACCCACCAGACATCTCCGCTCCACCCAAATGACCCTAGCCACTATCCAATGGATCCGCAAGACCTCAGATAGAGGAAGATCCTTTTCCTACCTCACCGTGAAGACCTGAAACTCTCTACCTCTACATCTCAGGCAATCACCTTCACTGCCTCAATTCAGGAAGGACCTGGCTCTTTGACTGAACTGCAAAATCACCGCCCCCTCCCTCCCACCAGCGGCTTGAGACCCTAGCGGGTGATTAGCCTTGCTCTATAAGAACCCTGATTGATTGACTGAATGGCTGCCAAACAGTAGTGACCCACAACACAAAGACCAATTACTGACTTACAGTAGTCCAATGGATTGGCCAACTTATTATCACCTCCATCCCTTGCCTTACACCTACCACTGGAAAAAAGGGCTTCTAAAGATATTTACCCAGAGGTGACTCAAACAAGTCTAATGTTATCCTGCCCAGTCACTGGGTCTGTGGGGGTCCTGTCCTTTCTCCCAAGGAGCCCTCTCACAGAAATCACATCCCTTTCCCAGCCCATATTGGAGTCAAGGACAAAGCCCTGCACCTTGCATCTGAATTGTACAGCAGCTCCTCTCCAGCGGACACTTTTAATTCATAAACAACCACTTTCCCGCAGGGGCAATACCAATCGATCTCCAGGAAGAGCCGTCAGTCAATCACACCCAGACTCAGCTCATGCACTCTAAAGCCATTTCCTTCCCTTCCTCTAGACATACTCCATTCTTTTGGCACTTGCCACTGCACTACTTGGAGTACTTGCAAGGTCGGACAGGGGCAAAAAAAGATCCGGGCACCAAAATATAAGTGGCCATAAAAGTGGCTTATTAGGGATTTCTATAGTTTAAAAAATGGACAATGTTTGCAAATTGTGGAAAACTGCAAAGATTTGCCTTTGCTGCAGGCAACATTCGTGGTTATATCAGAGAAATCAATAATAAAAACCAGCAAAACAGGCCTACAAACAGACCAAAAAACAGCCCACACACTGACCTGTCAGACCAGCTTATCAGGCACTGCCTTGTTGCCCAATAGGCCAGTCCAACCCTGAGAACTTGAAAGAAGACCATACTCCCATATTCATACACAAACCTGAGACTTGGAGCTATATGTATCAAGCAGTGCTTAATTTGTAAAAAATGAAGTGCCAGGGCTCTCGTAAGGAGGCCACTGCAGCCTGCACCACGCGTTGCCGCTGCCAATGACACAACTACTTACCTTCACACTTCTGTAAGTGTGACAATTCGGACTATTCCAGGCCTCCAAAGCTATAACAATGGAATGGGAAGCAGGAAATAGTCATTTTTAATGTATATTGAATTAATAATTTAAAGTTGTTGTGGCAATCTCAGACAGTGCCACCTTGTGGCAACTGTCACAAGCACCGGTGTTGAAAATTAAGTGCCGGTGTGCCGAGCACCGGAAGCCACCGGCTCAAACTAAGCACTGGTATCAAGTGACCTTCACATTCACAAATGCACTGCTGCACAATGCTTTTCCAAATGTGGAAACCAATTCAAAATGCTACCTTTGTGCAATGTGATCACCAATTATCATAGCATGTCAAAATGCACACATTACAAACCCTTGGAAGTTGCAAGAGGATGGGAGCCTGAAAGTGGCATTCTTTACCCTTCCTCCAAACATGATTTGGCATTGTGACTGCTTCTGAAGTCCCAAAGCATTGAATAGTTGAAAACTGTCAATAGCAGATTATATTAATCCTCAAAGTGTACGTTACTGATAACTTCCACTTTGCAAGTGCAGGCGATTGGATTTATGAGAAGCAGATAGCAATCCCATTAACTGCTGCGTGCTCCTCCAGAGTTCTTTTTCATAATGTGCATCTCATTGAGGGGACTGGGGCAGGGCCGGTCTGGGAACCCAAAGCAGCCCTGGCAAATTTTGTCAGGCTAGCCCCCATATGGTGCATAGCGAGCAAGTGCAGCGAGCGAGCTTGACCACTTCAAGTGGGCTTAGGGGGGGGGGGTTCTCCTCCCAAGAAATGTTTTGGAAAAAATGGTGCATTCTACAACACATTTTTCATTATATATTCAATTGCATTCGTTTTTAAAGCATAGTAAATGATGTCCTTACATTGCACCAGGATACGGCAATCGTTGTTGCGGCTCTTCAGTGATTCCCTCACTATCACCCTCCAAAAGAGCCTCTCATCTCTCAATAGCCCCTCTCTCACATGTATTTGATTTGTTTCATACCAGTGTAGGGTGTTGAAGCATTTTACATCTCACACACACACATACAGAGAAAATGAATCATACACGTGTAAATAAGTGTATAGAAAATGTTAGATAATACAAAGGGGACTACAAGGTGTAGGATTCACCCCATCCATTCTGGTAGGCATGTTTTAAGAGTCCTTGGTCAGGGGAAGCACAAACTCAGGATCAGAATGTAACACAGTGGTTAGGGTTGACTTTACTAACAAGAATTTGTTTCTACCCAAACAAACCCTTTTTAGCAAAATAAGGATAAAGAAAGACTGGGGAAAAAACATAACTTTCTAACCTAGATTACGATTGTAATTTATGAACTGCACAGTGAAAAAGGGATCTCTGTGACAAAAGCAGTAACCCACTGAGCTACGCAAATAAAATACTGTTCTGTGATCTGTATAGTACAGGCTCTTTGCAGCAGGCATAATAACCCTCTGCGATATCTTAGATGAGTCAAAACTGCCACTAGACAAAACTTCCTCCAGCAGGTACATTAATCACCAGAGTTATATTGGCACTTTTATTGTTCCCTAAAAACTGTGGAATATACAAGGAACTCTGCAGTGGTTTTAAAACTGCTGCACTGATACAAATCCGGCCCACGGGGAAATGCCCGATGCCCGGCACGGCCAGTCTGGCCTTGGGGTAATGTTGCACAATGGAAATGCAGATGCTGAGGCAGAAGTCTGCTGCCCTTGCATACCTATATTTGCTGAAATGTGCAATGGGGTTCACAGCAAGTTCCACCCTGGTGATTGGACCATGTGCACCTCATTCTGCACAGTTCCTTCACCAAGACAGACTAGCATAACAAGCATAAGGAAAAGGACCTTGCAGCACAACGTTCTACAAAATTAGTACAGCGCTGAGTAAAGGCTAGTTTGCACATCTGCACAGAGGGGCATATTTATGAGAGTCACGCAGCGCAGTAAGTCACTTTGCTAGGCTGCGCAACAGGGAAAGGGCAGGAATGCGCCGTATTTAAAAGAATATGGCGCATTCCTGCCTTTGTCCCTATGCTGGTGCTGTTTTGGCTGCCTAGCGCCAAGGCAGGCACCCTTGCACCATGGTGCAATGGTGTCTCCTTTGCATGCAGGATTGTTTTTGTGCAGGTAGGGTCACCTTCCTTCACAAAAGCAATCCTGAGAGGCATATTCCTCTTTCTATGTGTGCTGCAGAATGCAGAATGAAGCACACACAGAAAGAGAAAGTAACAGAGAAATAAAGATATTTCTCCTCATTATGCCTCCCCTGAGAAAGCGTATCTTTTTGGTGCATTCCCAGGCCTACCAGCAATGGTAAATCTGGGAATGTGTCAAAATCAATGGGAGTTGCGTGGTAAAACCCACACAATGCCCATGGAACGCCTTCCCAGGACAGACTAACGCAACGCAGTAATTTGCTCCGCGTTGCGTTACTCCTGATTTATGAAACCACTCAGGGCCACACAAGGCCGCGTTGTGTGGCTTCATAGATCTCATTTTGGGCTTGAGCAGGGCAACCCCAGTCATAAATATGCCCCCTAGTCTCCAAACACTTAAACCTGTAGGGAACAGGTCCCTGTAAAGTGTTGTAAGTACTCTTAAAAAACTGCATTGCATATGTATACGCACATTTTGCTTCTCCGTTTTAGTTTTAAATTGAGAACAGATATCTTTTCTGCCATGCGTTTGTGCAGTGTGAGATGAAAATGCTCGGATGAGGAGTCATGCAGATGTCCAAAAGCTTACCTAATCCTGTTAGAAGTACCCTTGTGCTGCCAAGTGGTTGCGAGCGTCACTGGGGATTTAGAAGGCATTTCTGCTCCCTCCTCAAGGCTGGTCATGCGAAAAACCCTGCAGCCCTAATTACAGGTTTCATAGAATACCATGAGAAAGATTACTGACTAAACATATATACAATGAAACCTTTTGTCAGCGTTAGACTGCACTTCAGTTGTAAAGTTCATGGTCTTTTGCAGTTTTCTTTTTTGCTGTTATAAATAAGCAAATAGATTCACTGGCTGGTATGGCTGCAGGTTCAAAGCTAGATTAGTTTAGGCAAATGTATTTACCTCTGGCTGAAGGATGGATTGGGAAGGTCGCTAATATTTGTTCCATTGAAATAAGGGCTCTTATGATTTATTAAGATTTTTCTCTTTGAATAGAATCATTTAAATGAAAATGCAGGCAGAGTGGGAAGAAAAGGATTAGATGAATGGCAAAAATCAATATGATACCGCACTTTTGGTGTGGAAATCCAATTTTTTAGGATCTGTTCAGTGGTGTCCGACACAATGAAGAGGTGGTGGGGCTGGTGGGGGGGCAAGCGAGGGAGGGGGAGCGCAGGGGGGTCGCAAGGGGGTTAATAATTGAAAATACCCACTTTCCTCAAGCTGCCGGCTACATCGCGCCTCGGTGTTCAGCTTCTTCCTGGTCCCAGCAGGCAGCTCTGTTCTGCCTTCCTCACAATGTCCGGCAATTTGGAGAGCTGAGAAGCAATTGTTCCATGACAGGTCATGGGCTTCACTATGAGACAAACTTGCATTGTAGGCATCGGTCTGTATTTCCTCAGTGACCATATAGGGCCTATTCCATGTTGATCATTTTCTTTTCTGCAACGTGGAGCATAGGAACTATTGTCCTTGGGGTCAGCAGGCATGATCCAGTAATGTTTAATTATCATGATCTAAAGACATCCCTGGAATTTCATCCCTAAAAGGGTGATTCATTATTTATCTGTATCTTTTGAGAAAAAACGCGTAAGCATCTTTCCCGGCCTCAAAAGTCACCGCCACTTTCACGTCAGGATTCCCGAAGACCTCATCCACCATGGCTAGTAGCTGTTTTCTCATCCATGCTGTTACCTTAGTGTCCTCTCTCTTTCTCTCATAAGTGTGTCCTCCCTGATTATAGATGTTGATCTAATCCCTTGGCTGGCTTCCTTGTAGACAAGACTCCAGGGACTGTATTTGCTATCGGGAGCACTGTACTGAACGTGGTGCAGACATTGATAGTGAGCCTGATTACAGAAAACAATGCGCAGGCAGGTACAGGCAGGTGCAGTGTGTGACTCCATCTGCCTTCAGGACAACAGCTGAGAAGTCCCTGGGTCCCTCGTGTTCCACTCAGAAAGGGGAGTGCTAGCTGGGCGCACTGAACATGTGCCACATACTATGAGATGCACAATCTGTATGCCACCTAATGACCTATTTGCCTCTGTTCCCACATCTGTAATACAACAGGGTCATTCTCTCATTTGTAGGGCGTATATCCATTGCAAATGAGGGAACACCGTCTTGGGATTGTGCAGACACAAAATCGTGCTCCTGTGTGATTCATGTTACAGAAGAGGCCTCAGAAGCATCTTTGGCCCCTTCTGTAATGCCACAGAACCCCTGGGTGCAAAAGCAAAAAGTGAGTGCAAATGTCTGTTGGGCCCCATGGCACTTCTGTTATATCATACTTGGTTATTTTGTATTACACTATGTACTACATCACGAGGAACCAGACTTTCCCTCAGATCTTCATTTTGGTTTTCATCACACATTGTTGACCTACATCTCTTGTATAGATATTCCTCTTTCTTAGTGACTTTCATAGTACAACCTCTGAGAAACATCTTCTGCAAAAAATTATATCTTCTGTCTAAAATTCATTACAGCATGTAGAGCCTTTCTGTTCTCCACATTGCTGCTGATCTATAGGATATCTTAACATTAGAAAGCTTGATATAGCTTTGACACCCTATGATGGCCAGTCAAGGGAATTCTGTATTTGTAAATACTAAAACATGGAAACATTGAGAGATGTAAGGTCATTTTACTGCCAGGCATTGCTGATGACAATGAATCGAAAGGAACTGTTAAATCATTTCCACTTATGCATTCCCTACCTCCTATGGCTTAAACTAGCTATCAATTAAACAGACAAATCATATCCTAGCATCCACAGAAATAAATATGTAAAGGTATGGTACCTAAATATTATTGCCTGAATATAATCTGATAAAAATGGAGGGCCTATTTCACAAAGATAACTATTGATGTCTATATTTACACGTGGATAGTTACTGCTACACCTAGGTGTAACTCACAAGTAACTTTATGACTGTATTTTACATTTTACCTTGTTGGCAGGCACATCCACCATTGGACTGGAAACCTCTGCTATGGAGATGGCAATCTCCCTATAGGCAAGTGTAAGGAACTTTAATAAAGTTCATTATTTAAAAAAAAATATTCAAGGTGTAATATAATTGTAAATTAATAAAATCGTTATTATTAACCTAGACATCATAAAATAACATTTTAAAGACAATACCTCCTCACATTACACATATATTAAATGATAACATTAATTGAATATATTAATTAAACTTAGAAATGTAAATTGTTAAACACTCATTATAAAAAAATTATTCATCGACACTTAAATTTTTAATTATATTTAATACTTAGTAAGCTTGGTTAAAAGTTATATGTTTAATACCATCATCATCATGGACTTTATTTCAATCACCGTGGATCATAAAAGTATAGACAACAAAACAGCCACAATACACATATACATACAAATAGACTAATAAATATCAATAGATAAAAATTAACGGATAAAAACCACAAATTCATGGCACAACCTTTTTCTTAAAATAACAAGAGACTAAAACCACAGATAAAATGTGCAGCATAAAAATCCCACCACATAACTTCATCAACATTAAACAATTCATCAAAGTTCAGTGGCAGACTGTAGGAGTTTGGTTCGCTTAATCCAAAATGCCTTTAAAAACATGGCCACACAAAAAACTACAATCTGACTAGTGTCACTCTGCAGTATTCTAAATGCTTCCTTATGCTCCCTACAACCCAGATTTCTACATTGGGGGAACAATCCATTTTGCACGTATAGATTTGTAAAGGAAACAAAAAAAGAAGACATGGATAAGCGATTCAGAACACTCTTCACAGGCTACACACAGTTCATCAAAAGGGCCTTTTTCATGTTGCCATCTGCACGTGAATGATTTTATGAGGAGAGTGCCATACCTGAATTGGACGTAAAGTTTCCTCGCCAGTGGAGAGACGATTTCATCAATAGTGGTTTCATAGGCGGCTATTGGTTTCCGATCAATAAAAGACACTGACGAGGAGCCCTTACACTCTCTAATATTATCAATAGCCACACTTTCCCAAAATAGTCCCCTTAGACTAGCCTTACCAATCTCAATCAATCAATCAGGGATTTATAGAGCGCACTACTCACCTGTGAGGGTCTCAAGGTGCTGGGGGGGGCTTCGGGCGGCTCCAGTCATCCGAAGAGACAGGTCTTGAGGCTCTTCCTGAATGCTTGCAGTGTGGGGCTTCGTCTGATGCTGAGGGGGAGTTCGTTCCAGGTCTTGGCCGCGATGTAGGAGAAGGATCTGCCTCCCATTCTGGCTCTGTGAATGCAGGGGATTTCGGCTAAGGCTAGGTCAGCGGAGCGGATGTTTCTCTTGGGGGTGTAGAAGGAGATTCTTTTGTTGAGGTATTGGGATCTGATGTTGTGGAGGGCTCTGTAGGTGTGTGTGAGCAGCTTGAAGGTCACTCAACGGGGAGCCAGGGGAGGTCTCGTAGGTGCTGGGTGATGTGGCCTTGTCGTGGGATGCTGAGGACGAGTTTGGCTGCGGAGTTCTGGACAGTCTGGAGGTTGTGGAGTAGAGATTTGTTGACTCTGGCGTAGAGGGTGTTCCCGTAGTCTAGCCTGCTGATGATGAGTGCGTGGGTGACGGTCTTGCTGGATTCAGGGGGATCCATTTGAAGGTCTTGCGGAGTATGCAGAGGGTGTTGAAGCATGTGGAGGATACAGTGTTGATCTGTCGGTTCATGGTGAGGGAGGAGTTGAGTATGATGCCGAGGCTGCGGGCGTGGTCCATAGGGGTGGGAGGGTTGCCGAGGGCAGGGAGCCACCAGGTGTCGTCCCATGCAGAGGGGGTGGCTCCGAGGATGAGGACTTCAGTATTCTCCGAGTTGAGCTTCAGGCAGCTGCTGCTCATCCAGGTTGCAACGTCTTTCATTCCTTCCTGAAAGTTGTGTCTGGTGATGTCGGGTTCCTTGGTGAGGGAGAGGATGAGCTGGGCGTCATCGGCATGCGATACTATGCTGAGTCCGTGTTTTCTGACAATGGTTGCGAGGGGGGCCATGTAGATGTTGAAGAGCGTGGGGCGGAGGGAGGATCCTTGGGGAATTCCGCATCTGATGTCTGTGGGTTCGGATGAGGAAGAGCGGGAGTCTGATTCTTTGAGTTCAGCCGGCGAGGAAGGAGCGGATCCAGGCTAGGGCAGTTCCCTGTATGCCAGCGTCATTGAGTCTGGCGGCTAGTGTGCGGTGGGAGACGGTGTCAAAAGCTGCTGAGAGGTCTAGTAGAATGAGGGCTGCAGTGTGGCCTTGGTTGAGGAGTGTGCGGATGTCTTCCGTAGCGGCTAGGAGGGCAGTTTCGGTGCTGTGGTTGCTGCGGAAGCCGGATTGAGAAGTATCGAGGATGTCGTTGGATTCTATGAAGTTCATTAGCTGGATGTTGATGATCTTCACAGTGACTTTGGTGGCGAAGGGGAGGAGGGAGATGCTCCTGTAGTTCTTGAGGTCTGTCGGGTCTGCAGAGGGCTTCTTGAGGAGGGGTTTGACTTCTGCGCATTTCCAGTCATCGGGGAAAGTGCCTGTTTCGAGGGTGCAGGTGATTGTCCGTCGTAGTTCTGGTGCAATGGCGGAGGCGGCCCTGTGGAAGATGTGCGGTGGGCAGG
The DNA here is from genome assembly GCA_963921515.1 of Calotriton arnoldi. Classification (NCBI taxonomy): domain Eukaryota; kingdom Metazoa; phylum Chordata; class Amphibia; order Caudata; family Salamandridae; genus Calotriton; species Calotriton arnoldi. The sequence goes on along the minus strand of CAWUFW010002774.1, from coordinate 326,479 downwards.
GGTCCATGGCTGCTACAGAGTGTATGCTCCTCATGGTGTTTGCAGTGTCTTCTGTGATGACAGGGGTCCAGGCGAGGATGGTCGGCAGGGTGGAGTTGCTGGTGGTAGGTGTTGGGTAGGTGCCTTGGTTCTGTTCATCGAAGTTGTCATAGAGTGTCCTTATCTTGTGGTGGAAGAAGGATCTGAGTTTGTTGCAGAGGTCCTGGGAGGGAGGGACCTCAGAGGTTTCGCTGGGGGTTCTGGTGAATTCTTGTATGATGTTGAAGAGTTCCTTGGAGTTGCGGGAGTTGGAGAGGATTCTGTCCTAGATGAAGTTCCTCTTCGTAGACCTGATGAGTTGGTGGTGTGCTGTAGTGGCGGTCCTGTAGGCAGTGCGTGCTTCCGGGATTTTGCTGTTCCTCCATGCTTTCTCGAGTTGTCGGCACAAGCGCTTGAATTCTCGGAGGTCCATGGTAAACCAGGTGGCTTTCGTGGTGTGCTGTCTGTCGGAGTTCTGGAGAGGTGTGAGCATGTTGGCGCAGTCAGCGATCCATTTGTGGAGTTCGTTGGCTGCAGAGGTGGCGTCCGTCATGGTGGGGGGGGGAGTGCGGCTGAGGGCAGAGGCAAGGTGCTCTTCGGTGATCTTGCTCCAGTTTCTGTGCGGGGGATATGGCGTTGGCTTGTGTGCGGTGGGTTTCGAGAAGGAGAAGTGAACGCAGTGGTGGTCCATCCAGAGTGGTTGAGTGGTGTGGCTGAAGCGAATGTTGGTTCCTCCGGGTAAGATGGGGTCGATGGTGTGTCCCGCCTTGCGGGTCAGGGTTGTGACGAGTTGCTTCAATCCGATGTTGGCGAGGTTGTCTAGGAGGGCGGTGGAGTTGGGGTCGCTGAGGTTGTCAAGGTGGAAATTCAGGTCTCCGAGCAGTACGTAGTCCGAGGAGGCAAGGGTGTGGGGCGCGATGTAGTCTGCAATGGTGTTGGTGTACGGGGTGCAGTGTCCAGTAGGTAAGGAGGCGAGGGTTCCACGTAGAATTGTTCTGGGGTTGACCTGGATCTGGAAATGAATGTGTTCCATAGGGGGCGACGAGTCATTCGAGATTGAGGTAGTCAGTCGGAGGGAGTTTTTGTGGATGATGTTGAGACCTCCTCCAGGGTGGTTGGGGCGGTCTTTTCTCTGGATCTTGTACCCGTCGGGGATGGCGATGGCGATGTCGGGTGCGGAGCTGGCATTGGTCCAGGTCTCTGTGAGGAAGGCGATGTCGGGCGAGAGGGTGTTGAGGAGGTCCCAGATTTTAACTGCGTGTCTGTGCAGGGAGCGTACGTTGGGGAGGACGCAGCTCAGGGGTTTGGGTGCGTTGGCGTCCGGTGGGGTGGCGGTAGCTGTCGGGGTCTGGAGGTGGGTGAAGGTGCGGCGGCATTGTCGGCAGGAGAACGGTCCTTGGGAGTTTCTCGGCATTGAGAGCTGGCAGTTGTTGTTGCATCCAGGGCTGAATGCGTGGTGAGTGCTGGAGTCATAGCGTGGGGGGTCGGAGGACTAGGGTCCCTGTTGCTGGTCGAGGTCGGGTCGCGGACAGGCACAGACGGGCTTGCGCGCCAGCGGCGCGCCCGCTGCGTGCGTCCGCTGTGCGGCCACGCAGCAGCCACCATTAAGTAGGGGTCGGGGGAACGGAGAGCAGCTGGGAGGCAGGAACACGCAGGCGAGGAGGGGCCGCGGGGGCAGCAGCGGTGGGAAAAAGGGAGTGAAAAGGCAAAACGGGAAAATAAAATCAAGGCAGCAACAGGAAAATGGTACAAGACAGACAAAAAGTCACAACCAGACAAAAAGGCAACAGATAGACAAAAAAGGCAACAGACAGACAAAAAGGCACAAATAGCCAACAGAAAGGCACAGATAGACAAAAAACACAAAAGTAACACAAAAGCAACAGAAGGCTGGAGGTGGGTGAAGGTGCGGCGGCATTGTCGGCAGGAGAACGGTCCTTGGGAGTTCCTCGGCGTTGAGAGCTGGCAGTTGTTGTTGCATCCGGGGCTGAATGCGTGGAGAGTGCTGGAGTCAGAGCGGTGGGGGGTCGGAGGACCAGGGTCCCTGTTGCTGGTCGAGGTCGGGTCGCGGACAGGCGCAGACGGGCTTGCGTGCCAGCGGCGCACCCGCTGCGTGCGTCCGCTGCGCAGCCACGCAGCAGCCGCCATTAAGTAGGGGTCGGGGGAACAGAGAGCAGCTGGGAGGCAGGAACACGCAGGCAGGGAGGGGCCGCGGGGGCAGCAGCGGTGGGAAAAAGGGATTGAAAAGGCAAAACGGGAAAATAAAAAACAAGGCAGCAACAGGAAAATGGTACAAGACAGACAAAAGGCACAACCAGACAAAAAGGCAACAGATAGACAAAAAAGGCAACAGACAGACAAAAAGGCACAAATAGCCAAAAACAGAAAGGCACAGATAGACAAAAAACACAAAAGTAACACAAAAGCAACAGAAGGCTGGCAGAGCGGACCAGCAGAAGAGCAAAGCTCTCTCACTGGACCACCAGGGATGGGCAAGAAACGATTGCTACACTCAATAGTTAGCACTGTAGATATTGAATGCAACTGGACAGGGCTGAAATTTGGTTGGGACCCATACAGGTCATTATGTGGGCCAGACGGGGACATGGTTGGGATTTAGGTTTAGCCTTTTCAAATATTTTGTATACCCGTTTAGCTGGTTCTACATCGTTGGTTATTGGGCTGGGCTTTGAGAGATGTGAGTTGGAATTAACCAGATCTGTACATTCCAATGACAGGTTATCTATCCTATCCATTATCTCATTATCCCCTGCAGATAGTTGCACTTTTTTCCCTTTAGGAACCCTATGTTCACCTTCCACGGCTTTACGTTTGCCCATTCTCAATAGGGATTAAAATCACGAGGGGGAAGCACAGAATAAGGGATTCGATATTATTTGGGGATAAACGCTTCTCTGAGTCCTAGCCCTTGGCTGATAACAAATAACAGCAGGAACCTATAAACCCAGCAGTTAATAGCTACCTATAGATGCCACATCAATGACCCAATAATGTCTACAAACACAATTGGAGACTTGTGGTCTTCTTATCACAGACAGTGATAGTGGCGTGGGAATGTTTCACAACAAGATTGCAGTCCTTATAGCAAGTCAACTGAATGATAAAGGGGTGTCTTTAACCACCTTCGCTTGCCCAGAGCACATTGGCAATAAAAATATGGCAAAGTACAATCCAGTTCCAGTAAAGTTTTTCAAGATTGCAGTACAGTACCTTAGGGTAGAATGACAACAGCATCACAGCCGTGTAGAACCGGAAAAATCCAAGGCCAAGGGGGGTGGCCCTACCCTGCCTCTTCCCGGCAATGACGGGCGAAGGACGGGTCCGCCCGGTCCCTGCCCGTGCGCATCCTGCGCTGCGGGACCCGCGATGTAGATTTAAGCGCCTCCGGGTGCGGTTGTGGCACAGCGTAGTGCCGGGGAGTCTGGGAGGTGGAGTCCTCTCCCTCTCCCTTTCCAGGAACCAAAAAGCAGGCTTCCCGCGCTGCGAGACCCGCGATGTAGATTTAAGCGCCTCCGGGCGCGGTTGTGGTGCAGCGTAGTGCCTCGGAGTCTGGGAGGTGGAGTCCTCTCCATCTCCCTTTCCAAGAACCAAAAAGCGGGCTTATGTTTAATACATTTAAAATGTTTAACATTTTTTAAACGAAGTTAATGGTTTCATCTATTTATTTTTATTTAAGTTTATTATTAAATTAAAACAATAGTTATAATATTTATATATAATTTTTCAATGTTTTAAATATATAGCTATATATTGAACTAAATTAATTAATTTCTAAGTACCACTGGTTTCGGTGGGAGCCCCACCAATCAATCATAGAAGACTTCACTTCCCTTTTTAAGTCTCTACACATCCAGGGAGAGCTGAGAAGAAGCTGGTGAAGACAGTCAAGGACCAGCAGGAGCTGATACATTTCTGCCAGATGTCTGGACATCCCCAGCTTGTACTCTGGACTTAGTGAACTCTCTCCACATCTCGTTAAGCCAGCTCCCTGACTCCCTCATTGGCCAGTAGAGAATGTGGGGATGCTTGAGGAGAAATTCCCCTAACATCTGTGGACTGGTCATTTTGTGGGTGTCTCAGGAATGGGTACTACAAACTCTTGCTTGACATGTAATTATGTTGCAGGTGGCAAAAGGCCTGGGTCCCTTTGTAGTATAGGAAAGGAGAGTGGTTTTCTATGTATGACCTTGAGGGCACCACAACAGACTGCCAGGGCTGAAAAGGATGGCAGGTCCAGGTGACTACAGCTGAGAAGCTGCTATGAAGGCAAAAGCAACAGCGCTCAAGGCTGGGGAGGTCAGAAGAATTTCCTCATCAAAGTATCTGGCCATCAGGATGCCTCAGAAGACTACTCATGGTGGCTGGAGTGCACCACCATGAGCAAAATGAAACAAGAACCATGAAATCTCACCCAACAGGATCTAAGATGTTCGAAAATAAACTTGCTTCCCATGCACATTATCATCTGCTGCTGTGGGTGCCCTGGCCCTGGGGGTACCTCAAGCCACAAGAACATTCCAAGCATGATCATTCACTTACACCAGGGAGCCTGTTTGGTAATAGGTTCCTATGGTGAATCTTTATGCTTTCTCCTGCTTTTGCAAACATTGTCCACAATTAGAGGTGGAGGAACTGTGTGTTGGCCCCACAACCTGCAGGATTGCTTTTGCCTACTCGGGGAGCCCCTAGGCCCTTAAGATGTGTCCCTGTGAGAAGGCCTCCCCCGTCTGCATCAGGAGCTCTCTTGGTGCTTGCTGCCTCTTCTTACATCCAAAATTATCAGAGTGGGAGGCTGGGTAGAGAAGAATAGCCAGTTCTACCATTTAGTTCTGAAGAACTTGTGTCAAGCAGGGGGAAGGGCTGGAGTGACCACAACCTCTGGGGTCGGGAGGAGTGTATGCATAGATGCCCCATGGAAGGGGCACCCCCATCAAAACAGAACTGACACCAAAGAAAAAGAAAACCTTTTCCCTGAGGCTGCATTTAAGGAATAGCCTGAGGGTTGAAGGACTGACAAATAAGCTCCTGGGGGCTTAATGTGCATATTCCCCGGGGGACATGGAGCACCCTCATTGTTTTACAAGTTGTAATAGAGATCATCATTTTTTACTTGTAATACCATGTTCATGACCGAGGTGTGTACAGTTCCTATTTGGTATCTTTTCCTAATTTTCCTCTCTGTGCCATGCTATCACTCATGTAATACTGACCACTTCTGCTGTATCCTTTCCCATGCCAGCTCTTTTCAGTCATGTAACGTGTGTTTCCAGTTGTGATTGAACTCATCACACTGATAATCTGCAATATCAGTGTTGATTTATGCCTGCTCCCGACTCCTAACTATTTACCTTTGAGAGCCAACCCAACCACAGTGTTGTCATTGGTGCCTTCCCTTCTCCATACCTGTGATTGCGTTACTTGCAAACTAAGTATTCTAGAACATATCATTTTCACATACCCATTCCTCATTGTTTTACTTTGGAAGGTAAGTTTGAACGATTGAGACTGTCTTAATTCCTTGTATCTAGTTGTATTTATGGATGTATGTATGCATGTTTGAATGTATGTATGTGTGTATGTGGAAGGTATGTCCATAGTACAAAGACAACAAGTAAGTAGCATTTAAGTTCTAAGACTCAAAGTAGATTGTCATGTCATAGTGATCTGTTCTTTATAGAGGTGTGTGGCTTCAGCTCTTTCCAAAATTTGAGCACAATTGGGTGTTCCTATTCGTTATGGTGATGTTGTTCCAGGCCGTGGAAGCACAGATGGAAAAGGCATATTGTGCTGTTTTTTTCTTTTTTGAACGTCTTCCTCTCCAGTCTGATGTGGTAGTGTGAAGAGCTATCAGAGGTGGTGAGCTTATCAGCCAAATAGGCAGGGGTGTCGGTTGTGAGGGTTTTGTAGATGATAAAGCTGACTTTGAAGATGGTGTGAGCCGGCAAAGGAAGTCAGTAGACTTCCATCAGGGTCTAAGCCAACATTTTCCCATTCAAAAGATGTCACTGATATAATCTCACTGACATTCTCCTGCCGTTGCAATTAAAAATAGTCATAGGCCACAAGAAAGATAATCACTTGTGAATCATCAGCTGATGGGTTACAGTTGTGAGGGCATAGCCCATGAATTAAAACACAAAATAACTGTGAAAAGTACCTGGGCTTGTCACGGTTCACCATTGCAGCTGCCATTTTTATATCCTTAGCATTCTTCCTTTATGTACATTCCCAATAATATATCTTGATAAACGGATGGCATGGCTTATGAATCTTTTCACTAACACTTTTCAATGATCAAATACTGTTCCAACATTATGTTGAGATTGCATAGATAGTAACTGTATATTACTATCCAGTCATCTAATCAATGTGTTCTGGTGTTTTTTTGGCATTTATATGAAGCAGTACTGGTTTGCTTAGATCAGTTCAAACTCTTTCGGCTAAGGGCCTTACAACTGTTTCAAAAACAAGGCATTAGGTATAGAGGTATGTTTGATGAGCACGGGTGTACTTAGCAGTGGAGAAGTGGTACCTTCTGCAAGTTGGAAGGATCTGGCAGGGTCCACGTTGGGGAGACTGCAGCAGTGACAGCTGGTCAACTTGAAAAATGATGAAATTCCCAACGCAATTACTTTGTGCAATTATAGTGGACATGCCCCTCGCCAGAACTCCTAAAACAGAGTTTTAAACTAAATTGGGCAGAAATGATGGATTTTAAATGACAATTTCCCAAAGAAATTAGCTAAAAGGCTATTGGCTTTACGGGTTGTTCTCTGGGGCAATCATGAATTATCCCAACGTTGACATGCTGTGTGTATCTGACTCTCCTCAGGGGGTGGATTTTTGCAACATGTTTTCTGTAAAGGCTATTGGTTTTTATAGCCAGTTCACATAGCATGAAACCACACACATATATACAACAGTACACGTTAAACAGAGAATACAGCTTACATGGAACATGGAGCTTATATCTTCTAAAGTGGGCTATCACTTTGTCTCAACCGCACTTGCTACCAAGACACACCACACACAAACATCCAACCACACGACAACAATAGGCATAAAATATTTCTAAACATTGGCAAGTGGCAGATAATGTGCCTCAGAGGCAGCTTAAGAAGCTGCCAAATACTGTCCAGAAGACTTCTCAGACTCCAAAATCACAGCTATATAGTTAATTGAAAATGAAACCACCACCTTAGCAAAGAAGGACCACAGCATAGTGCCATAACACATACAATCTCAGAAAGACCCAGTCTCTGGTCTGTGATGGAAGCCCAGGGGCCACGTGCTGAGGCACTCCCAGACAGTTCACAGTACTACGTGACCATACTGATGAAATTCCAATAACACAGTTTTACAGCATAACCAGGATAAGCAATTTGACACTGGCTTCCATCATTTTCCAAACTATATAAAACATATCCCTTCACTTAAAATTCACACCTCCTTTCTTGTTCTCAACCTGCTTCTTCTGCGTTTATTTTATAGTCATATAAGATGTCTGGGAATATACTTTGGAGGGACAGGATGAAAGAAAAAAAAGCTGTGCAGGTTTCTTAAGGTCTTGCCTTGGACAGAAGAGCATTCCTTTGAGTTAGACAGGTCATATAGACTCAGAGAGCAGAACTACCGGTATCGAGCTTTTATAGCATCTGCAGTCGTAGCTTCTAGATTAAACTGCTCTTTTAGACTCACAGTACAGCTAACACAGTAGCATTTAACAACACTGTGGTTTAAAAGGCTGCACAGAGTATTAAAAGCCTCCATATCAGTCATGAAAGTAAGTGCCTTTTGGCTTTTTTTTTCTATAATAAACTCAAGCTTTGGGAGTTTGTCATTGAAAAATGTAACTTAGCATAACAGGCACATCAAGCATGGCACATACTCACCAAAGCTTCAGTGCTCCCAGCAGAGCCTTCACCACAGCGGCGGCTCTTCTGAAGGCATTCACTACATTCACTGACTATTACTCAATGGGAAACATGGTGTGTGAAATTGGGTTATTGGTTGAGGATGGTGAAACCCTATTCAGGCAACAGCCACAATCCTTGTCAAGATGAACCACAAAGGTCACTAAATGAACCTGTGTTTAACCTTCTGGTAGCTCGGTACAAAAGCATCCAGGCTTAACTGAGAGGCAATGTGTAGAGCATTTATGTCGCACACAAACAGTAAAAAGTGAAAACACAACACAAGAAAAATCTCACACCAATTTAGAAAAATAGAGTAAAATTTAATAAATAAAATGACACCAAAGTGACAAAAATCCAATTAGTAGAAATGGAGATATGCAATTTTAAAGATTTATATATAAGTAGTGCCAAAAGGCGCAAAGAATGAAATGATGGTATATGGTCGCGCTGGACTGGTACAAAGTCACAAGTTCAGGCTGACTTCGATGGAGCACAGGCGAGCAGAAAACCAAGTTTGACCCGCTGATCATTGTAACATGTCCTTGGTGTGCAGTCTGCATTGCGTTGCTTCACAGCACTTCGCTCTAGATTTAGTGGAACCTTCAGTTAGGTTGGTACAGCACCTACAACCCCCCTTCCAAGGGTAAAGGCCTGGGGACCTCTTGGATGGCCATGACTCACTTAGGCTGGGTCTAGTTGTAGGTTCAAGATGGTTGGAGCCTTTTCTGTCCCTTAGGCTCTGATCAGGAGGCCAGCCAACTAGCCCTTTGAGTCACTCTGGTAGTGCTGTGTGCAAGCAGAAAAGGAGGTCTGAAGTGGCAGGGCAGTCTTCTGAGGGCACAAGGCTGACTTCAGGCAGCAGAGCAGTCCTCTTGGTGAAGCAGAGCAGTCCTCTGGTGTACACAGCATGCCACAGACAGCAGGGCAGTCCTCTGAGAGACCTTCCATAGATCCAGAAGTGAGTTGAAGAGGTGGTCTGAGGGTCCTATTTTTATACCTGGTGCCCCACTGAAGTGGGAGAAGCTTCTGGAGTTTTCCCCTTACAGAAGTGTCTGGAATTTCCTGCCTCCCTACCCTAGTACCTGGTTGTCTTGGGCACAATTACCTAGTGTGAAGCCCTTTGTGAATGTGCTGAGGCAGCCCCTTTGAAGTGCAAGAGTGCAAGTGTGGTAGGTGACAGCTCTGCCCTCCATCCTGCCTAGATGGCCCATCCTGCCACTACCCGATCTCTCTATTGTATGGCTGTCTGGGAGGAATACAAACAGGCCAACTGCCACTCACACCTAGTCATGTGACTCAGGAGCAGGCTACCGACACCAAATGGTTAGGACAAGAGAATGCCAACTTTCTAAAAGTGGCATTTTCAGAATTGTGATTTAAAATCTGATTTTACCATTAAAAAGGATTTTAAATTATAATTTGTTAGACACCAAACATTGCATTTATACCTGCTCCCCAGCAAATGTTATCAGATATTAAATATAATAATGTAACCCAATGTTATCCTATGGGCGAGGTAGGCCTTGCAATAGTGAAAAATGAATTGAAGAGTTTTTCACTATCGGAACACGTAGAACTTAAAAGTACATGACCAACTTTTTAAATACACTGCACCCTGCTCTGTTGGTTGTTTAGGGCCTACCCTTGTGGTGACATATATGTACTAAAAAGGAAGGCTTGGGCTGGCAAAGGTTCTTTTATCAAGTTGAATTGGCAGTTTAAAATGCTCATAAAGGCAGCACTGGCAGGTCTGAGACATGTTTGAAAGGGCTACTTAAGTGGGTGGCACAACAATTGTTGCAGGCCCACGAGTAGCTTTTAAGTTGCAGGCCCTGTGTATATGTATCACCATTTTACTAGGGTCTTATAAGTAAATTAAATGCGCCAATTGGGTGTTAGTCAATTTTACCATGTTTTTAGAGGAGACAGCACAAGCACTTTAACACTGGTTAGCAATGGTAAAGTGCACAGAGTCCTAAAAGACAACAAAAAGGGGACCAGAAACAGATGGGGTGAAGGCAAAACGTTTGGGGGTGACACTGCAGAGAGGGTCAAGTCCAACACAAACCCCCTCCAGCCAAAAACCAGGGTAGACTAATCAATACCTTGATGGGCTTCCCTGCTTAGGCGTTAGTACATAGACAATGGCTGTCTACTGCAGCGGCCCTTGCCAGTTCTATGCCACTCTGAACTCAGTTGGATCCCTCTCTCTACTCTCTCCTGCGCCATTGGATTGACCCATGGGAAACCCTTTACCTCACCTGTGGACCCCATCTGTGAAGCACCTAACCTTAACTTGCTCACACATGCATCTCAGTAGAGAGACAGTACCACCATGTCCAACAGGGAGATGTGGCCCCCTAAAGCCACATTGGCCATCCCTGTAGAGGTCCCACCAATGAGTGGGTTCTTAGGACAAACAGAGTCCCTCCGCTTTTGTTCTAATTCAGAACAATCAAAGCACTGAGGCTGGAAATAGGGCTTCCAGGGCCACCGCCCACCAGAACCTCCTCCCGGTTTCTCAGAAGGGACATGACAACTCTTTCCCCCACCTTATTCTGGGACTTGGCTATGTTTCCCTGAACCTCCCCTCACTCTGCTGGGGGGAAACTGAACCACCTCTCTAGGGGCCCCTCCCAGGTACCTTCTTAGACACCCTGGTACTAATGCAGGGATCTTACTCCTTTGCAAGCTCCCTGGAGTCAGTTGGCTTGCTGTCAGCCAGGTGTTGGTGCAGCTCTGTAAAACAAGTATTGAGCATGTGCTCTCTTAAAATTAGATTGTGCATCCCAATGCAATCATTAACTTTGCTGCCCTTCATCCAACCACTCAGTGCCTTGCTGGTATAATCAAAGAAGTCCACCCAAGACTGGGTTTGGAGCGTATGACGGTCCCTAAATCTAAGGTGGTGCCTTTCAGGGGTCAGTCCAAATTTTCTAAGTAAAATGGCTTTCATGGCAGCACACCGCATCTGTTTCCTCACCTCTAGAATTAGAGGAGTATCCCTTCCCACCCGGGGCATGTACATCCACAGGCTTGCTCCACAATCCCCTCTGGGATCCTGTGCATTCTGAGGGCTACTTTGTATGCAGAATACAATTCATGTATGTCATCTCCCACCACATAAATGGGCACCAAATACAATGAACCATGCCCTATCGGCTGTTTAGGGCTGAATTTTATGTATTTAAAAAGAAGGTTTTGGGCTAACAAAAGGTTTCTTTTTCCAAGTCAAATTGGCAGTTTAAAACTGACCACACAGGTTGCACTGACAGGCCTGGGTTGAAAGGACGACTTAAGTAGGTGGCACAACAAGTGATGGAGGCTCATCAGTAACAGTAGTAGTGGGTGTAAGCCAATTTTACCATGTTAAGAGGAGAAAGCGCAAGCACTTTAGCAGTGGTAAAGTGCACACAGTCCTAAAAGCCAACAAAAACAGTTTCAGAAACAGGAGCAGTGACGGCAAAAGGTTTGGGGGTGACCCTGCAGAGAGGGCCATGTCCAACACATGGTATTCTGATCCCCAGGCTTCAGCAATGCACCCATAGCCTGTATCTCGATTGGGAAAACGTGGGTTGGAGCAAACTATGGAATAAGGTAATGGTCCACTGAAATGAAAAACTAGCGTAGAAATGGATAACAAATTTCAACATAGGTAGGATATCAGTCTTTTTGTTTAATTTGTGCTACAGATCTTTTCCATTTTGGTATATCAAAGTGGTACATTGGGAGTACCTAGGATTCTGGCATGTTGTGGTGAATCATCCTGGCTATGTAATCCACACACTTCCCTTTTTCCTCCACCACTGTAAGGCATATTCTAACTCTTTGAAGTTTTTTTTGGGCAATAAAGTATGTGGTATCTGTCTGCATATTGCATAATCGAGAGGTTGGTAGTGGAACTATTTTTGCATGTGTGTTGTTGGGTTTCACCTGAATGTGGAGGGTTACCTTTGGTGGTGTTATTATGATATGGTTATTGCTGCTTGTCCGCTTCATTGTGCATGTGTTACAGGAGATTTTCTCTAATTGTGCTATGGCATTTACAATTGGCTTTTAGGTTTGTTTCGGTGCTTGTTATGCACAATTCTTTTAATAAATGTATAAGTTCATTCATTCATCATCTTTATTCGGTCAAAATGTAATTAACCATAAAAGCACATCAGAAAGTACACATGTAAAATACAAAATACAATACATAAAAAAAAAAACATTTCATTTATCAAAAATACATATTTTAAAACAGTTCATTTAATACCAATCTAAAAATTCATCTATTACAAGTTTTTGACTCATTCTCACTAAGACTCAATACAAACATATCAGTGGAGTACATACAGAAGAATAGAAACCTCTTGTCTAGAGCCGCCATATACTACTAATCAGCTTTCTTGCGTTGAATCATAATGTTTAAAAATTACAATATAAAAACAGTGTGTTAATATTTTCCATGTACTGAACAAGTTAGACTACCATCATAATTCAAGTAGGCACTTTTCCTCTAATTGGGTTAATTGTTCATATCCTCTAGCATAATGTTCTTCCTGGCATATGAGACACTCCATAAAAAAGATGTCATTCTTACACAAATATCGGTAGTAGGCAGTGACTGTAAGAAAAGATACGCCGGTCGACATTGTATAAACGGTAGATGTTTTAAAAAGCTTAAAATCTACTGCTTCCTCCACTTTTTATTAAATTTACAAAAGAGAACGACATGCATTGTACTCTGTGTCGGGGATCTGTCACAAGGACATTTGCACAAGTTTGGAGACCAATCATTCTGTTCGGGGAAGGTGGCCATACGATGATAGATGTCCATTCTAAAGCAGGTCAGAATGTATCTATGCTTTTGATTCGATACGGCTCTCAAATAGTGTTCCATGTCAAAGCTAGCTAAAATAAGCTGGTTTCTTAAAACAGTGGACTTTACTAATTCAGCTGACAACCTTATATTCTCTAAGGGGCATATCAGCAAGGGCCTGCGATAATTATCGCTCATCGCTTTTAGCGCGAGGATAATTATCGCAGGCTAACGCTGGATTCTATCGTGGAGATAGCGTGCTATCAGCAACGCTTATCTCCCAAGCGATAGGAATCCATGCGTTAGCTGGAAAACAGTGTGATTATCGCTGGAAATCCAGCGATAATCGCACTGCGACCAGCGATACCTTGCTGATAGGGCAGGGTGGTTTTAGCCATGTAATCCACCTCCCATTGGATTACATGGCTAAGTCAGATTACAAGCAGGTGTAAGGAAAGTAGCAATAACTGTGGTTATCGCTACTTTTCTTATTGCTCTGCTTATTTGCGTGCAGCTTGATAATTGGAGAAATGTCGGTTAGCGACATTTCTCCAGTTATTTTGGCACGGAACGCCCACTTTGCATCTCATTAGAGATGCAAAGCTGGGCGTTGTTGTAAGGGGCGCTAAATCAGCAAAACACGCGATAGCGTGTCTTTGCTGATACGGCGATGAAATTATCGCCGCTTTTCGCCCGAAAACGGACGCAAAAGCGGCGATAATTTCATAGCACCGCCTTGCTAGGTGTGCTATACAGGCATCTTTTAAATCTTCCCTATTAATATCGGCTAAAGATTCAGGGTTTGTAAAATAAACTGGATGTCCCAGATCCTGACAAAATCGCTGTATGTATAACAACCATGGCATTCGTGGGTAAAAGGTTGATTTTAGACAAACTTCAATAACAGACCTATTTAGAGCAGTGTACTCAGACGACCATACTTTTTGCCACAATAAAATGGGTTGGATCTTAACTAGATCAGTGAGGAACAATACACCCAACTCTGTATGACACACAAATGTTGAGGCACTTTTGGGCACAGCTAACAAGTACCTCAAAAACTCATTTTCTATGAGTTGCAATGCCATACAGTTTACATGCCCCCATATCGCTGCCCCGTATAATGTTTTACTCACACATTTGGCCTTATAAATAGTGAGCATCTCTTGAGGGGGGTTTGTGCCTAGTCTGCTGGCAAATTTCCGTAAAGCCATACAGGCCCTTCTAAACAGCAATGCCGGATCTCAATGGCGCGCTTCCATGTCCCTTCTCTATCAAATAAAACACCCAGGTATGAGAAGTTGTTCGTGAATTCTTTGGCTGTATCCAAAATTTTAATTGCACGACAATTTCCAGTTTTCCTGCTGCACTTCATGATGAAAGTTTTGTTTGATTCACATGCAGATCAAGATCCTGCATGTAATCAACGAAATCATTAAGTACAGACTGCATCGCAATTGGAGTGCGTGCCAATAAGACCGCATTGTCAGCGTAGAGGAGGGCAGGCACTGGATGATAACCCACCTGGGCAAGATCTCTAGGTTGCAAGGTCAGTGCAGGGCCTACATTATTTATATAAAGCGACAATAGGAGGGGTGAGAGGACACAGCACTGCCTCACTCCTCTTTCTATCGTAAATGGCTGTGAACATTCACCCCTACTCCCATATCTGACCCTGGCTTTCGTGCCAGAATACAAGTCCCTCAGGAAGGAAATGATCGCAGGCTCCATGCCCATATCACTCATTATTACCCATAGTTTTGAATGATTGACACAATCAAAGGCGGAGGACAGATCTACAAAACCCAAATATAGGTCCCCACCCTTGATATTAGTGTATTTTTCCAATAGCATGCTCAAATTAAGGCACTGTTCTATCGTCCCCACCCCAGTACGGAACCCATATTGTACAGCAGCTAAAATACCTTTGAGTTCCGCTCACTCTTGAAGTCTATTTAAAATTATTCTACCCACTATTTTAACCAGAGAGTCAAGCAATGAGATCGGCCTATAGCAAGCAGGGTTATGCCGGTCCCCTTTCTTGTAAATCAGCACTATCATGGATTCCACCCATGTTGGGGGGAATTCCAGATTGCAGCACACCCTTAAAACAACGGTTAAAATAGGCCCCCAGAGAGGGATATTAGCTTTGTACAAATCCACAGGTATTGTGTCGGGGCCGGGTGCCTTGCCTCCTTTGCTAGCAACTGTTGCGTTGGTAACTTCCTCCAAACTAAACGGAGTAAGACAGGGAGATGGTCCAGGAGCTAGATTGTCATTATAGTTATATACTTGGACACTGTCAAGTTTAGGGATGGGTGCAGAGTACATGCCGGAAAAATGTTTCATCCAGTCATCCTCGGGTATTGCTACCACAATCCCAGGTCCAACATCCTCTCTCAATGGTGCAGAGTTGACTATCTTCCAGAATGCATTATTATCATTATTCATACTTGCTTCGCATAGTGCATCCCATGCCTCTTCTCTCAACCGTGTTTTCCTTTGTTTCAAGGCTATGCAGATCTGCAGTGCTGGACCTCAGCTCTACACCTGGGGTTCTTATGTAGTACCTCCTTTAGCCTCTTGTTGGCGTTAGTACATTCTGGGTCAAACCAGCCATTTCTATCTTTGTTAGTTTTTCTGATGGAGTGCAGATTCTCCTTCACAGCTTGACTAATAGTTAAAAAGGCATCAATGATCTCCTTTGGTTGTGAGGTACCATCTAGACAAATCTCAAAGGCTTCCCCGAATTGTGGATTAGATTTCTTAAAAACCCCTCAGGGGTGATCTGATGCCACCCCAGTGAGTAGCCATTTAGGGTAGCTAACTCAAGGTCACCAGCAGGAGTCGGACCATGACCCTGTTGTTTTCTGGTTAGTAACGCTCTTGCAATTTGTATAGATTGTGGGTAGTGATCACTTAATAAAATAGAATGCGTTTTGAAATTAAAAATGTGGGTGGTCAGATTATTTGATGCTAAGACATAATCAATGATACTATAATTATTTCTCCCATTAAAAGTATGCCTAAATAGAGCAAAAAGGAGTGAAATTTCGTTTGAAAATGCTAAATCTAATGTGTAAAAATGTTTTGTTTAATTTGTCACCATAACAGTTGTGAATGAAATGGGTTGTACCCGCACCATCTAGGTTATTCATACCACATGTTTTCTCAGAAGATGAACTACATAGTTGAATATTAAAATCACCTCCCCACAAAATAAATAGTTTCTTCCTGTTGTTGTATTCCAATTTTTCAAGAAGCTCATACATTTTAAGCAGGCGTGTTATGATTTCGTCTCTAGAGGCATTGTTGTGTAAAACAGGAAGGCAATCGACGAATGGAATAACCTTAAGTATTGCCCGGCGATGTCGCCTCTATTCCCCAAAATATGAATCAATGAAGAGGCAGGCGCTGGAGACTGGAAGGCAGGAAACAAAGGTTTATTCTCTCCGGAGGAGAACACGTCAGATCAGACCAACAGGGAATCTTCACGAGGTGCTCTACTGCATCTCTGAGGCCTGGCCTCTTATACACGCATTTATGGCAGGAAGACATTCTTTATTACAGTAAAGATACTTTGAAGTATGAAAGACATCCCTGGGATCTTCCGCTTCAGACCCGTTCCCACGCACCCTTACAGTGAGAATCCCCTCCCCATTCACCATACAGAATCGTCATCAGACGGCAGGATCAGCAGGGCATTCCGCCGGTTCCCGGAATGCATGTGGTGTGACGGATCTCATGGGGTGGGGGCCTTGATCTACTGTAACTCCTTTGAAGAGGGGCGATTCCTTACAGTCGGGGCCATAAACTGTATCCGCAGGGGCTAGGTGATAGCCTGGGACCGGCCTGGACAATCGGATACGGAGGAAGAGGGGTGTCAGAGGGTGTGATAGTGTATAGGAGGAAAGGGAGGTGTCGGGCAGGCCCGGGGTGAGATTCCCAGGGAAGTGCAGCGCAGTTGGAGGGGGTTAATGGCCCGTGCATAGAGAGAGAGAAGAGAGGGTGACCAGTGCGGGGGGGGGCTTGCGAGGATGTGGAGCCGCGCTGGGGATTAGCGGTGTGCAGAGAGTGGGTCTGATCAAGGTAGCTAAAATGGCCGCCGCGGACGACGAAAGTGTGGCATTGGGAAAAAGGGCAAGATGGCGCAGACAATGTTTATCGATACAAATTAATTTTCCACAGTCCTCCCTTTTAACATTTCTCGCCAACTTGTTAATTCGGGTCGATCCCCATAATGCCACGTATTTCTGCCACATACAAAGTTTTCATGTGTTCAGCCTGTAAGTCCAAAGTCTTTGGGCAAATGCAATTTGAAAATAATGAACACAGAGGAGGCAGACATTGGATACTTAAGCAACACCCGCATAGCACCACAATCGGAATCAGAATGAATGTGAACAACCTCCACCCCCAGGCTTTCAGTAAGTCCCAGAACCAGCTCCCAAGCGACCATCCTTCTTGCTCCTGGTGTACTTCAGAGGACAGTCTATGGAGGTGTTCGATGGCTTTGTAAACAGAAGGTGAATTGTCTGGCACGTAGGTGCAACAGCTGGACCCAATGATGCGGCATGCTCTTCCTCGGTCTGCCAGAACCACGTCTAGAACAAGGCGGTTCTGCAGAGCCACCAGGCGGACTGCCTGAAGCTCTGCGGTGTTATTGGTCAAGATGCCAGCTGTGATGTTCATGGTGGTTTCAACTGCCTGGGTCAAGTGTCGGATGGCGCGGCTGTTCGTCATCGGACCCCAGAATGGCACAAGTCCTTTCGCGGCATCCAAGAACTGTGCTCCTGTCGAGTCGGCCTGGTCGATGTCCCTTGCACGCTTTTGCCGGTGATGGCTTGCTGGGGCCACATACGTAGGTGGGAGGATGAAGGCAATGTAGCATGTGCCCCCCCAACCTTTGGGGAGCCAGGTGTATGCTTTGGTGCCACAAACAAAGTACATATTTGGAGAAGCAACAAAGGAGGGAGGGTCGGATGAATCCAGTGTTCTGGTGATGACGCAGGCGCTGCGGCCCACCAGTTGCGTCCCCAGGCCTTCGATGCACACAAGGCCCGAGACGTTGACAACAGACAAGGCCACTGTCAGAGTGGTGGCTGTTCGTTTCCGGAGGTAGGAGAAAGTGGGTCTGGCTGGGTTATGGAAAACTTGCATTTCCACTCGCTTCTTTGGCAGGGATGTCCATGTGAATAGAGGTACCAGAGGTCAGAGGGTAAAAGGAGTAGCGGTTCGCCCAGTCTTATTCAGCCATGCCTCGTGGTAGAAATGCGAAACAGTTCTTTCTGATGTGTCATTGTCTTTAAAGCTTTCTTGCAGAAGAATCAGCCAGGCAAGACAGGAGCCGTGGATGGAAAAGGGCGAAGGAATGAACGGGATGGAGTGTCCGGCTGCATGGGGCAGCAGCCCGCAGATCCAGCAATTAGTGGCATTAGCGGCAAGGTTGTGTTGGTGCAGCAGTTGCACAAAAGAGTTATTCCAGAACTCCCTGCGTCTCTCTCGGAGGCGGTGGAGAAAGGGCAATCAGGAAGTGTTCCTTGGTAGTTATCGGCAGTTCAGTGGGGAGCAATGTTTTGTGAGCGGGTGTGCTTTCTTCGACGATCCAGAAGGTTGTCATGAGAGGAGGCAAAAGAGAAGGGTAATGAAAACGGCTATAGTCTTTGAGCTGTGCAGTTTGTTAGTCTTTGGGTTTCGGTAGGTCCTCTTCGGATATCCAGTTGCTTCCATCATTGGGGAGTCGGGCGCTTCCATCATCTTCAGAGTGCTCGGTAGCGGGCAGAACCACCGACTTTCTCTGACTTCTCTTCGGGCAACCTTGAGTGTGTTAGGCTACCGTTCTGAGATTTTACCCAGTCAGTGGTCTGCTTTGCCGAAGCTCCTCCCTTTTACGTAGGTTGTACCCTTCCCTGGACGGTACGGTGGGATCGGGAAACTCTGCCAGTTCGAGCGTTTCTGTGTCGGTGTGACAGCTCAACGATGGTTTGTCTTTTGTCAGGAGCTCTTCCTGAGTCGCGATGTCTTCTTCCGTCGTCAGAGTTGGGGGCGCGTTTACAATGGTGCGCATGCACCCAGTGACGCTTGCCTTCCACTCGAAGGGCCGTCCGTGTAGTGATCAGGACTTGCCAGGGGCCCGTCCACCGAGGTTCCAAGCTTTGGCACGCTGGAAGTTGCGGATCAAGACGTGATCCCCTGGGTGAATGTCGTGTCCTGGGCCCCTGGAAGCGTCTGGGATGGCTTGTAGCACCTGTTGATGGATGACAGTTAAGGTTTTAGTGAGGGTGCACAGATAGTCAGACATTAGGACGTCTGGGACGTCATGGATCGAGATTGGCCTAGGCGCGGCCCAAATATTCATTGGCCGCTCGAATACTACTTCGTAAGGGGTCAAGTGGTGCTTAGTGGGGGTGGAGCGCATTGATAGCAATGCCAATGGGAGGGCATCAGGCCACTTCAGTCCGGTGGAGGCAACAATCTTAGAGATTTTTAGCTTGAGTGTGGCGTTGTGTCAGCTCGACCAGGCCTGCAGATTGGGGGTGGAAGACTGCGTGAAATTTCTGTTTTACACCCAATCCCTTTAAGATAAGTTGGATGACTTCAGCTATGAAGTGGGGGCCGTTGTCACTCCATAAAATCCGACAAAGGCCATATCGGGGAGAAAAACTCTTTTAACAGGACTTTGGCAGTGGTCATGGCAGTGTTGTCGCGTGTGGGATAGGCCTCCACCCATTTGCTGAAGGCGCACACGACAACAAGGACGTACTTCAAACCCAGGCAACGGTCTAGCTGAATGTAATCCATCTGTACGACTTCAAAGGGATGGTCGGGGACCCCGAACCCACCCCGAGGGACAACAGTTCCTTTCCCTGGGTTGTGTTGCAAGCAGATTAAGCATTGTTGAACTAGGCGTCTAGCAGAGTCGGGAATCTTGTCGTTGTGCCAGACTCGGGTGATGAGTTCAATCATGGGGGCAGATCCTATGTGTGCTGGGGAGTGTGCCATAGTCAGTATGGGGATCAAGTAGGAATTGGGTAGCAGCCATTTGTTCGTGTCTTTTGTCAACCAGCAGCCTTCATCATCTTTCAGTCCCACCCGTGCCCATTCAGTCAGTTCTTGGGGGAGCAGGCCATTTGTATGTCTCTAATGTGCTCTCTAGCGTCCTTCCATTTTCCGTCTGTGACCTAGTCACGTACATGCGTGTCGTCGTCCTATTCTCAGCTGTGGTTCGAGCAGTGATGTCGGCTAGTGCATTTCCTTGTCCAATGATGTCTGTCACTTTCTTGTGTGCCTGGCATTTGATGACTGCAAGTCGTTCGGGGAGGAGGACTGCTTCGGTCAAGGCAGAGACTAGATCTCCGTGAAGGATGGGTGTGCCATGCGAAGTCAGGAATCCCCTTTCCTTCCATAAGAGCCCAAAATGATGAACCACCCCGAAGGCATACTGGCTGTCGGTGTAGATGTTTGCGACTTTGCCTGTTGCTAGGACGCATGCACGTGTGAGGGCAATTAGTTCTGCCGCTTGTGCGGACCGTTGGGTGATGCGGGCCGTCTCAACTACCGTCCGGGCTGTGGTGACTGCATAGGCAGCCGAGGTCGTGCCGTCGGGGAGTTTAATGCACGAGCCGTCTACCCATAGCTCTCCATCAGGGTCTGGGATGGCAGTGTCACGGAGGTCAGCTCTACTTCTAGTTTGCTGCGTCCGTGAGGGTCACACAGTCATGCATAGGGGACACATTGGGGTCGTCATCGGGGAGGGGCAACAGAGTGGCAGGGTTCAGAGTGGTACATCGTTTCAACGTGATGTGGGGTGTAAGCAGAGTTAACTCCGTAACCAGTCAGTCGTGCGCTAGTCAGGTGCTGAGTCTTGGTCTGGTTCAGGAGTGTGTCGACAGCATGGGGGACCAGCACAGTGAGGAATTCGAAAGTACGATCCCCTCACTTTGTCGGATAGAGACGGCAGCGGCAGCTACCGCTCGAAGGCAGGCGGGCAGAGCTCTGGCTACAGGGGTCAAGAGTGGCAGAGAAGTAGGCACAAGGGCGTTGTTTGGGACCTATGGGTTGCGTTAGGACAGACAAAGCGCACCCCTCCCTCTCGTGGGTGAAGAGGGAGAAGGAGCTTGGTGTAGTCAGGGGTTCCTAGAACAGGGGGCAGAGCAGAGGGCATCTCGTAGTTCTTGAAAGGAGGATTGGCATTCAGGGGTCCAAGGGAGTGGGAAGGGAACGTCTTTCGCTAACAGAGAGAGTAGAGGTCTGACTATGAGACTAGGTTTGGCAACCACTGCCGACAGAAGGACGTGAGGCCTACTAAGGAAGCGAACCTGCTTTTGAGTCTTGGGAACGGGGGTCTCTAGGATGGTCCGGATCCGATCGGGTGTGAGCTTTCTCCCGTCCTTGGACAGGAGGTGGCCTCAAGTATGTCACCTGTGGTTGGCAGAACTGCAGCTTCTTCTTGGAGACCTTGTGACCATTCTCCGCGAGGAAGTGCAGGAGTTGGATGGTGGCTGTGGTGGCAAGTGGCGTAGTGTCGGCAGCCAGGAGAATGTCAGTCGACATACTGGATTAACACCACTCCGTCCGGGAGCTGGACTGCGTACAGCTGTCTCTTGAGAGCCTGGCTGTAGATGCTGGGGCTCTCAGTGTAGCCCTGGGGTGCTCTACAGAATCTATATGAACGCAGGCTTTAGGGTGAAGCCGAAGAGGTATCGGCTGTCTGGATGGATGGGGATAGAAAGAAAGCATTTTTGAGATCTATGACGAGGGTGAAAACAGTGGCAGTGGAGGGGATCAGGGTCAAGATGGTGGTGATGTCAGAGACTACTGGGTACTGAGGTACGACTACTTTGTTTACTTCGCGGAGGTCAATGATGAAGCGATAAGCCTTCTCATCTCCCTCGCCTTGCTTCTTGACAATGGGTAGGATAGGGCTGTTACAGATGTTACTGACTACTTCCTCTACCACTCCTGCATCGACTAAGGACTGAATGATTCCTACCAATGCCTTCTCGCCCTCGGGGCGATATCCGATACTGTGGGAGCTTTGGGAGCATAGCGTCTGACCGTACAGTGATGTGCACAGGGTCTATCATCATGCGTCCTACGTCTGAGTCGGTCTTGGCCCCAAGGTACGGGGGTAAAGTGTCTAGTAAGGACAAGTCAGCGTCAGTGATGGAAAACATGCGTCGGGTGGGACAAGGTCTGAACAGATTCTGGTTATCGTACAGTATGACTCGTACTCCGTCTGGGGAACATCGAATGGTGGCTCGAAAGTGCTTCAGGAGGTCAAGACCCATAATGGCGTCGGGGTGTTGGAAGATAGCAGGAAGGTCGTGTCCGTGATGTTGTTCTCTAAGTCAAAGGGAATCGGTGTAGATAAGGGATTAGTAGAGGGCGTTCCATCCAAAGCCTATTGATGTCACGTGTGAGCCAGACAAGGGTGCCCTTGGAATCAGTCGTTTGGATAATGCACTACGTGTTGCCCCAGTGTCCACCAAAAATGGGGACTTCGTACCCAGGACCTTAGCAGTGACATAAGGACCTTGCTGGTCAACACAAAGCTCGACTGGATCCCTCCCTTGTCCCTGGCTGTCCTATGCGAAATCGCGGACGTTCTCGCAATCGGACTGCTGATACTGATTCTGTCGTGGGCGGTCAAATGTGTTAGGTCGGCTTGGTCTGTCATAGTTAGCATCATTGGTGTGTCCCCGTCCCTGGTCCCTGTTCTTTTGTCCGTTTGTCCCATCCCCTAGCCTCTCGGTTCTGGTTTGCTTCATGAAGGACTGGGCACTGCGACTTCCAGTGACCGTATCCTTTACAAAACGCGCATTGGTTTTCATCTAAGTCCCTTCGGCTTGTATAGGGTACGGGCATTCGTTCTCTGGAGGGTGTATTTTTAGGGGCTGTCGGCTGGTAGTTCCCCTTGGAGGGTTCCCCTACCTATCGTCACCCCCTGCAGTTGAGCTATCATGACCCGCTCTTTCAACTCCTTCTTTTTACGTTCGGATGCCCTATCATTCTCATTCTTCTGATGTTCATAGTATTGGGCCATCTGGAGGATAGCCGTGGAGTTTAGAGGCTGCCCAGCTGCTTTCGCTCGCCTGCAATTTTTGAGAAACTTCTTGCACCAGGCCTTTCACGAAATTCTGAACGAACAAGTGGTGTCCGGTTGCAGTGGCCATATCTTGGCCGCTGTAGTCGGAGAGCACACCGTTTCGAACCTAGAGAAGTATTCCGAAGCGTCTTCTTGTGGTTTCTGTCTACAGGCCGTCACTATTGACCAGTCTATTTTCTTCTCGGGAATCAGGGTCTTGAGTTTCTGGACGATCTTGTCCGGGAGTTCAAGGATGGCCGTTAAGGGTTTCTGCCCGGCTCCTCGTTGCTTGTCGAACTCATCGAGTTGTTTCCAGGTATGTCCGAACAGCTCAAGGTGGTCGACCTTACTGGATCTGCTTCCACACATCAGCTGGCAGACATAACCCGAAGAACAAATCGAGGTCCGTTAGGGTCATGATAGTGGAACCTAAGGCTGTACCTAGTTCAGTGTAGAAGGCGGTGGGGTTTTTCATAAATCGGGCAGAGATTTTCGGAACGTCAGAATATCCTGTCGATCCCATGGTTGGTAGACCCAGTTGTACACTATCCTCCCTTTTGCATCCGTATGGTTAACATCATCGTGTGTTCCCTGACCTCGTGGGGGACCCAATAGGGGGCGGCCTCTCTTATCGGCATCATGGTGCTAGGTTGCTCTATTCGTGGTTCGGCCGCTACGGATGTCGTAGGTTTAGCTTCCACCTCTGATTCAGTGAGGTGGCAGAAAACCCTAAGTGTACGCGCAAGGAGGTCCGTCACGTCACACTCGCCCTCATCCCCGATATCAATTTTTCTATACAGAGTCGTTAGGCTCTCGGGACCTCTATCTCGATATCGGTCCTCATAAGCGTTTAGGACATGATAACATAATCGTGCGACAAAGTGTCGTCTGTGGCTTCCCGCATATGAGTTGAATATATCCATAACGTGTTCCTCCTTCTCCTTTCGTTCTACTAGTGTCCTGACTACCTTGTCAATCCTCTCTTGCTCGTTTTTGCCCAACCTGTTCGTCCTTGTGGGTTCTGTGTTTCGGGCCTCATGGTCATCTAATATTGCTGCTTGTTTTGTATCTGGTGCGAGGGATTCCGCCGGTGCGGAGGCCTTAGGGGCCGAGGCCCTGGTGCTACTCTCGTCTGTGCTTGGGGGTCGCGAGTGTTGCGCTGAAGGTTGGGAAGGGGCATATGGAGGGGGCATGTAGATGATCGGAGGACCTAATAAGAGATCATCGTTGGTTCGCTGTTTCGAAGGAAATTCAGGGTAGAGCGCAGAGGGTGTTCTAACAGGACACTGGCTCGGTGTTTCGATCTCTTGTTTTCGCTTAGCCTCCTCTCTCTTCTTTATTTCTTCCTCTAGTTTCTTTGCAGCTAGGTGGGCTGCTTTACGTCAGCTCTTTGTCTAACATAGCTTCCTCTTTCTTCTTTCGCTGTACAGTTTCTTTGCGCCACAGGCCAACGCTGTCTAGCATGGTCGGTGTCGTTCTACGAGTTTTTAGGGCTTCATCTAGTGCATCTAGTTTGCTTTCTTCAAAGGATCCTATCAGTGGCCACTGACTCTGGGGTTCCTTCTTCGTATACCTGTGCCATAATTTGCAATATGCTATAGCGACTAGTCCATGCTTTGTGAACATGTCTTTGTTAGGGTGCCTTCCAGTGGGACTGGATGATCCACCTCTAACAAGCGGTCCCGAGCTGAACCAGCTACCACTCAGTGGGGAGAAGATAGGCATGACAGATTACAAAGGGGGACAAAAGTCCGCGTTACCTACCCTTCACTACCTGCAAAAGACTAGGCAGAATATTGCTATTCCAGGTTGTTTGCAGACAATGAATGTTTCAAGAGAACTAGATCCAAATAAATAATCAGTGGGGAGAAGATAGGCCACGACAGATTACAAAGGGGGACAAAGGTCCGCGTTACCCATCCTTCACTATCTGTAAAGGAGAGAGAATATTCCTATCCCTCGCTCGTTTGTAGACAGGGAATGCCTCAAAAGGAGCTACTCTGATACTCAAAGAAAAAGGAGCTACCCTTGACAATCAATCAAACAAACAATCAGTGGGGAGAAAAGATAGGTACGACAGATTACAAAGGGGGACAAAAGTCCGCGTTACCCACCCTTCACTGTTCACAAAGGAAGATAGAGTATTTGTACTCTTCCTCGTTTGTAAGCAGCAAATGTCTCAAAGAACCGTTATCGTTTCACAATTTGTCGTTTTGTACGACCTTACCCGGACCGCATGGGCTGTTTCTTGTCTTCCGAATCCAGCGCCCGATCGTCCTCTATCTTCTATCGCGGCACTCCTGATGGTTCCCAGTCAGGACCGTAGATCACTCGAGAGAGGTCTGTTCGGAACCAGTGAGATTCGGATGATCGGCTGTCAGACGAGGGTCTATCGGACAGGAGCTCTCCCGATCGTTGTAGTCGTTCACTCTGTCGTCAGGACCTCTCCCACTGGATCCACGTGTCGCTGATGGGCCCCACACTTGGGACGCCAATTGTAAAACAGGAAGGCAATCGACGAATGGAATAACCTTAAGTATTGCCCGGCGATGTCGCCTCTATTCCCCAAAATATGAATCAATGAAGAGGCAGGCGCTGGAGACTGGAAGGCAGGAAACAAAGGTTTATTCTCTCCGGAGGAGAACACGTCAGATCAGACCAACAGGGAATCTTCACGAGGTGTCTACTGCATCTCTGAGGCCTGGCCTCTTATACACGCATTTATGGCAGGAAGACATTCTTTATTACAGTAAAGATACTTTGAAGTATGAAAGACATCCCTGGGATCTTCCGCTTCAGACCCGTTCCCACGCACCCTTACAGTGAGAATCCCCTCCCCATTCACCATACAGAATCGTCATCAGACGGCAGGATCAGCAGGGCATTCCGCCGGTTCCCGGAATGCATGTGGTGTGACGGATCTCATGGGGTGGGGGCCTTGATCTACTGTAACTCCTTTGAAGAGGGGCAATTCCTTACAGTCGGGGCCATAAACTGTATCCGCAGGGCTAGGTGATAGCCTGGGACCGGCCTGGACAATCGGATACGGAGGAAGAGGGGTGTCAGAGGGTGTGATAGTGTATAGGAGGAAAGGGAGGTGTCGGGCAGGCCCGGGTGAGATTCCCAGGGAAGTGCAGCGCAGTTGGAGGGGGTTAATGGCCCGTGCATGAGAGAGAGAGAGAGAGGTGACCAGTGCGGGGGGCTTGCGAGGATGTGGAGCCGCGCTGGGGATTAGCGGTGTGCAGAGAGTGGGTCTGATCAAGGTAGCTAAAATGGCCGCCGCGGACGACGAAAGTGTGGCATTGGGAAAAAGGGCAAGATGGCGCAGACAATGTTTATCGATACAAATTAATTTTCCACAGTTGTACAAATTAATCACTGCAAGCCTGTCAAAACCAGAACCTTCACAAATAATTATGTGTAAATAAGGGTTAGTTAGGACTTCAACTATTCTTACAGATGGTAAGTTATTCTAAACAAACATACATAAACCTCCTTTGGATCTACCATGTACAGTTGGGACAGCAGGGACATGAAATGTTCTAAACCCATTCATATGAACGGGTTCCTCCTGTCAGGTCTCTAGGAAGTAAATAAAATTAAAACCCTCGACAAATTCTACCCACTCTAGGTTATTAATTTTATTCCTAAGTCCCGCCCCATTCCAGAACAGAAAAACATAATTTTTGATAGAAGGATAAGGACAATACTCTACACTATTAACTGGAGTAGGATCATTGCTATGCCCCACAGGGTGCTGTGAGTAGTCGGGGACAAGCAAAGTACTTTGGCCGGAAGTACCCAAAGTCGAAGTTGAAGTCGAAGTCTCCCTTCCCAGGTTAGACAAAACATTTGTCCTCCCCTGTCTCCCCTCAGTTCCCTCACAGTACTCCACGAATGTCAATCAATTCCATCTAGGTTTTCGAATTCCTGGAATCTATTAGAAGTTGGAAAATTACCTATTCGGTTGGTCAATAGTGGCGGATTACTTGGTGGCATAGGTCGAATAGAAGCCCCAAGTAAGTCTGGTTGATAAAAGTAACTTAGCGGGAGGGCAGAAATTGTGTTTAGGGTAACCTGGGTGGGCCTAGTTCTGAAAAGGACAGTCTCCACCAGTCTTGGTATTTTAAAAGACAGAACTACGCAGTCTCCAGGTAGAGATTTCTTTGTCCTACCCACCCATTTAATTCGCTTTACCATCTTTATATGTTCAAACAGATGTTCCGTCAGGCCTGATCTTACCCCCAGCCAGTTTAGTGCTTTGTTCCTAAGGGATATCCAAGATTCTGAAGTCTGGGGCAATAAAGGTGGAGCATTTGGCAGGACTAAAGTTAGGAGTCCTAACTTTACTACTACTAAATGCCTTCTGTGAATACCAAAAGTAGTAAGTTTAGGATTTTATCTCAGATTAGTTCTGTGAATCGGCCCTTAGTTTCTATCTCTTTTAGGCGGGTGTTAATAGATTCTAATGTAATCTTCACAAATTGCTCTAGCGATTTAACAGCCGAGCATAGTGTGTCCAGTTTTTGATTCCTTAAGTGTCTACACTGTTGGATGGGTTCAGCAGTTACCGCCCTTTGCCTACTCGGAGCCTGATTTTGAGTTTTAGTTCTTTTATTTCAAGGTAACTCTTTGTTCAGGGAGCTAGTCACAGTACACATATGCCGTTTTTTTTACCCGTTTAGAAGGCAATGGGGAATCCGATTTGGATGAGATGATAGTATCAGATATATTCTGAATACACCCATTCGTTCCCTTGTCCATCCCTCCAGGCCCACCTCTGTCATAGGTGTTGGGTTCTTCAGCGTTATCAGCTGGATGTTGTACCACAGTCGATGGGGCCGTAATTTGATCTCCACAGACTAGTAGTGACTCTTCAACAGTTGAAATCTGTTTCTCAATAGCCCCCATAGCTCCTGATATAAATGTTAATAGAGAGGTCTGTGTATGTCTGTTGCCTTTCTGAAGATTTAGGCTGCCCTGGGTTGGATGTAAGTTTCCTATTTCCCATGCTAAGGCCAAAATGGAAATCAGTTGGCTTAGTGACTATATAAAATATAAAATATGTGCGCTGCCTGTAATAAAATAAAATATAATTAGAAGAAATAATTACAATACAGCTCGAACAAGCTCCACAATACCTAGACACCACTACTGCCCCGATAAGAAACCTATCTTCATCCACAGGTAATTAGAATATGAGTGTTTAGGCACCAGTCAATAGCAACCTGCCACAGTCAAGTTACAGTGAGTTCTTTCAAACAGGAGGGATCAAACTTGCAGAATGCCTGTGCTCCAACAGTTGGAGGCCAGATATTTTCTGAGTTGGTGGCCTAGTAAAATGACCCCCCTAGTCAGGTTTAGAACACTGCTTGCAGCACTCCAGCGTGAGACAGCTTCATGGTACTTGCACCCAGATACTGATAACCAAGAGGGGTGGCCCAGCCCAGCCTCCTCCGGTCTCTGACGGGCATGGATGGGCCTGCCCTTGGCCCGGGCTTTGCCCGGGCGCGGCTCGCGTGCGTCCCGTGCCGCGGTGTTTGTCGGCGCTTTTTCGCGTGAAGATGGCTCCTCCCTCCTGGGAGTAATGGTGTATTCTGGGGCTTAGAGTCCCCCAAACTGCAACCACAGTCCTGGCGACAGCACAAACAGCTCATTTATTAGGAAATGTTTGGGTTTGCTTGTGTTAGTTTATGATAGGTTGGATTGTTGGAGGTGGAGCTGATGGCAATTTGATCGATAACTGCTCATGGGGAGATGAGAGATTCATAAGTAATTTTACCACGTGCATAATTGTTCCTTTGAAACATAATTTTCATTTATTAGTGGCCACGGTCTTTCACAAATTGTATTAACACGTGATGTTAGCGCCAGGAGTAAAATGGCATGTGCATAAACAGCTAACACCAAAATCAGCCAAGCTAATATCAATACACTCTGGATGAGTACATTTACAATTTCTGAGCAACAAGGTGTTAATGTTACGGTGTACTGAGTAGGTCCCCCATGTCCCTTACATTCTCTTTTCTCCATCTCATTGTTAGACTTCTCTGGTTGCCTTTGTTAAAATGCCTAGGCCATCATGTTGGACAAGGCATGTGAACATCAGGGTAATGAATGTTTTGAGATTTCTGTAACACCCATAAGTTTGTACCTTGCAATGCGGGCATAATTTAAATGTAAGAGATGGTGCTCGCATGTACCCGCTGGTTACCATACTTCTCACAAATCTTAACTGAAATGCACTCACGTGCTTAAGGTAAACCATGGCATCTTATGTTCATGTGTCAATCATGTATGCTTACAGTAGTATGAACGAAAAGTATAGTGAAGATTTCACGCTGGTATTAGCATGCGTGACATTAACATTCTGTGACAAGGCCTTCTCAATGGCACTATTCAAATAGGGACTTAATCATGTCTATTTCCATACTGTCCGTGCTAATTGCCTCGCATTGTTTTACATCCGGTATTACAGGGGCGTTGGTCCATGATTACAAAGGGCCGCTATTCCCGTTGCAGGCTCAAAATGCATTTGAACAGGAAGGGGTGGGAGCACACTGCTGACCTCCCAGCACAGTTCGCCCCTTAGCATTATGGTAAATGCAGTTTGTAGTGCACGCTTACTTGGTATTTTGCTGGAGTGTTCCACCAAAGTTGGTGCAGGTTAGTGCTGTACATCTCTAGACACATGTGTTTCTGGATTTTATCCGTCATCAGTAGAGATCAAAAAACTATTTTCATCTGGCGCTGCTGAGCAGGCTGCCACAATTCTTACAGGTCTCAGTACCTCTCACAGGTGCATCTCCACAAGCTCGTTAGCTCATTGGCTCAAGGGAGCCTTTTCAAACAGGAAGGGGTGGAGCACACTGCTGACCTCCCAGCACAGTTCGCCCCTTAGCATTATGGTAAATGCAGTTTGTAGTGCACGCTTACTTGGTATTTTGCTGGAGTGTTCATTTGTATACAAAATGTGATTATCAATGGGTGCAGATTGCGACTAACGTCACGTGGGTCTTTGCCCTCCTGTTGTGCTGCAAATCGTGAAGTAAGCAGCACACATTCCTGTTTTGCACACATTGGAACAAGGAAAAAACACGTTAGTACCTTAATCTGGGGTCTAAAACTTGTAATTGGGTCAAATTACATACCCATTAGCTACTACACCATGGTATTGGTAATTAGCGGGTGCACAATTTGCACTTATGTTTGACATAAACTGTAATCAGAACGTTTATGTCTACCCCAAGTCCCTAATATATTTTGTCCGATAAGAGATCGCTTTTAAATATGGAGGAGACTGTGCAGAGCACGGGGATGTCCACAGAAGCATGCCCGGGTATGGGGCAAGTGGTGGGACTATTATGGATTAATAGCTGTTACAGCACTGGAGAACTGATACAGGTCTTTCCGCGGTTTCTGTTGGATTGGGGCAGAGAAGCGGGTGGTGAGCGGGGAGAAGAGGATGGAGTGTGCACTTTTGTGTTGTTAAAAATGTCAATCAACTTTGGTTTATAAAAAAAAAAAGATGCATAGCATTCAACAAATTTTAATGTTTCTCACTCTTAGTTGTCTGGTTGTAGGGCCTGGTCTTCAAGGGGGGTGATGTTGGAGGGGAGTGGTCTGCTACTTCCGAGTTTGGGGATTGTTTGACGTGTGATGCCTATCATGGGTCCCTCTATACGTGTGGGCACAGAGCCTGCCCGGAGAGCTAACCCCCGAGTTCCCTAGAAAGTAATCCTATAACCTGAGGTAGGCCTGATGGCCTGACTGTTCCAAGCACATCTCAAATGATGTCGTTTACATGCATTCAGAGCTACCCTTCAAGCTTTGACATTCTGAAAGCATGTCACTTACAATACACAGTGGAGCCATTATCAGAGCAAAGTGAAAAAGTGTTGAACATCCTTGACTAATTTCTTTCTTAGATGACAAAGTCACAATTCAGATTATCCTAATTTCCTTCACCATATTTTCGTGCCTGCACCATTGCTTTAAATTCTACCTTCCCAATACTTCCAACACACTTATCACAGCATGGCTCTTGCCTTTAACTTAATTGGAATAAGAAATCAGTACTTTCATGGTAAAGGTGAGGGGGAAGTAAAGATAATGACAAAGTAAATGGGCGGGGAGGTATATGTGTGAAAGTGAAAATATGTGAAAGTGTTCTTCAAGAAAGTAGTGGCATACATCATGGTTTTGGTGATGCTGCCAATACTGAAAGATGTTACCCTAAACGTTCATTTGAAAGCAAGCAAAGCTCAAATGTAGATACTTGGGTTTGATTCAGAAAGCTTTTTCTGGGGGGTGGGGTTCGTTATCACAACGTTTATGTTGACATCAGGCCTCATTAATACTGACCCATCTGTTGTCAAAGTCTTACTACTTAACATCAGCTTCACTATATTATTGGAATAATCATGTCAGTGCTCCAAGGTTCAATATACTTCCTCTGTGTATAACTCTGACAACCCTAGTAGACCTAATACACTAATGTAGCGGAGGAGGAACCTCTCACTGCTTGAAGGGCCGAGAGAAACTTTGAAAGAGGAGTACACCCTCCCGTTATATAACACTGATCCACAATAAATACTCCTTATACCCTAACCGTGTAGTTCGGTTATTAGAATACAAACAGATACTGGTTGATTAATGGTGGAATGTCCTTAAATGAAGCTGATGATTATACACCACTCTAAAATGGCGAAGGAGGCAACTCCTTTTTGTTTTATATTCCCTCACACACCCTAGTGGTGTCATGCTTCATCATCGGGACACCCCGACGCCTATAAGTCGGGGTGGGCTCAACCGTATTGTAGGGAGCTCTTAAAGAATTGTTTGGCCAGGGGTTAAAGATTAAAATCCACTGGCAGATCCGGTTTCCCTTTATTTTGGATCTGTCAAGGATATTAAAATAAAGAAGAATAAGGTCATTGGGATATTATGGTCCTAAGACCCTAAAGCCAACATGTTTCAGTCCAATTCAAGCCCAAAATATGGTGCAGGACTTTCTTCAGGGCGATAACGTTGTCCCCCTGGAAGGGTAGAAATAAGGAATTTCCCTATACTAATTTTATTAAAGGGCAGAAAGCTGCTCACTTTGTTTGACACAATCTTGAAGATTTTAGATCACTCAATCCCATATAGGGAGAGGTTAAACTTCTCGTGGGACCTCCCTTAGAAATGGGGTAGCTCCTGTAGTCAGACAGTCATCAAGGGTCCTGCCCCGTAGTGTGACCTGTTCGGTGTGGGTCCCAGCGGCTTGTGGCCCTTGATGACTGTCTGACTGCAGGGCTACCCCATTTCTAAGGGAGGTCCCACGAGAAGTTTAACCTCTCCCTATATGGGATTGAGTGATCTAAAAATCTTCAAGATTGTGTCAAACAAAGTGAGCAGCTCTGCCCTTTAATAAAATTAGTATAGGGAAATTCCTTATTTCTACCCTTCCAGGGGGACAACGTCATCGCCTGAAGAAAGTCCTGCACCATATTTTGGGCTTGAATTGGACTGAAGCTATGTTGGCTTTAGGTCTTAGGACCATAATATCCCAATGACCTTATTCTTCTTTATTTTAATATCCTTGACAGATCCAAAAATAAAGGGAAACCGGGATCTGCCAGTGGATTTTTAATCTTTAACCCCCTGGCCAAACAATTCTTTAAGAGCTCCCTACAATACGGTTGAGCCCACCCCGACTCATAGGCGTCGGGGTGTCCCGATGATGAAGCATGACACCACTAGGGTGTGTGAGGGAATATAAAACAAAAGGAGTTGCCTCCTTCGCCATTTTAGAGTGGTGTATAATCATCAGCTTCATTTAAGGACAGTCCACCATTAATCAACCAGTATCTGTTTGTATTCTAATAACCGAACTACACGGTTAGGGTATAAGGGGAGTATTTATTGTGGATCAACCCTAGTAGACCTCCTCAACACTTCCCCTCTTTTAAAACCTCTACAAATTTTAACCCAACTCCTTCAAAATCCTGTATCCAAACGTCTCCAGATGTGCCACAAAAACCCTCAAACATAAAATCATTAGAGAGTTACCAGAGTTCCACTACCACTCTGGTAGCAAAGGTCACCTTAAAACCAGTCTTCTCTTCTTCACTTACAACCTCTCCCATTGGGAATTTACCTTCTTAAAGTTACTAAATGTGATGAAGGTCAAGACGATAACCTATGGAAAAACTGGAAAATGTATGGGATTCTTCATGACCAACTCCTCACTGTGGAATAGCCTATATCTCCCTTTTTTTAAATGGTACAATCAATATCCAATGCTCTGCAAAAAAAAAAAAACATTTCCTCCCTCCCTGTCATCCTCCATTCCCTTCAGCTACACTACCCAACCCACTCATTCACCTCACCTCCCTTTAGACTGCCTCGACACTCAGTATTCTCTCACTCTCACATAATCCCTTCTTCACACCACTACCTTCCTCATCTTCTTCTGCCACCCCTCAACCCTATGGCCTTCATCTATGCCCCCTTCTCCATCACTCATATTTGGGAT
This sequence comes from Calotriton arnoldi, assembly GCA_963921515.1. Lineage (NCBI taxonomy): Eukaryota > Metazoa > Chordata > Amphibia > Caudata > Salamandridae > Calotriton > Calotriton arnoldi. Next base: position 293,114 of record CAWUFW010002774.1, on the reverse strand, counting down.
CAACACCACTTGTTCCTCTCCACAACCACCTTCAGCACCCCCAGTAGAATGAACAATACATACTCTGATGCTACCCACACTTTGGTGATCTTCACCAGGGGCGCAACTAGAGCCAAATTTCGGGGGGGGGGCTAATACTTCCAGCAATGAGGCAGAACAAGAATTTCCAGAAGTGGGGTCGAGCTATCCTTATAGTCAATATGAGAATAGCAAGTGACAAACTGTGCAATTTAAACATATTGGACAAACTTGACGTTATAGCAGGCATGTTTTTGTAGATTTGACACTGTTCCTAGGCTACTCACAGTGATCTTTGAAAAACAGATTACACTATTCCTAGGCTACTCACAGTGATCTTTGAAAAACAGATTGAGGGCACAGACAATTAAAAACAGCTTCGATAAAGTTGAATCCAAAGCACATAAGACATGTTTTCACAAAGTAGAGATGCAGGGGCTCTAGGAATGGGTGGGAAAAACAACAAAGCCTCATTATCAAGTAAATGGCCTTTTAAAGACCTGTGAAATACTCGGGTGTGGCTGCGATAAAACGCCAGACCAGCCATCCCACAGCAGCTCCTGGGAGGCTTTCTCAGCCCGGGTTGACACACACGATGTGGGGGGGGGGGGTTAAGCGCTTTGAGCCCTATGGGCGTTGCGCACCTGATCTTCACACACACACACACACACACTCACACACACACACAAATCTAATTTGCCTCCTCTGCTCCAGCTCACCTCTCCCTCATATCCTCCCCTAAGCTTCCCTACCACCTCTCCAATTCACTAACCATTTAAAAACCCCACACCTATCCCACACACTCGACACCACACTACCACCCTCCCCTCGTACTCATTACCTACAAGCACAAACTTGCCCAGATCGCTCTTACTCAATAAGTCTAACTACTAATCCTGTTCACCTTAACACCCACTCTTTCCAACCTCCTCCCAATCTCTGAAACCACCACACAATTACAAGATACAGATAACCTTTAGCCACTCTGACTCCCCCTTCCCTACTTTGCCATCCCATCTCACCTTCCTCCTCCCTAACCTAAACCTAAATCCCAAATTACTCCATGAAACCGTTGACTCCCTCACACACCAGATATCTCTTATGTCCCTCACCTTATTTTGCCTCCTCAGCACATTAAGAATGGCTGAAAACAACAGTCAACTCCACTCTAATACCCTATCACCCCTTCAAGCCTCCAAAACCAAATCCTCCCTTATCGATTGCAATAATAAGGAACATCGTGACATAAGAGTGGCCCAATCCTTACCAATAAAGACATCAACAATCTACTCCTATCTTGCAACTCTATGGATGACTACACACTGAACACCTCACTAAGAAACATACAAATCATCACAAGATCCAGAGATCCACGACCCAGACAAAAGACAATTGGTTCCAACCTGGTAAATCTGAGTCAAGGTCCTCTCATACCCAGCCCAAATGTCAAAGTCAACCACCTGCACATGAAATGCATGCTATAGAACTGCAGATTGACAACAAAATACCATTGTGAAAGATAAGACCTGATCTCGTGTTTACCTGTTCTTTATTGAAAAAACATGCCTCATTGACTCCTCTCAAACACTCTTGGACCTTTTACTATATTTGGACTACAACATAATTCACCTAGACCATAAAGATAGAATAGGAAGTGTCATTGCCCAGATCCACAAAACATCTATTAACTGCTTTAGTTTGAAAACAAATCTATTCCCGATCTTCCAACCCCTTTTCATTGAGATTCAAATGTCTGACCACAAACTGTGCATTTTCCACCTAATCTATCACCCTCCAGGAGACCACACAATATTGATAGAAAATTTACTCAAATCCCTAGCTTGAAAATCCTACTAAAATGCTAAATGGAAGTATCAAATTTACCCAATTTAAATACAATGACCTTTTACATCAATGTTTAGCACCACATTAGACATCATCATCGCCAAAAGCGATATCATGGACTTGTCTAATACATTTCTTGTACTGCTCTGTCTCCTCTGCTACAAAACCCTGACGATATGTCAAATAAAAAAACCTAAGACCTGGACATGAAACTTCAAAGACATTGACAAAGCTACATTGGAGCATACGATCACTGCAAATCTGCTAAACATTAGCCCTATTTTGAACTCTACAGCTCTGGTGAATGCCTACAACTTTACCATGAGTAAAGTAGCCCATGAGCATCTTAAAGCAAAAGAAAAGACTGAAGAGCTCGAATTGTAAACAGTGGTTCTCCAGAGAGTTACATGAAGAGAGAAAACTACTAAGAATGACAGAAACTATGGTGGACCCTGAGAGCCACTCAGAAATCTTACAAAAGACACCTATTCAAGGCTGAATCTTCATTAAAAATTGGAATTAACCTAGTGAAAAACTGTCCTAAGAATCCTTCCTCTACTCCCATGATTCCACCCTCAAAAGAAAACTGTGAGAAACTCTTATACTTCTTCTCTGACAAAATATGAAGCTTAGATTTTTCCATACATTCCGGTCTATCTCAAATCCCATTTGATGACTTACCCGGTAAACACACAGTATCATGGTCTTTCTTCCAAGAGGACTTTGACAGAAATACAGAATATAATTTCAGAGCTCAATCATTCCACCCACTTCTCAGACCCTATACCAGCCTCAATCTAAAAGGCATCAGCAGCTTGAGTACCAGATTCATAACACATAAGTTCAAATCTTCCCTGTACAAATGTTTACTGCCCAACACCCTGAAAATTGGCCCGGTCACTCCTCTACTAAAAAAAAACAAAGAGAAGACCCAGGGGACCTGAATAATTTGTATCCAATAACCCGAGTCCTGTTTCTAGGGAACCGAAGATCCTTGAGAGATGTATTACCAAACAACTTTCCCTCCACATCAAAGAAAACAAACACCTGGATGATCCCATATCAAGGTTCAGATCCAGATGCAGCTGAAAATCAGCCACATATCACATAGTTGATGAAGCCATCCAAATACTACACAAAGGGAACTATTGTCTCCTGGTTCTCCTCCCTTTGTCGGCAGCATTTCATACAGTCAAACATTCAACCCTCTTAAAAATCCTTGAGCTACAGATGGGAGTCAGTGGCACTGTCCTAAAATTGTTCAACCCCTATCTAAATAATCGCTCACAACAATGAGACTAGCAAATATCCTCTTAAGCACTTCCCCAAACCATACTCAAGGACTCTCCCAAAGGTAAATTCTTTCTCTTCAACTTGTACATGGAGCCTCTCTGCTCCTTGGTGAGACACTCTAACACATCATTCCCCCTTTATTCAGATAACATGCAATTGTACATGAACATTACCTTTCCAGAGGATATTACCAACCTAGCAGATACATTGTAAACCCTCCAAACTTGGATGTGATTTACCACCTGAAACGTAATCCCCTGTAGCCGGAGTTACTTCTATCTACTCTCCTCCCAAAATGCTCCACTTCAATCAAGGACTGGTTCGAAACCACCCTCCCACTACATGCCAAGCCAAGCATTGTTGATAATGCTAAATACCTGGGCTTCATCTCAGAAAAAATACTCAACGTTCTGGCCCATATTAGTGCTCTTGACAAAGATACTTAAACCCAAATCATCCTACTAAGGGGAATGTAACCCTTCATCACAGTGGTCTACACTCTAGTGCCATCCAGACTGGCATGCAGAATTTACCTCCTGGCCAGCATTGCAAAATCACACCTTATCCCTTTGAGAACTGCCTTCAGCACCACTGCCTGTGTAATTACTGGTGCAAGAAGATCTGATAATATAGTAAAGAAAACAATTCTCTTGGAGAAAACACCAGTCAATTCAATCACACTCCACTGTATCAAATAGCAAAAAGTCACTCAATCTAAATCTAAAAGGACCCAAAGGGCAATTAAAAAAATCTGTTTAATGAAACACAAATTGCATCAACCATATCACAGTAGATAAAATCCATATAATACAAACTATTTTCACAAAAAACATATTACAACCTGATTACAAAACATCACGAATATGAGAGACAACATTCCAGACATCAAATTTTGTCATTAAAACCTGTTAATTTGAAGAAATCAAATTGGAAAAAGTGCAGAATGTCACAAATTGTTCATTGTTTCTCAAATTTAACAGAATTAAAAAAAGGGCGGTGACGCATTTCAGGGGTACAGTAATATAAAGCCACCTTCTTCAGGACAATAATATGAGTATCTCTCTTGTGAGGTAGTATTCACCCAGATTTTATGATAGATCTTATGAGGGTGACCCCAGTGACCATCAAAGATCTGGTCAGCTGCATATGAAACTTCTGATACGTTCCAAAGGGGGTACTCTAAACAGGAAGTTCTATAGCCTAATCCTACAGGCAATGAATCCCGTGGTCCATAATAGCCTTGATGGGACAGGTTGAATTTAAAACCTTAAAATAATACTCAATATTAAAATCAGCAATCCACGTCGTGATAAGGAACAAATCAGTTCTCCATGGGATTAATGGTCCAGGCGGTAGTTACCATCTCAAGAACATAATCAGACACTATTATAAGTCTTAGTAGCCCACAAGCTAGATGTTTCACGTCCTTCTGTGGCGAAAAAGTAATACTTTGTGGAGTGTGATTGAATTGACTGGTGTTTTCTCCAAGAGAATTGTTTTATTTACTATATTATTGGTTCAAGGAACCCTGTCTCTTGGAGTAGTGGGGCCACTCTCCTTTTTTACAGGCAAGAAGATCTGACCACATCACCCAAATCCTTCAGGAACTCAATTGGTTCCCCACTGAGGTGAGAAACGTGTTCAGACTGGCATGCAGGTCACAAAGCTATTCATGCAGACTCCCCCCGCTAGCTTTCAACGAAACCCAAATTCTCAGAAGGATCTCACCTGCTTCATAGCACTGACACTCTATTTCTAGGAAACTCCTGGATTCATGAAGAACTAAACTCTACAACAAATCTTTTCTGGTAGTGAACCCAAAATTCGGGAATGCCACCCATCCACAAATCAGAACTAACCTTATACTTCCTTCTTTAAAAGAGAACTTAAACTCATCACTTCGGGCTCTGAGCTTGCCTTGTTTATGCCCTAGGAACAACACTAGCATATTTCTATTGATTGTATATCTCACATGTATATACTTTACCTTCCAGTTTTTGATCTCAGCTATACATACCTATTGCAGTTTATTAACTGTGAAGCAAATGTATGTATCGATTAGAGTCTCTTGATGTATATACTACACTTGCCTGTTTTGGTACCACAGTTTTGTATACCCACTGTAGTGCACTTTATTAACTGTAAAACGCTCCAATAACTCAGATAGTCTGGTTTGCACTATATAAAACTACAAGTAAATAAATGAGTAGTTGTGTCTTACAATAGTTTTAGGTATTACTTAGGGCCTGATGTACAGTTTGACAGACAGGTTACTCCGTCACAAATTAACAACTTCCATGGAATATAATGCACTTGCAATAAGGCGGCTGGGATATCCATCATGGTTATGGCAGAGTAACACATCTGCCAAATTCTAAATCAGACCTTTACTCATAAATTTTCAGAAGTAAGACATGCTCACTTATAGTTTGGCTGAGAAAGCATATTTTCCTCCTGGAAACTATTCCCAGGAAATGCTTGAATCAAGTCTGGATATTCATATGTAACTCACATCTTAGACAGAATGAGGGCACAAGTACTCATAAAAAGTCTTTCTGAAACAGGCCTGGTCTCTCTAGGTCTCTCTGTAGCGGTGTGGATGCCCTTCCAACGCTGAGGCATTTAGTGGTGAAAGGGGTGTGCTTGAGGTATGCAGAACACCATGAACACAGAGGTTTTGTTATATAGTGGAAGTTTTTCCTGTTGTTAAATCGTCCTATCACTGAGGGTGTGTGGTTTATAAAGATATGTGTTTGTGAATGCTTATGTTAGTGTATCTGTAAGCATACACAGCCATATGAGCATCCACTGAATACAGATATACGTTTTCAGCATGTGAACAAAGGAATGAAACTAAGCATGTATGTATGTAGCGTTATGGTCTACCTTAGATTAGAGCTGGTTTAGCAGCAACAATATCGAGAGCCCTTACACTCAAATGGCCTGAGCGCTGCAAGGCTGCCAATTTAATTTGAAATGACTTGACAGAAAATCTCCAGGCCACCAAATGCTATTATAAATCACTGTATTCTCATTAAAGGCCTGAGCCTTCCCTTCTCCCTGAGGGCAGGCTCCTCGTGAGGCTGCCCCTCTGGCATAGCATGTGATAGAGCTAATCTGTCTTCACTAGGACAGCGCTGCGGTTATGCAAACCCAGGTGGCACTAATAGGTTTACAGTAATAACTGTGGAATTGGGCACAGCGTGTTACACTCTGAAACATTCCCACAGATAATTCTGGTGCTGAAGGTTAACCAACAGACATATATAGCTCTAATCCTAGTTCCCCTGTGCTCGTGTTCACATTTGTAATGCTCTAAAGCGTAAACGCAGAGTAAATCCCTCTCATTTAGTCCGAAGACTATAATACATATTTCATAAATACTTCATTTTTCAAATATGCTTTGAGGCGCACACGTACGTCAATAAAACATTCAAACAAATTTGCTTCATGTTAAGTGGCGCTTAAATTTAATTTTATTTGTTTGCTTATTTTTTTATTTAATTTATTTATGTTTGTTTATTTTATAATATTGGCTTGACACTTCTAAATTTATTTAGTTCGGACGCCGAATGAAAGTGAGACCTTCAAGCAAGAAAGTACACTCAAAGGTTATAAAGAGGATATGAAACTTCACTTTAAACATATATTTTATATGTCTACACTGCTGGTTGCCAAATGCACCAGTTATGCACATTTAAAATGAGTCGTAATCTCTATTTTATGGTGAGAGGCCTACCAATGAGCAGATGCATACAAACATCTAGAGTTGCAAGAGTGGTGTAGAAAAGTTAGAAATAACGGGAAATGAACGAGGCACAAAGGTTTCTTGGTTATCTCAGAGCACAAAGGCGCTTCTTCACAAAGCCTTTATGAGATTGCTAGTGGTGGCCATGTCATGAACAACGCTGGAAACTCAATTCACAATGTACAAAGGCGTCTATGCGTAGAGCAGTACAGCAGAGCAACACAATTAAAGTATCCTATTATGCTGCAAACACCTTGGCACAAAAGCAATCCAGTAGCAACCACAAAATAAATTGCAGGGCAACGAGCAAATGCATGTTTGTCATTCACTTTTTGGGTTGGACGGAGAATGCAGGAAGGTTTCATTCAAAGTCATTTATGGGAGACATTCCCTCATGGAACCCAGCACTCACAGGGGCCATGAGCCCTTACCCATGGGCAGGTCCTTTCAACACTGCATCTGCTCGCCTCTGGGGCAACAAACTATGCTTTACCTGGGATGTGGCATCTCTTTGAGTACTGTATGGTGTGAACTACACTGCCTCACCAGGGCCATGCTCACCAAACACAAGAATCATACACGATTCATTGCAACTCTTTTCAGTTACACAGTATAAAGAGGACTGCCTCTATCATTTCCCCACATCCTACACTGACAACCATCTGCCACTCAACACATATACAAAAAATATTGGCTAATCCAATAGCTCTGACCATGGCAAGCTGGTGTATGATTAAAATTAGCTTTATTTTTTTGCTGTAAGCATATGCCACAAAAAAGAAAACATTCTGCCAACTAAATGTGGCAGATATGTGCTTGCACTAAAAATCTTAAATTGAAAAAAAAAGCCATTTGATAAAATGTTAATGGAGCATTACAGGCACTTCCTATCTATTAAGTGTACTCAGATCACGTATATAAACCTTTTTAGTTTTAACACACATCAAAGTAAATTATTATTCTTAATGAAGCAAAGAAAAATGCATACTATTGGCTTCGAATTACTATAAGCTGAAGACATAGTTTGAACACACAGCAACCAATAAAAAGAATAATGAATGCAAAGACTACAGCACTGGAAAAGTAACTTATTGACCCAACACCACTGGCACCGAAATGCACTCTTTTTAGGTAGATAGGCACATGTGGTCAGGCAAAATGCCATCATTTACAGTGCAGGAGTGTAAGTAGCTGAAGTTGCTATACCTATTGGATAGAAGTAAAATGTGAATGATGGCTGTACAGACCAATGGAGATTGAAAGCTGACCTGAGGCCTCTGAGTATTTCAATTTGTGATTTTTTTGCTACATGAACCTGATAAAACAACAAAGTTCCCTCTAGGCCAGACCTAAAACGTGAACGGGCCAACACTAACGAAATGTGGAGGTACTTTGTAATGTGACCCATCTCACAACTGATTTGCAGTATATTACTCTGACAGTATATGTGATGATAACATATTCCGCACAAGGGCAAAATAGCACTGCTAGAAATGGGGCTGCGATGCAGGGGGGGCGGTGCGTCGTGTTCTTAACGAGTGGTGCCCCTGGCCTCGATGCAGGTCGTGGCCTCACTGACAACGTCGCTGACAGCATCGGAGTTGTTGTTCTTACTTTCTTTAAGTTTCTTCCAGCTCCCAACAGCAAGAATAACCTCCAGAGGCCCAAAACCGGAATAGGCACCTCCGGGCAGGTCAGAACTCCCAGCAGTGGAGTTCAGGGGAGCTGGTGGTGAAGTCTTTGTGTCCCTGAGACTTCAGAACAGGAGGCCAGCACACACAAGCCTTTGGAGATTCTTCTTCAAGCAGTTTCTCAGCAAGGTTCCATTCTTTGTCCTCTTCCTTGGCAGAAGCAGCAATTGCAGGCCAACCCAGCAAAGCACACAGCAAAGGGGCAGTACTCCTCCTTACAGCGCTCCAGCTCTTCTCCTTGGCAAAGGTTCTTCTTGAGTCCGGAAGTGATCTAATTATTTGGGGTTTAAGGTCCACTTCTTATACCCCATTATGTCTTTGTTCTGTTGGCGGAAAGGGTCTTTGAGCCCAGTCCAAACCACTTCTGTCCACTCTAGTGCAGCATCACTACAGGAGGTGGACACAGCATTGTGCAGAGGAGACACTGCCTATTCAGGTGTAAGTGAAACTCCTCCCACCACTTGAAATGGGAAGTATGACGATACATCACGAACTAAAACAACGCATGCCTTTACATCGCAGTTGTTAGTTCGCATGTACCGTCACAACGCAAGTCATAACATCGCAAACCATTACTTCGCATTTCCTTTGAAATGCATACAAAACCCCTTTACAACGCACACCAATCCCCCGTATGCTCTTACATCGCATTTTATTTCCTGAGCTAACCCCCCAACACTAATACACTACCCTACATAACACACACTCCACAACACTACCCTACAGGACAAAACAATACAGTACCCTAAAGCCTAAAACCTAAACCTTTAATCACTACCCTGCACTACGACCCCCTCACATGACCCTAAACCCTAAAACAGTACCTTACACAACACTAAACCCTAAGCCCTAAAGCCTAAACAGTACCCTACACAACACTAAACCCTAAGCCCTAAAGCCTAACACTACTACTCTAAGCACAATCCCCCATACCTCTCTCTCGTTGTGGTTCCTCTCTCCCGGTTCCGGTCCCAGCGTTGTCTCTTTCTCGTCTCTGTTCCGCACGTCCGTCCCGGAGCCCACCCATTACATCACATGCGTTTTAAAAGCATGCGTTGTAGAAGCGCATGCTATGTAATGCGACGCGTAGTAATGGTCCGCGTCGTAACGTCGCTTGCGTTGTAACGCTTGCGACGTAAACGCATGCGATGTAACGCATGCGTTGTGATGGCTGTTCGCCCTTGAAATGCAGCCAAGGTCTATTCAGCTCACCTCTGAGTCACCCAGGTAAGGCAGGACACACCTCAACCTCCCTTGTGGATGTCTACAGTGAATGCACATCCACAGCCCCTGTCAATCCAAAACCAGACAGTCAATACACAGACCAGCAGAGGCACACAGAATTGTTAAATAAGTAAATGCCTACTTTCTAAAAGTGGCATTTTCAAACACCCAATTTAAAAACCATCTTCCTAAAAAGATGTGTTATTGAATTCTGAGTTCATAGAGCTTAAACTCCATTTCTCTATCTTGTCCCAATGGAAAGTTATACTTGTAAGATGTTACAAAGTAACTCACATGTTAGCCTATGGGGCAGATAGCCTTTCAGTAGTAAAAAACTAAATTGGCAGAATTTCACTATCAGGACATGTCACACACACCATTACATGTTCTACCTTTCACATACACTGCACCCCGCCCATGGGGGTACCTTGGGCCTACCTTAGGGGTGCCTTACAAGTAAGGAAAGGGAAGGTTTGGGCCTGGCAAGTGGGTGCACTTGCAAGCTCGACATGGCAGTAAAAACTGCACGCAGACACTGCAGTGGCAGGTCTGAGATACCTTTGAAAGGCTGCTTGTGTGGGAGACACAATCAGTGCTGTAGGCCCGCTAGTATCATTTAATTTACATGCCTTGGCACACTCAATGCACTTTACTAGGGACTTACCAGTGAATCAAATATGTCAATCATGAAATAACCAATCATAATAACAATGTAAACAGGGAACACTTGCGCTTTGACACTGATCAGCAGTGGCAAAGTGCCCAAAGCATCTAAGCCAGCAAAAACTAAATCCAGCACAGCATCAAAAATACAGGAGGTAGAGGCCAAAAGTCAGGGGAAACCACGTCAAGGATGCCAAGTCTAACAAACACCATGTGTACGATGATGACCTTGGCGACATGGCATCTTGGAAAGAGCAAATATGTGTTGGGTGGGTATATGTCTTGCCAGTGTCTGCATATAATAATATTGTTTTCTCCTATAGGTGATATTACAAATGACATACAAGGGTGGATACCCATATCTTGCATAAATCCCACCAGGTACATGTATCGCAGGTACAACAGTGCCCCAAAAAGATAATGACTGACGGAGAGCAAACTGGGATGTTAAAATCCAGATTTAGGTGTGTAAAAAATCTGATGGTAAACTCCAACAGAGCCTAGAGCCTTCGTGCAAGAAATTTCCCTCGTATGCCTATTGCCCAATTTAACAATGGATAGAGGCACAGACAGAGAGGTTGAGGAGGATAATGTGGTGAAAGATGATGAGAATGCCCAAACACCATATGTGCAGGATAGTGATTGGCCTATGGTAGGATGTCTTTAAAGGATTGCAGTCACACAATATATATCTATAGTGTGTATATACATTTGAAGTACATCGGTCCAATTAATTAAAAAGGTAGGAATTTACAGTAGGACAAGCTCCTAAATGTAGAGTCAATTTCAGATTTTTTTGCAATTTACAAGCATATGCCTATCACAGGTCCCAAGGAGAACCCAGGGAAAACCTTTGCTCATTCCCAATTAGTACAATTCCTTCTTTTTCCAAATGTGTAAGTATGCGTAGTGTACATCCACACATTTGAAAGTGCATTGTGTTAGAGCAATTGCAGACTGGAAGTTTTCTTTTTCATATAGAAAATATATTTATTTCCCTATCTACCTCTCTCCAATTTTGGGAGTGTTTCCTTCTCCATGACACTCAAGAAACTGATGTACTCCTGCCTTTAGCAGGAGAAAATCTCAAACCATTCCTAGGGAGGGAATGAGCCCTGGAAAGGTTTTTGAATATACATAAACAAATCCAGTTGTGGATGTTCTCAAGCTTCCTGGACCATTTGTTTGCTGAAGAGCTCACTTCCCAACCCTGGGGGGAGATGTATTAATATGAAATGCCGCGTATGAGTACACCTTTTTACAAATGTAAATCCACATTTTGTGAAGCACAAACAGAGCTGTAAACTCGTTACATGGGCCAGGTGTGTGTTTAAATGAAAAATAGGTACATAAATGGCTTTGTGAATCAGGCCATCAGAGCCTGAAGAAGATGCCAAGTATGCAACAAACGTATTATTTAAGTGCAACATTTTAAATGTGTAAAACAGTGCAACAAAATAACAAACATATGTTCTATTAATGATTCTCTTTGTTAAAAACATCATCACCTGTGCCATGTTTCTCCCCACAAAGTGTACCCTTGGCCCTGTGCAGTTAGACTTGTTCGCAATCCACTGCTCCCTGTGTTGGACACTTCACTCCCTGTTGGTGTGGGCGGTGACCCCTGTGTCTCAGCTATCGCTGCTGTAACATTGGTTGACACAACAAACTTCAAGCAGATTACTGACCTGACCTGAACTATATCTTCACAGAACCTAACTGTTCATCTGCAGTGCGCTACAGGTGTATTCACTAAATTACTTATTGCAGTGTCCTGGACTCTGTCCAGCTTTTACTGTTGTGTAGCATTTCATTCTTGGGGGGTTAGTTACATGTAGAGTAGGCACTGTTGTGGGTCGATTTAGTTGCCCTCCACTGTGTGGTTCACTGCTGCTTGGTGTCTGTCCACCGCCTATTTAGCCTCTTGTGATGGAGAATGTGGGAATCATGTTGATAGAACTCCAGAGTCTATCCCAATTGCCTAATCTGCTCGGCCACGTGCTCCCTGGGCATGAATAACAAGATGCATGTAATTATTTTAAAGACAAGCATGGATGGATGATATGTATTGCAGAGCTCGCTGATAAACATGATACATTTTATTTGTGATTGTAATATTTTTTAATGTTAATATTTGATTTCAAAGGACAGCATCTATCAGAACGTATTGCAATGGAATCATGGTGTTGTGCATTGACCACCATAACTGGATATGGAGTCCAGTGACAGGAGGTGACACGTTTTTCTATACATATTTGCCATGAAATTGATTTTCCAATAACATAGTGTATTTCATTAACATTTGTTTGGATCTTTGCCCAAATTGTCCTTTCAAAACTATTAAGGACTTTTTCCCCAAAGAGTTTATGATTTTAATTTGTGACCTCTTGCAACACAATCTTTCACTCTTCTTCATTGAACCTCTTTTTCTGCTTTCTTTGTTTGCACAGTATTGATCATACCTTTTACTGCTGAAATTTGCTTTCCCAAGAGATTTCTATTGGTGCTTCTCGTTTAAACAAATATATGTTAACAGGAGTGAAATGTGTTCCTTTATTTTTGAAAGTATCAAAGGGACTCAATAGCTTATACTCCCTCACGCCTAATGTCTGTATCCTGGCTGTTGCTTCAATATAGTGCACTTCTCAACATGGCCATTGTTTTTTAATTTATGGCATCCAGCCTCCCCATAGCTCCTTCATGCCAGTTGTAAAATAGGGTACGCATGGCACCCTCCCCATGACCCTCTCTCCACTCCTCTGCTCTCCAGGACTCTTCCGCTACACCACTGAACAGCACATTTTCTGCACCTGTCCTACACATCCCAGGACTTTTTTGCCACTGTTTCTCCACCCATTCAAGCTTACAAACAGCAATGTGGGCACAGGTGTGCACTTGCTGTACAGGGATAGAAGGTGGGCAGAGAGCCTAAAGTTAAGAATCACTACAGTAATTATATCCCAGAGGAGGATAACTTGGGTCACTATGGTGTATTAATATAAAAATCACAATTATGACGAGACAGTGTGGGCAGGGGACTGAGATGGAAAAGTGCATCATTGAGTCAGCTTTTTGTCTTTCGATAAAATTAGCATGGGCGCCACTGATCAGTTTATGAACCCACATGAACAATGCAGTCCCCAGAGACCAAACGGACCCTGGTAGATTTTGGGTATGCGGAAAGGCAGGGAACATGGCAGGGGACACTCAAATTAGAGCACACTTGTAGGAAAGTAAGATCTGCTTTCATGGTTACCCCACTTTTTGCTAGTGTCAGTATGTTTTTTTGACTAGTTTGGCTGGGATCCTGCTAATCACTGTGCTCCCTCTCTAAATTGACTATGGTAAATGCTTCTGTACCTCCAGAATTGGCTACTGGTGTACCCCTATAAGTCCCTAGTATATGGTACTCTGGTACCCAGGGCATAGGTACACCAGGGGTCTCCCATGAGCTGCAGCATGTATTGTACCACTCATAAGAGACCACTCAAACTGTGGCTACAGGCTTGCCATTGCTGCCTGTGTAAGCTGGTGCTAGCACCACTTACGACAGCTATAAGTCTTCTTATATCTGAGGTCACTACACTCAAAACCTATAAGTCACTCCAAGGCTGGGTGCTGGGTTGTAAGTATGTGGGTGCCCCTGCATGAGCAGGACACACCTACAAACCTCAGAGTCGATTCTCCAAGCGTTGTAAGTGTGGCCAGCCATTTTAATACACATAGGGGCCATCCGTCATTACGCAATGGCTAACTATGTAGTGGCCGGTTTTGGAGTATGATCCCATGAACTGGGGGGCTCCTCCAGGAAGCCCCCAGTACTCCCGGTAACAGTCTTCCAGGGTCTGCCAGCAAGCTAGTGCTGCTGCTTGCCCTGGCCTTCCAGCTGCTGAGCTCGAACAGGGGAAGGTAGAACAATAGGTTTCCTGTCACAGGCTGTCACAGGGAGGTGTGACCACCTACCTGACAGGACTTAGTGTATTGGGCTGGGGTGGGGTCGCTTACCAGTGCCATCAGACTGCTTTGAGGGGCACATTTGGTGCCCTCCTTGCATACTCCGGTTTGAGCCAGTTCAGGGAGCCCTTGGCTCCCGCTCTGGTGCAAAACTGTACAAAAGACATAGGAGTATCCGCGCCTTTGGCCAGTGCTTCCTCTGGGAAGGACCCCTGAGTTGTCCTAACCCCTTTCCTAGGGTGTTTAAGGGCTTACCAGTGGGTGGGTCCTCAGATTCATCGTGGGACAAGACTCAAGTCTGAAACCATGTCACTCTTCGACCGTCTGGACACTTGGACTTCATTGGACTTCGCCTGGAACCAAGACTGCATCATGGAAGACTCCTGCTGCTCCTAGTCTCCTCGCTGTTCTGCAAGTCTTCTTCGTTGTTTGTGTGTCTGTGCTTCTTCCAGAATCTTCAACAGACCTGTGGGAATCAAGGACACCAGAAGTAATCTCCCTTGAAGTAAAGGAGTCACTCCCCAGCATCTGCAGTCACCGCAACGAAGCTGACCGGTCTGCTGCTTCTGACGTCCCACGGACTTCGATAGGCTCTGCAACACTGGTGGTGGTTCTGCAACACCCTCCGGGTCTGACCTGTCCTCTCAGCAAGTTTGAGGCCAGTATCTCTCGTCGGACGAAACCACTGGGACCGAACCACTGTGCATCGCATTGACTTGCCATTGCCAAGGCTTCTTGGCTCTGCACTCCAGAGATCTTTTGGCTACAAGCAGCTCCAGCCTCCAGCATCTCTTCATGCCAAGAACAGCATCTCACTGCATCCTCTGCACTGTGGGCCTTCATCTTTGGTGAGCTGCTCGAGGTCCTCTTGCGACTCCTGTGCCTTCGGCCTGTGGGTCATCTTGAGGGTCTTCTCTTGCTTCAGTGGGCTTAGCTGCTTGCTCAGGGCCTGCTCTGACTCTCCTGCTTGTGGTGACTCCCTTGGACCTTGATGGTCCCAACGTTACTCCTTCTTCGCTTTCCACGTCTGTTGCAGCTTCCAAGGCTTGTTGGTGCCCCCGCCAGGCACTGACCCCCTGGTTCTCAACTCCCGACGTGGGACAGTTCGTGCAAGGCTCCCGGTCTTCCTCAGCATTGCCTGGTCCTCCCAGCTGCAGCAACAATGTCACTGTCATCCCTCCTAAACCTTCTGGCATTGGTGGGCATTGCTCTTCCGTGCCGCCTGGTCACCTCCAAGTAGCATAGACTATGTCCCCTCTGCTTGCAGGTTCTCCTCTTCAAGAATCCACCCTTGGATTCCAAGATGGCCGACAGGTGAGGAGCTCCGGCCGGGAGCTCCCGGCCAGGGATTGCCTTTTTTGGATTAAATCCCCAGATGCCCTCCTCCTTCCTTGGACCCACTTACTCACCTGATGTCTTACTTGGCTGAGGTCCTCGTTGCCCTAATCTCCCACTTGCGGACTCGAGATTCCTGGTGAAAAAACGGGATCGATGCTTTCTTCCGTTGGAGACCGAGCTATCATGGCCGATGCCCGGTGGAGCTGCCCAGACAGCTATAGGGGAGATTGGCTCCGGTTTTCTCGCCGTGGCCGTCACCTACCCAGCCGGGCATCGGGCACTGCTCTCCTCGCATCTCCGCTGCCTGCCGTCCTCCTTCGTCTCTAGTGTACAGACTTAAGGCAACATTTATATCAACATCATATAATGGACTAATCAATGTACATAAAAACCAAAAGAGAACCAACAATATCTGTGTTTCTTTACAAAATAAACATTGTTTTTCTTGATAATAATAATTGAAAAATCATTTCATGTTAAAAAAGGTCCCATTTATTCTCATTCATTCATCTTCATTCACAACATAGAGCTAACATACAATAAAATTCACAATTTTCTTTGTTTCAAACAGATATGTTAATGACAATTGGCGTCTGATAGTCGTGGGGAAATAATGTGGCACACAAATAGTGGACTGTTGTGTTCGACGCGCGTTTCGGCACAAAGCTGTGCCTTCGTCAGGAAAAGAGGCCACAGTAGATCAAAGTTGATTTCTGTGAAGAGAATATTGTGTATCAGATACCTGGTTCTCATTTTATGATAAATTCTATGCCGCCACATAAGCGTGCTTTGTTTATTGTTTGCAATTAGATAGAATTCATAGCAGTAGATCGAGTCAAAGTGACTCGATAAATTTTAAATTAGTAAGTGTGAGAATGAATGAAAGATAAGCTATCATTTTGAAGGAACGAATAAAATGGAAGAGGAGAAGATAGAAAAAGAGATAGTAGCCACCTGTAGGAAAGTGGGTTTCTGTTGCAGTAACCCCCCCACTTTTTGCCTGATAACTGATGCACTTTTCCTTGGTGTGCCCTGGATCCCTGCCAATCAGGTACCCAGGGCCTGTGTTCCTTCCCTAAAAACTGTACTCAGCCTAAACCCAATTGGCATCTCTGGCCACAGGTAAGCCCCTGGTAAATGGTACCCTAGGTACCCAGGGCACTGTGACCAGAGAAGACCCCTAAGGGCTGCAGCACTTATTGTGCCACCCTTAGAGGCCCTGTACCCTGACACACACACACTGCCCTTGCAGGCTGAGTGTCTTGGTGCAGAACAAAACAGAGAGTCGACATGGCACACATCCCTGTGTGCCATGCCCACAAACACACTGCCCTGGCATACCTCAGTCACCCTCTAGCTGGGTGCCCTATGCCAGTGGTGAGGGCACAGGTGCATGAGCCCTGTGCCCCTACAGTACCCAGGCCCATTCCTGGGCACTGTAAGTGCAGGGCTGCCATTCCGAGTATATGGTGCTGGGAGGTCGTCAGCACGTACTCCACAGCACCATGATGGCTGCACTGAAGACTGAGAAGTTTGGTATCAAACTCCTCAGCACAGTAAACCCACACTGATGCCAGTGTGGGATTTACTGTAAAATGCACGTCAGAGGGCAACTTAGAGTTACCCCCTGAACCTAACCTACAATCCACGTCTTGTCTGAGGGGCTGCCTAGGCTGCCACACAGCAGACATGTTGCTGGACCCCTGGGTAGAGAGCCATCCGCTCTCCCGGGCCTGCAACAATGCACGTCCTGGGTGAGGTGCTAGGCCCCCTCCCCCAGGATGGGCAGGGGGAAGCTTCAAAGGCATTCCGCCTTTGTGAGCTTCCCCAGACCACTTGCTGTACTCAGCAACTGGTCCCCACCGGTTCCTCCCCCATCCTGGTGGGAAGACTGGAGGGAAACACCAAGGGAGGAAAGGGGTGTGCCACCCTCTGCCAACCCCACCCCTCAGGTGGGGGAGGCGAGGTGAAGCACATCTCCGGGCTCTCGCCATCTTGAAGATGGGGAGCCCTGCCCAATCAGGACTAGGCTCCTGCCCCCTCCCACAGGAGAGTGGCAGGATAGGGGTGTACTCACTCCCAGGGCAGGGACCCATTGGTCCCTGCCCTTTACCTACCTGTAACGCCCCTAAATCTAGTATTTAGGGGCACCCTGAACCTTCCTTCCTTAGATTCCCGCAACCTAAGAAGAAAAAGGACGAAAGAAGACGCCCAGCAGAGGAGACTGCAGAGAACAACTGACTTGGCCCCAGCCCTACCGGCCCGTCTGCAGTTTCCAGAGATCCTGCGCCAAAATAGTCTTGTCCTGCAGCCAGCGACCTCCAGAACCCCAGGGAGGACTGACTGCCTTCAACAAAGACCGGATCTCCTGTGAACAGCAGCTCTGTTCAAAAGAAACACCAAACAAAGACTCCGAGCCTGCTGAGGAGAAAGAAACCCGACGCCTGGAACCACCACTGCACCCGTCGCCTACAGCCCGAGTTCAAGTGGCCCACCGGTCCCAGCGAGGTCCCCCAGCTCTCCAGAGTCCGAGTCCACCGTGGGTTGACCCCTCCAGGACTCCCCGACGTCGCCTGCAGCCTCTGCACGGAGAACCCCCAACCGCGAGTGGCCCGGTAAGGTGAAATCCGACCTCAAAAGACACCCCTGCATCCAGACGCCCTGCGCCCTGGAGAAAGGAACCCGAGGTGCACCTACGTCCCCGAGCCCTCCAACTTACCTGCCCAGCTGTTGGTTCCTCCTGGAAGTCTTCCTGGACCGAGCCTGCAGCTGAAAACCCAAACCGAAAATTTCCATTGAAATCAACAGGGCACCCGACCTCAAAACAGCACTCTGCACCCGGCCGCCCTAGTGCCGCTGAGGGTGCCTCTTTGGTGCTAACTTGGTCCCCAACGTGCCCTGAGCTTAACCCTAGGAGCTTTGCTCCCACAACCCCGTGGCCTGCTTGCCAGCCGCCACCAACCGGAGTCCCCTATCCTCCATAGGATAACATTGGGCCTCAACACTCTGCACCCGGCCGCCCTAGTGCCGCTGAGGGTGCAACAACAGTGCATCACTGACCCTGGGAGACCCCTGAGTCTAACCCCAGAACCCTAACTCAAAAGACCGATTACTTACCTCGAGACCGATAACTCATTTTTCCTCATAGGATAACATGGACACTTTTTCTTCCAAAAAGTTTCTAAGTGTCGACTTTTGAAAACAAGAATATTCTTTAAAAATCGTACAGACTACCAAAACGTAATTACTTACCTGTTTTAAGTAAATGTCCCAGGGCTGAACCTAGGAGTCCAGCACTGGATTACAAAAGTAACGTTAAAAGTAACTTACCGGCGAATTGAATTTTCTTACATAGGGATCCATTGACTGGTTTTCTGTGAAATTTCTTCTAAGTGTCCACTTTTGAAATACCAAAATATTGCTTAAAAATCACAACAGTAACGAATTCCGAATTACTCACCTACTATCAGGAGAGACCTCAGTACTGCATCTTTTAGTCCAGTACCGACCATGAAAAGTAATTTTTACCGTACTTACCAGTAACTGGAAATTCCTCTCATAGGATATCATTGCCTGCTTTTTGTTGAAAAAGTTTCTAAGTGTCGATTTCTGAATCATACAAATATTCTTTAAAAATCGTACAAACTACAAAAACGTAATTACTTACCTGTTTTAAGTAATGTCCCAGTGCTGAACCTAGGAGTCCAGCACTGGATTACAAAAGTAACGTAAACATACTTTGCTTGCAAACTGTATTTCCTTCCCTAGGATAACATTGGTAATTTTACCCAGAAAAGTTTCTAAGTGTCAACTTTTGAAATACAGTAATATTCCTCAAAAATCACTACCATAACCAAAACGCTTTTTCTCACCTGTTTACAGGAAGTGTCCCGGGACTGAATCCAAGATCCAGTCCCGTGGTTAGAAAAGTAATCCAAAAGTAATCTATTGCATTTAACCAGAAATTTCCATTGAGCTCAATGTATAATTGTGTTTAAAATTGTGTTGCATATTGCAACAACTGTAACTATTGCATTCAAAAGTCTATTGCCAATTGAACAGTAGTTAACTAAAGCATCTCATTCTGAGAAAGTATATTTTGACACCCATTGTTGGTTCTAAAATAAAACAACTATATTTTTATATACAAACCATTGGCCTAGAGTTCAGTTCTTGAGTGTGTGGCTTCATTTGCTGACTGAGTGTGTACAACAAATGCTTTACACTGTCCTCTGATACTGCCTTACTGCTCGACCAAGCTACCACTTTAGAGAGTAAGGTTATATCTAACTTTAGCCTCTGCCAAACCTCTGGGGACTGTGGACTCTGTGCACACTGAACCTTACTTTGGTGCAGTATATACAGAGCCACTTTCTTACATTGGTGGATCAGCGGTGGGATACAAACTTGCATTGTTGGACTACTTGGTTACCATCTGATCACACGACAGAACTCTTAAATTGCCTTTAGAATTCTGATTTTTTCAAATTGGCATTTTTACCAAATTACTAAAAGTCTTGTTAGGGCCTTGCTTAAGTCCCTTTAAAATTGTAGAAAATAAAAAGTCACTATAGTCAAGGGTAGAGGGGTTAGAACTTTTTGTTAGAATGTCTCAAGAAAACAACCCAGCTATTAGTGAAAATAATAATGACATACAGGACATGGTTGAGGAGCTCGACCTCACCCCTTATCTTCATTTGTCTTTCAAAGAGATAAGGTCCTTATGTAAACTTAAAAATATACCAATGGGCCAGCATCCAACCAAACAAGGGCTCCAGGAGCTCCTGGCTGAGTATGCTAAGGCCCACCCCTCTGAGCATGGTGATGACCACGCAGAGGAGGAAAGGAGTGAGGAGGATGGGGATGGTAACCCACCTCCACCACTTCCTAGGGAAGACAGGGTCACTGCACCCTTATTTCCAAGAGTAAACCTCTGGGGACCTAGGGGCCACCTAGGTGGTTCAGGTCCCAGAGAGGACACTGAGGATAGCCTTAGTGAGGAGGACCACCTTTTAGCAAGGTTGGCCAAAAGACTGGACCTAGAGACCAGACTCCTGGCTCTAGAGAAGGAAAGACAGGAGATGGGTTTAGCACCCATCAATGGTGGCAGCAATACTAAAACTAAGGATAGGGAGGAAACTTCTGATCCTAAAATCCCCAAAGGGATTGTCCCTAAATTTGAGGAAGGTGATGACATCACCAAATGGTTCACAGCCTTTGAGAGGGCTTGTGAAATAAGAAAAGTAAAGAAACCTCTCTGGGGGCACTCCTGTGGGAACTGTTCTCTGGTAACTGCAGAGACAGGCTTCTGACCCTCTCTGGGCCAGATGCAGGGTCCTATGACCTCATGAAGAATACTCTGATTGAGGGATTTGGGCTCACTACTGAGGAGTATAGAATTAGATTCAGGGGGCTCACAAAACCCAGACCCAGTCCTGGATTGACTTCGTAGACTACTCAGTAAAGACACTGGATGGTTGGTTAGCTGGACATAATGTGCAGGATTTTCCTGGACTTTACAATTTGTTTATGAAGGAACACATACTAAGTAATTGCACAAACGAAAAGTTGCATCAGCATTTGGTAGACCTAGGTCTAATTTCTCCCCAAGAATTGGGAAAGAAGGCAGACCACTGGGTCAGAACAAGGGTAACTAGGACATCCACTGGGGGTGACCAAAAGAAAGGGGTCACAAAGCCTCCCCAGAAGAAAGATAGTGAACCCCTTAAGGATAAAAGTAAGGAGTCCCAGGCAGCCCCCCAAAACCTGTCCAGGAGGGTGGGCCCAAAGACACCTCACAAACTAAACCAGGGTACCAAGGTAAGAATTGGGATCCCAACAGAATATGGTGTCACAACTGTCAGAAGTCAGGACACCACACCAAGGACCCTAGCTGTCCTAAAAACAAGATCCCTAGTACAGCCCCAGGGGTGACTAGTGTAGCCCCAGGAGTTGCCAGTGTAGCTCTGGAGGAAGGGTCCTCAGATGAGGAAGTCCTCCTAGCTTTCAACTGGAAAATGGGCCCAAGAGGTAAGCTGGAGATCCCAGAGGGGAGTAGACACTTCCACCGCCTACTGGTGAATGGAATCCCAGCCACTGCCCTGAGAGATACCTGTGCCAGTCACACTGTGGTGCATGACAGGTTGGTACTCCCACACCAGTATGTCCCAGGGGAATCAAGGAGAGTAAGGGCTGTCCCAGGGGAGTCACTGTTAGGCCTGTGGCTGTAGTGCCCCTAGTCATAGCTGGGTCCCTTAGATGGAGAAAGGTGGTAGTCAGTAAAGACCTCCCCTTGATTGTCTCCTGGGGAATGACCACTTAGAGGTGGACCTGAGCCAAAGAGAGGCACTGGCCCAATGCCAGGCCTCACCCAAGAAACCTGGGGGGCTCAACCTGCAGTCAGTGCAGCTGAGCCCCAAAAGAGTAAAAAGGAACAGGGTAGGAAAGGTGGGCAACTGTTAGCCACAGTCCCAGAGGGCCAGGGAGATTCTATCCCAGTGAGGGAAAACTCCAGAAGTGGCCCTGGTAAAGCCCCCTAGCCAACAAGAAGACCTGACTAGTCAGGCAACTGTCCAGCCTGAGTTGGTGGCTCCTCAGCTGGCAGAACAAAGGGTGGAGGAAGGGTGCTCACTACAAAGTTTAGTGACCCCCACCCTAAAGCAACAGGCAGACAGCCAGGACCCAAAGAGACCTGTAAGATAGCCCCTTCACTTGCCAGACAGGAGCTAAAGGTGTGGTTCTGGGCACTGACAGCTGTCAGCAGCCTCTGCTGGGTGTTAGCCTTCATGGCAGCCCTATCCTTGGCATGGTGGCCTAACCCCCTGCCAAATAACAAGCTAGGCCCCTGACCCTATTGGTCATGGTGGGGTTGCTCAAACTGTGGGTGACCTCTGTGGGTAAGCTGGGCTTTGCCCTGGCTAAGTTAGACTTTGCAGAGGTGGGCACCTCTGAACCCAAACTTAAAAGATGGGGTGAAGACACTAAAGAGCAAGGAGAGGAGCTTTGGGAATTAGGTCCTGAAACTGATGAGGTAGGCCAGCTCCCCAAAGGGACTGACCTGGACAGAAGGATATAAGGCGGAGTAGGCCCTGCAACTTTCAAACCACTTCCCCAACTCTTCCTCGCCTGAAAGACTAGACAGGCTCTCCCAGCGTTGGCTGAGTCTCCTGGCCTTTGGGCTGGGGGGGCTTGTGTAGGAAAGTGGGTTTCTGTTGCAGTAACCCCCCACTTTTGCCTGATAACTGATGCACTTTTCCTTGGTGTGCCCTGGATCCCTGCCAATCAGGTACCCAGGGCCTGTGTTCCTTCCCTAAAAACTGTACTCAGCCTAAACCCAATTGGCATCTCTGGCCACAGGTAAGCCCCTGGTAAATGGTACCCTAGGTACCCAGGGCACTGTGACCAGAGAAGACCCCTAAGGGCTGCAGCACTTATTGTGCCACCCTTAGAGGCCCTGTACCCTGACACACACACACTGCCCTTGCAGGCTGAGTGTCTTGGTGCAGAACAAAACAGAGAGTCGACATGGCACACATCCCTGTGTGCCATGCCCACAAACACACTGCCCTGGCATACCTCAGTCACCCCTCTAGCTGGGTGCCCTATGCCAGTGGTGAGGGCACAGGTGCATGAGCCCTGTGCCCCTACAGTACCCAGGCCCATTCCTGGGCACTGTAAGTGCAGGGCTGCCATTCCGAGTATATGGTGCTGGGAGGTCGTCAGCACGTACTCCACAGCACCATGATGGCTGCACTGAAGACTGAGAAGTTTGGTATCAAACTCCTCAGCACAGTAAACCCACACTGATGCCAGTGTGGGATTTACTGTAAAATGCACGTCAGAGGGCAACTTAGAGTTACCCCCTGAACCTAACCTACAATCCACGTCTTGTCTGAGGGGCTGCCTAGGCTGCCACACAGCAGACATGTTGCTGGACCCCTGGGTAGAGAGCCATCCGCTCTCCCGGGCCTGCAACAATGCACGTCCTGGGTGAGGTGCTAGGCCCCTCCCCCAGGATGGGCAGGGGGAAGCTTCAAAGGCATTCCGCCTTTGTGAGCTTCCCCAGACCACTTGCTGTACTCAGCAACTGGTCCCCACCGGTTCCTCCCCCATCCTGGTGGGAAGACTGGAGGGAAACACCAAGGGAGGAAAGGGGTGTGCCACCCTCTGCCAACCCCACCCCTCAGGTGGGGGAGGCGAGGTGAAGCACATCTCCGGGCTCTCGCCATCTTGAAGATGGGGAGCCCTGCCCAATCAGGACTAGGCTCCTGCCCCTCCCACAGGAGAGTGGCAGGATAGGGGTGTACTCACCCCAGGGCAGGGACCCATTGGTCCCTGCCCTTTACCTACCTGTAACGCCCCTAAATCTAGTATTTAGGGGCACCCTGAACCTTCCTTCCTTAGATTCCCGCAACCTAAGAAGAAAAAGGACGAAAGAAGACGCCCAGCAGAGGAGACTGCAGAGAACAACTGACTTGGCCCCAGCCCTACCGGCCCGTCTGCAGTTTCCAGAGATCCTGCGCCAAAAATAGTCTTGTCCTGCAGCCAGCGACCTCCAGAACCCCAGGGAGGACTGACTGCCTTCAACAAAGACCGGATCTCCTGTGAACAGCAGCTCTGTTCAAAAGAAACACCAAACAAAGACTCCGAGCCTGCTGAGGAGAAAGAAACCCGACGCCTGGAACCACCACTGCACCCGTCGCCTACAGCCCGAGTTCAAGTGGCCCACCGGTCCCAGCGAGGTCCCCCAGCTCTCCAGAGTCCGAGTCCACCGTGGGTTGACCCCTCCAGGACTCCCCGACGTCGCCTGCAGCCTCTGCACGGAGAACCCCCAACCGCGAGTGGCCCGGTAAGGTGAAATCCGACCTCAAAAGACACCCCTGCATCCAGACGCCCTGCGCCCTGGAGAAAGGAACCCGAGGTGCACCTACGTCCCCGAGCCCTCCAACTTACCTGCCCAGCTGTTGGTTCCTCCTGGAAGTCTTCCTGGACCGAGCCTGCAGCTGAAAACCCAAACCGAAAATTTCCATTGAAATCAACAGGGCACCCGACCTCAAAACAGCACTCTGCACCCGGCCGCCCTAGTGCCGCTGAGGGTGCCTCTTTGGTGCTAACTTGGTCCCCAACGTGCCCTGAGCTTAACCCTAGGAGCTTTGCTCCCACAACCCCGTGGCCTGCTTGCCAGCCGCCACCAACCGGAGTCCCCCTATCCTCCATAGGATAACATTGGGCCTCAACACTCTGCACCCGGCCGCCCTAGTGCCGCTGAGGGTGCAACAACAGTGCATCACTGACCCTGGGAGACCCCTGAGTCTAACCCCAGAACCCTAACTCAAAAGACCGATTACTTACCTCGAGACCGATAACTCATTTTTCCTCATAGGATAACATGGACACTTTTTCTTCCAAAAGTTTCTAAGTGTCGACTTTTGAAAACAAGAATATTCTTTAAAAATCGTACAGACTACCAAAACGTAATTACTTACCTGTTTTAAGTAAATGTCCCAGGGCTGAACCTAGGAGTCCAGCACTGGATTACAAAAGTAACGTTAAAAGTAACTTACCGGCGAATTGAATTTTCTTACATAGGGATCCATTGACTGGTTTTCTGTGAAATTTCTTCTAAGTGTCCACTTTTGAAATACCAAAATATTGCTTAAAAATCACAACAGTAACGAATTCCGAATTACTCACCTACTATCAGGAGAGACCTCAGTACTGCATCTTTTAGTCCAGTACCGACCATGAAAAGTAATTTTTACCGTACTTACCAGTAACTGGAAATTCCTCTCATAGGATATCATTGCCTGCTTTTTGTTGAAAAAGTTTCTAAGTGTCGATTTCTGAATCATACAAATATTCTTTAAAAATCGTACAAACTACAAAAACGTAATTACTTACCTGTTTTAAGTAAATGTCCCAGTGCTGAACCTAGGAGTCCAGCACTGGATTACAAAAGTAACGTAAACATACTTTGCTTGCAAACTGTATTTCCTTCCCTAGGATAACATTGGTAATTTTACCCAGAAAAGTTTCTAAGTGTCAACTTTTGAAATACAGTAATATTCCTCAAAAATCACTACCATAACCAAAACGCTTTTTCTCACCTGTTTACAGGAAGTGTCCCGGGACTGAATCCAAGATCCAGTCCCGTGGTTAGAAAAGTAATCCAAAAAGTAATCTATTGCATTTAACCAGAAATTTCCATTGAGCTCAATGTATAATTGTGTTTAAAATTGTGTTGCATATTGCAACAACTGTAACTATTGCATTCAAAAGTCTATTGCCAATTGAACAGTAGTTAACTAAAGCATCTCATTCTGAGAAAGTATATTTTGACACCCATTGTTGGTTCTAAAATAAAACAACTATATTTTTATATACAAACCATTGGCCTAGAGTTCAGTTCTTGAGTGTGTGGCTTCATTTGCTGACTGAGTGTGTACAACAAATGCTTTACACTGTCCTCTGATACTGCCTTACTGCTCGACCAAGCTACCACTTTAGAGAGTAAGGTTATATCTAACTTTAGCCTCTGCCAAACCTCTGGGGACTGTGGACTCTGTGCACACTGAACCTTACTTTGGTGCAGTATATACAGAGCCACTTTCTTACACCACCACATAGGTTAAGCAGTTCAAATTAAGACAGTGTCACCCAGTGATCATTTTAAATTTCGTACTCATAATAATTTCCAAAGATTAACCTTATATCTCTTAAATTGATGGTCAAGAATTCTCTTTTGTTACTGGATGCTGTAGAGCAATGATTGCCTTTTAACCAAAAGTGAGGATGAACTAAGGAGATATAGAAGCTTTCATTAA
This sequence comes from Calotriton arnoldi, assembly GCA_963921515.1. Taxonomy (NCBI): domain Eukaryota; kingdom Metazoa; phylum Chordata; class Amphibia; order Caudata; family Salamandridae; genus Calotriton; species Calotriton arnoldi. The sequence goes on along the minus strand of CAWUFW010002774.1, from coordinate 266,517 downwards.
TGTTTGTATTATACTTCTTAATAGTTAAGCAAACAATTGATTTTATTAATACCTGAATAGTAATTATCCAGAAACAGATTGTTGTTTTTATTTTTAACCATCATCACAGGGTTATGATAACCCTGAGCGTCCAACTCGATAAACTTCCTTTTTATTTTTCTATAAGCAAAATAGAGTAGATGTATAAATTACAAGAATGTTCACTAGAATAACATAAGATTTAGACTATTAATCAAATACTTGTGTTTATTTTATTACTAGTGCTCTTTTGCTTAAACTGATTTAGTTTACTAATTGAAGATTGACCACAAAATACTTACATTCCGATATGTTTATCCGGTAGCACATGAATTTATCTATGGGAAACAGATCGAAATGAATAGTTAGGGTGGTGACCTTCCTGCACTGGATAGAAATTATTAGCTTCAGACTTCTCGAGTTGCTGCAATTGAAACCTACTACAGTTCATTCAGTTCCAATGCGGGCTGCCCTCACCTAGTTACTTGTGTTACTCTAATGATGAATGTAAGATTTAACACTAACCGCCCTCAAAAATGAATCTAGTTATTTAAGCTTAAAATTATCGAGTGCTCGTAATGTTACCGGCATTCATGTTGATATTTGCAGGGCAGGGTAGAATATTAACACAGTATGTTACATGTACTTTCAATTTGCTTGGTCTTTACCTTTATCATTAGTTTTGAATCTAATTGATACTACAATTATCGAGTGCTCGTAATATTCTCAACTTGTATGTTGAGATCTACAGAGCAAACTAGATTATTAGCACAATGTTTTGCATAGATTTTCAACTTGGTCGATCTTTATCTACAATGCCTATAAAGCGGTACGTTACTATAGTATATGGAGGATGATAAACTTTTAAGAGGGTGACGCGCCACTAACATAAGGGTAATACTGCGAGTTTAAGCTGCACATTATGACTTAGGATTTCAACCTGCTTAGTCTTAACTATAGCAAAGCATTCTCTAGTGTGGTAATGTAGCGCTAGAGCATGTTATTTTAATATATGGCGGGCAATACGCTTATAAAAGGGTGACTAGTCACTTGCAAAATGGTGAGACTACTGATTTAGACTACAAAGTGAGACATAGAATTGCAACTCGCTTAATCTTGACTATAACGGAGCGCTCTCTAGTGTGGTATTTTAGCGCCGGAACACGGATGATCTGTACGAAAATAACTACCCACTCAACCCGTGTTCAAACAGCCGGTTGAGCTAAAAGATTTCAAAATACGTCGGCGATAACTTACTTTTCTGATGAAGTCTAATTGCCGGATAAAGGGGTCCTACGCACACCACGATCGCCGCGTAAAGTCTAACCGGCATTGTCTTGACTTCCGCATGAAGTACTACTGGAATATGTCACATGATAGGGGCTAGCCAATCACAAGGAATGTCACATGATAGTGATTGGCCTATCATGCAAGATATGAACAAAAACTTTATTTACTCTTGGACACGAGCACACTATTATATTTCTTTGGTATCAAAATGATACTTTCTTCATTTAAACCAAAGTTTTGTGAAGAAACCTACCAGTTATAATCATTTTATAACTGAAGAGAAGGTAAATGTAGAACTATACCATTTGAGAGGCTAAATATATGATGAAAAAAGAGAGAGAAGAGAAGTTGCAGTGAAACCAGGCATCAAGCTTAACTGGTGTTATATCGTATTGCCTGCTCCCACGAGATCTCTTGATTTAAGCCTCGTACATACGTGTCCAGGGAAAATATCCAAAAAACCTCTCTTCTTTTCCTAATTTTTTCTGAATCAGTGCCCATCTTATAATTGATCTTTTCCAGAATCAGCCAGTCAATTTGTTCATGACTATGTCCTGCTTCCAAATAGTGCTTTACTAAGGGGGCATTGATCTTTTTTGTTCGGATAGCTGAACGATGTTCAGTTAACCGGGTTGCTAACGTTCTGGATGATTCCCCCACATATCCCTTTTTGCAAGGACATAATAATAGATAGACAATGTTTTTAGTCTTACAATTTGTAAACGATTTTAGAGTGATGTTATACGAATTGTGAGTGAACTTCTTTGTGATTATTGCGGTATCACAGGCTTTACATTGTGTACATTTATTGTTGCCTAATAATGGTGTAGAATCATCTAAGGTCAACTGAGTCAGTAATTTTTTTATCATACGTGAATGGACAATTTGGTCTTTTAAATTTCTGTTTCGTCTATGGGCAAACATTGGACGCGATAGTTTAGTATCGTCCTCTGAATTGGCAATTAATATGTGCCAATGGGCACATATTGCTTGTCTCACTTTTTCATTCGCTATCGAGTGTCTAGTGACACAAACTAGCGTGGGAGATGGTTTTGGAGGATGATTACCTAATAGATGGTCTCTATCGTAAAACGAGCGCGTTTATAGGCCTCTCTTATCAGTCTTTTAGGATAGCCTTGTGATATAAATTTGGCTTTCATCATTTCAGATCTGAAATCATAATCCGTGATGTTGGTACAGTTTCTCCGTAACCGGAGAAACTGGCCAAAGGGAATACTCTCTTTTTGTTTATTTGGATGAAAACTTGTGAAATGTAATAACGTGTTTTTGCAGTTGGTTTCACATGTAGGTCTACTTCAAGCACACAATTCTTTTCTTTAATTTCAATATCCAGAAATTCAATGTGGCTATGGCTAGTGTGGGCAGTGAATTTTAGATTAGAGACACACATTTATCCATAGTAAAAATTTAGATAGTTGGTTTGAGTCATTTGTCCAAATGAAGAATATATCATCTATAAAACGAGCCCAATGTTTAATGGACTCGTAAAAGGGGCTATTTCATTATATATATGTGTATTCTCAAAATGGGCCATATATATATTTGCTACAGTGGGAGCGCAAGTCGCTCCCATACTTACTCCCTTTATCTGGCGATGTAAATTACCGTTAAAGTCAAAGGTATTTTCTTCTAGGACAATTGCAAGAATTGCAATGATGAATTCTGGATCACAGTCTATCTGGTATTGGTTTATAAACCAGGCTACTGCTGTCAGGGCCCCTTGCTGTGGTATGTTGCTATACAGTGACTCCACGTCCAACGTGACTAAGGTTTCATTTTGTCTATCAAATGGTAATCCTTCCACTGTTTGTATCATAGATTTAGTATCCCTAATATATGATGTTGTTTTAGATACATGTGGACATAGGATACGATCTAAATATTTAGAAATAGGCTCAGTGACTGAGCCTATAGTGGTTACAATTGGACGGTACAGGGGGTCAAGACTATTTTTGTGAATCTTAGGGACTCCATAAATGGCTGCCATTTTAGGATGTTTAATATTTAAGAAGTCAAATTCTTTTTGGCAGATAGTACCTGATTCCAATGCTCTTTTTGTTAAATTAAAGATCTTTCTTTGGACTCTAGATGTGGGATCTAGTTTAACAGGTAAATAAAAGTTGGTGTCACTTAGGAGATTTAGCATGGTCTGAATATATTTATCGGTGTCTAAGACAACTATGCCCCCCACCCTTGTCGCAGTTTTTTATGATGATGTCTGAATTACTGCGAAGAGAAATTAACGTTTTAAGTTCATCTTGATTTAAATTGTTCGGGGATGGAAGGTATGTTTCAACAATGTTTTTAGACTTTTAAGGACAGAGTTTTTGAATATTTCTACCTCAGGTCCTAATTGGTCGAGGCTCGGAGTAAATGTAGAAACTGGGTGTAGTCCTGAACGATTTTCTAGGTTTCCAACCACATCTAGGTTGTTATTGTCTGTATTAGCAAAAAATTTCTTTAGCCGTATTTTACGGAAAAATGCTGTGATGTCTTGGTATAATTCAAAGATGTTGATACCTGTATGTGGTACAAAGGTCAAGCCCTTGGATAGTAGTGCAACCGTTGATTCTTGCAACGGTTGTTTTGATAGATTAAATATGGGTATTTCACTTACGGCCTCCAATACTGGGCATTTCGGGCAACTAAATATTGTTGAGTGTTTTGCTGGTAATTGCCCCGATTGAAGGTATTGTGATACCTCGGTTGATATCTCGACCTCCAAGGGCCTTGTCGTGCCTGTCGCCGACCTAAAAAAGACTGGCCAGTTGGTCGATGACCTGAATGGGTAGCTCTATGGTTCTCAAAGTTTGATCGATAAGAACCATCTTCGTTGTCAGAATCGGAAGTGTCCGAAAAAGTTGTGACCGTTCTAATGGGTCTTTGATTTCCCCCCAACTCTGTATCTAGGTAATCCCCTTGATTGTAAAAGTATTCATTTAAATAGGGGTAGGTTTTCTCCTTAATGGTGAACCTGATGTCTTTTTTAATTTTTCCGTTTTCCTTTCAATCAGATAATCGGAATATGATGTTACTTCTTTTCAATGTCTTCTAATTTTTTCTTAGCATTCTCTAGGGCATCATTTTGTTTAATCTTTTCCTCTAGAGCTGTAAGTTCAGATGTTAAAGTTTGTATTAACTCTTTAGCAGTTTCAATTATTAAGATCATGAAGTCACGAGAACACCGATTTGCTATAAGTGACAACTTTTCCAGAAAAGCTCGTATTTGGACAAAGAGCCCAGGGATGTTCTTAACTCTAAGTCCTTGGGGGATGATTCCTGCTTTTAAATAGTCCAACATGAACTGACCATGCAGTTCTATTCTTCGGATCTTCTTCTTAAGTTGGAATAATGTATTTAAGTCATCATTAGTAGCTGGATCGCTGTTGCTTGCCTGCTTATTTAAGGTAGATGTATTTCCTACTAGAAGAGCATATTGCTCATCTGTGAAGCCAAACGTCTGTATTGCTTCCATGCTAATAACGTGTATTTCAAGGAACAAGAGAAGAAAAGAATTGAAAGTGGATATAAAAGTTCTCAAGGTTGGAGAAAAAGTACTGTAAGGTGAAATTTTAAACAACTCTAGCACAGATCATACTGCCTGTTAATTAAATGCAAACAAAATTAAACTCTTGGTAGCCAAATCTACCTATCGCAACAAGAACAGCCCCACGCAGACAGGCTGCAGGAAATATATTGTAAAGACAGAGGCCCCCTGCTAATAAGGTACAGTTCCTTAAAGCAGGGCTAATAAATCTAGTGTACAGACTTAAGGCAACATTTATATCAACATCATATAATGGACTAACCAATGTACATAAAAACCAAAAGAGAACCAACAATATCTGTGTTTCTTTACAAAATAAACATTGTTTTTATTGATAATAATAATTGAAAAATCATTTCATGTTAAAAAAGGTCCCATTTATACTCATTCATTCATCTTCATTCACAACATAGAGCTAACATACAATAAAATTCACAATTTTCTTTGTTTCAAACAGATATGTTAATGACAATTGGCGTCTGATAGTCGTGGGGAAATAATGTGGCACACAAATAGTGGACTGTTGTGTTCGACGCGCGTTTCGGCACAAAGCTGTGCCTTCGTCAGGAAAAGAGGCCACAGTAGATCAAAGTTGATTTCTGTGAAGAGAATATTGTGTATCAGATACCTGGTTCTCATTTTATGATAAATTCTATGCCGCCACATAAGCGTGCTTTGTTTATTGTTTGCAATTAGATAGAATTCAAGGCAGTAGATCGAGTCAAAGTGACTCGATAAATTTTAAATTAGTAAGTGTGAGAATGAATGAAAGATAAGCTATCATTTTGAAGGAACGAATAAAATGGAAGAGGAGAAGATAGAAAAAGAGATAGTAGCCACCACATAGGTTAAGCAGTTCAAATTAAGACAGTGTCACCCAGTGATCATTTAAAATTTCGTACTCATAATAATTTCCAAAGATTAACCTTATATCTCTTAAATTGATGGTCAAGAATTCTCTTTTGTTACTGGATGCGGTAGAGCAATGATTGCCTTTTAACCAAAAGCGAGGATGAACTAAGGAGATATAGAAGCTTTCATTAATGTTTGTATTATACTTCTTAATAGTTAAGCAAACAATTGATTTTATTAATACCTGAATAGTAATTATCCAGAAACTGATTGTTGTTTTTTATTTTTTAACCATCATCACAGGGTTATGATAACCCTGGCGTCCAACTCGATAAACTTCCTTTTTATTTTTCTATAAGCAAAATAGAGTAGATGTATACATTACAAGAATGTTCACTAGAATAACATAAGATTTAGACTATTAATCAAATACTTGTGTTTATTTTATTATTAGTGCTCTTTTGCTTAAACTGATTTAGTTTACTAATTGAAGATTTGACCACAAAATTCTTACATTGCGATATGTTTATCCGGTAGCACATGAATTTATCTATGGGAAACAGATCGAAATGAATAGTTAGGGTGGTGACCTTCCTGCACTGGATAGAAATTATTAGCTTCAGACTTCTCGAGTTGCTGCAATTGAAACCTACTACAGTTCATTCAGTTCCAATGCGAGCTGCCCTCACCTAGTTACTTGTGTTACTCTAATGATGAATGTAAGATTTAACACTAACCGCCCTCAAAAATGAATCTAGTTATTTAAGCTTAAAATTATCGAGTGCTCGTAATGTTACCGGCATTCATGTTGATATTTGCAGGGCAGGGTAGAATATTAACACAGTATGTTACATGTACTTTCAATTTGCTCGGTGTTTACCTTTATCATTAGTTTTGAATCTAATTGATACTACAATTATCGAGTGCTCGTAATATTCTCAACTTGTATGTTGAGATCTACAGAGCAAACTAGATTATTAGCACAATGTTTTGCATAGATTTTCAACTTGGTCGATCTTTATCTACAATGCCTATAAAGCGGTACGTTACTATAGTATATGGAGGATGATAAACTTTTAAGAGGGTGATGCGCCACTAACATAAGGGTAATACTGCGAGTTTAAGCTGCAAATTATGACATAGGATTTCAACCTGCTTAGTCTTAACTATAGCAAAGCATTCTCTAGTGTGATAATGTAGCACTAGAGCACGTTATTTTAATATATGGCGGGCAATACGCTTATAAAAGGGTGACTAGTCACTTGCAAAATGGTGAGACTACTGATTTAGACTACAAAGTGAGACATAGAATTGCAACTCGCTTAATCGTGACTATAACGGAGTGCTCTCTAGTGTGGTATTTTAGCGCCGGAACACGGATGATCTGTACGAAAATAACTACCCACTCAACCCGTGTTCAAACAGCCGGTTGAGCTAAAAGATTTCAAAATACGTCGGCGATAACTTACTTTTCTGATGAAATCTAATTGCCGGATAAAGGGGTCCTACGCACACCACGATCGCCGCGTGAAGTCTAACCGGCATTGTCTTGACTTCCGCATGAAGTACTACTGGAATATGTCACATGATAGGGGCTAGCCAATCACAAGGAATGTCACATGATAGTGATTGGCCTATCATGCAAGATATGAACAAAAACTTTATTTACTCTTGGACACGAGCACACTATTATATTTCTTTGGTATCAAAATGATACTTTCTTCATTTAAACCAAAGTTTTGTGAAGAAACCTACCAGTTATAATCATTTTATAACTGAAGAGAAGGTAAATGTAGAACTATACCATTTGAGAGGCTAAATATATGATGAAAAAAAAGAGAGAGAAGAGAAGTTGCAGTGAAACCAGGCATCAAGCTTAACTGGTGTTATATCGTATTGCCTGCTCCCACGAGATCTCTTGATTTAAGCCTCGTACATACGTGTCCAGGGAAAATATCCAAAAAACCTCTTCTTTTCCTAATTTTTTCTGAATCAGTGCCCATCTTATAATTGATCTTTTCCAGAATCAGCCAGTCAATTTGTTCATGACTATGTCCTGCTTCCAAATAGTGCTTTACTAAGGGGGCATTGATCTTTTTGTTCGGATAGCTGAACGATGTTCAGTTAACCGGGTTGCTAACGTTCTGGATGATTCCCCCACATATCCCTTTTGCAAGGACATAATAATAGATAGACAATGTTTTTAGTCTTACAATTTGTAAACGATTTTAGAGTGATGTTATACGAATTGTGAGTGAACTTCTTTGTGATTATTGCGGTATCACAGGCTTTACATTGTGTACATTTATTGTTGCCTAATAATGGTGTAGAATCATCTAAGGTCAACTGAGTCAGTAATTTTTTTATCATACGTGAATGGACAATTTGGTCTTTTAAATTTCTGTTTCGTCTATGGGCAAACATTGGACGCGATAGTTTAGTATCGTCCTCTGAATTGGCAATTAATATGTGCCAATGGGCACATATTGCTTGTCTCACTTTTTCATTCGCTATCGAGTGTCTAGTGACACACACTAGCGTGGGAGATGGTTTTGGAGGATGATTACCTAATAGATGGTCTCTATCGTAAAAACGAGCGCGTTTATAGGCCTCTCTATCAGTCTTTTAGGATAGCCTTGTGATATAAATTTGGCTTTCATCATTTCAGATCTGAAATCATAATCCGTGATGTTGGTACAGTTTCTCCGTAACCGGAGAAACTGGCCAAAGGGAATACTCTCTTTTTGTTTATTTGGATGAAAACTTGTGAAATGTAATAACGTGTTTTTGCAGTTGGTTTCACATGTAGGTCTACTTCAAGCACACAATTCTTTTCTTTAATTTCAATATCCAGAAATTCAATGTGGCTATGGCTAGTGTGGGCAGTGAATTTTAGATTAGAGACACACATTTATCCATAGTAAAAATTTAGATAGTTGGTTTGAGTCATTTGTCCAAATGAAGAATATATCATCTATAAAACGAGCCCAATGTTTAATGGACTCGTAAAAGGGGCTATTTCATTATATATATGTGTATTCTCAAAATGGGCCATATATATATTTGCTACAGTGGGAGCGCAAGTCGCTCCCATACTTACTCCCTTTATCTGGCGATGTAAATTACCGTTAAAGTCAAAGGTATTTTCTTCTAGGACAATTGCAAGAATTGCAATGATGAATTCTGGATCACAGTCTATCTGGTATTGGTTTATAAACCAGGCTACTGCTGTCAGGGCCCCTTGCTGTGGTATGTTGCTATACAGTGACTCCACGTCCAACGTGACTAAGGTTTCATTTTGTCTATCAAATGGTAATCCTTCCACTGTTTGTATCATAGATTTAGTATCCCTAATATATGATGTTGTTTTAGATACATGTGGACATAGGATACGATCTAAATATTTAGAAATAGGCTCAGTGACTGAGCCTATAGTGGTTACAATTGGACGGTACGGGGGGTCAAGACTATTTTTGTGAATCTTAGGGACTCCATAAATGGCTGCCATTTTAGGATGTTTAATATTTAAGAAGTCAAATTCTTTTTGGCAGATAGTACCTGATTCCAATGCTCTTTTTGTTAAATTAAAGATCTTTCTTTGGACTCTAGATGTGGGATCTAGTTTAACAGGTAAATAAAAGTTGGTGTCACTTAGGAGATTTAGCATGGTCTGAATATATTTATCGGTGTCTAAGACAACTATGCCCCCACCCTTGTCGCAGTTTTTTATGATGATGTCTGAATTACTGCGAAGAGAAATTAACGTTTTAAGTTCATCTTGATTTAAATTGTTCGGGGGATGGAAGGTATGTTTCAACAATGTTTTTAGACTTTTAAGGACAGAGTTTTTGAATATTTCTACCTCAGGTCCTAATTGGTCGAGGCTCGGAGTAAATGTAGAAACTGGGTGTAGTCCTGAACGATTTTCTAGGTTTCCAACCACATCTAGGTTGTTATTGTCTGTATTAGCAAAAATTTCTTTAGCCGTATTTTACGGAAAAATGCTGTGATGTCTTGGTATAATTCAAAGATGTTGATACCTGTATGTGGTACAAAGGTCAAGCCCTTGGATAGTAGTGCAACCGTTGATTCTTGCAACGGTTGTTTTGATAGATTAAATATGGGTATTTCACTTACGGCCTCCAATACTGGGCATTTCGGGCAACTAAATATTGTTGAGTGTTTTGCTGGTAATTGCCCCGATTGAAGGTATTGTGATACCTCGGTTGATATCTCGACCTCCAAGGGCCTTGTCGTGCCTGTCGCCGACCTAAAAAGACTGGCCAGTTGGTCGATGACCTGAATGGGTAGCTCTATGGTTCTCAAAGTTTGATCGATAAGAACCATCTTCGTTGTCAGAATCGGAAGTGTCCGAAAAGTTGTGACCGTTCTAATGGGTCTTTGATTTCCCCAACTCTGTATCTAGGTAATCCCCTTGATTGTAAAAGTATTCATTTAAATAGGGGTAGGTTTTCTCCTTAATGGTGAACCTGATGTCTTTTTTTAATTTTTCCGTTTTCCTTTCAATCAGATAATCGGAATATGATGTTACTTCTTTTTCAATGTCTTCTAATTTTTTCTAAGGGGGCATTGATCTTTTTTGTTCGGATAGCTGAACGATGTTCAGTTAACCGGGTTGCTAACGTTCTGGATGATTCCCCCACATATCCCTTTTTGCAAGGACATAATAATAGATAGACAATGTTTTTAGTCTTACAATTTGTAAACGATTTTAGAGTGATGTTATACGAATTGTGAGTGAACTTCTTTGTGATTATTGCGGTATCACAGGCTTTACATTGTGTACATTTATTGTTGCCTAATAATGGTGTAGAATCATCTAAGGTCAACTGAGTCAGTAATTTTTTATCATACGTGAATGGACAATTTGGTCTTTTAAATTTCTGTTTCGTCTATGGGCAAACATTGGACGCGATAGTTTAGTATCGTCCTCTGAATTGGCAATTAATATGTGCCAATGGGCACATATTGCTTGTCTCACTTTTTCATTCGCTATCGAGTGTCTAGTGACACACACTAGCGTGGGAGATGGTTTTGGAGGATGATTACCTAATAGATGGTCTCTATCGTAAAAACGAGCGCGTTTATAGGCCTCTCTTATCAGTCTTTTAGGATAGCCTTGTGATATAAATTTGGCTTTCATCATTTCAGATCTGAAATCATAATCCGTGATGTTGGTACAGTTTCTCCGTAACCGGAGAAACTGGCCAAAGGGAATACTCTCTTTTTGTTTATTTGGATGGAAACTTGTGAAATGTAATAACGTGTTTTTTGCAGTTGGTTTCACATGTAGGTCTACTTTAAGCACACGATTCTTTTCTTTAATTTCAATATCCAGAAATTCAATGTGGCTATGGCTAGTGTGGGCAGTGAATTTTAGATTAGTCACACACATTTATCCATAGTAAAAATTCAGATAGTTGGTTTGAGTCATTTGTCCAAATGAAGAATATATCATCTATAAAACAAGCCCAATGTTTAATGGACTCGTAAAAAGGGGCTATTTCATTATATATATGTGTATTCTCAAAATGAGCCACATATATATTTGCTACAGTGGGAGCGCAAGATGCTCCCATACTTACTCCCTTTATCTGGCGATGTAAATTACCGTTAAAGTCAAAGGTATTTTCTTCTAGGATAATTGCAAGAATTGCAATAATGAATTCTGGATCACAGTCTATCTGGTATTGGTTTATAAACCAGGCTACTGCTGTCAGGGCCCCTTGCTGTGGTATGTTGCTATACAGTGACTCCACGTCCAACGTGACTAAGGTTTCATTTTGTCTATCAAATGGTAATCATCATTTCCTGTTGCCCCAGCCTTCCAACGCTGCACAGAGGATATCCCGATGTCAGATACTAATCTGAGCTCCAGACGCCTGACGGAGTGACCTGGGTGACTATGGAGGGGATGGCTGGGGATTTACCCTCCGGCTGCCTTCTGCCTTTTCCCGGGTTCAAACCACTGTGGCCAGACCTCCCTGCTTCTCCTTCCGGATTAATCGACTGGGACAAGTGAGTTTTTGTTTCCCCTAGCACGAGTGCAGCGAAGAGAGTTCTGCAGTTCTACGATCTACTGCACCCGAGCCTGTTTTTATTTCTCGAGTCGGGGTAAGATCGCCCTCTTGGTCACCGCTGCCCTCCTGATAATAACTGAAACACTGAATCACAATTGTTTGGCATCCTTTCAGCCCTTTTCTGGGGTTGATTTCAATTTGTTTTGCTTTTTGCTCAAACTTTGGGTTTTCCCGCAATCCCACCATTTTGTTTATGAAGTTATCGGGATCCTTTGTCCTGGATCCGCCATCTTGCAGTTTTCGCCATTCCCCCTGAGTGACTCTTTGCCGCTTTCATTGACTTGTGCATCCGAAATGACCACTGCCCTATGTCGCCATCTCGCGTTTTTCGGCATTCCCCCTGAATGATTCCTTGCCGCTTTCATTGACTTATGCAGCCGACTCTCTCCAATATCCGGTCTCCCAGACTTGACCTGTTTTTAATCATCTGGTTCTTTTCTCCCTCTACCATCTATGCCCCTATGACACGTTTGCTATGTTATCCAAAATTTGCTTTATTAACTGATGTATTCATGTAACATAGTTTTTTTTTTTTTTTGCTATCCTATGTTTTCTCGAGCAACTCATGTAACTATGCAACACTGTTCCTTTTGTAACGATATTCCTCATGTAAAGCACTCTGATACCTCCGGGTCTAGCCAGCGCTATATAAAACTTTTAACATAAATAAATAAATTAAATAAATCGGACTCTTGCACTGTCTTCGCCAGCGGCATCTTTTCTGAAGTCCTCCAGTGTGGTCTACGGCGGTTTCCAATGTCACTTTGCACCTCTGCACCCGCTTCCCTGGTGTAGGTATCCACAGGTGGGGTGACTCTCCAACCTTCTGTCTTCCATAGGGTTTCTTCAGGGTCCACTGGGAAAGGTCCTTCTTCTTCAAAAGTGCAACTGCGACTGTCCAGATGATGTCTATTGAGTATGTGGCTGTGTTTCCACTCTGCACACAGCCTCCGTGGGGTTCCTAGGTACTTAGCTTGAGTGGTTCCTTGTGTCCCTAGCTCCTCTGAGGCTCCTGGTCCAAATCCCGACTTCGGTGGCAATCTGATTTTTTAGTATATGGTTTGGTCTCCCACTGGAGACCACTGTATTTTGTGCTACTTACCTTATTTGCAATTGAAGTATTGTTGTGTTTTTGTGTTTATATCTCCGGGTAAGAGATATACCAATGTGTTAGTGACAGGGGCATAACAAAGGCCCCAGCCGCCCCTGCGGTGCGGGGGGGCCCCCAGGATTACCCATACTGGAGAGGGGCCCCTCAGCCCCTACTGACTTGAGTTTGAGGGGCCCCTTCAGCATATCTTGCAGGGGGCCCACTCACGCTTTGTTACGCTCTGCCCATGACCCTCTCTCCACTCCTCTGCTCTCCAGGACTCTTCCGCTACACCACTGAACAGCACATTTTCTGCACCTGTCCTACACATCCCAGGACTTTTTTGCCACTGTTTCTCCGCCCATTCAAGCTTACAAACAGCAATGTGGGCACAGGTGTGCACTTGCTATACAGGGATAGAAGGTGGGCAGAGAGCCTAAAGTTAAGAATCACTATGGTAGTTATATCCCAGAGGAGGATAACTTGGGTCACTATGGTGTATTAATATAAAAATCACAATTATGATGAGACAGTGTGGGCAGGGGACTGAGATGGAAAAGTGCATCATTGAGTCAGCTTTTTGTCTTTCGATAAAATTAGCATGGGCGCCACTGATCAGTTTATGAACCCACATGAACAATGCAGTCCCCAGAGACCAAACGGACACTGGTAGATTTTGGGTATGCGGAAAGGCAGGGAACATGGCTGGGGACACTCAAATTAGAGCACACTTGTAGGAAAGTAGGATCTGCTTTCATGGTTACCCCCACTTTTTTCTGGTGTCAGTATTTGTTTTTGACTAGTTTGGCTGGGATCCTGCTAATCACTGTGCTCCCTCTCTAAATTGACTATGGTAAGTGCTTCTGTACCTCCACAATTGGCTACTGGTGTACCCCTATAAGTCCCTAGTATATGGTACTCTGGTACCCAGGGCATAGGTACACCAGGGGTCTCCAATGAGCTGCAGCATGTATTGTACCACCCATGAGAGACCACTCAAACTGTGGCTACAGGCTTGCCATTGCAGCCTGTGTATGAAAGTGCTAGCACCACTTACGACAGTTATGTCTTCTTATATCTGAGGTCACTACACTCAAAACCTATAAGTCACTCCAAGGCTGGGTGCTGGGTTATAAGTATGTGGGTGCCCCTGCATGAGCAGGACACCCCTACAAACCTCAGAGTCGATTCTCCAAGCTTTGTAAGTGCGGCCAGCCATTTTAATACACATAGGGGCCATCCGTCATTACGCAATGGCTAACTATGTAGTGGCCGGTGTTGGAGTATGATCCCATGAACTGGGAGCTCCTCCGGGAAGTCCCCAGTACTCCCGGTAACAGCCTTCCAGGGTCTGCCAGCAAGCTAGTGCTGCAGCTTGCCCTGGCCTTCCTGCTGCTGAGCTCGAACAGGGGAAGGTAGAACAATAGGTTTCCTGTCACAGGCTGTCACAGGGAGGTGTGACCACCTACCTGACAGGACTTAGTGTTTTGGGCTGGGGTGGGGTCGCTTACCAGTGCCACTAGACTGCTTTGAGGGGCACATTTGGTGCCCTCCTTGCCTACTCCGGTTTGAGCCAGTTCAGGGTGCCCTTGGCTCCCGCTCTGGCGCAAAACTGGACAAAAGACATAGGAGTATCCTCGCCTTTGGCCAGTCCTTCCTCTGGGAAGGACCCCTGAGTTGTCCTAACCCCTTTCCTAGGGTTTTTAAGGGCTTACCAGTGGGTGGGTCCTCAGATTCATCGTGGGACAAGACTCAAGTCTGAAACCATGTCACTCTTCGACCGTCTGGACACTTGGACATCATTGGACTTCGCCTGGAACCAAGACTGCATCAAGGAAGACTCCTGCTGCTCCTAGTCTCATCTCTGTTCTGCAAGTCTTCTTCGTTGTTTGTGTGTCTGTGCTTCTTCCAGAATCTTCATCAGACCTGTTGGAATCAAGGACACCAGAAGTAATCATCATCATCATCAACCAAGCTTTATTCGACTTTGCTAGTCATAAAAGCATTACAGATACATTCTTTTTTTTTTAAAAACAACAAGGATAGAAAGTTAAAATCAGGTTGAAACATTTAGGATAAGACGTGTGTGCAAATAACCTGTCAGAGTTATCATTGTGTCAAACATTACATGCCATTGCTAAATTAAAACCATCAGATACAAAGAATTTCTAAAACCTTAAGGGACGTAATGAGCCTCACATGTCCTGATATGCCCACAACGCCTACACGGTTTAAAACATTTCATCATGCTCAATTGCTCGCCCTAATTTGGTTGCAACGTATGTGCCACATCCACCTAAAAGATTTGGCCACCGGGATTGCGTACCTAGGTGATGGGTCGGAGCAGAGAATTCGCAGAGCAGTGCTATGTGATCTTGTGCCCAGGTTCTTGCAGAGCTGAGCCAGCCACGCTTTCCGTGGGCCAGCATAAGCTGGGCAAGCAAAGAGCACATGCGAATATGATTCTATATGTGTGATGCATGCATGACATTTATTATCCCCGGTGGGAGACCATTTTGATGAGAAACACTTCAAGGGCAGGGATCCAGATCTAAATTGAAAGTAGAGTGTCCGATCCAAGGGCTTTTTAATAAAGTCCCAATAGGGCTCAAGACTCGGGATGGCTTTATCTGAAGAAAGAGCCCCGAAAGTGAGGTTGGGTCATGACGCCTGAAATCTTCAAATGCAACCATTTCCCAATAGATTTCTTTGAGGCTATTTTTTGACGGGAATGTTGAGGTGGAAGGGTGGTCCCACAGATGCGATAGGCCCATTTTATTAATCAAACTTCTCAGATCCCGCAACCACTTGATTTTATGAAAACAATCTGAGTTGATAATATCCCTTAGGCCCTCTGTGTAGGCTGCTAACTCCTGTGTGCACCATAATCTACGCCAGAATAGAATTGGGCGTAGTCTGGCTAGATCTGACAGAGCTTCTCTGCCTAGGTCATTCCTTAGGGGAAGAATTTGTGTACTCTGTGGCAAACTAGTGATCGTACGTATAAACGCATTCTCGGCTGTGGTTAGCTGGGTCACATTCTCTAAGCCCCACAGCTCTGCCCCATAGAGGACAGAACTCACCACTTTGCTGTTATAGATTTGGAGTACTGGGCTAAGGGGCTTTGTCATAGAAGATTTAAATTCCTTTCTAAGGGTACCAGCTAGCTGCCGATGCTTTAGCGTCATGACTTCAATGTGAGGCTTCCACTTCATGTCCTTTTGCAGTTTGATGCCCAGATAAACAAAGGCATCAACCTGCTCCAGGGGAAGCCCATCCATCATCATTTTCCCTCTGAACGATCTATGTTGGTTAAATGCCATGAATTTTGTCTTAGCTGCATTGATTTTAAGACCCCTCAGAAGGCAAAACTCTTCATAGCGGTGGAGGGCACGCTGTAATCCACTTGGTGTCTTAGAGATTATCAGCATGTACTCCGCAAACATTAGGATGGGAATTTTCCTTCCAGCTAGGATAGGAGCATCGGTGTGGATAGCATCAAGGAAGTTTGCAACTCCATTTATAAAGAGAGAAAACAGTGTGGGGGCCAACACGCATCCTGGCGAACACCCTTGCGCACAGGGAAGGGATCTGTCTTATTTCCTGACGCACCCCAGCGTATTTGTGCGTAATTATCCTCATGGAGGGGGCAATCAGGGAGAGTAAGTCGAGTGGCATCCCCATCTCCTTCAGGACCTCCTACAGTTTATTCCGTGTGACCAGGTCGAAGGCGGATTTAAGATCGACAAAGGCAGCATACATGCTATCCTTGCCGAGGGTGATTGTCCGCCAATAAATAAGAACAAATCGAAAGACCTGGTCGATAGTACTAATGCGGGCCCTAAAGCCAGCCTGGAGGGGGGTGAGGATAGTATTTGCCTCAATCCATGTCTGGACCTTGGCCAGAACAAGCCTGGCCACCACTTTCTGTATGGAATCGATGAGGCTTATTGGCCTATAGTTACCAGGCATGGATTTATCTCCCTTTTTGTATATGGGAATTATCTCCGCCCCCCCGCCAATTAGCCGGGATGGGTGCTCCTTGCGCTATGGCGTTAGCAAGTAAAAGTATATGTTTGGGCCATTTTGGTCTATCATACATGAAAATGTCTGCTGGGATACAATCTAATCCTGGGGCTCTGCCACTTGTTAGAGCACTTAAGGCGCCGTTAACTTCTACCTCATCAAATACCCTATCAGTGGAAAAAGGGTGGATCGGAAACGATGAGTTATCGTCTGTTTCATCTTCGGCATATTGAGTAGAAAAGTGGCTAACCCATGCGTTGGGGTCAACATGATTTTCCGATGGCTGAGCTACTCCTCCTCTACCCCATTTAACCACGTTCCAAAACCATTTGTAGTTGTTACTGTCACAAGCGGATTTTAATTCCTGCCATCTATCCTCATCCCAAGTTTTTTTGGCACCATAAATTACATTCTAGTAGGTGGTCCTAGCAGCACGCACTCTAGCCACATCACCTGATTTGATTGCTTCGCCAAGGATTTTACGTGCACCTCTGCAGGCCTGATTATACCAATGGTTTTTGGGCATGATGACTTTCGCCCTAGCCTTACCCTGTTTTTGAAAATGCCCACGAATTTTCAAAAACAGTAAATTGTGCAGCTGCGTGAGTTCATTAGCCAATTCATGGGAGAAATAGCAGGTCTCCATCGATCTGACTGTACTCTCAAGCTCACTACTTATGATAGATAGTGTTTCCGGACATGCTAAGATCCTAGGCCATTTAACTCTGCGCATGTTGTTTGAGACTACTAGATCGCTAGTAATAGGTAAAATGACCGGTTGAACTGGTCACTAAGGTCCTTAAATGTGAACTGTGAACAGAGTGGGTCATGGTCACTCTCTATACGAGCCTGTACAGCCATGTCATCAAAGGTATGCCATAAATTCAGACTGACTAAGATGTAGTCAATGCGACTGGAATGGTAACCATTGTTAGAAGTGTTTGACCCTAGTCTATCGGAAGGGGATCGCCCATTGGCTGCCCTTAAACCATGTTCCAAACAGAGAGCTTTTATTTGAATTGCTGCCTCTGTCCAGCGTTTGATCGGATGTAATTCCAAGAGTGGAACACCCCAGTGTTCATCCTCCTCCCTCGCTAGGTCATTGTCCTCACTGTCAAGCGGTTCGAATGTTGTATTGAAATCCCCAACGACTACAACTCCGGCTTCCCCTGGGAGAGTGTCAAAGAGCTCACCTAAGACCTTGATAGTTTCAGATCTCCGCCCCCCACTCAGACCTCTAGCATATACATTTACGATGGCACAGGTTCCATATGGACCAAGCCCCACCGTAATCGCAAGAATAATCACAACAATCTGAGGGTATAACCCGGATTTTAAAACCTATATCTTGTTTAACCCAGATTGTGAGGCCCCCCAACCGGCGGCCCCTAACACCCTGGATGGCAGGAATATGGTAGTTTAAGTAGCCGGGATGATGGAACGGCTCTGTGGACCAGGTTTCCTGAAAGGCATGTATGTCAAATTTTCCTATAAAATCATTCCAATCAGGGACTACGCCCCTATTCCTCAACCCAGCGATGTTCCATGATAAAATTGAAATGGTGCACGACGTTTGACTTATGTTACAGTTCCTCAACAGGCTGGGGGGAAAAGACCCGGTTCATGGTTGGGCTGAGTCCAGGCACCATTTGAAGATCCTGTCTCTTTTGCGGAATTATCTGCTAGATGTAGGTTCCGGTGCATACTATTACAATCTGGCGGTACAACCAGATTGCTATGCCCGGGGGGCAGCGAAAACCATCAGTCAATCTCGCTAAGCGTGGACACAGTGTGTTGGGGAGCGACATGACAGTTGAGGGTGGGTTCACTAGACACGCCAGGGAGGCTATATTTAAGTCGAATGGTCGTTTCAAAGAGGTGTTGTGTCCGTAAATCATAGGCTATCAAATTCTCAGCCAAGTCTTGATGTGCCAAAGTAAGGGCAATAGCATCCGTGTCCACCCCACGGGTAGAGTGTCTTCTAGCCCTGACAATATCGTCCCTTATTATAGATCGGCATCCCCGCACTCGCCTGATCCAGTGAATGGATTTATTGATCAGGGATGCCTCATCCTCCAAGAATGGTCTAGTTGTCGACTTAGGGACATTACTCAGGTATATCGTCCGCCTCCGTGTTGGCATGATGTCGCTGCCATGCAAAGACGAGTACCAGTGGGCTGGAAGGCTTGTTGCGGGGCCATCACCTGTTTTATTACAGGAGGGTTATAATGCAGCACCCTATTAGGATTGTCGCCCCACGATTTACCTGGAATGGGACGGATTCCATTGACACTTCCTAAGTTTGTACCGCTGACACCACTACCACCCGCTACTTTGTTAGTGGCTTGAGAACCCTCTGTCAAAGGTTGATGGTTATCCAACCCACCCGACTCATGGACCGGAGAGATGGACTTGGATCCTAAGTTATCTTTTAGTGATTGGACGTCATTATGTACCCTACTGAGGGATTCAGAAAGGCGACCAACAACTATCTTGAGTTCCTTAATTTCAACAGTCAGATTCAGAATTTGGGCTGCCAGTGTACTCGGCTCGGACCATTCGCTACACATGGGGTTTGTGTGTGCATCTGCAATTTTACTAGGAAGGGCTGCTTTTCCCATAGTGCAAGCAGTGGGGCTAATTGAGAGATTTGCTTTTCTTTTGAGACGTCTTTTGGCCTTAGGTCCCCCCTTTAGGACCTCGCTTCCTATTTCAGTGGGGCCATCTGCCATATCTAAAAGTGGAGCATAGCTGTTACTACACTGGAAGATAGAGAGGTATTCTGCTGGAGCTCCCCCACTATAGTTGTGATTTCTACCCCACTTGTGCTAGGTCTTGAGAGGACTGTTCCGAGTTTCCAAACTTTCCCCCTGTTGAGAGTTGACGGATTGCGGCCATTAAAAATACTATATGTAGGGCTTTCGAGGGTGTGAGTACTATGTACTGTGGGGCTAGGTATATTGGATTCAAGGAGGCCTTCACACTCAGATAAAAGACTTTCAATGCGGTCAAGCACCCCACCTCCCCCATCTTTAAGACCCTTGGTATTCATCAAGACCCTTTTGCTCTTCTTTGCCAGCTTTTGTTTAACAACTCTCAATCCCACCTTGTTAGCCTTACGCTTACCCAGTGTGGGACTTATACACAACCCACAGGAATTTTTCTTGCGCAAAAAAGGCCCCAAGAAATGGTACAACAAAGTGGCGCTATATAAACTGGGGAATAGTCAAACAGTACCCTTTATCGCTTGGTCCTTGAAAGAGCAGTCAAATGATTATACGAACGTGAGTAACAATAAAGCAAATGACAGGGGAGTGGCCCAGCCCAGCCTCCTCTGGGCTCTGACGGGCGCATACGGGCCCGCCTTTGGCCAGGGCACGCCGACGCGTGTCCCGCGCCGCGGGAGCCCGGGAGTGAATTTATGCGCCTCCGGCACGTGTAGAAGCAGGTGGGCGCCTCCTGGCGCTAGTATCGCTGGGGGATGTAGTCCCCTGGCCTCGCCCCCAGTCGTGAAGATCCTGCTGCCGGTAAAAGGCTCCCGCACCGCAGGAGCCCAGGAGTGAATTTATGCGCCTCCGGCGCGTGTAGAAGCAAATGGGCGCCTCCTGGCGCTAGTAGCGCTGGGGGATGTAGTCCCCTGGCCTCGCCCCCAGTCGTGACGATCCTGCTGCCGGTAAAAGGCTCCTGCACCGCGAGAGTACGGGAGTGAATTTATGCACCTCCGGCGCGTGTAGAAGCAGGTGGGCGCCTCCTGGCGCTAGTAGCGCTGAGGGATGTAGTCCCCTGGCCTCGCCCCCAGTCGTGAAGATCCTGCTGCCAGAAGTAATCTCCCTTGGAGTAAAGGAGTCACTCCCCTGCATCTGCAGTCACTGCAACGAAGCTGACCGGTCTGCTGCTCCTGACATCCCACGGACTTCGATAGGCTCTGCAACACAGGTGGTGGTTCTGCAACTCCCTCCGGGCCTGACCTGTCCTCTCAGCAAGTTTGAGGCCAGTATCTCTCGTCAGACGAAACCACTGGGACTGAACCACTGTGCATCGCGTTGACTTGCCATTGCCAAGGCTTCTTGGCTCTGCACCCCAGAGATCTTTTCGCTACAAGCAGCTCCAGCCTCCAGCATCTCTTCCTGCCATAAACAGCATCTCACTGCATCCTCTGCACTGTGGGCCTTCATCTTTGGTGAGCTGCTCAGTGGCGGCTCGCAGAGGGAGTGCTGCGGGGCGATGCAGTGAGCGCAAGGTAAATAGTTTTATTTATTTATTTACTTAACTCCTGCCTGTCGTATGTCCGACTCCACTACCCCCCCACCCAGCCCCTCCCCCGCCCCGCCCCACCGCCCCCTGCCACTGGAGCTGCTCGAGGTCCTCTTGCGACTCCTGTGCCTTAGGCCTGTGGGTCATCTTGAGGGTCTTCTCTTGCTTCAGTGGGCTTAGCTGCTTGCTCAGGGCCTGCTCTGACTCTCCTGCTTGTGGTGAGACCCTTGGACCTTGATGGTCCCAACGTTGCTCCTTCTTCGCTTTCCACGTCTGTTGCAGCTTCCAAGGCTTGTTGGTGCTCCCGCCAGGCACCGACCCCCTGGTTCTCAACTCACGACTTGGGACAGTTCGTGCACGGCTCCCGGTCTTCCTCAGCGTTGCCTGGTCCTCACAGCTGCAGCAACAATGTCACTGTCATCCCTCCTAAACCTTCTGACATCGGTGGGCATTGCTCTTCTGTGCCTCCTGGTCACCTCCAAGTAGCATAGACTCTTTCCCCTCTGCTTGCAGGTTCTCCTCTTCAAGAATCCACCCTTGGATTCCATCGGACTCTTGCATAGTCTTCGCCAGCGGCATCTTTTCTGAAGTCCTCCATTGTGGTCTACGCGATGTCACTTCGCACCTATGCACCCGCTTCCCTGGTGTAGGTATCCTGGTTCCTGAGGTATCCACAGGTGGGGTGACTCTCCAACCTTCTGTCTTCCATGGGGTTTCTTCATGGTCCACTGGGAAAGGTCCTTCTTCTTCAAAACTGCAACTGCGACTTTCCAGTTGACGTCTATTGAGTATGTGGCTGTGTTTCCACTCTGCACACAGACTCCCTGGGGTTCCCTGTACTTAGCTTGAGTGGTTCCTTGTGTCCCCAGCTCCTCTGAGGCTCCTGGTCCAAGTCCCGACTTCGGTGGCAATTCGCAATCTGATTTTTTAGTATATGGTTTGGTCTCCCACTGGAGACCACTGTATTTTGTGCTACTTACCTTATTTGCAATTGAAGTATTATTGTGTTTTTGTGTTTATATCTCCGGGTAAGAGATATACCAATGTGTTAGTGACAGGGGCATAACAAAGGCCCCCACAGCCTCTGCGGTGCGGGGGGGCCCCCAGGATTATCCATACTGAAGAGGGCCCTCTCAGCCCCTACTGATGTGAGTTTGAGGGGCCCCTTCAGCATATCTTGCAGGGGGGCCCACTCACGTTTTGTTACGCCTCTGGTTAGTGAGTGTTATGTAATAAAGAGACATTTTTTTATATACACTTTGTGGTTCTTTTTCGTTTAACCTGCTTTAACATGATTAGATCTGGTAAAACAAGCTGCTTAACACTCCTTCAAGATAAGCCTGAAGGCTACTCTCCACAGCAACCACTTAGAGGGCTTTCTATGGTTGTCTAAGACCACGAAAATTACCATAACAGTTGCCTGGATTAGTGCAAGGTGCGTCGCTTAAATAAGTGTGCACCATATTCTAAGCCAGCCTCCTACAACACTGTAATTTAAGCATTGGCAAAGGCAACAGGTCTGGCGTTGGGCACCAGTCTTTTGGCAATTCTTGCTTTGTTTTGTCATGGTTTTTGCAAAACTTTATTGTTTGGGAAGAGCCAGGCCCTCATCAATCTAAGCAAAAACATTAGCAAAAGGCAAAAAAGTTGTTATGGTCTCAAAAAGGCACACATTGCCATAGCAGTCCCTGGCACTGAAGGAAACTATTTTGTGTGATGAGGTACACCCTTTGAAAGGACAGCAAGCCGTAACTAATAACAAACTCAATCAATGGATGAAGTGGGCTGACGACCATTCATGCATGCTGGAGTGGTTGGAGGAAAATTGTGAATGACAGAACACACTAATGGACGAAATCTGGCTGAGAAAGAAAGAAAGAAAGAAAAAAGAAAGGAAGAAAGAGACAAGCAAAGAGGAATGCAAGAATGAAAGAAGGAAAGAAACAAACAAAAAGGAATGCAAGAATGAAAGAAGGAAACAAACAAACAAAGAGGAAAGGTAGAATGAAAGAAGGACAGAAAGAAGGAATGACAGACGGTTGCAAAGATAGAGCACTCTCATGAGCTTATATTCTGAGTTTATGTGAGCAGCTGGTGTGGTGTGAGAAAGCAGCAGTCAGATAAACAAAAGCCACTTCAAAAGAAATTTACAATATCATTGGCAGGAGACACAAACTGATAAAGCTGGAATGTGCCCTGTGCTCTCTTCTGGTAGAAAGTGTCCTGATGTTACAGAAGGCTCTACAAACAAAGGCAACACTAAGAAATAGTAAAGTTAAAACAAAAACGCTGCCACTGAAGAAAACTACCTTGTGCAGGTGTGTTCCTTGTGAAAGGGCTAAATGCAGTTAATCAAAGTGAAGCTAGCCAGTGGCTGAAGTAGGCTGACTCATTGCCCCATAATGTATTCTGTAGTGGGCGGAAGCCAATGTGAATGACAATAACAGATCAATGGATGAAGAAAAGTGGCAGAAGGCCCCTTTATGTAAGCATATTATATTTATAATTTTGGTAAAATCAAAAGAACTTGTAATGTCAGACCTAAAAATCACGTGTCAGAAAAATATAACACACCACTAAGCATTGCTGGTTAACTAAACAGTGGGGCAATGCAAGTGATAGAGTGAAATTCTTCATTTTGCAAATTAAACGCATTTAATAAAGTATGAATGACAACGTTAAATCACATGTGCACATTTAACGTATACTTTGTAGGAGGTAATCAAACTTAGCCATTATAAGCACACATTCAAGTTAACATGTTGTGATGAATTAAGTTAGATTAATATACTAATGCAATTTTGAATGTCGCATTTACACATTTAAGACTAAGAGACATGTTCACGCATTTAAGCAGTTGCTTTGCACAAGATGTTTTTCTTTTTCTTTCCACTGTAGATACTGTGTTTTTCCAGAAGCCTACTCCTAGCTAGTGAATAGGGTTTTGTTATGTACTAGACAACTGATAGTGAGGTTCTCACTAGGAGGAGAGGAAGATGCCAGGAAGTGCGACTCGTGGGAAGAGCTGTTTGAACCACAAAAATCGATTCAGAGTAACAACTCAAGGGCATAGCCATGTATGAACCATTGTAAAGACGTATGAAACTATTAAGTTTAGCTGCACCCAGAGCTTGGAAGTGAATAATTGGGCCATAAGAGTGGGAACAAGTTGCAATGCTGCAACTAGTGTTTTGTTGAATTACAATAGCATGTGTTCTTTAGACTAAGAGGAGCAGATCTTAGAGATGCTTGCTGACTTCGAGCTGACAAGACATTTCTAGCCTCTGCAAATCTCCACTGCATGTGTGCTAAGGCTTCATGCATATGCATTCCTATTCTGAAGCTGACACCTAACCTTATATTGCTTAAAAAAATGTCATTCTTGTCCAAACCTTCTATAATTAAGATTAGGGATTTTCCTTGGAACACACTTGCTGCATATTCTGAATTCTATTTGCAATTCCTACCAACGTGAAATATTGACTTTTAGATTATTTAAATCTCTAATAATGATTACTACTTGTTGAAACTTAATGAATTAATGATTGTTTTTAAACTAATTTGTTAATACATCCCTTTAAACTCACTTGAATTCTCTCTGTTCTTTCCTGTGAAGTCCTAGTTGGTGTTCACTGTTAATGAAATTAATGTAAATGTTAGGTCCTTATCCACTTTCCTTGTCGACTAACAAAGGTCCATACGATCAATGGCGGGGGTTATATGATGATTATACCCAACGTTTGAGATACAAAAATACACACTCTGGCAAAAGCAAGGCTGTCTCCTTAAACAGGGATGTTCAGTGTTGGCTCAGAAAACACGGGTGCACTTCTAAACAGTGCTCATTTAGGAAATAAGAGTACACTTCTAAACATTGTTATTTCAGGAAAGAAGGGATTGCTACAGGTAAATAACAAGGCAGGGAATCAATCAATCAATCAATCAAATAACTTTATTTCGCATTACAGTGAAGAATGCATAAAGTTCAGCTAAAATATCAATACATATGATTCAAGGAACCGTAATTAAAAGAAAAGTGATTATAATGCATAAAAAAGGACATTGCACAATTAAGCTTAAAAATGTTCATATTAAAAACTGAAAGATAATAGTCAGCATCTGATTTCTAATTACGCAATCATTATAAGAAAACTATCAAATATATACTATGGAGCTTTCTGGGATCTTAGGGCTGCCAATAAAAATGATGACACCGCGAAACACACAAACGCGGTTTCTAGTTGGTAAAATGTGGACAGTGCAAGTGCAGAAGAGCGAAGAGAAAATTTAGTTAGGAGTGGTACAATAAAATTCTCTCTCTCAGGTGTATAAAATGGACAATAAAAGAGAAAATGCTCGGTAGTTTGAATTGCCTTATCATTACAAGGGCAAGGGGGTAAATCATTTATAGAAAAAACATTATTCGGGTAGCCCAACATTAACGGGATATAGTTTAATCTAAATCTAATCAAGATATGGCAATGCTGTATATTTTCTACAAACACGAGGTGAGAACTATGGTCTAAAGGAATGTAAGGTAGTCTCTCATGGATCCTAACAGATTGTTTGCCTCTATATCGTTCCCATCTTTCTGCTACTGCTTTCTTTGTAAAAATATCTTTTAAACTTGCTTTAGGGAATTTTTGGCATAGAGGCGGCGTGTCATATAAGTATGCAAGCCCCAGAGAGGCAAGAGTTTGACGGACATATGAAAGCCAAGGAAATTTGTGGGCAAGATCTAAGTTCATTATATCTATTAGGATCTTCTGATTTAAGTCAATCGTGCTTCTTTTCCAGACTGACAGCCATAGAGTAAGTGGGGCCAATTTAATAGCATCAGTGATTTAAGGGAGACTTAATTCCTTGTGAGCAATAAAATTATTCCCTGCTAAAGGGAGAGAGAGCAATCTTTTGACAAATTTGTCCTCTATAATTTGAAGTGCCCTCTCCTCCGATACTCCCCATATAGCTGCTCCGTATGTGGCAATTGCTACAGTTTTGGCCAGATAGATTTTGGACATTTCCTTTAATGGTTTACATCCTAGTTTCTTAGAAAACCTAAAGATGTCAGCAGTACATTGGGCCATAAGATTTGATCGCGTCTGCAACATCTCCCTCCAATTTAGCTTGTCATCAAAAGCGACCCCTAAATAATTAAAACAATGAACTTGCTCTATTTTGTCCCCACCCAGATGGAGGCTAAACTGTTTCTTCTTTGGGCCCCCCAATGCCATGATATGGGTTTTTGCTTTATTGACATGTAGGTCCGTTTTATTCATAAAAGCAGAGTAATGTACAATCAAATTTTGGAGAGCCAACGGGGTCCTTGCCAACAGAATGGCATCATCTGCATAGATCAGGATTGGAAGGGGAGTCGTCAGAACATGAGGAGTATCTTTCGCACTGTTACACAAAGCAGTGTTTAATTCATTAGTGTAAAGGGCAAACAGAAACGGTGCCAGGACGCACCCTTGTCTGATGCCCCTTTCAATCTTAAAGGAGTTAGTGCATTCGCCATGCCTCCCATACCAAACCATGGTGGTAGTGTCCCTATATAAGTCCCTAATGAACACTATAATTGCCTCGTGTACTCCCATTTCCTTCAAAATGAGCCAAAGTTTACTGTGCACGACACAATCGAAGGCCTTCGAAAGGTCCATAAAGGCCATATATATAGTGCTCTTTTTTGCCACAGTATACTTTCCTATCATCAAAGACAAATTAAGACAATGATCAATGGGACCCCTGCCCTTCCTGAAACCATACTGTACATCCGTGAGGATCTTGTTATCCCCCGCCCAAGCTTCCAGTTTATTTAATAATAGTCTACCCATTAGCTTGGCTGTACTGTCAAGTAAGGCTATTAGTCGATAATTAGCAGGGGAGGAGGAATCCCCTTTCTTGAAGATTGTGATGATAAAAGATTGTTTCCAGGACGGCAGGGGACCAGACTGTGCGATTACATTAAAAACCACATTTAACAAAGGAGCCCAAAAGGGGGTATTCAATAGGAATATGTCCATGGGGACCCAGTCAGGCCCTGGCTCTTTCATAGGTGGTGATTGAGTCAATGCCAATATAATTTCTTCAAACTCAAATGAAAGATAGCATAGCGGTTTTTTAGGAGGACAGCTATCTGGCAAGTTCAAGACATCTGGAAGTTTGAAGATTTCCTGGAAGTACCTTATCCAGGAGTCTTCATCAATATGTATGTTCGTAGAGGGACCACCACGATCGTTTAAAAAAGGAGTGTTGATCACCTTCCAAAATGCGTTATTATCGCGAAGTGCAGAAGCTCGTTTTAAATTGTCCCAGCCCTCAGATTTAAGCTGGTTTAGCCTAGAAACTCTCGCAGATTTATAAGCATCCCTCAAATTACGGATAAGACCTCTATCCCTTGGTATAGTTTTAAGGGCTAACCGTAGTTTGTTTGAAGCTATGACACAGGGCCTATCAAACCAACGATGCTGTGCGATGGCTCTTGCCGACAGTGGGCATGTGAGTTGTAACTTCATATTAATTAAAAGATTACTAAACGCCTCAACTACCTGGGTTTGACCTGCCAAGGGGTCCAAGCAAAGATTAATAGCCTCTTGATTTACAGAGAGAAGATCCGCAAAGAACTTGATATCATCGACTCTATCCCACTTTAGCACAAAGCCATTTTTTCTGGCTAGGATAGGTTCGGGGATTATAATGACATTACGCGATTTTGGATCATGCCAAGATAGGGCACATGAAAGCATGGCATTATCACTGAGGGCTGTGAATTGTGGCTCTAATTCTAAAAAGCGTGTTTCAAGAGTGTCTGTGGAAATAATATAGTCGATTGTGGAGGAATACTCTGCTCTGTAGAATGTGGGTAACAGCTGCCCCGTAGTTGAATCTAGCTCATTACGGACCTCCAGTTGCCACTTCATCAAGATGTTATTTACAACATCACCCTGTATGTCATGCTGAAGATGTATAATAGAATCTTCTCTGAAATCCACAATCCCGCATGTTTCCTTAGTGTTTTTTGGACATGGCTTTAAATTGAAGTCTCCGAGCCAGATGAGTTTTAAAGGGTTAGGATGGGACTCCACTAGATCTTTTAGTAGGTTATCTAAATGTTTGGGGACCACATCGGAGTTTAGAAAGTTATTATTATAATAATTCACCAACAAAAGATCCCAGGAATCGTAACCTTTAATTATTAAAATATGAAAATGGGGTGATATATTTATAAAATGTAAAATATTAAATACGACCGAATTTGAAATCAGTGTAAGCAAACCCCCCCCCCACCACCTATGTCTCCCCCTGTGGCGGGTATTGCTAATCTTTGGAATGAGCGATATCCATTAATGGAGATTGATTCAGTCACCCAGGTTTCTTGTACGCAGATAATGTGAAAGTTAGTAATGATAGAAAGCCATTCTTCGTTTTCTCGCTTGCTATTGTAGCCTGCTATATTCCAGGACAGGAGTGTGTAAGATAAGGAATTTATATCATAATGAATACCCTGGGGTACTAGGTGAGGTAAAACTGTTGGATCAGGGCACTGAGTGAAGTGTGGATCCTGTACCCCCTGAAGTAACAAACACTCAACATTTACAGCGCCCCCATTTTCCCCTTGCTCAGGTGGCATATTGGATGACTGATTAACAGAAACGAGTCAATCACAGGAATCCAAACCTGATAAGGGGGCAAACATATTATAAGAGAGATAATCTGGTTGATTTATGTGGTTCGACAAAGAGAAATTATCGCGAACAGGAGGAACCATACTGCTAGTAGGGACCGAACCACATTGCAAACTCTGTGGATTATAGAAAAAACACAGGGGTACAGAGAACATTTTAGTAGGCACCTTGTGAGACGGCAAGGGTTGAAAATGTAAATCTCTTACAATAAATGAATTATCAAAATTTAGCACAATACAGTCCCCCTCATAGGCCTTTTTAGTAGGACCAATCCATGATATTCTTCCCGCCATTAATAAGTTATTCTGTATTAGATGTCCCGATCGTGTGTGATTAGAAAGCCAGTGCCGAGATTTGTCCATTAGTTGCAAAGTAGGTTCTCTTTGGGCAGCTCTAAGTGCTGGAACATTTACCAGTACTAAGACATATGGACAAGCTGCAGGCGGGAGATTCAATGTTTGACAACAAGGGGCACCCTGTGACTGATTAAGTTCTCTCTGCGAGCTTCTGATAGGCAGTCTGTACTCATGAAGAACCTGGGGAGAAGGGCGAGGGATGTGCCATTCGAAGATCTAGTCACCTGTGGAAAGTCTCTGACACTTATTGTCGTTGAACTGACATTAGTTTGAGGCATTGTAATACAGGAAGATATTACCGCCCTGACCCAAACCCAGATTCGCCCGCAGTTGGATGGCTATATGCCCGTGAGTGCAGAGGAGGAGCATTAAAAAGAGTTTCTGGGTGTTGGAAAGCATCGGTAACACGAGCAGTTTTTTTATTAAAGTCAGAACTATGATTTAGAAGCTCTTGTAATTTCTCTTCGATGGAGTCCAGATGGGACGAAATTGGTTGCAACAAAGGGAAAAATGAAGCGTAAAGATCCTCCGGGGGCCGAGATAGGATCGAATTAACAGGGTTGACAGAGTCCAGATCTAACGTTGACTGGGGGGGTGTTGACTTCCTTGCCTTTTTGGTTTTGGGGGGGGCTGACTCTTTAAGTGGGCCTTTTTTCCTCTTTCCATTTGCCGGCGCTAAAATTGGAGGCTTCGTTATCAAGGAGATAGTAATTGGTATGGGGTTAGCCATGGCTTTTTCTGTGGCATTATCCGTTGGAGGCAAAGGGACCTCTGAGAGCGAGCTACCAGCTTCCGGAAGTCCCGGGCCCACTATTCCAGAAATACAATCAGCCTTGGGAACAAGAATCACGCCCTCAGAGCCCTCCAGTGAAGCACAGGCACCAGCCCCCAGTGAGAGCCTTCGCTCAGCTATGACAATCTCCATAGAAATGGCATTAGTAGCTTTCGTTAGAAATGAGTCCAAAGTGGCTTTAGTTACCCCTGGGGTAGCCGTAGCTGTAGGCTTCTTTCTCACCATCCCAGCAAGACTTCCAGCTGCAACGGCAGAACGATGACCGGATAACAGGCATTGGATGGGTGGCCCAGCCCAGCCTCCTCCGGTCTCGGACGGGCGCAGATGGGCCTGCCGTTGGCCCGGGCTTTGCCCGGGCGTGGCCCAGGCGCATCCGCATGCATCCTGCGCTGCGGAACCTCCTGCGGGCTTTAATGCGCCTCCTGGCGCGAGCAGATGACCGGCAGCACCACGATGCACCTGCTGGTTGTTGTAGGCTGTAGGGCGGCAATAAGAACTGGGACCCGCACTGCGGGACCCCCTGCAGGCTTTAATGCGCCTCCTGGCGCGGGCGGTTGACCGACAGCACCTCGCTGTGCCTGCTGGGTGTTGTAGGCTGTAGGGCGGCAACGAGAACTGGGACCCGCGCTACGGGACCCCCTGCGTGCTTTAATGCACCTCCTGGCACGGGCGGATGACCGGCTGCGCCTGATGGATGATGTAGGCTGTAGAGCGGCAACGAGAACTGGGACCCGTGCTGCGGGACCCCCTGCAGGCTTTAATGCGCTTCCTGGCGCGGGCGGATGACCGACAGCACTTCGCTGTGCCTGCTGGACGTTGTAGGCTGTAGGGCGGCAATGAGAACTGGGACCAAAGTGTCTTGGAAACATGGTGTCATTTTTATTCTACAAGGGTGGAGATAAAACAGTGAACAGGGACCTCTAAATGAACTATAGTCTTTGGAAGGAAGAGCATTCTGGCCGTCACAAAACCAGATATTGATTTGGCATAGAAAACAAGACCTGAATATTTCAAAAGTAGCCAATACACACATATGGTATGTATTAATGGTTAGTAACTGCAATTGCTTTGGCTACAAACACAGAGATGGTGGCCTGCTTGGAACATGAGACCACCATCCCTGTGCTCGCATTTCCAAACGGGAAACCTTTCAAGACAATATCATATGACAGAAAAAGTGGGTTTGGCTATCAATATTTTGTGGATAGAGTTTGTATATGTATGAACACACATATATTAAAAATGAGTCTCTAAGCGTTCAAGACTAGTTTAAGTTCATAAGTTTGTTTCCACCAACAATATGACTTTAAAATATTCACTATACTCCTTGTAGTGAAAAAAAGAATTCCAACGGTTTGGAAATAGCTCAAGTTCAAAGTTTATGTTCATCAACTATATGACTTTAAAATGTTCAATGTGATTCCTTAGTAAATGAAATCCAGTTTCAATATTTCTAAATTAGTTTGAGTTCAAGTTTTGTTTTGATCAACAGTAGGCCTTCAGGATATGTCCCTATAATCTAATAGTGCAAACAAACAATTATCAATAGATAACAGGTTCCTTGAAAAAGGAATCCAGTATCCATGCAAATAGCAATTCCTGGCTGCCAGTGTCGGACTGGGACAGAAAATAGGCCTGGGTACCAAAATAAATGTGACCTCCTTTAGCAAATCAGACAGATAAAAAAGCAACTCACATTCTGAGCATCAGGACAGTTTTGAACTTGTGAAGACACAGGGCATCATTTACAAGTTTTTGATGCAGGGCAGCGTATTAAGTCACTTTACTGTGCTGCCATGTGTCAAACAAAAGGGCAGTAATGCGTTGTGTTAATGATATACGGCACATTCCTGTCCTTTCTCACTGCGCTAGTGCCCTTTTGGCTGCCTTGCGCCAATGCAGGCACCATTGCACCATGGTGCAACCGTGTCTCGTTGTTGGCAGGATTGTTTTTGTGCAGGAAGAGACACCTTCCTGCACAAAAACAATCCTAAGAGGCATTTTCCTCTTTCTATGTGTGCTACAGAATGCAGCACACACAGAAAGAGGAAACAAACGAGGAGAAATAAACATATTTCTCCTCCTTACACCTTGCCCTGGGGAAGCGCATTTTTGACACATTCCAAGGTTTCGCAGATGCTTGTAAATCTGGGAATACATCAAAACCCATGGGTGTTGTGTAGGGACACCCACTGCAACGCCCATGGAACACCTCTCTGACGCAGTGTAAAGCAACACAGCAACTTGCACTGCTTTGCCTTACCCCATATCTACGATGCCAAGAAAAGCCACGCAGAAAGGCTTTGCATCGCCTCATAGATATGATTCTGCAATCTGCACCACCGTAGCATCATAAAAAGTGGCGCAAAGGGCTTGTAAGTAAGCCCCACACTATATAAGTCTTTTGCAAGATATAAGACCTTGCATGCAATTGTGCTTGCTACGGGCAATGTCTTTGCTAATGTCAGAGAAATCAATAGTAAAAACCAGCCACCTGACCAAAAACCAGGCCCACAAACAACCCAAAAACTGGCTCACACACTTTTCGGTCAGACCGACCTTTCTGGTATATGCAGTTTGCACTGTAGGCCAGTCTGACCCTTCTGGCTGTAGCAACATTGTAGCACGATTGCCTAGCAAGGACACTGTCAACCATGAGTAAGGTTATATCCAATAATCTAAAATGGCTGCTATCTCTCTGGAACACACATGCGTTTGGTTTTCTGGGAATCATAGTCTTTTGTGCACTGTTGCACAGCAGGTCCTCCAGGCTCACCCTGCTTCATTCCGCACAGCACCAGCACTCTGCAATGACTGCTGACCTTCTCTTGATTGCAAGACACCCAGCACAAGTGGGTTTGACACAACGCCTCCATACACGTAACACACAAAGGCGCTTTTCTGCTTCATTTGCTTTCTCCCAGATGTTGTTCCCTCACAGTACATTGCACATCCTTTATCATGTGGAATGTTTCTGCCAATATCTTTGTATCTCTGTATTTATGTCTTACTGCGTAGTAAGTGTTCCTAAGTTTGTTTGTACATACTGTCAGTTACTTTTTGGTGTGAAAAGTTCTTTCAATGTTTAGTAATGATATTTAGAGATACACTAGACCTCATTTTTCTGTACCAGTCTGGATAAAGCAATGCTGAGCATGCAACTTTGTACCCAGATCAATAATTTGACACTTAGATTCCCTAGTAATGTGTTCATTCTTTTGCTATAATATTAAAGCATATCACATAGAAAGGCAACTCTGGGATCACCATCCAAAGTTGTATTGGTACGCCTAAGATAGGATTAAATCCTTCTTGTGCTGCTCTCCAATGGCACAAGGATACTGTGCTGTTTTTTGGTTATACTATATCCTGTTAGATGTAGATTTTAATGGACAAACATTCTTTCTCATGAAGAGTGGTGCAAGGCAGCTGCCCTCTATCTGATTGGACCCACATGTTACAATATGGACAAGATTCAGTTTTATTATTGATATAGGTACTTCTCCACAACTTTCCTTTTTTCATTCCGGCCTGCCAACTGCCCCATGCCTCTTCTCTCTGACCGACGAAGTACTCATAGCACGCCGTTCCTGTTACCATTAGAGTAGGCCCATCGTTTCAAGAAAAAAGGAATGTCTGTCCTCACAGATCTCCCACACCATCACAACATACACCATCATGCAAAATTAGGTCTAACCAGAGCACATCACACAACACCATGCAACACCATATTACTCCATTCCCTTACCCAGGCTACATCACACATCACTCTGTACCACATCACACCACTATACTACAGCAAACAATGCCACACCAACCAATCAAACTTAATATCACCACATACCACACAGCTTCACCAGACAACACCACATCACACTTTTAAACAATATGCAACCCTAGTTTATACCACCTCACATCAATCTCACCAGGCAACTCCACATTACACTGCATTGCTTCATATCTTACAACACACGTGCATTCTACACCTAAGCACACTACTCCATATCACTCAGCAACAGTTCACCTACCAGATCACATCATACCAGACACTTACATGCAGACACTCTGGGACGCTGTGAATTGGGCCCAATATCTCAATTACCTTTGAACTTTTGTGCAGACATACAGGTTTTGCCTCAGATTCCTGAATTTTCTGTTTAATGTGGCATTAAAACCTTGGAAAGTTTAAATATAAATGTGCATCCCCACAAAGCACTTGCTTCAGCCACCTTTTCACATTTCTTAGCTTTTCTGATTACAAGAAATAACTGTCAACAATCAATAATTGGGGCATTAGGATGATCAGCAATCTAAAAATGTTGAAACATTTGCCATTGCAGACACCATTTTTCTTCTAACAATTCACGTGTGACACCTGGAGTAGTTAGCCATTGATGTTTGGTGCGAACTAATGGATAGATTTTAAGGACAAACATGGCCTCTGATGTGTTAAATTCCCTTTCTTAGAAAGATTATTGGAAAGTTTTAACAAAAGTATTATAAAACTGAACAAGGGAGATGTTGCCACACTTAATTTACACAGAAATCCCTAGCAAAGTGGTACAACATATACCGAGAGCTTGTAAATTAAATGCTACCAGTGAGCATGCGGCACTTGTTGTGCCACCCACTTAAGTAGCCTTTTAACATGTCTCAGAGCTGCCATTGCAGCCTGTGTGCAGTTGTAAACTTCCAATTCGACTTTGCAAAATAAAACTTTTTTCAAGCCTAAAACTCTCTATTTAGTACATATAGGTCACCCCTAGTGTATGATCTAAACGGACCATAGGGTATGCTGCGTTGTATTTAAATATTTGGACATGTACTTCTAGGTTTTACATGTTCTGGTAGTGAAAAGCTCACAATTTCTTTTTTCACTGTTGTGAGGCCTACCTCTCCCATAGGATAACATTGGATTATCTTATTACATTTAATAAGTGATACCATTTGTCTGGGAACAGGTAGAAATGTTGTATTTGGTGTCTAAAGAATTGCAATTTAACCTCCTCTTTAATGATAAACTAGCATTTTAAGTCACAATTCTGAAAATGCTGCTTTTAGAAAGTTAGCATTTTCTTTCTCTAATCAATTGGTGCCCGCAGCCTGTATCCTGAGTCACATGAGTAAGTGTGGTTGGCAGTTGGGCTTTGTGTATTCCTCTCAGACAGTAAATCAAAATAGACGAGGTGTTGGCAGGATGGGCCATTCTGGCAGGATTGGAGGGGTGAAGCTGTGCACAGCCCTACTTACATTTCAAAGGAGCTGCCTCAGCACATACACAAAGAACTTCATAATAGCCTTTTATGACCCCAAACCCTGTGGAACCTGGGCAAGGAGAAAGGAACTTCCAGAAACATCTGTGCAGAAAAACAACCCCTCAGTTTGTTCCACTTCAAAGCTGGCACCAGATATAATAATAGGACC
This sequence comes from Calotriton arnoldi, assembly GCA_963921515.1. Lineage (NCBI taxonomy): Eukaryota > Metazoa > Chordata > Amphibia > Caudata > Salamandridae > Calotriton > Calotriton arnoldi. Next base: position 231,060 of record CAWUFW010002774.1, on the reverse strand, counting down.
ACCAAACCATCTTTAGTACACTTCTGGACCTGCTGAAGACTACAGAAGGACTGCCTTGTAATCCAGAAAACTGTCCTGCTGCTTGAGGCCTGCCTCATTTCTCAGGGGATGGCCCGGCTGCTACCAAAGGACTGCCCTGCTGCTTGAAGCCTACCTTGTTCTTCAAACGACTGCCCTGCTGCTTGAGGTCTGCCTTGCTCTCCAGAGGACTGCCCTGCTGATTGAGGCCTGCCTTGCTTGGTGAAGGAGAAAGGATTGTCTCCTGGAACTGAGGACTACCAGACTGACTCCAAGGATCAGCTGGTCGACCTCCTGTTCTGAGCTACAGGGACACAACAATCTGTAAGGGCCTCCCTGCAACTGGCCCTGCCTGAACCTACACCTGGACTGCCTGCACCTGCAACTGGGCCTGCCTGAGCCAAGTTGGCTCCTGCTGGAATGAGGTCTTGATCTCCAAGAGGTGCTACCCCAGGTCCTGAACTCTTGGATGACTTCAGTTGAGGTCCCGTTGTGAAATCCTGAAGTTTTGAACTCTGCGTCCCAGACTTTGAGAGGATAACTTTTTCAGTGGGACTAACCTGGTCCCTGTATCTGGTCCACACACCATCGCAGCTGGCCTGAACTTGATCTGGTCTACTGCAACCAGATACCCACAGTTAGTACTTTCTGCGTTGTGGAACTATTTTTACTTAAACCTTTAAAATTGCACATCTCCATTTCTACTGATTAGAATTTTGTCATTTTGGTCTCATTTTATTTATTACATTCTAATCCATTTTGTCTAGTTTGGTGTGGGATTTTTCTTGTGTTGTGTTTTCACGTTAGTGCTGTTTGTGTGCTGCATAAATATTTAACATAGTGCCTCTATGTTAACCCTGACTGCTTTTGTGCCAGGCTCAGAGGGTTAAGCACAAGTTAATTTAGTGACTTTTGTGGCTTACCCTGACAATGATTGAGGTTGCTGCTTGAGAAGGGTTAACACCCCCTCAACCAATAACCTAATTTCTCAAGGAATCAAGAAAATAGCACTAGAAAATATGATTACGCCGATTCTTATCTAATTATCTATAAGAACCTTCTGGTCGCCAAGATCTTTTTACCTGTTGAATAGTGTAAAGGAGAGAATCTCATCTGGTTATATAACAGCATTCATTTTGTCTGAAAGGACCACTGACTCCGAATTCAAGTTTGAGAATTTATTATCGCCAAAAATAACTGAACGTGCAAGCACCTCAACACGAGGTTAAAGAAATAAATGGGCACTAATACAAATATATACTCTACGCAGGAATCTCATCCGACTCAGGATAAGAAGAATAGAAAGTTCTAGGAGGACCAACCAGACTATGATTGCTCCTATTTCTAAGTTGCTCTTCATGGGCCTAAACAAGCTTAAAATCAATTGCTGTCCCTACACTAACGCTAAGTGACATCCCTGCATAACGATTTTTCCCAGGCAAGAAAGAATAAAAGGTGTCAGCTGTGAAGACTTCCTAAGAAGTGCAATCACTATATACCTAAGCTCAGCTCTGTCCTTCTCTCAGGTCTCCCCTACCGCTTCTCTGGCTTCCTCCCTCGGGGCACTATCCCTAATACAAAACCATACTACAAAGGTACACGCCTTGTTTACGCCCTCTTGGCCAGGTCTTCTTTCTTGTGCTTTTCCATTGAAACGGTGACTTCATCCTGGACGGTTTCGTTGACCTTGAGTCCCAGGCGCCTTCTCCTCTGAAAGTATCATCCCTAAATTCCATTGCACTCCCCGTACCATGCCTCCCATCTTTCTAACTTTTGAAAACAAAGAGTTAGTCTTTACTAACGAGACATGTGTCCTTGCACCTGCAACAAAAGATACGTTCAACAGAAACCTTCTACTGTGCTAATTAAATCTACCGTTTGTGCCCAGAGAGCCTTTCCAAGAGAAACCCTTTTCGGCCTACATTATAAGCTAACATAAGAATATACCAGGCCTTCCTTAAGCATATATGTAGTCAGGCCCTTACATATAACTTTTAAACACACATCTTACTTTTCCCTATAAGCATATTCATTACGATTCTTTATGCAAACAATGAATTACATGTGCAACTTTAATATGGTGCACGTTTAAACTACTGCAATTACATTACATACACAAACTAATTCCTCTATGCATTATGTTCACACAATTCAAAAAGCATTACATTACATCATTATCCTAACACCATTATACTGCTGAGTTCACTTCGTCTCAGTGAACTATTCATTCTTTGCTAAACATGCATGAGTATACAATGGATATAAACGAATATATGTCTGAATACATGTGGGTGCGGCCTATCAGTGATTATGATGCACCCCTACAATTCACAAGAACATTTCGCTCTATCAGTTCCCCCTTTGATGACTCCTGTCATCACATCCCATTCTACTCCCTCGGAGAAGGAACCGACCTAAACAGAACTTGTTCCCATCTTCCCTGATCTGAAATTCTCCATGCTCTTGAGCCTTTGATACTGATTGTCCTGCAATCTTGCCAATCTCATGTCATTTTCCCTCAAAGCTCTCTTGACTCGGCCTGCTCGATACCATTTGTAGGCCTTGATCATAATCCACAAGCCAGCCACACAAATCACCAAGATAAGGAGTGGTCTCAGGAAGTACCCAAGGAATCCCTTTCCTAGGTTTGCCAACCAACCTCCCACTTGACCAAAACCCTTTCCGACCTTTTCCCAGGCCCCTTCCTCGGTCAAATCCGCTATCTTTGTGTGGATCATAGTGATGTTACTTATATATTTCTCCAGATCCTTGCTACGGTCTGGTATATAAGTGCAGCACTCTTGAACCTTCAGCATTTTACAGACTCCGCCCTCTTTTGCCAATAGGACATCCAAAGCAAGGCGATTCTGCAAAACCATTCCCCTTATCGACAACATCTCTCCTTCCACCAACACCAACGATTTTGCTGTGTTCATCGAAAATTCATCCACCACAGTCGCTAACCTCCGGATCTTCACATCATTCAAGACTACTCCTAGACTAGGTATCATAGCTCCAAAGATATCCCCCACAACGATTCCTGCACTTGCAGCTCTTCTCGTTCTTGAATGCTCTCCACCCTCCAGAAGATTTAAGTCTTCTGTATGGTAAATCTTTGGAAATATTATTGACAAATAACATGTTCCATACCAATTTGCAGGCAACCTCACATAAGCATTCTTCCCACATACGTAATACACCGTAGGTATCACTTGTACAGGACCTTGGAGAAAATCTTTTGCCTCATCTGCCATGGTGAAAACGTGATCACAAGTACTCTGTCCCACTGGAACCTTTTCGTAGTAAGTCTGATAACGCCTTATACACAACTTACCCCTCTGCTCCTTATCCAACGCTATAGGACCATAGCTTCCCTTGGTCTTATGCAACCGTTCTTCCTCCGTCCAATCTGTCCTGTGATGCCCTAAATCTCGGGATTCAGTCAGCTTTCTATACCTATCTTCAACCTGATCTACAAACTTTCTCTCTACATCCGACATCAAGCATGTCAGATTGTGTCTGTGTGCGAATGCTGTATCCAATTCCAAACTCGGTATGAAGTACTTCCTCAGTCTGTCCTCGGTTTTGTAATAATCATACTTATTCAAATGCTTGTAAGCTGGGACTTCAGGAAGCACTGCGTCGAAATTGGAAAAGAAATACTCGAACTGCTCTCTCTCATAAAACAAACTAAGCAAAAGACTACATGAAATACCATAAGTCAGTGGAAGATGATGATACCTAATACCCTCATCCACCGAAGTAGGCAACTGCATACACACATAACAATCTTTTGCATCCATCACGTCAACATACTCATACAACAACTTAGCATACGCATTAAGCTTAAAATCACCCTTAGACAAATCTACATGTAGTCTACGACTTTCTTCTAATATCATAGCTCTATCAGCTGCCCTGTCTACCCCCTTCTGGCTAGGTGTGATAGGTGTCGGTGTCCCTGTCACTACCTCTACTTCTGGCTCATGCGAACCAGTATATGAGACTACAACTACTATGATTATAGAAATTATCACACTACTTATAAGAATGCCTATAATCCATTTTGCTCTACGATTGGGATTTCCCGGCTCCATGATTTCGAAAGTTCTCAAAAAGTCTTGGTTATCGCAAAGAACTCAGAAAAGTCTCTGTCCTTTATTTATGACTTGCTTAACCAGCTCGAGCAACCATGAAATCTCCGGGCTTTCCCTTTCCGATCACAACTTATTTACACAGTCCAGAAAAAGACTTCCCTAGTTTTCGTTCCTCTTCTTGTGGAAAGTCCCTAAGTTTATTCTTCTTCCACTCGGACCTAGGTTATCTTCTTCTTTTAGACTTTTATTTACAGTTCATTACTGATCCATAATGAGATCCTCATTAAGCACGACCAGAACGTGATACAAAAGTTCAAGACGCAAAAGCAGCACTTCGTGTGAAAACGGCTCAGCTCCGAAAGGCGGGAACTCGACCCGATGCAAAAGCAATTTTCGGACTTCACTCAGAAGTGGGGGATTCGGAATCGTGAGTGTCAGTGTTCCGTCTATCTCGAACCCTGGCATCCGCAGCACCACCTTCACCACCAGTTTCGGGCTCCGACTGAACACCTCCACTGACTTCAGTCTCCCTGTATTCACCACCCCCTGCATCAAACACAGTGTAAGTCCACTCAGGGGTAGAGTATCTGCGACAAGGCACTCTTGTTCTCTGGGACCTTCGCCGACTGTCTTGTGCTTGGTCTTCGTCGCTTGCTTCGGTTTCAGATACTTCGGACACTGGAGCAAGGTCTCTCTCAGGTGCTAACCTCAGGTTCAGTCGCCTCTGTCTTTCAGGCCAACTTTCAGCACTTCTGTTCGTTCGTCTGCCTTCTCCTTCTATACCCAGTGCACTATTTCCTCTTTCTGCTGCATTTGACTCTTCTCCGCCCACTGCACCTTCTCTTTCTTCGGTGCCTGAGTCAGGGTTCGAACTGTGGAAACCCCCTTCAGCTTGCTCTAGTGCACCACCAGCTGTGTCAGCGACCCTTACAGCTTGGCTTGTCCTCTCATGTGGCCCTGCCACATCAGCTGGATTTTCATTTGCGAGAGGAGCTGTTTCTTCCAAGGGTGCTGGAACTCTGCGGGTATGGGAAGCATGCACCCAGTTCGGCAATCCTCCACACTTTACTGCTGTGTTCGTGATAAGTATCACCTGATACGGGCCACGCCAACGGGCATCCAAGCAACTCTTCCTCACGTGCTTCCGGACGAGCACCCAGTCACCGGGACACAAGTCGTGGCACAGATCACTCGAGGCTGGAACCACAGCTGCTTGCACCTGCTGGGATACAGAACGGACCACATCAGAGAGTCCTTTACAATAATCGAGAATCAAATCATCAGTGATGTTTATCAAGGCTGTAGCTGGTACTGCTGGCAGTCTCATTGCCCTCCCCATTATTATTTCATGGGGGGACAACCCGGTCCTTCTGTCTGGGACACTTCGCATGCTCATGAGCACCAGTGGCAAGGCGTCGGGCCATTTCAGGGATGTTGAAGAACACATTTTTGCCATCCGGGCTTTCAACGTTCCATTAACTTGTTCCACCATCCCAGAAGCCTCTGGTCTGTAGCTACAGTGGAGTCTCTGGTCAATGTTCAATGCTGCACAAAGTAACTTCATGATTTCGCTATGGAAGTGCCCACCTCTATCTGATTCCAAAGAGGTCGGAATCCCGAATCTAGGGATAAGCTCCCTCAACAATAATTTAGCCACTGTCAGAGTGTCACACCTGCGTGTGGGGTAAGCCTCCACCCACCGTGAGAATACACATACTATCACTAGAATGTACCTCAATCTATTGCACCTAGGCATCTCCACGAAATCCAGCTGTAATCTATTGAAGGGCCCTCCTGACCTTCCAATATGACTCAGTGTAACTACAGTTTTCTTTCCAGCATTCATCTGTTGACATGTAACACACCTCTGACATACCGTCTCAGCCATTGCTCGGAACCGTGGGTTATACCACGTCTGTCTGAACACCCTCATCATTGCGTCTCTACCCAGGTGTGCCTGTCCATGTATCAATCTTGCCATCGGACTCAGCAATTCTTCCGGCAACACAGCTCTCCCATCGTTTGATACCCACACATCCACGTCTCCTCTCTCACACCCAGCTTTGATCCAGCCCTCTCTTTCCTTGGTTGAGACTTCATCTTGTAATCTCTTAAGCTCTTCCCAAGTGTCTGCCATGGTCAACATTATGCTGAGATCGGTTCCCTCTTGGCTCTCTTCTATCTCCCTGCCTGTGTATATGCATCCTTGTTCGGCGCAGAAGCGGGCTACCTCATCTGCGTAGTTATTACCCAAGGATACAAAGTCCTCCCCCTTCCCATGGGCCGAACACTTTACAACAGCAATTTCTTTCGGATGCTGTAATGCTTCTAACAATTGTCTTACATATTCTCCATTACGAATGGGTGAGCCAGATGATGTCAAAAATCCCCTCTGAGACCATAACTGCCCGAAGTCATGCACCACGCCAAAGCCATATTGGCTATCTGTGTAAATCGTGATTCGAATTCGATCAGCGGCCAAACAGGCACGGGTCAAGGCAATGATCTCAGCTACCTGCGCGGAGCGTACTCCTTCTAGGCAAGCGGCGTCGACCACTCCTGAAATAGTACATACAGCAAACGCTGCTCTCAATTGCCCCACACTGTCTCTTAAGCATGAACCATCGACAAAGAAAATTTCATCTGGGTCATCCAATGGCTCATCGACAATGTCAGGTCTCGGTTTGGTGCAAAGTTCGGTCACATCGAGACAATCATGGTCCTCACAATCTTCATCATCTGTGTTCGGTATAGGCATCAATGTCGCAGGGTTCAAGATGGAGCACCTTTTCAGAGTCACATTCTCTGCGGCAAGTATGACTTGCTCGTACCTTGTTAACCTATTGTTCGTTAGGTGCTGGGTCTTGGTCCTGGTCATTAATAACTCAACCGAATGTGGTACATGTACAGTCAATGGATGTCCCATTACAATGCTTTCACATCTTTCAATGCTGACACCTGTTGCAGCAACGGATCTTAGACATCCGGGCAACGCAGAAGCTACTGGATCTAAAGTAGCTGAAAAATAAGCAACTGGTCTACGGACACCTCCATGGTTCTGAGCTAACACTGCTAATGCACATCCTCCTCTCTCGTAACAAAACAATGAAAAGGCCTTGTTGTAATCAGGCATTCCCAGTGCGGGAGCCCTGCACAAATCATCTCTCAACTGCAGGAATGACATCAAGCACTCCTCGTCCCATGGTACCGGATCACTCACATCCTTGTGCGTAAGCCTCTGCAGAGGCTTTGCTCTCAAGGAGAAACTAGGAATCCACTGTCGACAATAGCCAACCATTCCCAGAAACATCCTAACTTCCCTCTGTGTAGTGGGTACCGCCATGCTCATTATTGCCTCAATTCGATCTGGTGACACCTTCCTCTTGCCTTTTTCTAATCTGTGTCCCAAGTACTGTACCTCATTCAAACAGTACTGCAGCTTGTTCGGGGACACCTTATGTCCATTCTCTGCTAAGTGGTTCAACAAGGCTACTGTGTCGATTCTGCAAGCATCTTCTGTTTCTGAGGCAATGAGCAAGTCATCTATGTACTGCACGAGAACTGAGTTCTGCGGCAACACAAGACTCTCAAGGTTCTTCTTCAGGATCTGGTTAAAGATCGATGGACTTTCCGTATACCCTTGAGGGATACGACACCATGTTAACACGCGATTCTCTAGCCTGAACGCAAAAAGAAATTGGCTTTCCTCGTGGAGCGGTATCGAAAAGAAGGCTTGACACAAATCGATAACCGTAAACCACTCGGCTTCACATGGGATCTGGAACAGTATTACTGAAGGATTCGGTACCACTGGACAACAAGGGACAACTATCATGTTGACCTTTCGCAGGTCTTGCACGATCCTGTATTTCCCGCTCGGTTTCTGTATTCCCATTATGGGTGAATTACAGGGACTACCTCTGATCTCCTTCAAAATACCCTTCTCAATGAAAGTCTCGATCACAGGTTTTATTCCTGCAATCGTTTCTATCGATAAATTGTATTGAGGTGTTCTGGGGAAATCAACATTCTGTTTCACCTCAATCCGCACTGGTTCAACCCCTCTGATTAAACCTATTTCGTCTCCTGCGAAATCCCACACCACAGGCGACACTGCGTCTCTCAGATCAGGTGGAAGTTCTTCCACCGTCACCATTGGGTACAGATCTATACACAAATGCTGATTGGCAATCTTAAAGTCAGCATCATCATCTCTCGTCTGGACCTCCACTCCTCGTGGTGTACAATAAATCGTGCAGTTCAATTTGCACAACAGATCTCTTCCCAAAAGACAAACTGGACTCGTGTCACATACTACAAACTGATGTCTAGTTTGGAAAGTACCTATCTTTACTAAGATCGGTTCTGTCAATGGGCTGCTCATCTTCTTGTTCGCTACTCCAACAACCTGGATCGATTGTCCCGAGAGGGGTAGGTTAGGGACTACTGCAGATCTTACAGTAGACCGGGTAGCTCCAGTATCAACCAAAAGTGTTGCAGGATTGCCCTCAATCTCTGCCTCTACAAAAGGTCCTCTCTGGTCTACCTCCAAGACCGCTCCAAGTGTGCAGTCTTCCTCCCCTCTCAGGCACCGTCAGGATAAAGGGTCTAAGCTATCCTCAGCATATCGTTCGAACAGGGGCATCTGTTGATACGTTCGTGTTCCTTGTGAAAACCTTGGAGCTTGGGGAATCTGAGCTTGAGAATTGTAAACCCCCCTTTCATCGTTCTAGGTCTCGTTATTGTGTTAACCACCTCTTGCGCGGGTGCCTGAGCCCCCTCTTCCTCTTCCTGTACCTGATTAGCTGGGTTCAAAGGACACTCGCGTTTCCAATGTCCGACCTGGCGACAAAGATGACACGCAGTGGTCTTCTTTAGTGTGGCCACGTCCACTCCTGTCTTGGGGTCTACTGGTTTTCCCTTTCCCTGTACCTGATTATTCTGGTTTCCCTGGAAATTTCCTTGCTTTCTCCCCAAGGTCCCTCCACTAGGCTGATTCTGTGCTGTCTGCATCTGGACAAGCATCAATTTGTCTTTTAGCTTTCGATGTTTTGAATCCACCTCATCACTACAGTACCTCGCGTACCGCAAAATTTCATCTAGTGGCTTGTTCTGCCAGCAGATCAAATGGTGCTGTATCATGAGGCTGATTTCCCCTCTCAGACCCGTTACAAACTTTGAGACAAACTGTCCCATATCCTTAGGGTCCAAAACATCTAACCCACTATACTGTTTAAAAACTTGCAGAAGTCTTTCGTAATACTCATGCACCGTTTCCTTGGGTTCCTGTACAGTCCGATCTATCTTAACCCAATCTATATCCTGAGGTGAAATCTTCGACTTCAACCATGTAATCACCTGCTCATACTTTTTCATGACATCAGGTGATGGACCATTTGTAACCGCCTCTCTTTTCGGTTCCGAAGTCGGCCACTCAATAGCGACTTTACATGCTGTCCACAAATCTCCTGGTACCACTATGTCAAACAAAGTGTTCAAATCAATCCACAATACTTTTGAAATCTTCACAAACCGCTCAACCTGCTTGTACCACTCCACCGGTTTTTCCCTCAGCCGAGGAAAATCATTTGTAAATGCAGCCAAATCACCTCTATTCCACGGTACATGCACGTACCCTCCATTCTGTACTTCCCGTAAAGGAAAATTTCCAACACCCGTCGCCCCCCTCCTGGCGGCGGCGTTTCCCCTTCTGCTCTCTTTACTGGTTTCTTTTTGGACCACCTTTCTTCCCATTTGTCCAACAAAATCCATATTCTCATTCCTATGATCAGGTCTCTGGTGTGCGTCTTTAATCCTGTGATTCTTTTCTCCTCCAACTCCTGATCACTGTAATGCAATCTGTGTGGTCCCTGTAACGCTTTAGTTTTATTCAGGTCCACCTCATATCTTTTGGCCAATTCCTTCAATCTATCATGTGCCATTCTAGCTTTTCGAGTCACATCTTTTGCTACAAACAGCAGCTCATCTGATCCATAAATTTCTATCCTTTCCAAAGGCAGACCCCCACTGATCATTTCGTCTACCTCTGCTTTCAGCCTCACTACGTCTAGCAACCTTGCCTGTACTGCACTCCTCAGTACGTCTCGACAACCTGAGCCGTCCCGCTCATCACAATCACTATTCTGTCCTTGTGACCTATTCCCTTCCATATTCCTGGAACCTGGTCTGTCTTCCGAGACATTTTGTGCCCTATCTCTTTGCATCCTATCCTCTTGGTTCGTTACTGTTGGTGTCCACTCCCTCAAAGCTGACTTAGATTCCCGTAAAGACCTCGGTCTTTCCGGTCTCTCCTCTTCTTGTCCACATGAAGAGTCCGCAGTAGCCGGTAACGGCGTACTTGTGTCTATTGGTCTTGGGAAATGAACCACCCTTACTCCAAACCCATTCCCACTCTCACTGTTTCCTTCTTCCCTTCTCATCGGCACGGAGCTCCCTTCTCTCACTCGGTCTGGGTCATATACCGGTACTATAGGGCCAATGGTAACCGGTACTGTCAAGGAGTCCGGTAATCTTGTGTTCCCCGCAGGAGGCTGTGTTATCATAGACGCCGTAGCCCCCTCCGTTCCTGTGGAAATTCTTCCCACTACTCTCATGCTGGTCTGGTTCTGGCTCTCATCAACTATTGCCACTGCTGGGGTTGTCTTTCCCTCTTCTGAATCTGGATTAAATGGTGGTGGCCTCTCCGCCAACATCCTATCCAACAGACTGTCATCTAAATCACTGTCGTCCTCATCGATTCTTGTAATCTTTCCATTTTGTATCAGCAGTGGGTATAACTTATCTCCGTCTATCGTATCCGCTCTCCACTTTTTCTCCAATGCATCCCACCTTGCATCTTGGAATGCCCTGACCGATTTCTTCACCCTTTCTTGACACCTTTCCTTTTTTCTATCATACGCTGCTCTTATCCACGCATGTAGTGCCTCAAACTGTGTCGGTCTAGGTAGTGGTCGTATTGAAGCCATTACACTCTTGAGCTGGTACAGCACCTCTAACCTGAAAGTACCATATCGAGGGAACGACAAATCTCCTTCTGTTTCTGTCATTTTATGCCAATTCTCAAGCCAAATTATGGTATGCAATCCTACATTCTTTGCCATATAATGTGCTGGTGTGTCCTCAGGAGGAGCTTCCTCTCCCTCCCGAACAACCACATGTCTATCACCTCTACAAAGTTCCCTTAAAGCTTTAAAACATTTCATGATGAATCAACTTTGTATTTGCACTCAAAATGTCCGCTTTTACTTCCTGATTCCAATCCACCAATCCCAGCGCGGTTCACACCAACCGGCCTATCGCAGCGCGGCACTAGTCTGACGTCGCGTTTCCTCCGCTCGCAGCAGTTCCCCTCCTTTTTAATTCACTCGTTCTCACTCGCATTCGTCCCAATTATACTCTGAAATAATGTCCGTCCTACCGAACAATTACCTCTCTGACCGTCAGTCTTACCAATGACCGATCAGTCTCTTGAGCTTGTTGACCTCAATCTGGCAACCGTCTGTCCACGAACGACCGGACAATCGCCTCTAATACACTCGATAGGATTCAATCACTCGATGTTCTGCTCACAATAACCTACGACCTGCGTTGGTTATTCACACACTCACTCATGTGTTCCCTATCTTCAGTGGGTCTGTCAATGACGTCTCGTGACCCCCACAACTCTGGTCAACGTTCTCAACTCTGGGTGTATTCTACACCACAATAAATCTCCCGGTCCCGCGCGCGCTCACGGTCCGTTTCTCAATCACACAACTTTTGTTCCAACTCCGCAAGACATCACACAACAATATAACACCGCAATCTATCAAACATCACTCTTTTCATACTCACTCTACTACGAACTGCTACTTCCGCCGCACCGTCACTCTCCGTCAGTTTTCCACGACCTCCGACATCCGTCTCTCGCGGTTCTCTGGATCCGCGTCACTCGGGCTCTATGGGGCAACTTAATCTCCTATCTTGCTCTAGATCTCCCCTTACCATCAAAGGTAACCATCCTACTCTGCTACCAACTGATTACGCCGATTCTTATCTAATTATCTATAAGAACCTTCTGGTCGCCAAGATCTTTTTACCTGTTGAATAGTGTAAAGGAGAGAATCTCATCAGGTTATATAACAGCATTCATTTTGTCTGAAAGGACCACTGACTCCGAATTCAAGTTTGAGAATTTATTATCGCCAAAAATAACTGAACGTGCAAGCACCTCAACACGAGGTTAAAGAAATAGATGGGCACTAATACAAATAATACTCTACGCAGGAGTCTCATCCGACTCAGGATAAGAAGAATAGAAAGTTCTAGGAGGACCAACCAGACTATGATTGCTCCTATTTCTAAGTTGCTCTTCATGGGCCTAAACAAGCTTAAAATCAATTGCTGTCCCTACACTAACGCTAAGTGACATCCCTGCATAACGATTTTCCCAGGCAAAAAAGAATAAAAGGTGTCAGCTGTGAAGACTTCCTAAGAAGTGCAATCACTATATACCTAAGCTCAGCTCTGTCCTTCTCTCAGGTCTCCCCTACCGCTTCTCTGGCTTCCTCCCTCGGGGCACTATCCCTAATACAAAACCATACTACAAAGGTACACGCCTTGTTTACGCCCTCTTGGCCAGGTCTTCTTTCTTGTGCTTTTCCATTGAAACGGTGACTTCATCCTGGACGGTTTCGTTGACCTTGAGTCCCAGGCGCCTTCTCCTCTGAAAGTATCATCCCTAAATTCCATTGCACTCCCCGTACCATGCCTCCCATCTTTCTAACTTTTGAAAACAAAGAGTTAGTCTTTACTAACGAGACATGTGTCCTTGCACCTGCAACAAAAGATACGTTCAACAGAAACCTTCTACTGTGCTAATTAAATCTACCGTTTGTGCCCAGAGAGCCTTTCCAAGAGAAACCCTTTTCGGCCTACATTATAAGCTAACATAAGAATATACCAGGCCTTCCTTAAGCATATATGTAGTCAGGCCCTTACATATAACTTTTAAACACACATCTTACTTTTCCCTATAAGCATATTCATTACGATTCTTTATGCAAACAATGAATTACATGTGCAACTTTAATATGGTGCACGTTTAAACTACTGCAATTACATTACATACACAAACTAATTCCTCTATGCATTATGTTCACACAATTCAAAAAGCATTACATTACATCATTATCCTAACACCATTATACTGCTGAGTTCACTTCGTCTCAGTGAACTATTCATTCTTTGCTAAACATGCATGAGTATACAATGGATATAAACGAATATATGTCTGAATACATGTGGGTGCGGCCTATCAGTGATTATGATGCACCCCTACAATTCACAAGAACATTTCGCTCTATCAAATATAGTAAGGGAAATAGGAGGTGATGTGAACAGGAAGACGTATTAGGCTATATGTAGAGATGAGGCACTAGGGGACAGATATGAGTTGAGCTACTACTCATAGATATGGATGGGGACATAGATGGGGTAGTGTTAGAAACTGGGTTTCTGGTTGGCAGAGGTATGCACCCTGTCCAAGCAGGAATAACAATCCTAGTCAGGGTAAGTCAGATAGACACATAAATTAACCTGTGCTCATCTCTGGTTGCTTGATACAGAGAAGTCAGTCTTAACTTAAGAGGCAATGTGTAAAGTATTTGTACAATACTTCAAACAGTAAAACAGTGAAAACACCACTCAAAAAGATACCACACCTGGTTAGAAAGATAGAGCTTAATTTAATGAACAAAATAAGACCAAAGCGACAAATATCCAATAAGTATAACCGGAGGTATGAATTTTTAAAGATTAAATTGAAATAAAGTGCTTAAAAGCATAAAGCACCAACCTGAACTATCTGGTCACTCTAGACCGGGTCAAATCCAAATATTTAGGCTGACCGCAATGAAGCCCGGGTCAGACACAGGGACCGGCCTTGGCCCGCTGAAACAGTACCTTGGTTTGTGGTTGCCGTTACGTCAAGGACGAGATGCAAGGAGCAAAGGAGGCAAATGCGTCGCCGTCAATACTTAGGATGTAGGCGATGCGTCGGCTCCAAGCCGTGCAAAGTCAGAGATGCGTCTGGAATGGAAGCGATGTGCCGCGCTGCCAGTGATGTGGTGTCCTCAGTCCTCGCAGCAGTAGCAATGCGTTGGCATCAATGGAAATGCACCGGTTCCGAGCAGCGCAACAACAGAGATGGTGAATTTTGGTAATTGCGCCACTTTATAACCACTTTTAAGGACCCAGGACTGGATTGGCACCACTTGGCACGGCAAGACGCTCAAATAGCAGAGTCCAGGTGCTGCAAGTAGATGGTCAGGAAGTCTTTCATATCTCTGAGACTTCTAATAGGAGGCAAGCCAGCAATCCCTTACAGTCACTTTGGTTCTGGGCTGGAGAGATGCAGGTCCAGTCCTTCTTACTCCCAGGCAAGCAGGGCAGCAGGTCAGCACAGCAGAGTAGGAGTCCAGCAGAGTAGCAGTCCAGCAGAGTGGCATCCTGTCAGTAGCACAGCAGTCCTTCTACCTGGCAGAGTATCCACAGGTCCAGATGTGTACTGAGTTGGTGGTGTCAGGGGCCCAGTACTTATACCCAGTTGTGCCTTTGAAGTGGGTGAGGCTTCAATAAAAGGTGTTTGAAGTGCACAGAGTCCCTGCCCTTCCTGCACTGGCTCCAGACTCCCTACAGGGGGTATAAAGCCCTTTATGTGGGGACAGGGCACAGCCTATTCAGCTGTATCAGCTTCTCCTTCCTGTCCTGCCCACGATGTCCCAACAGGATGTGGATGGCCCATAAGTCACACCTAAGCTCCCTTTATGTGTGGTTGTCTAGAGGGAATGCACAAAGCCCAGCTGTCACCCACCCCAGACGTGTATTGAGAGACAGGCAGAAGGCACCAAATGGCTAAAGTAAGAAAATGCCAACTTTCTAAAAGTGCCTCCCCAATCTACTTTACTGTCATCTACAGTGGTTCCTTTGATCACTACTAGAAGGCATATGTGGCTGATACTTTATACAAATGACAGAATACATAATAGTTTAGTACAATTGATTTCTTTGGGTCCTATCTTATAAAAGATATCTTAATGACCAGAAGCATATTTCCCGTGGGAGAAAGGACAACCCCAACCACTTCAGACATCCTCAGACACATTTAATGACAAGGGAAGCTGGTATGCCTACTTTTCAAGATAAAGGCTACCACAGGGGAGGAAATGATCCCTCCAGAGTTAATCCTCAGTCATGTACTCCTCCCAGGAAGTTCCATTCAGAGGTAAGATGAAACCTTTCAACTTTAGAAAAATTATTTTAACTCAATTTAATATATTTAAATTAATTAATGATTTAATTAAAAATTAAGATAATAGTGCTCTAGCATTTTTTGTTCTAAATTTAAAATAAACATATACAATTAATTTACAATAATATTTAACATGAAAATATTTTTACTAATTTATTAACAAATGTAATAAACTTTTTTAATTTTGCCTATACATTAACATAGAGAGATCTCCACCCTGACTGTGGAGTCTTCCTATAGGGAAAAGTAAAAACATTTATTTCACTGGAAACATATAGTAAAGCAAGGGAGGTAATGGGGCACAACAAGCACTAGGGAGATTCCAGATAAAAGTTGAGATCAGATCTTGGGAAAGGAAGAATAAGAATGGTGTAATGAATGGAGGGAGGCCGGTTTTCTAGGAAAGTAGAAAAAAGATCATCATGTCGAATTTAAGGATAGCCTCAGTTAACATTTGTGGCTTAAATGATCCTGGAAAATGACGCAGGGTGGCAGAAGATCTGAAAATGTTGCGGTCTGATATTGTTTGTCTCCAGGAGACGCACATTATGGGAACAGAAAAAAAAGTTTTAGACCAGTTATGGTATAATCTTATAGCACACACCACACAGGGCTCGAGAACTATGGGGGTCGCCATCTTAACTCGGGGAAAAGAGATTGTCTGCAAGAAGGAATTGGTCCATAAATATGGGCGCTGGGTTATTGTAGAGTTAAATATGTCTACTTTTTCATTCACCCTGTGCTCAACATACGGGCCAACGGGAGACGACCCAGAGGTTTTTGACTTTCTAAACTTAGAATTAGCAGGATGGCTGACCCCCATCATAATGTGTGGGGATCTGAATATCAATGAGATCAGGGTGGGGTGGGGCAGCAGCCTGGGATCATATAATGGCCGGAAGCCCAGGGTCTATAGGGCTCTGTCCCATTTAGTAGAAGGGAACGGGCTATTAGACGCATGGAGAAAGTTAAAAACGGCAAAGTCCGATTCCGGAAGTACTTATTTTTCGGCTCCTCACGGAACAGTTGCCCGATTGGACTATTTTTTTGTTTCTCAGGGTTTAATTGCGAAATGCCGTATTGAAAAATGTTCCCAAGTAATGTCAGACCATAGCCCTCTAGTCCTAGAGATATCGCAGATTAGGGGGGAGAGGGCACAACAGAATTGGACTTCTGAAAGGGGACTGCTAGTGGACGAGGGGTATATTGTCCATATGAAAAAATGGATAGAAGAGTTCCTGGGATATGATAGAGGGAGTGCCCAAACTGGTATTATGTGGGATGCTCTTAAGGCAGGCATCCGTGGAGAGACATTAAGTTTTTGCTTACACCGTTTTAAAAACGAACGTCAACACTTAAGTGAATTATACCAAAGATTGAGAGCAGTCGAAGAGGATCTAGTCAGGACTAGAGTCTGGAGAGAATATTGAGGGTATATTGAATAGGCTTGCCTTAGCCAAAGCAGAAATAGGTGATGTGGTTGTAGCTAAGGTTACTGAGAAATACATGACATGAAAGGAGGAATGTTATGAGTGTACTGAACGGGCAGGGCGCTTATTAGCAGTTCGCACTAGACAGAAGAACGTACAGAACGAGATAATATCAATTAAGAATGAGTATGGGAATTTGGTTACCACAGCCCAGGGAATTCAAGAGGAATTTCGTAGGTTCTACATGAAATTATATGACTCCTAACAAAAATCAGCGAGGATAGTGGTGATAATGCAATTAGGAAATATTTAGCTGCCGGCGGTTTGGAGAAATTCTCCTCGGAGGATCAGGAAGCTCTGGGTGCTGCTTTTTCGCCTGATGAAATATTTAAAGCACTCCACGAGCTTGCAGCAGGGAAAGCTGCAGGTCCAGACCGAATTCTGCTTGAGTTTTATAAAGTTTTCTGGCCATCTCTTGGGGAAGATTTCTCAAATATGCTTTGTCAGGTTCAAATGGGGGAGCCGCCCCCAGAATCCTGGGCACAAGCCAGTATAGTGGTATTTTTGAAGAAGGGGAAGCCAGCCACAGACCCAGGTTCATATCGACCGATTACGTTGATGAACACGTATACTAAAATATATTCAAAGGTCTTGGCAAATCGCCTGAGCCTCATCATTGGACGAGTTATCTTGCCTAGACAGCACGGATTCATACGTGGGAGGGGTACTACAGATCACGTCAGAAGAGTCATCACGCTCGTCGACGCGGCGTCAGTCTCAGGAGACCCCATGGCACTTATACTTTTAGATGCAGAGAAAGCATTTGATAGGGTCTCCTGGGACTTTTTGTGGGCGGTCCTCGAACAGCTGGGGGTCGGATTGGATTGTAATAAAGCCCTACGAGTATTATATGCTTCTCCCACAGCCAGACTGGTATTGGCGGGAGGACAAACGGAGGAATTCAAGATAAAAAGAGGGATCAGGCAGGGCTGCCCTGCTCTCCATTATTGTTTGCCTGCTATATTGACCCCTTAATCCGCAGAATCGATGCTAACCCCGGGATAAAACCTATAAGTCATCATGGGATGGACACCAAGATCTTGGGTTACGCAGATGATTTAGCGGTTACCACACCAATACCGGAGTCAGCATTGGCTGAAATAACGAAAGAAACACTGGCCTTCGGGGAAATAGGGTATTCACTTAATCAACATAAAACCCAAATCATAATTAATGAATATCTTAGGCTGAACGACCCTCGGGTCGCTCAGTCACCAATGTATTTAGGAGTAAATATTTCATCTAATATAGGGGAAATCGTGAAGGTGAATCTTGCCCCGGTTATTCAGAAGGGATCACAGGATTTCGCCCGGCTGAATAATCTTCACCTATCATTGATAGGCCGTTGTAATGTGGTGAAAATGATTTTTTTGCCTAAAGTTTTATTCCTTTTTAGATCAATACCTTTGATATTCGAGACAGTATGGTTTAAAAAGTTGGATGGGTTGGTAAATAGATTTATATGAGCATATGGTAAGACAAGATGGTCCATGAAGTTTATGTCCCTCCCCACGAAGAGAGCAGGATTATCGGCCCCAGTCTTTAGATTATATTATTTAGCATCAGCACTACAATATATGTGTGTATTAGTGGGGGAAGCCCCTTAGACCCCTGGAATCAGGGGAGGGTACCAGATATTTATGAGTTATTGGTGGAGAAGGATGCTAAAAACCTGTACTTAAGGTTTATCGAACCTAGTTACTACAAGAAGGAGAGATTAAAGACCCTACTAGCAGCAGGCCAGGTGTGGAAAACGATAAAAAGAAAGACGAGATAGGGAGAATAAATTATTATACCCCCTATATATGAATCCAGCATTACCTATAGTTTTCATGATCATATAATGAAACGATGGAAAGACTTAGGGGTCGTTGCGGTTGGGGACTTAATCGATGTAGTTGGGTTTAGGTCATTTTCAGAGTTACAGGACAGATATGGGGTAGATAGGAAAGATTTTTTTTTATATTTACAGGTACGTAGCTATTTGGGGAAGAAAACAGGGGGCCCAAATGGGCTAGCCAAGAATACCATGATCGATAGTTTAAGAGTTGAAGCTGGATGCACCATTAGTAGAATTTATAGTGAGCTGATCGCCATGCAGCCAGACGACCTAGAGAGACAGGCCAAAAATGGGATCAAAGGCTTGGGATAAAAAGATCCGGTTTCCTTGATTCCTTAGACAAGGGACATAATATACTCTGTTCATCAAAGCTACAGGCACAGCACTTTAAAATGATTTTAGACTTGTATTATTCACCAGTTAAAATAGCAAAGTGGGGTGGCTCTGTGGGTATCTGTTGTCCCTGTTGCCAAGCCGTCAGGGCAGATGTGGTGCACATGTTTTTGACCCGTCCGCAGCTAGATGTTCTTAAAAAAGGTATAGAACAGTTCCTAGAGTTAACCCTGAAGGTGAATGTGGTTTTAACCCCAGAACTAATGTTACTGGGGGTTAGTAGCACAGGATCTGATGGTGCCCAACCATACTTTATGTTTTTGGCGATGGCAGTGGTTAAAATTTGTGTTGCCACAGCTTGGCTAGACCCGGTGGCTCCATCTTTCTCGCATTGGCTTGCCCGGCTCCTCTCCACTTTCAATCTGGAGAAAGGAATTTATGAAAGAAAAGGCCTAAAGGCTCAAAAGCTGGAGAAAACAATATGGGCTCCAATCTATCGGTGGAAGGCGGAGGTCGGGGGCCCCTGAAATAATAGCGAATTGAAATTTTGCACATGAAAATAATGCTGCTATTAGTGTACAGGGTTTTTTGGGGGGAGGAATCATAATTGCCTTTGAAAAGTAATAATGAATTGAAAATATCATGTATATATGAAAGTAATGCTGTTACAAAATGTATAGATTTTTATCCCAATGTCTATTTTACCAATCTGGAATCTCTCGGGATAACTGTTTGTATATGAATTTATTTATGTGCCCCAACAAATTAAAAAAAAAAAAAAAGGAACCATATAGTAAAAATAATTTTGTGTTAAATATTAATGTAGATTAATTTGATATATTGATCTTGAATGTAGAACAAAAATTACATTTTCAATCATCTTAAATATATTAAATAAAACAGAAAGTATATTTCTTAAGTTTAAATTAAAAATAAATTCCCACCTAAAGTGAAACAGTTACTATGCATTAACAACTATTAAAAGTGATGTACAGAATTCATTAAAAGTAATTGAAATATATTTTAAGAAAAGTTAATGTTACATTCATTTATAAACTCAAAAAAGTATGTTAATATATTTTATAATTAAATAAATGCTTTATTTTTAGATTTGTTAAACATTACAAATATATTTTTACCCGTTTTCAATAATTTAGTTTAACCTAACATTATTTTCTGAGGGAGGGTGTTGCAGTAGCAGCGTTGGCCATGTGTGGTGCTGGACTTACTCCAACTCTGACTTGAGTAGGTTACTACGATTTTGGGCTCCCTTTTTAGCTATAGTAACTTTAGAAGTGCAGTTCTTTAATAGTATGGGGTTATACTTTTGTGGATGGGTGCATGTCCCTCACTAAGCCCTCTCTAACCACCCTCCTTACCCCTCCGTTAACCTTGGCATTTAGTAGTATGTATGCCCCTTTTTCCAGGCACTCCACAGGCAGTGCCACTTTCACTACTAAGTAAGTGTGAGGATCTCCCTGTAGAAAAGTTAGGAGCAGTGGCTGTGGAGTTTAACACTCATAGGGCCATATTATCAAGACCGGCGATAACATTATCGCCGCTTTAGCCTCAGGAAACTGCCGCTAAAGCGGCGATAAGGGGCTTGATAATATGCCCTATAGAATTCCAATAGAAGCCCAGGTTTGATGTCCTTCACACCAGAACCTGGGCTTCTATTGGAATTCTATAGGGCATATTATCAAGCCCCTTATCGCCGCTTTAGCGGCAGTTTCCTGAGGCTAAAGCGGCGATAATGTTATCGCCGTTCTTGATAATATGGCCCAGAGGTTTGTGAGAAGCATTTTTAAATATTCTTTATTAGTACTATTATAGTACTACTAAACATACTACAAAATATAGTTTGTGAATTGGCCCCTTAAAGAGCGAACAGTGCAAATCCGCTTTTCATGCTGTACCTCAGCTTTGTATGTGTCCCATTCATAACAAGTCTTTCATTAGATATACAAACTGCAAATTAACCTCATAAAAAGTGGAAGTTCAGCAGCAGGCACAGCTGCATTTCAGCAGTTTGTGCTCTGAAGTTCGGGCCAAATATGTATGTATCTTCAATACTGTGGTGCAGAAACGCGCCCAAAACTCCTGCAACACTCACTTAACGTGTACTATGGAAGTTGTATACCATACAAGAGGTTTTACAGCAAACCTCTCTACCAAAAGAGGAAATTCGTACTGAGAAACTATTGAGGCACTATACTATTTTATGGTGCACAGTCCTATCTGTCTTTTGTACACAATCCGCTGCATCGGTATATTTTAACACGCTTCCGTTTGAATTACACCCCTCTTATGCTTTTTTTTTTTTTTACAGAGTTTTATATAGCGCCTACTTGACCCGAAGGTATCGGGTATCAGAGCGCTTTACATAGCATCAGTTGCGTTACATGAGGACACATTCATTTTTTTTTTTTTTGTTGGGCATTGGGAGATTAAGTGATTTGCCCAGAATCACAGGATGTTCAGCGTCATTGCCGAGACTCGAAACCGGTTCCCCAGATTCGAGGTCGACCGCCCTAGCCGTTAGGCCAACTTTCTCAAGTTTCCCTGCTAATACTTATTCCTTCAATCAATTGTCTCTCTGTCCCTGTGATGAGAAGTCGATACAGTCCAATCTGCACTTTTTATTTTTTTGCTCCTTATACAGACAACAAAGAAGGCAGTTTATTGTTCCACTGCTGCGAAAATATAATTTTAGACAATGTCACTCAGCATTATTTTTTATATAACAATTGGAAGATATTTATGTATTCTACGCTCTCGCATCGTATCTCTGGGCTGCTTTAAAGTACTGGCGTAGGTATCTGGTGCTTCGAGTTCCGTATGGGTAATGTTTGTATCTTATCCTCTCTGGCTTTTTATGTGTTATTTATTGTTGAGTGGCGCATAAATAATTGTTCTTATTAGATGAAAATGTGCGGCATAGATGAAATTGTTCTTTTAATACCTTTTTTAGATCATGTATATATGAATTATACATATTAATTGTTCATATGCAAATTTCGTTTAAAACAGTTTTTAACTTTGTACTTTTATGCATTTTAATTAATGCGAAATAAAGTTGTCTGACTGAGTGACTCACTATATTTTATCAAGGCAGCTGGTCGAGCAAAATAGTAATATCTGAAACATGGTAAAGATAAGCAAAGATGATCCTGTACAATCTACAAGGTATTACGGTCAATGCACGCGGCTCTCCCTGACCAAACAAAGTCATTCAACGCAGCATTTTTGCTGCTGACGGGCAGATGTGGTTCATGAGAATATTCGTTTGGCATGTGAAGGTCTTTTTTTTTTTTAACAGTTCCTTGCAACATAGTTGGGCTGTGCAGCTGCGCTTTCAGAATGCTGAATCTTCAAAACCCCGCAGGGGGAAGGATGGTTTTCTCTAAAAAAAAAAAAAACATTTGCAGGTTCCTAATTTCACAATGATTACCTAAGGCATTCCAAAGCCATGGACAGGGTAAAGATAGGGAGATGAGATTAAAGCACAGGGGAGGAGGTGCGAGCCCATGAAATGATAGGTGCGCTCAATTATAATGCCAAAATCTGCTCACATATTAGCGCACTATTTGGGAAATGTAAATGCTTGCATATACGTGTGGAAACGGAATTTTGAGGGGGTTACATAAAATTCGCGGTGCCATGCTGTCAGTCCCAAAATGGAGGTGCACAAATGAGGTCCGCGCTCAACTTCCGGTTTTCCATTGGCTGCCCACCTTTGCCTCAGGAAGGACTGTCATACACTGCTGACAGCAGGCGCACCTGCCTGTTGATGAACACGTGAGCATCATGCGGATCGGCCATTAGGGATTCTTACTTCAGATTTCAGAATCCTGAGGTGTATCCATTTTTCCCTTACACCAGGGAGGCATACTACTGACTATCGAGTTGTAAATATTGTGCTACCAAAATATAGCCAGAATGTTAACCATCAAAATATTGTAGGAGCGAAGTTAAGAAAAGAAAATCTACACTTATCTATATATACTGACGTTTGAAACAGTTTAGTAGGCTAGGATATTTTGGACGCATGATGTGTTTGTGCTTGATATTTTGAAATACAATCGCGAGGGAAATACATATGAGTGGTTAAAGACTGGCTAAACTGGTTACATCCCAGAATGGCATAGCACCAACGGCCATGAGTTGCAAATCTACAGAAAAATACATGAAAATGAGTGGAATATTTTCTAATGTCTGTGGGAGAAACAGGCAGAATTTTATGAATTAGCAATCAAAAAATTGTGTTAATGCTTTTTAGAGCAATGACAAAAATAATTAGAAAGGTACTTGATACTGCACTCGTTTTGTGTATTTTAAACATTCCTGAATGCTTTGAAAACAAGCTAATTGAAATACATAGGTTCTTTGTACCCCTTGTGGCAGTGCTTAATTTGTAAAAAAAAAAAATGAAGTGCCAGGGCCCTTCTCGGAAGGCCACTGCAGCATGCACCACCCATACCCTGCCAGTGCTGCCAATGGCAGTACCAACATAACATCTAACCATCACACTCAGTGTGACAATTCAGACTATTTCAGGCCACACACAGCTATAATAATGGCATGAGAGGCTAGCATTATTCATTCCCAACATATCAACTTAATAAACAGGGTTGTTGTGCTCATCTCAAAATTTAAAAAAGACAGCGCCACCATGTGGTGGGCTGTCACTAGAGTTGGTGATGACAATTAAATAGTGCTGGTGCCGAGCACCGGAAACCACCGGCACAACTTAAGCACTGCTTTGTGGGCATCTCTCTTCAGCCACGATTCGTAAGTCCTGATATCAAGGTCTTCATTTCCTCTTCCCACATACTTTTCTCAGTATCCTGTTGTCATTGTTCTGATGCCAGGCTATCTGAACCCTCACAAACCTGTCCTCAGGCTCCATTTTGCGTGTTTGTGTATCTAACAATGAACAAGTATGTGCTGCTTTCAATTATAGAAGGCTGGAGTCACTGTATGACTGATCAATTTGGGCTCTGAACCATCTCCACAAAGACTTCCTATGCCGTGCCATGGGCTTACAATACGGTTTTGCAGCCCCTGCGGTGCAGGTGAGCCCCAACCATCAAGAGAATCCTTCCCAGCCCAAATCTTTTATACATCTGTGAGGCAACAAACCAAAGTTAAGGTGTCACTTTTACACTTTTGCAGCAGGCAACCTCAGTTTGCATTACGGCATGGCAGCTGCCCAACCTGCAACTCAACTGAGCTGCCATTACAATGATTATTGAGAACCCCTGTACTACATACTGCTCAATTTTGTACTAAACTGTATTAAATATGTACTGTCATTGCCCAAGTCAGTGTGCGTAGTGTTGCCAATCTATTTTATTAGTAGGGTTGGGCAAATATTTGATTTTGTCCGCAAGATGTGGATGCACGTCACAGTGCAAATTCCATGTGATCCGCATATGCATTCTACAGGCATAAAAAGGGTAAACTGCATGCACAAATTGCAAAATGTCTGTCACATGCGATCTGTGGGCAGATCTCAAATGGGCCTTTCTGTTGACAGCCAATCAGAATGGTACTGACATATTGCCCTATGAGGATTGGTCGAAAGGGGCCACTTATTAGAATCCTTCTGCGCAGCCCATTCCTTCATAGACTCTATTTTATTTTGTCATTCAGGTAGTCGTGGGCAGGCCAAAAATAGGCTTTTTGTGTTCAAGTGGATTTTTCCTCTCAGACTGCGTGGCGGAGGTCATGACCTTCGCCCCCTCGCGGGACAGCAGTTAGTCTACCAAGGGCTAAATAAGGCCATTAGATTAGTCTGAAGACTGAAGCATCCACAAGCCTGATAGGGAGCAATGCGGACTGAAGCATTCCTATCAATGTGCATTAACATTGCCCTTAAAAGAAAATACTACTTTGGGCTCTCTGGCTGTGGTCATCCTTCGGCCTGTCAATATAGGTAAGAAAAGCACTGAGTTTGGTCTGCAGCCCAATAGAATTTGGGTAAAACCTTCATTTAATATGAGTCCTGAATTAACCAAAAAATTATAACAGATTAATATGTATACGAATGCCCAAACTATAGGTCTGAGGCTTTGTAAACTTATGTATAGTTTTGAGCCATCCTAATCACGTCAATTGTATGCAGGCAAGATGCTTTTGATGGTGAGTCCCATTGTTCCAAAAGCCGATTTTAGTAGTGGGTGTGTGGATAAAGACCTGAAACATGGTGTTAACTGAAAAAATCCGAATTCCACAATCTTGGTTTAGATCTCAGCTATGAGATCTCAGGAAAGCATGTTCACCTTCATGACTACATTTTGGACCATCACTAAAAATATTTCTCTTAACTGGTCTCAATCCGTACACAAATTTAAGGCTTGCTTTAAAGAAGGGGTGGAAGACGTTTTGTCAAAAATGGTGCATCAATCATTTTGAAATGAAATGAAATGAAATGAAATGAAAAGGCAACTTATAAAGCGCGAACATTCACCCGAAGGTGTCAAGGCGCTAGCTCATCAACTGAAATTAACTGGACGATTCATGGCCACGTCAGAGGTTGAACAGCCAGGTCTTCAAGGCCTTCCTGAAGGCCAGCAGGTGTGTTTCTTGTTTTAACCTTAGAGGAAGGGCGTTCCAGAGTCTGGTCGTGCCGACCAAAAAACTTCTCCCACCCCAGGAGGATTTTTTAAACCTGGGAATTATCAGGTTGTGGGAATGGGAAGAACGAAGATTGCGAGCAGGTACATAAGGCTGTATATTATGTTTAAAAAAGCCCGGCCCAATATCATGCATGGCCTTGAACGCGATGCAGAGAGCCTTAAACTCAATCCTCCTCCTCACTGGCAACCAGTGTAGTTCCTTCAGCACTGGTAAGACAGATTTATGTCTTGGGATGTTCAGCAAAAGATTTGCAGCAGCGTTTTGCACAATCTGTAATTTGGACAGGCACTTCTTCCGAAGGTTGATAAATAAACCATTTTCACCTCTAGCTTTACAACTGTCCTATGTGGAGTTGCCTACCTGACTAGCGCCCTTCTGGTCAGGACACCTCTGATTCCACCACTGGAACGGGTCCGGCGTAATACTAACTTGGCAACGATTTCAAGACTGTTACCATTTATGGTGGAATACTCAGTGTGAAATATTACAATGGCGTATGCGGTGCAATTTCAGAGAAAGCTGCATATTGCATCAACAATATGCTGGGTACCTCTGAGCAGGTCATGAAGTCAATAAATGCAGGTACTGAAGATGTACCTCCTATTTGACACTGCATTTCTTTTGCTAAACGGTGGTTGTAAAATTGCACCATTTAACATCAGCATTGGCAGATATTCTGTCAGATTGTTTCCTAGCAATGTGGTCCCTCTCCTGGCCACAACAGACCCTTTGGGGTAAAACAATCACTAGCATTGAGGAGAAATTAAAATATGATGGAATAACCACTATTTGTAATTCACGGGGTGTACAACTGCTGTACTAGAAGATGGAAATTCCTCTAGCAAAACTCTGCATCACCCTAACAGCTGAGAATGGCGGGTTCATAATATGTTGGTTGAAATATTATGCCATGAGATGTATCTCAGTAAAAACATTCAAGAAATTCTTAACAACAATAAGATCCAATGGCAGAAATAGAGCCTGTGTGGCAACTAATATAATAATGATACTACTAAAGAAAGGCCAGTATAGCAAATTAATCTTGCATCATTTGATAGACTAGATTTCCAGTGTGTAACTGAGCCTCACCAGAGAAACTGCAAATTATGTGGTGTTCTCTGGCTATCCTGATGTCAATACAAGTGCCCTCGTATCAGTATGAGTGTCTGTAGTCCAGTGACAAGAACCATCCATAGTACCACCATCATTACTCGGCCAAATCCTCAGGCTTACCATACCCATCCCTAACACATTGCATTTGATGAACTTTACTGCAAGCTATATTTTGCTCCCCCTCTTTAGTGCATGAAAATTGTGCACCATTTCTGTGTCTTAAAATTGTCCCCTAGTTTGCTTTTAGACTTCCATCAGCCCACTTCTTTGGCTAAGTGAAGAAGATACTCTCATCATCAATTTATGGTATTACTTTCTCTCTGTACATAATAGCATACCAGTACTTTACCTTTATATGCACAAGATAGCTTGCCAATTTGGTTAGCAGTCTAGCTGTTGACAAGTGACATCTACACAACGGTTCTAGACTATTACCCCCAGGTCCCTCCTGTCCTCGTCCCATTCCTTAACTAAGTGGAGATGACCATCTCCGCGACAGAAAAAAAGAACAGGAGCATGCTGGGATACCCAATCCACTCCCTCCCACTGGGAGTACTTAAGCGGTACCAGCCCAGCATGCAGCCTGTTCTTTTTTTCTGTCTTCCGACAGAATGGGACGTGTTTGGACTTACCTGCTGGATTCTTCGATGGACGTCTCGTCGGGGCTGCTGGGCTGTCCTCGCCGTCCTCTTTACGCGTTCTCCTGGCCTGCCGGGCTTGCCGGGAGCCGTGTTTCTTGCTGCTGGGGCGCCCTTCCTCCCGGTCTCTTCCGGGTTGCAGTGCGCGTCTCCCTGTGGCTTGGCCAGTCGGGGGGATGCGCTGCTGCGGCTGTTTGGCGGGTCCTGGGGCTCTGCTGGGCGAGGCTCCTGGGCCCCCTGCCTGTCGTTTTGATGCTTCCAGATGGCTCGGCGTGTTGGGTGTTCGCCACGGTCAGCTGCTGTGTTCTGGCGGTCACATGTTCGGATCAAGACATGCCGGGTGCAGCTCCTCCACCTTTCTCCTGCCGGCCTCCTCCACTCTTCCTGGCGCCCCTGATGCGAGGTTGGGTCAGTCCAGGGGCTGGCCCTGCTGTGGCCTCGGGGGCCGTTTTTGGCAGGCTTCTCCACCCGGCGCTGGTTTCCTGGTGCGCGCCTGGGATGGCTGATGTGGGGGGGGCAGTGAGCTTGTGATGCGCTCTTCCTGCCTCCTTGGTGAGTACCGCGTAGCGGTTTTCATTTTTTCTGCAGTATCCCACGACCTGTTGGGGTTATGTCCGCATCCCCCTTCTCTCGTGTGTGCTCTTTTCCTTTGTGTGTTGTGTTGGGTGGTGCTCCGGATGTGCTAGGTGTTCCCTCAGCAGTGGTTTACTTGTTCTAGGGGGCTGCCTGGATCCGCACAGCCCCCTACCCCCACGCATGCGCGCACATGCATTTTGGTGCGACCTGCTGGTTGATGTTTCTGCCTCTTCCTCTGCAGGTTTCTTGTTCGGCCTGCAGCCTTCCTGGCCTGCAAGCGCGTGATCTCGTCTGGTCTCCGACGTTGTGGTGCCTCAGTCCTGGGTTGTGCCTGGCTCGGGGACCGCTTTGGGATGCCTGGTGCTGTGGGTGTCCAGGTGTTTCCATGGTTGTCGGGCTGTCTTGGCTTCCGGCCGTGCCTCCCTGTGTGTCCCTGGTCTTGTCTACTTTCTGGCTGGGAGTTCGCCTGGGTATTCCTGGTTCGTTGGGCTGTTGGGCTTTCCGTGGGGTTCGCTTGCTGCCCTGGCTGGTGTGTCTTCCCCCTTGCTTCTGGTTGCTGCCGCCCTGTGGGCCTGGTCCTCTGTGGGTGGTCGGGGTTTGTTCCCGGGGCCTCCTGCTTGCGCTGCTTGCCCTCTGCTATTGAGCTGGGTTCGGCTGGTCTCCCTGGTGCCTTGCCTTATGGGTTCCTTGCTTTCTTCTGGTGCTGTTGGTTCCCGTCGTCCTCTGGTCTCTCCAGGTGCTGGTGGATTCCTGTTGGGGCTTCACTTGCTGGCCCTCTGTGCTTTGCTGGTTGCGTGAGGTGTGGGTCCGTTTGCTGTCTCGGTCCGGGGCCCTTGGTGTCTCCGGCCTGGTTCTCTGCCTCCGCTGCCCGCTGCTCCCGGGCTCCTGGCGGTCCTTCGGCATCTTCGGCTGCCTGCGACGTTGGCTCCCCTGCCTTCGCTGTCCTGTCTTGGGCCGTGGTATCCCCATAGGTCGCTGCCCTTTTTTTGAGGGTTCTGCCTGGGGGGAGGGGGGGATCCTTCGGGGCTTCCTCCGTGGGTTCTGTGTCCCTGGCCTTCTGGCTTTTCGCTTGTTCGGCGCTGGTTGCTGGTTGGCGTTTGGGCTGGGGGTCGGTCCCTGTGGGTCTGCTGTTGGCCTGTCCTCTGGGTGCGTGCTGCCTGGCGGTTTCTTGCTTGCGTGTGCTGTACTGCGGCCTTGGCTTCTGTTGCGCCTGCCGTCCGCCCTGTGGTTTGGCCGGGTCGGCCCTGGTTCCTCCCTGGGATGGTGTCTGCTTGCTGGGCCGTGGCTCGGTTTGGGCGGTCTCTCCCGGTGTTTGTTGGCTTCTTCTTGTGGCCTCTTTGCTCTGTCCTCTGGGCCTCCGGCCGTCCTGCCCTGCGGGCTTCTGTTGTCCCTGGTCGGCCCTGGTTGGTGCCTGGATTGGGGTGCACCTGGGTTTGCCTGTTACTGTAGCCTATTCTGGTCGCCCCAGGCTGCTTGTCGGGCGTTTTGCCCTTTTCGGGTCCTGCTGCCTTGCTATTCTTGGGCTTCCTTTGGCTGCCTGCGGCCCTTCCGCCCGTTGGTTCCTGCCCTTCTGTGGTTCGGGCCTGGTGCCTGTTTGGGTGCCTACCTGCCTGCGGTTTTGGCTGTTGGGCGCTTCTTGCATCGTTCCGGGTGCTTTTGCTTGCCCCGTGCTTGGGGTGTCTGCCTTCCGTGGGTCTGCTGGGTCCTCCCCTTGTTTTCCGGGGGGGCTGTTGTGTCCTTCCTAGGTTCTGGTGGTCCCTTGGCCTTGTTGGGCTGTTGGCTCCGGGGCGGTGCTGGTTGGGGCCCTGGTGGGTTCTGGCTGGTGTTGGGTGTTGGCTTGTTGGGCTTACCTTCTCGCCTGCCGCTCCTTTTGCCTCCTGTGGTGGCTGGGTGTCGTTGGTCTTCCTTGGCCTCTGCCTTGGGTGGCCCACTTTTTTCTTGGGGTGCCCGGCTCCTGTGCCCTGCCCTGTCTGCTGTGCCCTTTCCCTCCTTGTGGGTCTTGGGTGTCGGCCTCCCTGGTGCGTGGACGGCTTTGTTGCTTCCCGCTCCTCTCGTTTCGCTTTCGGGTTGCGGTTGGCTTTGCCTCAGGTCTGGGGCTCTGGCTTTTTCCCTTTGGGGGGCCTGTCGTTGGGCCTGTGCTCCCACGAGGGCTGTTTTTGGCCTGTGGTGTCTGTGACCCTTGCTCTCTTGTTGGCTCTGGGGTGTTCCTTCTCCCATTGTTTGAGTCTGTTCCCGCTCCCCTGTTGGGTGGTGCGCCTGTGGCTTCTCCGGGCTCCTCTCCTTTGGTGTCTGGTGCCTGGGTTGTTCCGGTGTGCTCTTGGGGCCTGGGCTCTGCCTCTGTTGGGTTTGCCCTTGCGGTCCCGGTGTTTGGCCTCCCGTTTGCTTGTGCGTTTTGGGTCGCTGGTGCGCCTCTCAGCTTGGTTGTGTCGGGCTTTGTGCTGTGGGGCCCTTGTTTGCTTGGGGTCCTCTTTTGGTCCCTGCTTGGGTCCTTTATTGGCCGCTCGTTCTCTTGGGCTTTGGCGCGGTTCTGGGCTGGTCTTCTGTCCTATCCTGTGCCGCTCCTTTTCGGCTGGCTATGGCGCTGGGTCCGTTGTGTGGGTTGCTGGGCTCCCTCCCTCTGCTTCTCCGCTCTCTGGGTGGCCTGGCTGTGGTTGGCTGCTGTGCCTTTCCCTGTGCTCCTTCTTGGTTGGGGGTTCTTTTTGCCTCTCCTTCCGGGTCCTGGTGTCGCTGTGTTGTGTGCCTCCTGGCTGGCTGGCCTGCCGGTTCTTCGGCTGGCTTCTTGGGCGTTTGTGGGTCTCCTGCGGGGTTGGGCTGTTGGCCTCCTTGTTGGTCTTTCCTGTTTGCCCTTCTGCCTCTTGGGGTTCGCCTTCGGTGGTTCCTTGGTGTCCTCCTTTCTCCTCCTGGCGGTTGGTCGGCTCTTGGTTGGTGTTGTTTCCTCCTTTCCGGTTCTGGAGTTTTGGTTTCCCCGGTTCCGTGTTGGGCTTCTGTTGTTATCTTTCTTGGTTGTGCCTTGGTTTTTGCCAGGTTTTCTTGGGGTTGAGCTTCTTTGCTCTCCCTGGCCTCCGTTGGGCGGATTGCTGGGCTTCTTGTCCCGGTGTCTCCTGCTTTGGGGGTGTGCCTCGGGCCTGGCCGTTTCTTGTGCCCCGGGTTCTTTTCCTGGTGGGGTGGCCTTTTGGTTCCTGCGGCTCTTCGGTGTCTCGGCCGGGGTTGGCCGTTGGTCGGTCCTGCCCTGTGGCCTGGTCCTTCTGTGGGTTTCTGGACTCTGTGTTCCCTGTTGCTGCTGTTGTCGGCTGGGGGGGGGGCCCTGCTTGGGTTCCCTGCCCCCTTTTCTTCCTGGCTGTTCCTCTGGGTGGGTGCCTGTTTGCTTGTCTGGTTCTGCCCTCTTTCGTCTTTGCGACTCTGCTGGTGGCTTCCCCTGATGAGTTGGGTTGGTCCTGAGGTTGATCGAGTCTTGCCTCTGCTGTGTTCCTTCCTGGGCCTTCGGCCCTGCAGCCCTGTGCGGTCTGTTCTCCTCTGCTCTTGGCCGTTGGGCTGGGTTGGCCTGTTTGGTTCCGGGTTCGGTGGCTGCCTGGTGGTGCCTGGATCCGTGGGCTTCGCCCTTGGGGGTTTCTCCCTGGTCGGTTGCCCTTTCTGGTTCAGTTTCTCTGTTGGGGCACGCCCGCTTCTCCTGGACTTCCTTTGGTCGTTCAGGGGGAGGGGGGGTGGGGCTTGGTTTTGGCCCCTCTGGTTGCTCCTTTGGGGTTTGGCTCTACGTGTGCGGCCCCCTTCTGGCTTGCCTGGGGGGGGTTCTTTGGTTTTTCTCTGGTCGTCCCCTGCTGGTTTTGGGGTCTCGGCTCTGTCCGCTTGGTTGGGGGCATGCTTGGTTGTGTGCTCCTGCCTGCGTTTTTCTCCTTCTTGTGGGCTCCTTTTTGCTTCTGTGGGGTGCCGTTTTTCGGTCTGGTGCCCTTGGCGTTGGTGGGGTTCCGGATGGCCGGTTTTCTCTGCTTTGGTATTCTCCACTTAGTTAAGGAATGGGACGAGGACAGGAGGGACCTGGGGGTAATGTCCTATTACTTACCGGTAATCTTCATTACTCCTGGTCCCGTTGTCCTCGTCCCATTCCTTACACCCCTCCTTCCCTCCCTGGCGGCCGGCCTTCCGGTTGTTGGCTTGGTGTTTCAGGCTGCATGCTGGGCTGGTACCGCTTAAGTACTCCCAGTGGGAGGGAGTGGATTGGGTATCCCAGCATGCTCCTGTTCTTTTTTTCTGTCGCGGAGATGGTCATCTCCACTTAGTTAAGGAATGGGACGAGGACAACGGGACCAGGAGTAATGAAGATTACCGGTAAGTAATAGGACATTCCTTTCTCTCTGCATATAGAAGCATAACTAGCATAACAGCATTTTACTTGAACTGTGATGCTGTTTCTTTATATATTAATTGTGTTTTTATGGTTGCCTCTTGCATAGTTTTTATTGAATTTTTTAATACTGCTGTGATTTGCTCTTTATTTTGCTTGATCTCGGACCGGTGTGGAGTACGTCGGCCCGACAATTATCCTCCTCTGCATCAGATAGCTTGCCCTTTTAATTAACGGTCTGGCTTTTGACAAATGATCTTTATAAGTTGGACAGCTGTGCAGTCGTGCTACGGACACATGCAGCAGGCATGCAGCAAGGCACCAAAGGCAAGCATGTCTGCGCCTGTCTGTGCACCAACCACTCACATTACCAGCTATGCTGTCTGATTCTTCCCTGATGGGACTACACATGTGAGGGCAGCTCAAGTAAGTAATCTACAATATACTAGGGAACAACTTCTGGAACTCGGCGCTAGTTGTTTAGTTTCTCAGGCTATACCTAGTGATATCCATCCTTTTATGCGTGCCTATCTAGAGGACAATATTAACTCACGCAGCAAGGAAGGATATTCCCCTCCAAAGAGATCCGCAATACAATGTGGACTCATAAATATCCAGTCCCTGACAAACCTCGCAGAGGAAACTATTTAATAAATTCAGAAACAAATTACTTGTTTTTTTATCACTGAGACATCGTCCTCCAACAAGTCTAATCCAGATTTTGGCCTTGCATGCCCTGAAGGGTTCAAATGTATCCATCTGCCCCGTCCCTTGCAGAGAAGAGGGGGAGTGACTGTTATTCTTAAGAACAACTGGAACCTCAAGTCGCTCCAGCTGAGTGAAGGTTCTCATGCTGAGCTAATTGGTTTCTCACTAAGCTTGTCAGCAACCAGCACCATTGCAGATCTAGTTTGTTATCAACCGCCTCTTTACCTTGTAAATTTTATTGAAATGTTTTCAGATTTTATTTTGCCATTAATTTGAACTAATTCCGTTTTTTTTTTTTATCGTAAGTGATTTTAATTTTTGGGCATATAGCACAACCACTACCTCTACTTCTCAAATCATTCCTCATTCACAGTTGTCATGTGATTAACTTGTTGCCTTTTTGAGGAAAAGATAAAGATCATCATATTTTTGCTAACTACCCAGTCACCTTCAAATCGTCCTATTGTACAATTATTAGGTACAGGCTCCCTAGCTGCCAATCCATCCACCTCTAGCTTGCAGCAGAATTCCCTCGACCTCGGCTATTTCTGGTCTAGTTGCCAATTTTCCTTTATCTAGCAACAGAACCACCCCGACCATGGACAACGTCTGTCAGATGTCATAGGAGGCTTTCCTAGTTATCACCAACTCGATCTCTTTGAGTTCCACCCTGGACTCCATACCCCCAAAGTATGAAGAAAACTCTCCAATTGTCTCACCTCTCTATTATGGATTAGCTACTCTCAAAGGAAAAAGCCTAGGGCAGACCACTCTATCTTGAGTATTATTCAACCAATCTCCATCCTGCCTACAAATACATGGCAACAAAGTATTTTCAGAATTTCTCGAGCATCATCACCTGCTGGATCTTCCGCAGTCAGGTTTTTGCCCCAGCCACGGAATGAAACCAGCTTTAGTAGAGATGCTAGATTATCTCAGAATGGCAGTGAACAAAGGACAGGTGGTGGCTCCTGTCCTTCTGGATCTTTCTGCCACCGTTGACACTGCCATCCACAGCATCTTGATCACCAGATTAACAGAAGTGGGTGTCACAGTCTTGGCTTGAACTGGTGCAAATTCTATCTAGAAGACGAAGCGCGGGATGTGCGTCTTCCCATCTTTCCACTTCAAGATCAAGGACAAGTCAGCCCAGCATTGTTTAATGTCTACTTAAGGCTGCTGGCTCTGTTGATCAGATCCCATGGTAATGTAATACATTTATGAAATATGCTGATGTTTCAGGTTATATTAACATTGAATCAATCTGTGCCATCCCCACAGGAGGTTTTTCTGTATGCGGGATATAGTGAGCTGGTTGGGTTATTATTGACTAAAATGTAATGGTGATAAAACCGAAATCATGTACTGCTCAATAGGGAGACCATCACACCCACTATGAGCAGACTTCTGGCCTTATGGATATAATTCCTCTTCTTTGATAGTTTTGGTCTGCAATCTGTGAGTTTATATGGATAGTGATCTATCTCTCAGTGTTCACGTAAAAAAACTTTCTTCTTAATGTTTTTCAGTAATGCAGGTGCTTAGCAAGATTCTACCTTGACTATCTAGTCCCTCATGTCAGCTTATAGTGCAAGTGGCCACACTTAGCAGACTAGATGACTGCAACTCATTATTTTTAGGTGGCCCAAATCTTTTGCTGAAATGCGTGCATCGTACTCAAGCAGCAGCTGCTAATCTGGCCCTCTCCCTCCTCCGCCAGCTCTTGACATTCACTTCTTTGGATATTCTTCATTGGTTCCTAACGATCAAAAGAATGATGTTCAAGTCTCTGTGCACTGTTCACAGCGCTTTGTATCGACTTGGCCCACTGCTTCTACATCAAACATTTATGCACTAGTGCACTCAGCAAATTCCGTGGTCTTCTAAAGCCAATCTGCTGGTTGTCTCCAGGTTTAAAATGTTTTGTGTAGGAGGTCATGCCTTCTCAGCTCAAGCTGCTCTGTTATGGAACACTCTGCCTTCATCTCTTCGTTCTATCACTGATTTGTATGCCTTTAGGGAGGCTATGAAAATGTGGTTTTATACTCGTTTGTTTTTGCTGTACTCTGCCGTTTTTTGATGATTACCAGCACCAGGATACCTTTCCAGGTCTCAGTTAGTGCTCTATAAACGGGCAATAAATATTGAACAATAATTATAAAAATACTGTAGTGTAGTGCTTCCCAAAATGTTTTGAACCATGACCCAATTTTTAGAACAACAAACTTTTGCGACACACCTAGTTTGAATGGAAATGAGGTGGCCGATTTTTAATGTAACTAAAGCATCATGTGGTAGCATTCTTTCATTTACAGACATCACATTTTCCATTGAAATTAGCACAGACATACAGTTTTCCAGATAAAACGATATTGCAGACAAATGATGATGCGTTGAAATGGGGTTTCTGTGAATATGTTTCGTTCGTGCTTCGCCGAGTAAAGTGTCTTGATTTGTTTTGATCCTATTAAAATCTTTGCTTCCATCACCTTTCATAATTACAAAAAATGTGCTTCTTTTTTGCTTTCCTAACTGCTGAATATGTACAATTAATCTCCCCTCACCAGCATGTGCACATACACAAGAGCGTCAAAGGCCAGTCTACTAGCAATATGTCACTCTCAGCATAAAACATGTACACCTTAACATCTAAGTCTTCACCTCAAACCTTTCCCTGCTTATGTCAGTATGCCCACCATCAGACAACATGCATGTTACATGCTCATATGCTTATGTGCTGTCTGTGCTGTGACACGCTTCGCTTCAGGCCACCCTAGTGGGAGACTCTAAGGACTGCCCAAGAAACTAAACTTAGTTTCAACCATTTCCTTCCCTGGAGGCTTTTCCAGTCCTGATGAACATGATGGAGCGAGATGGTGCACTAAAATTGTAGGGGTGCATCATAATCATGGATAGTCTGCACCCGCATATATTTCTGTGTTGTATTAACATTGGTCATTAGGAATGTGTTGTAATAATGATTTGTAAGTGAAATAATAGACAATGCTTCGTGTCATGTAAAAGAAACAAAATTACATCTATGTTTGGGAAAGAGTAACCTTTAGGGTATTGCAATTGCCTAATGAAAAGTCTATGTGTATTGTAATGCATTTTGATTTAAACGTGCATCATGTTAGAAGTTGCACGAGGGATGACTAATTGTGCTTAACGTGTAATAATTGTAGATGCTTGCAAAGGAAAGCATCATTATTCTGTGTGTATAAATTGATGTTTAGAGGCCTAAATGAAATGTTCACTTTGTGTAATTGAAGGCCTATTCGTTTATTCTTATGTTGGCCGATTTGTGTAGGCCTGAAAATGTAGTTTCCCTCGTAAGCTCTCGCATTTGGAGGTAGTCAACGAATTTCATGTACATGCAAGGTTGTTCGGTTCTCACATTTTCCGTTGCAAGTGGAAGAAGCTGCCTTTGTTAAGTTAAACTAACACCTTTGTTTTAGGAGTTAGGCATGGGGGAGAAGTGATACTTTGTAAACGGAATGTCGATAATTGGGAGCCGGTGTTCTTTCTCACTGAGGAAGCCTGGGAATCAAGGTCATCGAGCCGAACTTGGATGGAGTGAGGAAGACAGTGGAAATTTACCTATTTGAAGTGCCCAGTGAGATGAGGTGATCTGTGGGCGTGTTTTACATCTGTGCATTTTGTATTAGGGACAGTGTCCCAAGGGTTGAGTTAGGAGAAGGGGGATGAGAGAGGAGAAGAAAGGTGTTAGGAGAAGGGGTAAAGAGATCGACCCATACAACGTGAGTGTACTTCCTAGGAAGTCTTCATGAGCTGACACCTTAAATTGATCTTGCCTGGGAAATGCTAAGTAGGGATGTCACTTTAGAGATAGAGTAGGGATAGTTTAATGCTCTTTACTTTCCAGCCACAGATGAAGTCTGACTTAGACGTTGGGGCAGTCCTTGCCAGCGTTCTGTTTTTGGAACTTTTTATTCTTTTCATGATCTATAAGATTAGACTCACTCGTAGGTATGGATTTGTATTAGTTCCCATGTACTTTTATAACCTCGTCCTGAGGTGCTTGTATGTTCAGTTGTTTTTGGCATTGTAATAAACCCACTAAATTGGAGTTCGGAGTCTGTGATCTTTTGAGTCGTAGTCACCGGAATAAATTGAATTGGCGTAATTGAATTATTTCTCCCCTTCACACTTCTCAGCATGTAACAAAAGATCCATTGGCCTAGGGTTCCTAGTAAAATTCTGGTAGCGGAACCCGGCCTTATCAAACAGAATGATTTATTTGATGCAGACATCAGCGCTGCTTCTATCATCAACCAGGGGAGAGAAGGAGCAGTTACAGGTGAAGTCTTTTTGTCAGATCGGGCCTGTTATCTGGCATGATGTTTTCCCAAATGTCTTCAAAGTGTCCTCTCGCTCCCTTCTGGGTAGCACTTGGCTGCAAGAAGTAGTAACAGCCCCGAGGCAACCTGCCAGAAAGTACCCAGCTTGTGAGGGCCCAGTGGCTAATTTGTGTCGGCTAGTGCTGGTGCGCCCCACCAGTGTATTTTTTAAAGGACCAGGACTCTTTTGGTTCTCTCTACACAAGCAGTGATCTGCAGGCCCTTTTTGAAATGGCCCAGCACTCCAGACACGCTTCGGTGACATGTCAGGTATGTGCAGCGCTATACAAATGCTTCAATAACATAAAATAAGCTGGGATGTGTAGCTCTCAGTGGCCCCCTGGCCTGTTTGATTGTAGTTATGGCGCTTTTGTAAAGGAAGCCCAAAAAGAGATGTAACATGGGCTCTGCCCAGGTTTACTTCACTACATTATATACAGTGCAGAGATGTGGTCAGGTGGCTAAATTCTCCTTGAAACTAAGAGAGATGGGTTGTAATCTAACTTCAACACTTCACCAAATCATCCTGCGATATTCTCACAACTTACAATTGACCTTGTCATATTCAGGAACTATTTTGCTGGATTTTTACCTACAAGTAAATGCATATAACATGTAAGGCACATGTATTAAATAACATAAATGCGAGTTACGCTTATGTGTGGGAAATACATGGCTCTGCTAGGAAAGCTCAAATGGTAAGGCAATGACTTAAGATTTTTTGTGTGTATCCGGAGGGTCACTGATTTGAATCCTGGTTGGCAGGCTGGGGAATAGTAACATGCATTTATTTATAGTGCTATGAGGGTCCAGCCCGCAAAAGATAGCACTGTGAATATTTGTCAGGATTTTAAATAGTATTACACAAAGGCTACCAAAGTTTAGAAAATAAAATGTATTGCACATTGCAGAAGACAAGCTGCATGCTGTATAAGAAAGGCTGCCACAAAATGTGCAAAATGATTCAGTGTATTAATGCTTACATGGCCTTGCAAAGTTGGATAACAAAGTTCAACGAGCATGGCAACAGCAGATACGTGTGACAACAGGGGAGTGAGAGGATGATGGCAGAGGGGCGCGAGAGGGAAGGAAGGGTCATGGAAGAGGAGGAGGTGGTGACATAAAACTGTTGACAAACAAAGCGAATACCAGGAGAATGGTAGCAGAGGAAAAGAATACCAGAGCAAGCAGTTGTCAGAGATATGATCGCCGACGATGGTGATAAAGTGGGATTCTTATCTTATCTTACCATCACTAAGAATCCTCAGGTCGCCAGAATCTTTTTACCTGCTGAATAGTGTGAAGGGAAGAAAACTCAATTCTTCTATACAACAATTTAGGATTCGACTTTGGCTCCAAAGATCACTGACTCCGAATTCAAATTTTTAGGGGTTTATTACAAAGCCAAAAATAACTGCACATACAAGCACCTCAACACGAGGTTAAAGAAATAGATGGGCACTAATACAAACATCATCCTACGCAGGAGTCTCATCCGAATCAGAATAAGAAGAATCGTTAGCTCCAAAAGCATTAAACTAGCAATGACGGCTCCAATCTCTATTTTATTCTTCATCTACCTAATAAAATGAAAAGCGTTAAATCTGTCCCTACTCTATCACTAAAGTGACATCCCTACTTAACAAGTTTCCCCAGGCAAGAGTAGAAAAGGTAAAGGTGTCAGCTGTGAAGACTTCCTAAGAAGTGCACTCACTTAGCATTCAAGCTCGTTCTAAGATGCTCCTTCCTAACTAGATCTCTCTCTTTCGCCCTTCTCTCAGGTCTCCTCTACCTCCTATCTGCTCTCCTCCCTCGGGGCACTATCCCTAATACAAAATCCACATACAATAGGACACGCCCTTGTCACGCCTCTCCGGCCAGGTCTTCCTTCTCGTACTTTTCCATCGAAACTCTTACTTCATCCAGGACGGTTACAGTGACCTTGGGTCCCAGGCACCTTCTCCGCTGAAAGTATCATCCCTGCATTCCAGTATACTCCCATCTCAGTGTCTCCCACCATCCTAACTCCTAAAACAAAGAGCCAGTCTTTCACTAACGAGGCATGTGTCCTTGCACCTGCAACAGAAAATACATTCAACAGAAACTTTCCACTGTGCTAATTAATCTATCGTCGGCGCCCAGAGAGCCTTCCCAAGAGAACACCTTCTCGGCCTACAAAATAAGCTAACATAGGAACAAACAGGCCTTTCTTTAACGTATATGCAGTCAGGCCTTTACACAATTTAAACACACAATTCTAATCACTTCTATAAGCATTGGTTCATTACATTTCATATGCGAAAAAGTGAACTACTCGTGCAACTTAATATGGTACACGTTTAAACTACTGCATCTCGATTACACATGAACTAATTCATTTATGCATAATTTTGAACGCGTTTCAGTTAAGCATTACATTTGCATGATTATAATAGCACAATTATTCTTCTATTCACTCTAATAACTGCGGTTTAGAACTACATCTTACTCGCCATTCATTGATATATAACTGGATATATGCGGGTGCGAACTAACGGTGATTATGATGCACCCCTACAAATTTCTCGAGAACATAGCGCTCTATCAGTTCCCCCCTTTGATGACTCCTGTCATCACACTTTTTACAACTCTCTTGGAGAAAGAACCAACCTAAACAGAACTTGTTTCCATTCTCGGAATCTCTCCAAACTCTTAATATTTCGATAGTGACTGTCCTGCAGTCTAGCCATTCTCGTCTCATTTTCTCTCAAAGCTCTCTCAACTCTACCTGCTTTATACCACTTGTATGCTCTGATAAGACCCCACAAGCAAACAACACAAACCACAACAATAATGAGAGGCCTCAGAACATAGCCAAGGAAACCCTTTCCCACATTCGCAAACCAGCTTCCCACTTGGCCAAATCCCTTGCCAACTTTCTCTCAAACTCCCTCTTCAGTCAAATCCTCTATCTCATGATGGATCGTAGTGATGTTACTTATATATTTCTCCAGATCTTTGCTGTTGTCTGGTATATAAGTGCAGCACTCTTGAACCTTCAACATTTTACAGACTCCGCCCTCTTTTGCCAATAGGACATCCAAAGCAAGACGATTCTGCAAAACTATTGTCCTTATCGACAACATCTCTCCATCCACAAGTATTAACGACTTTGCTGTATTCATTGATAATTCATCAACCACAGTCGCCAATCTCCGGATCTTCACATCATTCAGGATCACTCCCAAACTCGGTATCATTGCTCCAAAGATATCCCCTACTATCGCTCCTGCACTCGCACCTCTTTTTACTCTTGAATGCTTTCCACCTTCCAAAAGTTCCAAATCCTCTGCATGGTAAATCTTTGGAAATATAATTCCCAAATAACACGTACCATACCAGTTCGCTGGCAACCTCACATAAGCATTCCTTCCACACACATAATACACCGTAGGTATCACTTGTACAGGACCTTGCAGGAAATTCTTTGCTGATTCCTCCATAGTGAAAACATGATCACACTCACTCTGTCCCACAGAGACCTTATCATAATAGGTCTGCACACGTCTCACGCACAACTTCCCCCTTTGCACTATATCCAATGCTATAGGGCCATATCTTCCTTTTGTGCGGTGTAATCTCTCCTCGTCTGTCCAATCTACAGGACTATCTCCGGTATAACGTGTTTGTGTTAGCTTTCTATATCTATCTTCTACCTGATCTACAAATTTCTTCTCTACTTCTGTTAATGCACATGTTAAATTGTGTCTATGGGCATAGGCTGTATCTAAGTTCGAAGTCGGTATGAAGTACTTTCCAAGTCTATCTTCTGCCTTGTAATAATCGTACTTGTTCAAATGTTTATGAGCAGGAACCTCTGAAAGCACGGCATCATAGTTGGAAAAGAAATACTCATAGTGACCTCTCCCATAAAACATACTAAGCAACAAGCTACACGAAATTCCATAAGTCAGTGGAAGATGATGGTATCTAATACCCTCATCCACTGAAGCTGGCAGCTGCATACACACATAACAATCTTTCGCATCCATCGCATCCACATACTCATATAACAGCTTGGCGTATGCATTAAGCTTAAAATCACTTCTAGACAAATCTACATGTAACCTACGACTCTCTTCTATTAGCAAAGCTCTTTCGTCTCCTATGCCTCCCTCCTTTTTGCTAGGTGTAGTGGGTGTAGGAGTCCCTTGTACCCCCCCACTGCTAGCTCGTGTGGAACCAAATATGAAACTGCAACTACTATGATTATAGAAACTATCACACCCCCTATAAATGTGTGCTGAAACTCTGCGGGTATGGGAAGCATGCACCCAGTTCGGCAATCCTCCGCACTTCACTGCTGTGTTCATCACCAGTATTACCTGGTACGGGCCTCGCCACCGAACATCCAGACAGCTCTTCCTCACGTGCTTTTGAACAAGCACCCAGTCTCCTGGACACAGGTCGTGGCACAGATCACTCGAGGCCGGAACAGCTGCAGCTTGCACCTGCTGGGATACAGAACGGACCACATCAGCTAGTCCTTTGCAGTAATCGAGAATCAAGTCATCAGTGATGTTTATCAAAGCTGTAGCTGGTACTGCTGGCAATCGCATCGCCCTCCCCATCAGAATTTCATGTGGGGATAACCCAGTTCTCCTGTCTGGGACACTGCGAATACTCATAAGCACAAGCGGCAGGGCATCAGGCCACTTCGGAGACGTTGATGAACACACTTTTGAGATCCGGGCTTTCAAAGTCCCATTAACCTGTTCCACTATCCCAGAAGCCTCTGGTCGATAGCTGCAATGTAGTCTCTGATCGACATTCAATGCAGCACAAAGTAACTTCATGATTTCACTGTGAAAGTGTGTTCCTCTATCTGATTCCAAAGAGGTTGGAAAACCGAATCTCGGGATAAGTTCCCTCAACAATAACTTAGCCACTGTGAGAGTGTCACACCTACGTGTTGGGTAAGCCTCCACCCACCGTGAGAATACACACACCACCACCAAAATGTACCTCAACCCATTGCACTTGGGCATCTCAATGAAATCTAGCTGCATCCTATTGAAGGGTCCTACTGACCTCCCAATGTGACTCAATGTGACCACAGTCTTCTTTCCAGCATTCATCTGTTGACACGTAACACATCTCTGACAGACTGCTTCAGCAATTGCACGGAATCGTGGGTTATACCATGTCTGCCTAAACACACGCACCATGGCATCTCTGCCAAGATGTATTGCACCATGTATCAGTCTTGCCATTGGGCTCAACAAATTCTCTAGCGAACACCGCTCGACCATCACTAGAAACCCAAACATCAACATCTCCTTTTTCACATCCTGCTCTGATCCATCCGTCTCGTTCTTGATCTGAAACCTCATCCTTCAGTCGCTTGAGCTCCTCCCAAGTGTCTGCCATGGCTAACATCATGCTGAGCTCGGTTCTTTCTTGGCTCTCTCCAGTGTAACCCCCTGTGAATATACATCCTTGCTCTGCACAAAAGCGGGCAACTTCATCGGCATAGTTGTTTCCCAAAGAGACAAAATCACTCCCCTTCCCATGAGCAGCACATTTGACTACTGCGATTTCCTTCGGACATTGCAATGCATCTAGTAGCTGTCTCATATATTCCCCATTCCTAATGGGTGAACCAGATGATGTCATGAATCCCCTCTGTGACCATAACTGTCGTGATTCGAATTTGATCAGCGGCCAAACAGGCACGAGTCAAGGCAATGATCTCAGCTACCTG
This sequence comes from Calotriton arnoldi, assembly GCA_963921515.1. Lineage (NCBI taxonomy): Eukaryota > Metazoa > Chordata > Amphibia > Caudata > Salamandridae > Calotriton > Calotriton arnoldi. Next base: position 187,851 of record CAWUFW010002774.1, on the reverse strand, counting down.
CTCGGAGTGTACTCCTTCTAGACAAGCAGCCTCAACCACTCCTGAGATGGTACATACAGCAAACGCTGCTCTCAACTGACCAACACTGTCTCTTAGGCACGAACCATCAACAAAGAAAATTTCATCAGGGTCAGTCAGTGGTTCGTCAACAATGTCAGGTCTCGGTTTGGTGCATAGTTCAGTCACATCGAGACAATCATGGTCCTCACAATCTTCATCATCTGTATTCGGTATGGGCATTAATGTCGCAGGATTTAAGACAGAGCACCTTTTCAGAGTCACATTCTCTGCGGCGAGTATGACTTGCTCATACCTCGTTAACCTGTTATTCGTTAGGTGCTGGGTCTTTGTCCTGGTCATTAACAATTCAACAGAGTGTGGTACATACACTGTCAGAGGGTGACCCATTACAATGCTTTCACATCTTTCAATGCTGACACCTGTTGCAGCAACGGATCTGAGACATCCGGGCAACGCAGAAGCTACTGGATCTAAAGTAGCTGAAAAATAGGCAACTGGTCTACGGACACCTCCATGGTTCTGAGCCAAGACTGCTAATGCACAACCTTCTCTTTCGCAACAGAACAGTGAGAAAGCCTTGTTGTAATCAGGCATTCCCAAAGCTGGTGCACAACACAAACCTTCTCTCAGTCTTAGGAATGACATCAAACAGTCGTGGTCCCATGGTACCGGATCACTCACATCCTTGTGCGTCAGCCTCTGCAAAGGCTTTGCATTCAAGGAAAAGTTGGGAATCCACTGACGACAATAGCCGACCATTCCCAGAAACATCCTAACCTCCCTCTGAGTGGTAGGCGCCGCCATGTTCATTATTGCCTCAATTCGATTTGGTGACACCTTCCTCTTGCCTTTCTCGATTCTGTGACCCAAGTACTGCACTTCGTTCAGACAGTACTGCAGCTTGTTTAGAGACACCTTGTGTCCATTCTCTGCCAAATGATTCAATAGGGCTAGCGTGTCTATCCTGCAAGCATCTTCTGTTTCTGAGGCAACAAGCAGATCGTCTATATACTGCACGAGAACTGAGTTCTGTGGCAGTACGAGACTTTCAAGATTCTTCTTCAGGATCTGATTAAAGATCGATGGACTCTCTGTATACCCTTGAGGGATACGACACCACGTTAACACACGATTTTCCAGCCGGAAAGCAAAAAGAAGTTGGCTTTCTTCGTGGAGCGGTATCGAGAAGAATGCTTGACACAAATCAATCACAGTAAACCACTCAGCTTCGCACGGGATCTGAAACAGTATCACTGATGGATTCGGTACCACTGGACAACATGGGACAACTATCGTGTTGACCTTTCACAGGTCTTGCACGATCCTGAACTTCCCACTCGGTTTCTGTAGTCCCATGATGGGTGAATTACATGGGCTACCTCTTATCACCTTCAAAATTCCTTGCTAGATCATGGACTCGATTACAGGTTTAATCCCTGCAATAGTCTCGGGTGACAGGTTGTACTGGGGCGTTCTAGGGAATTCGACATTCTGCTTAACCTGGATCTGTACGGGTTCAACCCCTCTGATCAGTATGATCTCTTCTCCCGTGAAGTCCCACACCTCATGTGACACAGAATCTCTCAAATCTAGTGGAAGTTCCTCCACTGTCACAACAGGATACATTTCTATGCACAAGTGCTGATTCGCAACCTTGAAGGTGGCATCATCAACCTTCGTCTGAACCTCAACTCCCCTAGGTGTGCAATAGATGGTGCAATTTAACTTACACAACAGGTCTCTTCCTAACAGACAGACTGGACTCAAATCGCACACCACAAACTGATGTCTAGCTCGGAAAGAGCCTATTCTCATCGGAATCGGTTCGGTCAATGGGCTAGTTATCTTCTTGTTTGCCACTCCAACAACTTGGATCGATTGTCCCGAGAGGGGTAGGTTGGGGACTACTGCTGATCTTACAGTAGACCGGGTAGCACCAGTATCAACCAAAAGGGTGGCAGGATGACCATCAATGTCTGCCTCCACAAAAGGTCCTCTCTGGTCTACCTCCAAGACTGCTCCAAGTGTGCAGTCTTCCTCCCCCCTCAGGCACCATCAGGCCAACGGGTCTGGGCTGTACTCATCATACCCTTCGAAAAGGGGCATCTGCTGGTAAGTCCGCGTTCCCTGCGAAATTCTCGGCGGCTGGGGAACTTGCACCTGTGGGTTAAACGTCCCACCTTTCATCGATCTGGGCCTCGTCACAGTATTGACTACCTCCGGCACGGGTGCCTGAACCACTTCTACCTCCTGTTGCACCTGATTAGCTGGGTTCAAGGGACACTCGCGCTTCCAGTGTCCAATTTGGTGACAAAGATGACACGCAGTGGTCTTCTTCAATGTCGCCACATCCATTCCCGTCTTAGGATCTACAGGTTTCCCTTTTCCCTGACCTTGCCCATTCTGGTTCCCTTGATTGTTTCCCTGTCTTCTTCCCAGCGTCCCTCCGCTAGGCTGGACCTGAGCAGTTTGCATCTGAACAAGCATCAGTTTGTCCTTCAACTTCCGGTGCTTCGAGTCTACTTCATCACTACAGTACCTCGCATACCGCAAGATTTCATCCACCGGCTTGTTCAGCCAACAGATCAAATGTTGCTGTATCATAAGACTAACCTCTGGTCTCAATCCTAGGACAAACTTTGAGACAAACTGTCCCATATCCTTGGGGTCTAAGGTATCTAATCCACTATACTGTTTAAAAGCTTGCAAGAGTCGTTCATAATACTCATGCACTGTCTCCTTTGGTTCCTGAACAGTTCGATCTATCTTAACCCAATCAATGTCTTGAGGCGAGATCTTCGACTTCAACCATGTAATCACTTGTTCGAACTTTTTCATGACTATAGGTGACGGACCATTTGTGACAGCATCCCTTTCAGGTTCGGAAGTCGGCCACTCAACTGCAATTTTACAAGCTGTCCATAAGTCTCCTGGTACTACGATATCAAACAAGGTGTTCAAATCAATCCACAATACTTTTGAAATTTTAACAAACCGGTCAACCTGTTTGTACCACTCTACTGGTTTTTCCCTCAGCCGAGGAAAATCATTTGTAAATGCAGCCAAATCACCTCTACTCCAAGGCACATGCACGTACCCTCCATTCTGTACTTCCCTTAAAGGATAGTTCCCTACTCCTGTCGTCCCTCCCCCCGGAGGCGGCGTCTCTCCTACGTTCTTTTTGGAAATCTTCTTCTTAGCCCACCTTTCCTCCCATTTGTTAAGCATGACCCATATCCGCATCCCTAAATCAGGTCCTTGGTATGTGTCCTCAGTCCTATGACCCTTTTCTCTTCCAGCTCTTGATCACTGTATTGCAACCTATTGATCCTTGCAACGATTTCATTTTAGTCAGATCCACCTCATATTTCTTTGCCAGTTCTGTCAATTTCTCATGTGCGGCCCTTGCTTTACGAGTCACATCCTTTGCCACAAAAAGCAGCTCATCTGGTTCATAGATCTCTATACTGTCCAAAGGCAGATTCCCGCTAATCATTTCATCTACCTCTGCCTTCAACCTCACTACATCCAACATCCTTGCCCTCATGGCACCCCTCAAGATTTCTCTACAAGCAGCACCATTCCGTTCATCATAATCACTGCTTTGTTCTCGTGGCTTACTCTCTTCTATCGTATTCCTAGAAACTGGTCTGTTTCCTGAGTTGTCTTGCTCCACCTCTCCTGCCATCCTATCACTCTGATTCCTCACAGGTGGTACCCACATTCTCAAGTCTGATCTGGACTCGACCAAAGACCTTGGTCTTACCGGTCTCACATCCACATGTCCACTAGATGAGTCTGCGGTGGCTGGCAATGGCGTGCTCGCTACTATGGGCTTCGGAGAGTGGACCATTCCCCCCTCTACACCATTCCCTCCAACGCTGATCCCCTCTCTCCCTGTCGTCTGCGATAGACTTCCTTCACTTACTCGATCTGGGTCATACACGGATACTATGGGACCAATCGTAACAGGTACCGTCAGGGCATCCGGCAACCTCACACTTCCCATTGAAGGTTGTGTTCCCACTCCCTCTGTTCCTGTAGAGATTTTTCCCACTACTCTCACATTTGTCTGATTCCGCAACTCGCCAGTCCCTCCTGCCACAGTCGATTTTACTTCACTATAATCTGGATTCAATGGAGGTGGTCTCTCTGACAGCAGTCTCTCTAACAAGCTGTCGTCCGTATCACTGTCATCTTCCTCTACACTCTTTGTCTGCGTATCTCCCGTTTTCTCTAACAATGGATATAATCTATCCCCTTCAATCGTTTCCACTCTCCACCTTTTCTCCAGTGCATCCCATCTCGCATCTTGAAATGCCCTGATCGACTTCTTCACCCTTTCCTGACTTCTGTCTCTTTTTCTGTCATACGCTGCCCTAATCCATGCATGTAGTGCCTCAAATTGTGTCGGTCTGGGCAGTGGTGGTAAAGAAGACATTACGGTTTTTAGCTGGTACAACACTTCCAACCTGAAAGTACCATAGCGTGGGAAGGTCAATTCTCCCTCTCCCTGTGTCATTGTATGCCAATTCTCAAGCCAAATTATAGTATGCAATCCCACATTCTTAGCCATGTAATGTGCTGGCGTATCTTCGGGAGGGGCTTCCTCTCCACCCCGAGTAACCACATGTCTATCACCTCTACAGAGTTCTCGTAAAACTTTAAAACATTTCATGATGAAGCAGATTTCCGTTCACGCACAAGATTTCGTTTTTACTTCCTGATGTCAGTCCACCAATACCAGCGCGACTCACACCAACCGACCTATCGCAGCGCGGCACTGTCTGACATCACTCTTCCTCCGCTCGCAGCAGTTCCCCTACTTTACAATTCACCTCTCACGCTCACACACGTCTCAATCACACTCTGAAGTAACTGTCTGTCCACAAAACGACCAGACAATCACCTCTCTGACTGTCTGTCCACAAACGACCGGACAGTCTCTCGAAACTGTTGACCTCAAATCTGGCAACTGTCTGTCCGCGAAACGACCGGACAATCACCTCTGACACAATCGATAGGATCTAAACACTCGATGTTTCACACACACAACAACCTACGACCAGCGTCGGTTATTCACACACTCACACATACGCTCCATATCATCAGTGGGTTTATCAACGACGTCTCATGACTCCCACAACCTCTGGTCAACAATCTCAACTCTGGGTGTCTTCTACACCACAATCTCTTATCCCGGGATATCGAATCAAATCTCTCGGCCCCGCGCGCGCTCACTGTCCGATCCTCAATCACACAACTCTCATTCCAACTCCGCAAGACATAACACAATCAAATCAACACCGCAATCTAACAAGCATCACCCTGTTCATACTCACGCTACCATGAACTGCTACTTCGCCGCACCATCACTCTCCGTCGGTTTTCATCGACCGCCGTCGTCTTCCTCTTACAATCCACTGGATCACCATCACTCGGGCTCTATGGGGCAAGTAATCTCTTATCCTAATCTAGATCTCCCCTTACTATCAGAGGAAACCATCCTACTCTGCTACCAACTGATAAAGCGGGATTCTTATCTTATCTTACCATCACTAAGAATCCTCAGGTCGCCAGAATCTTTTTACCTGCTGAATAGTGTGAAGGGAAGAAAACTCAATTCTTCTATACAACAATTTAGGATTCGACTTTGGCTCCAAAGATCACTGACTCCGAATTCAAATTTTTAGGGGTTTAGTACAAAGCCAAAAATAACTGCACATACAAGCACCTCAACACGAGGTTAAAGAAATAGATAGGCACTAATACAAACATCATCCTACGCAGGAGTCTCATCCGACTCAGAATAAGAAGAATCGTTAGCTCCAAAAGCATTAAACTAGCAATGACGGCTCCAATCTCTATTTTATTCTTCATCTACCTAATAAAATGAAAAGCATTAAATCTGTCCCTACTCTATCACTAAAGTGACATCCCTACTTAACAAGTTCCCCCAGGCAAGAGTAGGAAAGGTAAAGGTGTCAGCTGTGAAGACTTCCTAAGAAGTGCACTCACTTAGCATTCAAGCTCGTTCTAAGATGCTCCTTCCTAACTAGATCTCTTTCGCCCTTCTCTCAGGTCTCCTCTACCTCCAATCTGCTCTCCTCCCTCAGGGCACTATCCCTAATACAAAATCCACATACAATAGGACACGCCCTTGTCACGCCTCTCCGGCCAGGTCTTCCTTCTCGTACTTTTCCATCGAAACTCTTACTTCATCCAGGACGGTTACAGTGACCTTGGGTCCCAGGCACCTTCTCCGCTGAAAGTATCATCCCTGCATTCCAGTATACTCCCATCTCAGTGTCTCCCACCATCCTAACTCCTAAAACAAAGAGCCAGTCTTTCACTAACGAGGCATGTGTCCTTGCACCTGCAACAGAAAATACATTCAACAGAAACTTTCCACTGTGCTAATTAATCTATCGTCGGTGCCCAGAGAGCCTTCCCAAGAGAACACCTTCTCAGCCTACAAAATAAGCTAACATAGGAACGAACAGGCCTTTCTTTAACGTATATGCAGTCAGGCCTTTACACAATTTAAACACACAATTCTAATCACTTCTATAAGCATTGGTTCATTACATTTCATATGCGAAAAAGTGAACTACACGTGCAACTTAATATGGTACACTGCATCTCGATTACACATGAACTAATTCATTTATGCATCATTTTGAACGCGTTTCAGTTAAGCATTACATTTGCATGATTATAATAGCACAATTATTCTTCTATTCACTCTAATAACTGCGGTTTAGAACTACATCTTACTGGCCATTCATTGATATATAACTGGATATATGCGGGTGCGAACTAACGGTGATTATGATGCACCCCTACAAATTTATCGAGAACATAGCGCTCTATCAATGGTGATGGCAGAGTAGGGTGGTGGCAGGGTAAGTTAATGGCAGGAGACAGGCTCAACCTAAAAACACGTGAAGCCTACATTTGGAATAAATTCCTAGATTTGGCAGTAGCAGTGTCGGGCTCTGTAAAATGCTCTGCCTGGGGCAAACTGCCCTGGCTGTCTCCCTACCTCTCTTTGTAACAGCCCTGACATCTCTGTAGGAGATTAACAAAAACGTGGCCCATCTACAAGTAATGAAAAATGTAAAAGCAAGATTTCTGGCTGTGTTGGATCATGTATCAAACACTCTTAGTACACGAGACTTATTGTCAAAAAACCCAAGCATTAGCAAATTCAATAATTCTGGTATTGTTGACTGCCAACTTTTGGCTTTGCCAATGTTTGTGAATTTTTTTGTAATTGTTTAAAAGAAATGCTTATTGTGTGTAGGTGCACATTGTGCAAGAAAAGAATGTCGTCACACAGAGAGGTAAGCTGACGACTGAAGTGGGCTGATCCGGTTTCCCATGTTGTATGCATGTGGGTGGAACAAAAATGTTAATGACACACTGACTGACCAATGGGTGAAGACAGCTGACCGACAGCACCTATAGCTAAGTACATGATCCATATAAGTGTATTCAAATCTAAAGGTCTTGGCTAACGCTAGACCTTAAACGAATATTAATAACTCTTTACCGTTGCACACAAACCCATCTTTTCGAACTCACATTTTGTTTTTGTAAAATAAAGATTATCTCACAATCGTTTAGATCCTGACATCAAGGTCTCCTCATTTTTCCCATCCATCAAATACAGTTAGGTATGTGAAAGATATGATATGGAATCACGTGGTAGATGGAGCACATGCAGGACAAGATTCAAGTTGCCACAAAGAACTCGATTACGAGTGGGCCTGAGGGGCTTCAGGTATTTCCCTCCCACATAAGATATAGATATCGAAGAGTGTGGTATTTACCTGGTATGATATATACCTGCTAGTCAAAGTTTTCCTCTGAACAATAAAGTATTAAATGCAGAATTTAGTGCCTCGGCATGCATCGCATCCCGCTACGTGTTTTTCACCCAGTTAAACTTTGGCAGGCATTTTCTACATAAATACACCAGCAGAAAACTGTGGCATGGTCATGAGAAAAGAAATTCTGAATCACAGATCGGAATTATGGCCTAGAGATGGATGTGAATAGTGCACCACTGTGACCTAAAGCAAAGATTATCTGGAGGTGTCCCTCCTATTATAACCACAATAGATGAACACTCGCCCTGTTAGATGCCAGAACGAAGGAGGAAAAAAATCAGGATGAACCACCATTGTGACTATCCCCTTACAATAACAAGGGATGGCTGAGGTAATTAATCCAGTGGGCATGGCTTGGTGCTCAATGGCTGCTTACGTTTACTGCCTCCAGAAACAAGATACTTTCACGCTCTGACCTGAGCAGTACAAAACCAAGCAAAGCCTCCATGTTTCTCTGACGTGAAATGGAGCAAAGCCTCTTGCGGTCCCCATTCCAGTCCCCTGCTCCGGTTTCTGCTCCTGCTTTCCATCACTCTAGAGAGTCCCTAGCCCTTCCTTTGGAGTAACTGGGTCGGGCCAAACTCTGAAGACGGAAGCAGTCGTCACGTACACATCAACAGTGGTGTTCACAGCACACTAGGTCACAGCAGTGCAGAGTGCAGAAAAGCAAGGCGCGTGCCGCCTTTTTAAAAGTGAAAGCGTTCATCGTGCCGCCTTTTTAAAAGAGAAAGCGTTCATCGCGCCACCTTTTTAAAAGTGAAAGCGCTCATCGTGCCACCTTTTTAAAAGTGAAAGCGTTCATCGCGCCACCTTTTTAAAAGTGAAAGCATTCATCGCAATTCAAGACCGAGGAAGTGACACACAGCTTGCATCATATGCGGATGACACCCAAATTGTAGTGTCACTGCTACCCGGAGAGGAGGCTGGTTTAGACAATCAATTCCAAGAGTGTATGTTATCAGTGGGGAGCTGGATGGCAGAGAATTGCCTAAAACTCAACACTGGTAAAACAGAAGTCATGTTGTTTGGAAACAATATTAACTTCTGGACTCCAAACTGGTGGCCAGACTCGATGGGCTCTCTCCCCTCACCCACTAATACGGTGAAAAACTTGGGTGTGATAATGGATGAGGGTCTTACCTTTAGGCAACAGGTTTATTCAGTGGCATCTAAAACCTTTTATGTAATCAAAACAATTTGGAAAATATTGCCGTTCCAGCCCCCGAGCAGCCGACAAACAGTGGTCGCAACTCTCGTTATGTCGAGATTGGACTACTGTAATAGTTTGTACCTTAATGCTCAACAAAGGCTCCTGAATAAACTTCAATCACTGCAGAATGCAGCAGCCAGACTGCTTTTGGGCACACCTCGGTTTGCGCCCATTACCAAGGAAATAAACAAATTGCACTGGTTACCGGTAAGAAACCGAGTACGCTTTAAAGCCCTGTGCCTGGTCTTCAAGGCGTTGCATGGTTCAGGTCCTGACTACCTAAAACAGTATCTCCACTGGTACACACCGAAAAGGCCACTTCGCTCATTAGGGGCTAGGTTGGTCTCAGTGCCACGCATAAAAAAAGTTCGATGGGGAGGCAGAAGTTTCACTTACAATGCGGCCAAGGCCTGGAACGATCTGCCGTTCCAGTTAAGATGCATCACGAACCTCTTGGCTTTTAGGAAAAGCCTAAAGACCTGGCTCTTTGCCCAATGAACTTCTTTCTTTGGCCACAGGAGATATAACTAGCGCCAGGACACCTTCGGGTAGCAGCTGCACTGTATAAATATCATTAACATTAACATTAACATCAACATCTTCTAGCACCATGTTTGTAAGTCAGAAGTAGTCCCCAAAGGAACAAATTAGCAGCTACAGCGAAAGGTAACTGTAGTTGACCAGTGCTCCTGAGTCAAAAACGGAAATGATGTAACGGCAGTGCCAACTAATAAGGAGGCTGAAAATAAAAGTGACGCATGAGTGAACCAATGGCAGCAGCAGGCGGGATTACACTCAGTATGAGTGATTACAGCAGGTCTTGCAGACAGCGCATGCGCTGATGCTCGACCTAATAAGGGTTCCAGAACAATATGTCTGGTTTTTGGTCCATTTTGGGAGGAATGCTATTGGCAGGCATATAATCTTACATTAGAAATGAACACAGTGGGTGCTCCTTTATGGTATGCTTGTCCTTCCAGGGCAAAGACTGGCTTTTTATTCCACCTCAGTGGGATGGAGCCCTTTAAGGGCGGTTTTAAAAGCCTCCGTCAGTTCCCCAGCTCCCCGAGGTTAATTGCATCCAGCACAAGAAGGTTTCAAGAGAGAGAGAAAGGGAGGAGGAAGATAGGTAGGGAGAGAAAACGATCAGAGAGGAAGAAAAGAGAGATGAGAGACGGAGAGAGAGAGATGTATGGATGGAAACAGCGAGATTGTGGGAGGAGACAAAGGGAGCGGGCTGGTTTGAGCATTTTTGCCAGGGCTGCTTTTGGTTCCCCAGTTCGACCCTGTCCTTATCGATGCAGAGACAAGCACATATGTTCTTGATCTCTGAAGTGCAGTGAGGGTCCGTGTGATGGTAATGGCCTGAGTAAATGGGGTAGCAGTCAGATTTTCCTCTTCTGAGATTGCTGGCTGGAGGACTGGATGGGTTTCATGATCCCAAATTCAAAAAGACCAGAATGACAGGCAGAAATGGTAGTCCTAGAGGCATATACCATGAGTCTGCGGTGCCATTTCTTTCCTTGGAGTATATTATCTGATTTCATACAATTTAATTGTTCAGAGAGTATTTTTACCCCAGTCTTGGTATGTTTCCTCCCCCCAAAAAATTAGCTATAAATCTAATGGGTTTTTTTAACTAGTGGAACAAATGACAAAGCAACCCTTCACATGCTCTCTCCCAAACTGGACCATGAAGTATTGGAATAGTTCATGAGCACCCTTTCAGAGTCTTTGTCTAATGCAGGTTTTTTAAATGAGAATACCCTTGCCCACTATTGATGAAACGAGGCTCACTTATTGCAATCCAGCTTTGGGCATTGTCCATGCGGGGTGCTGGTGGCACCAGTGGGGAAGGGTTGGTGGTTGTAAGACAGAGGTGGGGCACTGGGCAGAAGACTCCTAAGAAAATGTTTAGTACCCGCGCTTTTCTTTTTTTTTTTCTTTTTTACAAATTAGGAACTACTAAATTCTCCATTTACAGTGCATCAGAATTTCAGAATATACAGATATATCCCAGTCACAAACAGTACAAAATCAAATGCCCCAGGAGTAAGGGTCTTAGACACTCAAACACAGTGTGACCGACACAAGGGGAGACCTGCTCCAGAGCATTTGGTACCACATCAATGCTACATCCTAAAATGCTACACCCCAAATGGCATTTATTCATTTAGGTGTTTGGTATAATTCTCGGAGCCGTTAAGGTCAGTAAAAACCATGAGCTAATCCTCCTGTTTTTCAGGTCTTTATTTTGTTTTACCTCATGCTCTTTGTTTTGCAACTAGGTGAGTAGAAAACGGAGGGAAGCCGGTTAGTGTTGAATTATTGGAACTAATTGTATAGTTTGTGCTACTTCAGCTCTTAAGTTACCATCCAACTACCCCGCTCCACAGGGGAACAACTCAGTTGAACCTCTACCCCTTGAGTGCACTAGTACAACGGGGCTTTTCACACTTACAATGTGGTGCTCCTGGGGTTCGGGTGCTTTCTCCACACAAATCCCAAAAGTGTCTCGACCTCTCGCTAGGCATGGGCCATCTAGATGCAAGTATAATAACATAACAATGTTGTCCAGGAAATGAGGGAGCCCTCATACTTCCTCTGAGAGGGTCATGACTGGGTTCAGTTTTTTCTATCCTAGCAAAATGTATTTTATTTTATTTAGGGGTTTTAAGTTCTTCTGACCACCCAAAAGTAGCTTCAGATTGAATAGGAGATTGCATGCAAGAGTGGCAGCTGAAGTGTACAATATTTGTTAAGCTGGTGGTGAGATCCGCAAATCCTCCGGCAGCGGTAGGCAGTGTCTGGAAATAATTCTATGTCGAACATGACCCCAATTTGGTGGCAATGCCTTGAATGTTTAAGAGCCCCGAAGCCTGTCTGAAGAGGCATAGCCTGTTTTTGACGTCTGACTGGGTAGAACATTGAAAACAGTTTAGAAGGCTAACATGGAGGAGGTTTGATCATCCGCAGGCCAGCGATGCAAAAGAGATGTAGGAATGGGGCATATCAATGAAGGGTCTTGGTAGAAATTCTATTTTTTTCTGTTAAAGATTTCTGATGTCATAAACCGTTATTTAACAACTTCCAAATGAGTATACTGGTGTCTATTAGTATTTGAATGTCCCGAGTACAAGTTTGCTTGTGTTTTCCACTGGTCATCAGCAGTCCGGTTCATAATTAAATGTCCAAGTACCCATGTATACAAGGGTTTCACTAAAAGCCATTTGATCAATCAGAATTTCCAAGCAAGCAGCTTCATCAGACGGATAGAAACCTTTCAGTAAGGTTTGTTTGTTTGAGTAGGACTCCACTACCAAATGGCAAACATTTCAGAGTGAAGACAGCAAGTTGCAATGAGGCACTCTTCCAGTGGACAGTAGTGTATTAAAATATAATTCTAATTGCATTTATAAAGCACTTATTACCCCAAGGAGGCGTTGAAGGACTTTATGGCAAGTAGCACGCTAGTTTTAAACCCAAGGGTGGAGGTTAATTTAGTGTTTTTTGTTTAGTGAGTTTCAAGTATTACCCAAGTTTGTTGTGAAAGCAGACAAAGTTATATGTGATCGATAGCGGGGGCAGGGGTAAATTATTTCATTCAAAGGATTGGTCAGGTGAATAGATGAGATGGAGGAAGATTAGAATTTGATACCTTGCAGGCAAGTGATTACCAGTTTGTCCAGATGTGGGCAATTTACACAAGTACATATAGAAAAGTAAGCCCGACAGGGGCGGCTCCTTCACTAGGGGCGGAGGAGCGTCGCCCCACTGCTTTTTTCGCAGTGCGAGAAGCAGAAACATAAAATGGTAATAACTACCATTTTATGTTTCTGCTCCTAGCACTGCGAGAAAGCAGAAATGTTTGGTTGGGGGTGGGCGGGTCTGTTCTAGGGCAGGGGAGGAGTGGTTTGCCCACTGCTGAGAGCACTGACTGTTTGGTCGGCCCTCTGGGGCCGACCAAACCAGTCATGCACACTCTGCCTTTTCTCCATGTAGGCTGCATGCAGCCTACATGGAGAAAATGGCCTCCCCATAGGTGCCTAGCTGGTCGGCGTCCCGACCAATAAAATTGGCTTAGGGGAGGGGAGGGAGGCTGCCTGCTTCCTGTTCCTGCCAGAGGCAGGAGAGCAGGAGCCGAGCAGGACTGGCGCCGAGAAAACGCAGGACCCAGCCTCGAAGGTAAGTGAACTTTTTTATTTTTTTATTTTAATTTTAAATTAAACCTCCCCCCTCGCAACTCCCTCCCCGCGCGCCCCCCTAGGCCCCCACCCGAGAGTAATGCCCACCGCGACTGAAGCCAGAGGAGATGCAGTTGTGTATAGGAATCGAAAAAGGTGAATACAGTGGCTCCTCTGGTGTATATATTGCTAAGTTCACTTCACAGCTGAAAGTAATGGGCAGTAAAACAAGCATATGGTTAGTGTTTTTCAGCTGAGGGCAGCTTCAGCTACCAAGCTGAACTGGCTAAGTCCAACAGCAGAACAATGTGGGTTTAACCATGAGCAAGAAGAAGGGGGGAGGAGGAGGGAGGGCTACTTTACAAAACAAACTATATCTGCTAATGCGATGTGGAAAGAGGAAGACGGTGAAGGTAAATGTGCTTCTGTGGCGAGACCTATGCAGCAACCCTTAACTGTGACATCATCTGTTTTCTTTAACGTACATGTTACTATAAATTGTACAACTACTCTTTTTCTTCTGATACTGGCAGCAGTTAATATTCCCAAAAAAGTTTCAGGGATAAAAAGGATACTGGCATTCATTAAGCCCATATTCATTTTAGTAATGTTTTCAATTAACCTGACAACAGATTATGTTTCACACTCCTTGTTGTATTTTCTCTTTCTAACCTAAATGAATGTTTCCATTTTTACAAAAAGATATGCTTCCAAACTTTATGCTCCTTGTTGTCATAAATTGCTGATTTAAATAAGACGCGACTTCCAAAAATGTCATATCGCAAATATAATGGAAAGGCCAATATCACAATCTGTCCATTCCAAAATTAGCATCTTTAAGGTTTTTAAAACAGATGGGAGTGACATTTTTTTTTTAACAAGAAAATGAGCACTTTGTACCATGTCATCATTTGTAACAGTCTGACGGTTTGTCCATGATAGTTTGTCAATTGTGCAATTCTGAAATCTATATGTGTAAAAAAGATGTCTCTTTTCTCATCAACTTGCTAGCGTCATAAGAGACGCAGTTTTCTTAGCGCCATAAAGCCTTGGGTAAGTGTGCTCTGATAAATGAAATAAAGAACTAAAATTCAGTAAGGCTGTTACTTGTCTATTTTTGTCAGAAATATCCTTAGACAAACTTCATGTAATATAAGAATTAACATTGAAAGTAAATGGGTATCACATGTTTCCAACCCTAAAACTATATGAAGACAGTATACAGACAACTCTGCTCCAGCATACCGCAACCAGATTCAAATGATCTTCTCCGTATTCTCAACACCACGTTCCCCAGATTTTTTAATTAAGTTTTTCAGTTGGTGCTTCCTTCACATTACTCCTATCATATATTCACTGTTAAAGCACACAGCCTCCGGTCGTGGAACACCCAGTGGCGGCTCCTGCGCTAAGGCGGAGGAGCGTCACCCCACTGCTCAAAAGGAAAAATAAAATGATAATAACGTAATGTTATTACCATTTTATTTATCCTACTGCAGTGAGTGGTGGAGCGGGGCTGGCCAGAGTAGGGGGAGGAGTGGTTTGCACTCCCTAAGTGCTCATGACTGTTTGGCCGGCCCTCTTGGCCCGGCCAAACAGTCATGCTCAATTTGCATGTTCCCCACCAGGCTGCATTACACAGCCTGGTGAGGAACATGCACAGGCTCCCTGTCCCTGTCTGAGCGCTGAACCACTGCGCTCAGACCAATCACAACACTGCATTGCAGCGTAGTGATTGGCTCAGGGGAGCCTGGGTGACCGGCTGCTTCCTGCTGCCGGCCGGGACAGGAAGAAGGACGATGAAGAGGAAGAGAACGGAGAAGAGGCAGTGGCCGGCCGTTCAATGTAAGTCCTATTTTTTCATTCACTCGCCACCCCCAACGCCCTCCGCTGCGCCACTACCCCCGTCCGGTAGCAGCCGCAACTGGGAACACCCCTTCTTTTAGTAATCTAAATGAACTGAAAAGACAAACAACTTGCTGAATACAAACTGCCCTTGTCATATTGGACAGTGGTATGCAGCTTCTCTAATTTAGCCTACTTTCAAATCCTCATTACCTCACAATGCTTGCACACCCAACCTACTCTCATCTTGCTTTTAATGCTATCACGTAATTATCTCTCTTGGCCTTTGACATCACCACATACTTATCCCTCCCTTAAACATCACCTACTAACCTATCTCAAACAGTTAAGCTCACACTCTTCTTTCCCTGTTCTTAAGCAAAGTTTGTTCATCATCATATCTTGCGTTCACTTCTAGAGTTCCCATCCCTCTGGACACACACTAGATGTCATCTTCTTTCCTCCTAGACATGTCACAGGGACAGGCCTGTGACCAGTGTTCGACTCCTCCCCCTAGCAATGTATATACCAGCTCTTGCCCATGGTGGGAGCCGGTGATTGGCTTCTTGAGCCAAGACTGTATGCCTTGGAGCTGTTTGGCACTCATCCACAGACACTAAGCAGCAGGTCATGTTCCCCCAACAAAATCTTTGCTCTTTTAAAGAGAGTTCCGAAGAATGGAACACTGGTGCCAATGGCAAACAGCACTTGCTGCACTTCAACACAAAATGTAAATTATGGGCTACCTTGTACTGCATTTATAATAATGCACTGAGGAGGGCTGGAACAGACCTGTGTGTGTGTGTGTGGCTACACCCCCTAGTAATGTCTTGATAACCAGCAACTCCCAAGTGTTCTGGAGCGACCATCATATCATTACCTTCAACATCTCTACCTGCCCGCATTAAAAAAAACACAAAAACATACCATAACAGCAACAGCGGGAACACACTAGGGAGAAAATTGAACCTCCCAGCACTAAACATCCACCTTGTCAAAACTCCGACCAACAAGCAACCATAGGGTTTATCTGCCTTCTACAATTGGCTATCCTAACCCGATACTCTTAAAGATGTCATTCAAACCCAACTCAAGAAAAGAATCACATGATTCAATGACCAGAAGAAAAAATGAGAAAAGAATGCTGCATTCTGCAATGCAACTGGAGGAAATTGCAGTCAAAATTCTACTACACCAATATAACAGAGTCTGCAAAGCCGTAATCAGAACTAATAAAAGGCAATACTACTCCACACATTTACTGGATGCAGACTCCCCATAGAAGGAGCTACATAAGATCCTGGGAGAATTCTGCAACCCTGAGTGCCACAACTCAGGAACTGCACTCTCAAGCTTCCTGCAAAACAAATCTCCAGACAGCTCATCACGAATATAAAAAATGAGGAGTACCTTAAGAATACAGCAGCTCACATTGCTCCTGCGAACAACAAGAACACCACAGAGAAAGATACAAGTGATGAAACAGCTCTTAACTAAGTGAATATGCTCTCTGAAGAAGAATTCCATAGCCTAGGCAAGCATGCCATCAAGATCATATTCATCAGGCAACTTGTGCCAAGGAAGTAGCTAAATGCTTATTAAAGAAATCCTTACAACATGGATCCTTCCCACCTGAGTTAAAGACCTCCTAATTCAGACCACTTCTCAAGAAGAAGAATCTTGACCCATCCAACCCAGCAAACCTCAGACCCATTTCCAATGGCCTATTCCTGGTTAAACTGATAGAAAGAGTGGTCTTTAATCAACTCTAAATCTTCACTGAGGAAAGTAACCTGTTGAAGGATCAGTAGTCAGGATTCAGTACAGTGTTTGACACAGTCCACCACCACATCAGATTGAAACATCCTCATTCACAGCAATGCTCTACAATGGATAGCTTACTGCATCATAGGCAGACAAAGCATGGTATTCATGACACCAAGGTCATCTGAGGTCATCCGTCAGATTGGTCAGCCGATCTTTCGACCTAGGTTCTAAAGGCTGTTGAATAAGGCCTGCTCTGGGCCGTTATTTAAAGGGACTGGTTTTATTGTTGACTTTGTGCAGGCCCATCAATCTGGGCCATTTTGACCATGGCTGAGGCAGTCCAGGGAGATTGGGCCACACACAAAGGAATGCAATTTAGAGTGCTTTCAGCGCCATTGAAAGAGGGGCGGGCTTATTGTTATATATAAAATAATGTCAATGAGCCCTCCTTGGCAGGCACAAGATGACATGCTCTTGCTCTGCTCTCCCCTGGGCTGGTCTCTCTCCTTCACAGAGAGGCTTTGAAAGCAGCTGAGCAGCTCGATCAACACTTCCTCCCTCACTGGGGAGAGGTAGGCAGTGAGGCCCCAAACAACCCCGCTGCAAACACATACAGTGAGGATCTTCTCGCCTTTCCACTTGCCCATTCACAGAAGCCAGGAAGCAACTAGCCCCACTCCTTATCCCTAGAGCGGAACCAGACAGACCTGATTGCGATCATAACATATGTATTTGTAAAGAGAATGTTTGCTTGAAGGATATCTTCTTGGAGCTGAAATAAAAGATGTAAGAAATTGGGTTACTGGTTGAGGGGTGTGGAAGCCCCAGTTAGGCAACAACCCCAATCCTTGTCAGGATGATCCGCTAGCGTCACTAAATTAACCTGTGTTCAATCCTCTGGTAGCTTGGTGCAAATGAAGTCAGGCTTAACTTAG
This sequence comes from Calotriton arnoldi, assembly GCA_963921515.1. Taxonomy (NCBI): domain Eukaryota; kingdom Metazoa; phylum Chordata; class Amphibia; order Caudata; family Salamandridae; genus Calotriton; species Calotriton arnoldi. The sequence continues at coordinate 169,994 of CAWUFW010002774.1, read as the reverse complement.
ATACAATGTGAAAAGTATGTATGCAGCACACAAACAGTAATAAAGTGAAAACACAACATAAGAAAAATCCCGAGCCAATTAAGAAAAATAGAGCAATGTTTTATAAATAATATGATACTAGACTGACAAAACTCTGATCAGTATAACAAGAGATAGTAAATTTTAAAGTTTCTAGTGAAAATAGTGCCTAAATGCACAAAGTTCCACTCACGGTCATTCGGTCTCACTAGATCGGAGGAAAGTCACAAGTTCAGGCTGATTGCAATGGAGCACGGGTCACATACAGGCACCAGGTTAGGCCTGCTGAAAAGTTACTTTCTGAGACCAGTGCAAAGGGTTCTGTTTGCGTTGGAAGAGGCAGCGAGGAGGAGGCTAAACATCGTGGACAGTCATCACTGCAGTACAAAGAGCAGGCGGGCGTTGCAGATGGTCATCACTGAAGTGCAAAGAGCTGTTGCTGTAGAGTGAACTGCAGGTCTTGCATTGCCGGTTGCTGCAGACAGTTGTTTTCAGCAAGAAGAGCAAGTCTCTCTAGTACATCGCGGGCCGAAGTCTTGGCACAAACTGACCCTTATGCAGTCTTCAGAAACTTCAAGATTTTCACTTTTACTTCAGGAAGAGTACACTCTGATGCCAGCCATTGGACCTCTTGGGGATTAGAAACTCATTCCAGCAGAGGTCAGCAGAGCCCAGGAGGTCCAGTTGCAGCAGGTCAACTGGGCAGTTGTTTGGAGGCCTCTGGAGCTTGTTGTGTCCCTGTAGCTCAGAACAGGAGGCCAGTCAGCTGACCCTTGGTGTCACTTCAGCCTGGGATGAAGGGTGCAGGGGCAGTCCTTCTTCTGTGGTATCCACAGGTCCAGCAGTGTAATGAATAATGGGTCTGAGGGTCCCCTTTTTATAATTGGTGTCCGCTTTGAAGTGGGAGCTGCTTCTGGAGTTTTCCCCTTACAGAAGTGTCTGGAATTTCCTGCCTCTCTGCCCTGGTCCCAGTCTATCTGGGTGCACAATAGGCTAGTGTGAAGTCCTTTGTGTGTGAGCTGGGCCAGCGCCTTTGAAGTGCAAGTGTGGTAGGTGACTGCTGTGCCCTCTCCATCAAGCCAGGATGACCTATCCTGCCAACACCCAGACCTTCACTTGTGATACTGCCTGGGAGGAGCACAAAAATGCCAACTGCCACCTACACCTAGTCTAGTGACCCAGGCAATGACGGCAGACACCAAATGGTAAAAACAAGGAAATGCCAACTTTCTTAAAATTGTGACTTAAAATCTGACTTTGCCATTAAAGAGGGTTTCAAATTACAATTTCCCAGGCACCAAACATGACATTCCTACCGGCTCTCACACAAAAGTTATGACTTATTAAAGGCAATAAGGTAACTCAATGTTTTCACTACCTGGATATGTAAAACTTAACAGTACATGTCAACTTTTTAAATGCATTGACCATATCCTTCTTGCTGTTAAGGGTCTACCCTAGGGGTGACTTGTATGCATTAAAAGGGAAGAATTAGGCCTGGCAAAAGGTGTTTCTTGCCAGGTCCAAGAGGCATTTTAATAGGGCTCACACAGCTTGCAATGGCAGGCCTGGGGCATGTTTTAACATGCTACTTAAGTGGATGGCACAATCAGTGCTGCAGGCCCACTGGGGGCAAAAACATCAAGGACCACGTGGTTCACTGTACAACCAAATGCATAACTCCCAGTACTAACAGAACCTTAGAGGCTGCCTGGAGCCTCCCCCCTTTGATAGACCATTTCCGCTGTTGTAATTGCGTAGCCTCTACATACATATCTGATACCAAAATGTTTGAACACAGGTCTATTAAAGTAGAACTTAAGTCATTCTCCAACTGCACTTCCAGAAATGTTGTCTACTATATATGGTGTCCGTGTATATTGCTGTACATAGGGCAGACTTCACAACCAGTAAAAGCAAGGATATGTCAACGCCACAGCAGAATCAGATGTGCAGCAGCGAATGCTCCGCTGGTGACCCATTTTGTGGGAAAGCCCCACACAGTAGATGATTTAGTGTGGCAGGTCATCAACATAGTTTGTATCCCTGAGAGAGGTGGTGACTTCAAGCAAATTCTGCAGAAAATGGAATGCAAATGGATTGAACACTGTAATTCCATAAACCAAGGACTTAACACCACTGAGGAATGGCGCACCTACATACAGGAACTTAACAATTGAACTGACTAGGCCTTCTCCTATCATAGACATTATGCTACGCCTCTGTGCAGCAATAAGGCAAAACTACTGCTGACCAGTGAGCAGCAATCCTCTACTTTATGGTGTCCACAAATCTGCTTGTTTGAAAAATGTCTCCTCATATAGGTGCTGCCCACAACCTGGAAATGGGCTGGAGCCGCAATTTGCACGCAGCCCCATTTTGTTCCTTTATAAAGGTTTAGGATAATAATAAGTCATTGTAATTATTTTGCTGTTTATTCATTGTCTGCTTTTGCACATTATTTTTAAGATCGTATTTTATTGATATGTTGCATATCCCTGTTTCTTTTTCCTCTAGGCACAACCAGTGTACTTATTATCTTTATGCACAGCATTCTGTGCTGGTATTACATGCTGTATTGACAGCACGCAGCTCGATGCAGCCGCGCGAGCCGCGTTACAAAGGAAGCCATGGTAACCACTGTCTCTGTCTTTGCTCCCACTCCAAGCCTCGATTTCGTCACCCATCAGTGGCAGTCATAAGGAAAGATGCCGCAGCGTCTTCCAGCTGACACGCACGCATCAGCGAGGCTGGATGTTAGCAGCCCACCTTCCCTAACTGCGCCGGATTATTTTCCACTTGCACGGCCCACGTGCCTCTCTTCTTTGCCGGCACATTTCAGCACCAATCGTGGTGTACGGCCATTTTAATTCAAGCAACCGTTTGTGTTGTAAATCCATCTCTGTGGGGGTAAGAAATCTCCTCGATAACGCATTTTATTGCCTGTAATGTAGTCCCCTCATCCCAAGTATGCTGTGTCTTATTTATCCTTACCAAACTTTACTCCGTTTTATGATTCAGTTCACACACAAGGTGCCCCATGTGAGTACCCTTCCCCTTCACTTTACAGTTTGGTGGTGTACACTCTGTCTAGCTTTATTATGACGCCATAAGGTACTGTGTCAAAAAGCAGCCATTTTTTACTTAATGCAGTCAGCTATCCTAGTACTAAGTAGTCATTCCATATATATATTTTTATATGCAGGGGTCCCAACTATCCTTTGGTCCTGATGAGAGCCCACATTTCAAAGGGGGTCAAAACATCATTGACAAATACAAACGAACCAATTATTCGGCTCCTTTGATTGATAAAAGGGCTTGCTTGCATTTGATAATTTACCTATTTGGTCATTTGTCACAGTTTGGAAACTTGTATATTTCTTTTTTTGTACTGTCTGTATAAAGGTATTCTCCTTTATTGTTTGTTTTTGGTTCGGTTGTTCACGTGTGACACAATTGCACGTCACGCATTTGCGTTCAAGAAAAATACAGATAATTTGTAACAGAATCAATGTATGACTACTTTTTTTCGTTTCCCTATTACATCCTTGAAAAGTCCCATTGTATCTTGCAATTGAGCTTGTCTTTACATTTTGTATCCATTTGCATTTCTAATAAGAACCGTTGTTTTTTTTTATATTGAAGGCCCACTAGTAGCATTTAATTTACAGGCCCAGGGTACCTGTAATACCACTTTACTAGTGACTTACAAGTAAATTAACTTTGCCAATTGAATGTAAGCCACTTTCACCATGTTTAAAGGAGAGAGCACAAGCACTATAGCACTGTTTAACAGTGACAACATGTACAGTGTCCTAAGGCCAACAAACAATAATTCCGCAAAACAGGAGGAGTGAAGGCAAAATGTTTGGGAGAAGACCACCTTAAGGCTGGCAGTTCTAACAGACAGTAAATCTGTTCTGGCATACATCATTTGTTACAAACAGGCTACATTTTAAAATCTCTTATGGGATTAAGGTGCCTACTGTAGAGATCTTTGTGTGTCCAGCAATTTTCGGGTGATATAATAATGGTAAGATATCTCCAGTGGTTAATGCATTTGCTGTGAAGATCTGTGTTTTGTTTAGTCACAGTTTTGACTCATCATAAAATAGCATATAGAGTTAATATGCCTACTGCAAAGCACAATGTGTAAGATGCTGATTACAAGTTTTTATTTTATCTAGAAAGCTCTGTGGGTTACTGATGTTATCACAGAGATGTTTTTGTTACTTGCAGCTGATACGTTACAGCCCTTCTGATATTGCACAGTGAGATATGAAGGGGCATCAAGGAGCTGCATGCAAATTGCAAGGCATAGGTTTGGAACCTTATTGTTGTTCCTCTCTCTTTCAATATTCTAAGGTTGCCAGAAAGCATTCTTTAGTAGTAATAACGTCTTATTAGTACAGACCTTGTTATATTCCATATAGGTGCCCTATATAGGCGCAGGTAACATTGGACCCTTTCACCTATATTCTTCCCTATATTACATACATAACGGTTCTTAGGCACTGACCTTTTACCTAGATATGACACTGCATTCAGAACGCGGGTTTTTCCCTGGTTTGATTCTCATTCATTATGCATGAGGCTTCTTGAAAGCACAGCAGGACTGCATAAAGTTCAGGCCCAACGTCATCCTTCAGGCCGACACAGTAACACAGCAAGGTAGGACCCCTGGGGAGACCTATGGGTATATATACAGCACATCTTGCTTAGGAAGATAGAGGAGACCGTGACTTCCCGGCAGACACACTGACCAGAGACGCTGAGGTTCCTGCATGCAGACGCTCCAGATCGCAGTGGTCTAACATCCCTCGCAGGGTGTCCAACTCGAGACCAGGACGGGGTCCCACATTCTCTAAACTCTCAGGTAATGGGTTGGACTAGATCCTAGAGGGATTCTTGGCATAACACCTACACAGATGCTAGGTACATTTAGGTACATCTAGTTAGGGAGACATCGTAGGAGTACGCACTTTTTATCATGTGTTTTATGTACATGTATATATTCATGATTTCTGCAAGATGGTAGAACTAAACCATCCCTTTACTTTCGTAGTATTGCTAATCATATATCTCTGCTACTGTCTAATGGTTGTTGCAGCTCATATATTCTACACTAGAAAAACAACTGTTCAAAAAATTATTATTGAAAACGACCAGACTGTTTATTCTGTGTATCTCTCTGAGACAAACTAAGGGGCTCATTACAATGGCGTCACGATAGCCACCGCCGGCCCGGCGGTGGCGATCGTTACACCATCGTCATGAGCTTTACCCCCCTGCATATCATGATGGCGTGGGTATCGCGGCGGACGGAAAGTACGTCCGCCGCTTTTCCACTTGTGGCCATCGTCACGATTGCCTGCCTGGCGGAGCAGGGGCTCTAATATGGTGGCGGTGCCTAGCAGGCACCGTCCGCCATATTAGGATGTCGGGTTTATGAAGCCTTTCACCATGGAAAGGCTGGCGGGGATTGTGTCTAGGGGCCCGTAGCGGGCCCCCCTTGTGTCTGGGGGAGGTGGGGTGCACTTGGGGGGTACCTATGGTACCCCCTACATTTCGCTGCACCAAGTGCTGCCTGCCATGTGGTGCAGTGAAATGACTGGCATGCAATTTACACATCGTGGCGGGTGCTGCTGTCAGCAGCACCCGCCACAATGTCAAATTGCGGAATGCGACCACCACCGGCGGTCGCATCCTGATTCGCGGTGCGGGACCGCCGCATGTCTGGCGGCCGGTCCCACAACAGCGGGGATGGCGGGCAGACTCAGGTCCGCCCGCCATCCTAATGAGCCCCCAAGTGAGCACGAATGACTGAGCGAAAGGTAGTATATTGTTTCCACGATCCTGGGGGATCAGGGTTGTTATGTTCTGAGGTTCCCAAGAACTATTCTCTCCCCGATACGAGGAGACTCTAGTGGCACTGTGAGCTAGCTAATACAGACAGGCTAACGTATCCGGTGGGGGTGCACGGAATCAGTCCGCCACCAAACCCACAGTTTATGTTATCCAAACGTGCAGATCCTGTATAGGTTATATAGGAACTACACGACAACCTCAACTACTGCATTACATCTTAAATCTTAATTCTGTTTCTCCAGACTTAGAATGCTTAACCTATAATGCCTACCAATAAGAACGATATGTGAGTCCTACACCTTCTAACCATCATTGTCTTATGTAATATTTCCTATTCCCTGATTGACACACGTTTATGCTTCATTGTCTCTGTTTAATATTTGTGTGTGTGTGTCTGTGTGTGTGCATGTGTGTGTGATGGCAGCCTATATTGGGATGAGTAGCACTGCAAAAGAAATTAAAAAAACTAATTAGTCAATTCTATTTAAATCCTTATTAGTGTAAGTGCTCATACAGACATATACATCTGGCATTCTTACAGTGTATGCATGCCTCTTACATACAGGGGTTGAACAAAGTTAAAAACCTGTCGCCAATTCTTAGTTTTTCTCAAATACTTGTGACGTAATAGCAAGCTGTGTTCCTCTATTTCTCTCTATTGCCATTTGTATCTAGGTGGTAATCTCCAGGTAGCTTCCAACCAGGAAGCGACTCCAGCAAAGAGAGTGCTTTGTGTTAGGCCCTGCTGGAAGTGAAAAAAAGAAACTTCACTCACCCCCTGCAGGTTGCAGTTCTAAATGGTAAACAGACAACATGCAGGCACTGCTGAATGTGTCCCAGTATAGGCAAATTAAACCTGGACAAATTCAATATATTTTACTGTGGCCAGCCAGGATTCCGGCTCAATAAAAGTTGATGGCTCCAGCTGTATACCCTAGTTTCCTGTTCCATACCCAACTCAATGGTGGCCTTTTTAGCAAACTTGGGAAGATGAAAAACGTAGGGCCTGATTTAGATTTCGGCGGACAGGTTATTCCGTCACAACTGTGACGGATATCCTGTTCGCCAAAATCTAAATACCATTTTTTCCTATGAGATTTATATTTCGGAAGACAGGATATCTGTCCCCGTTGTGATGGAGTAACCCGTCTCCCGAAATCTAAATCAGGCCCTAAGTGTATTTGTCTAGATTTGAATCATGAGGTCAAACACAGAGCTCTGCAGTAGATACATTAGCCTACTGCGCCACCAGAGCCGACTTCTGATCATGAGACTTTGCACAGGCTGCGACGATGTCATTAAAACAGAGGGGCATATTAGCAAGAACCTCGTTAAAATTATCGCCGTTTTAGCGGCAGGAAACTGCCGCTAAAACGGCGATAATGGGCTTGCTAATATGCGTTATAGAATTCCTATAGAAGCCCAGGTTAGATGTCCTGCACATCTAACCTGGGCTTCTATTGGAATTCTATAGCGCATATTACCAAGCCCATTATCGCCGTTTTAGCGGCAGTTTCCTGCCGCTAAAACGGCGATAATTTTAACGAGGTTCTTGCTAATATGCCCCATAGTTCTTTCGCAGGTCAAACCAGGAGAGAGCACCAGGCTGCTTGATGCCCATTGCCTGTCACAGGAGGAGGACTTTTCTGACGCTCCCGTTGCCTCACTGATCTGTTTGACGCAGGAGCCCATGCCTGCTTGCTACCCTTGCCTTTGCACCTCACCTTTTCACAAACTGCCAGCTCATGCTTTGTTGCTGAGCCTTTTGTCCTGGGAGCCCCTACCTGGCTCTGCTTTCTATGCATTGCCATATTCACCAGCCAGGCAGTGCAGGAGACTTAGAAGTCAGTTGAATATCGCCCTTTGCTCAAGTTTGGCCAGTGCTCAGCTCCAGTAAGTCAGCTTCCAGTGCATCCCCTGTTTACTCTGTGTGTGCGTGTGATGCAGCCAACAATCCCTGCAGGCTTGAAGCAGAGACATCAGGCGCTCAATCTTCACAAGGCCTGGCCCTGCCTGTCATGCCCTGAACTTTCTGCCAGTTCCACCTGTCTCCAAGCCAACTCTACCAGCATCATCTGTAGTTGTTTTCGCTGGAGGATGACATGACCATTTCCACCAGAACCCCTCCCTTACTGCTTCACAGGACACGAAAAAAGGTAAGACTGTTTCCAAGTCTGCGCTGCTCTGGCTTGTACTTATCAGTGAACCAATTATTTTACTATGGGAAGGCTGAAAGACATTCTATTTTTGGTGTGCTCCATTGTAAATGGTGAATAATATTGTTATATGAGGAGTATTGTTTTTTTTCTCGCATTTCTGTGCTGTTGTTAATTTAGCTGTGAAGTGAAACAGATGTCATTTTTGACTTGGAAAGCCTTTTTTCTTCTTTTCAATCCATTTTCTCACTTTCTGGAGGAAATAATGCTTAATGCCATGTTTAGAAATGCATGTGGCACAACCAAGAATTTAGAAATTATACATTTTAATGACTGATTTTTAAACGCTTGTTTACAGACATTGTGAAGCACTCTGATTAATCTCTAAGGTTTCCAATTTTAATTCGGCTTTAGGAGACATTAGGTTTTGTAAAATATGCATTCGTGGCTGGTTACTTGAATTCCGGCAAGCAAGCTCATCCATCTTCTAGGAGGGTTGGGGAAGAGGGATTTGACCCCCGTGAAACGTTTTAAAAAAAATGGAGCCAAATATTGCATTTTAAAGCACAATTTTCACATAGCATTTTGCTTTGATGCTCTGTAGGAATTAACCCCATTTATTCAAAAATGTGTAGTGGGTACCCACGTAAGTCAATAATTACCTCTATTCTGCCAGGGCCAGAATTTCAACATGGACCCCCCCCATATGCCAAAGCGTCCTGTTAATGCCAAGAATTACATACAATATGCCGGTGCCAGAATTATGCCATTGACTGCATCCCTATACCATGGGTGACATATAAGTCAAAACATTCCTATATTATGTCAGGATCAGCACTTTGCCATAGTTGCATGCCTTCCCCTGCCCCATATGCCATTGTTGTACTCCCTAATGTCAAGAATTAGTTCCCGACTGTTAACGCCATTATTTCGCCATGGATGCCCCATATGCTAAGAATAATCTCTAGGGTGCTAGCACTTGCATTTTTCCATGGGTGCCCCTGATGCCAAGAATGGCATTCAGTTTGCCAGCACTAGCATTTTTCCATGGGTGCCATTTGTTCCAAGATTTACATCCAATAGGCGAGTGCCAACATTTTACTATAGACACCCATATGCCAAAAATTCTTTTTAGTGAGGCAGCACCAGCATTTTGCCATTGGTACTCCTTATACCAAGAATTACCTCAAATGTGCCAGCTCCAGCGTTCTGCCAAGGGTGCCCCTTATACCACGAATTATCACCAATATGACAGTGTCAGTGCCAATATCCCTTATACGAAGAATTATGTCCACCGTGTCAGCACCAGCAGTTTGCCACAGATGTCCCTATGCCAAGAATTAAATCTTACATGTTAGCATTTTGTCTGGGTACCTCTTATTCCATGAATCACCTCCCTCCCCCTTATTCATTCTCACTCAGTCACTCTCCCTCACACTCCCTTGCACTCACCTTCACTCTCACCCTAATTCTCAAATTCTTAGTCTGACTTATTCTCACTCACTCTGACTCATTCACTTAGTTACACTACCACTCACTGTCACTCAAACACACACACACTTCATTTCCCAAGTTTTTTTTATTTACTTTCCTTCAACTGCCTGCACTGTTCTGCCTCAACTTCCAGTGCTGGGTGGACTCTTGGGCAGGAATCGAGATTCGTACAGCCTCGATAACTGAAGCACAAAACTGAAAGCTGCCGTCTGCACAATGAAGCATAGGCACTAGCTGTCAGATTCTTGCCTTTTCACTTCACCTTCTCCTGTCCTGTTGCAAAGTGAAGATGGGATAGTGGGGCTGCTTGTAACAATGGATTGAATCCATGCACTTCCCTATTAATCAAAAGTAAATTATGGGTAAACTGGTTGGGTACTGATGGGGTACCACTCACTGATCCTGAGTGCCCTCTCCTATTGTTGACTTTGATAGAAGAATCAATAAAAGGACAATGAACAACCAGATTTTATGAATATAAGTCTTTGATAAAACATGAGACCATTTCAATTTTTCGAATCTAACAAAATAAGGTTGAATCCTAATTTGGAACTAAAAGAGTGTGAAGGGGGACACTGCCCCTGCCCAAGTACAGTGCACGATTGGCATAGTGGAGCTACTGACACCCCCTCCCCCCATCTTAGATGGGAGAGGATGAGGTGACAGCTTGATTGATAGGTAGCCATGTGTACTGTAGGGACTGAGGCAGAAGTGCTCAGTGCTACTTGTACCAATGACTCATCCGCAATTCACTGATGGATAGGCCAGGAGGCCTGGCAGGACCTCTATGTGCCTGCATCAGCATCGGACAGATTTGCTCTAAGCCTGCCGTGAGGGTGAACATTTTTAGTATTCAGTAGTGAATAACAGGTTATTATTATAGGCTATTATTTACTTCGGGTATTATAAAAAAGGAACAGGGCGAGCTTCTGAAACACTTCAAAAATGGATTATCAGGTGGAAGAATGTTATAACTGCTTTTTCTTTTTTTTGTCGTTTAGGGCCACATGTACAAAACTCTCTTTGCGGTCGTATTTCACCAACTACCACTGTCAATGGGTCCTGTGTGTTTCTTTTGTAAGTCTGTACAGCATTTCATGTAAGATATGCTTCTCTTATTTAACAGCTAATAAATAGATTCAGTAGAGAATGTAAGTCTGCCTCCTTGCCCTTGTGTCTCCTAACCGCCTCTTGGCCCTCTGCCAGCTCTCCTGTGTATTACCTCTGGCACATACATAACACAGGGCTGGAAGCACTGTTACAAAGGTGGGACACAGTGAGGCCAGACTCTGAAGCCAAGAGGCAATCACAAAGGCTGGACTCCATTGTCACTGTGGCGGCACAAAAGTGGCATCTGCAAGTCAATTTAAAATGGTAGATCATGACTCAAGCCATGAAGAAATCAAGATCTGCAAACGTACATCCACCGATTAAATGTACTGCTGATGAAAATTCAGAAAAAGGATGAATTTTCCGCAGAATTTAGATTTAGTATCTTCAACATGAATGAGCCTAGGAGAGGGACATGTGCTGGTTGTTCAGAAGGTAGAGGACACCCAATTAAGTTTATAGGTTTGACAAACCTGTCAAATGATTTTCACACTCAATATGCACACCAACCCCTAAATGGTCAAAGAAGTTGGAATAAGTGTGCACATTGGATGGTTAAAGAGTCCACCACTACCATACTTTCTAATGTGCAAATGAACATATTTAGCCATATCTTCCAGGTGGATTGTAAAAAAAAAAAAAGTGCGCCCAAATGTGAAGTATATTTACTCCTGCACATTTTCTGGATTTAGGTCAGTGGTAGTATGTATGGTAATCTACTGTCTCTGTACATTTATATGCATACACCATTGGATGTTTGTGAGTCCTGCAAATGAACTGAAATCTTTTCAAATTGTAAGTCAGATATTTCACTCTGTTTTTGAGAATGAAATCCTGTCTAAAGGACAGGAATGAGAGATACGGCTCTGCATAAAAGGTTAGAAGAGAGGCCAGTCCATTTTTAGGTCAAGCCTACCTACTTACAAAAGACCTATAACCAGCCACAAAACTTAAAGTGAGCTTAAAGCCATTGCTTACCATTAGTTGGATTTATTGTCACTCTTGTTTGCTTGCTTCTTATACGACTGCTTGCCTCGTCCATCTTGTGTTTATCCCTCTCCTAGAGCACACCTCTTTACTGGTGCTCTTGCAACACACACTTTAAGGGCACTACTTTTTTCTTTTTTCTTAACCACTCCATGAGAGTGCATGTATTTTCCAGCTGTTTCCCTTGGGTGCTTCTCTCCCCCACAACCCGTGTTGCTCTCTTTCATCCATGTGCTTCTCTCCCATGATCCATGTTTCTCTCTCTCACCCATCTGCTACTCCCCCGGCATTCTGTCTTGTTCTCTCTCTTGTGTGTATCTCCCCTCACCCTGTGTGTTGCTGTTTTTCCCTCCCTAGTGTTCTTCTTTTCCCTCCCCACCCCACCAGCTACCCCATCCACTCCTCCATTTCCTGCCTCTCCCTAGGCCCTTTTTCTTTTTTTAAGTTTAGGTTGTTTTGTAGAGCCAGGAACCATGTCGCTGCCGGCTCACCCACTTTACAAATGAAGTGCTTTTGGCCTACTTCACTTTCATATTTTTTTTTATATACTGATCCATTGTGGATCGGTAAATAAAAAGAAATCGAGCCTGCATCACAAGCATACATCATGATGCATGCACATGCCTACAAAATGACGGGGCTACACTTATAAAATGACATGGCTGTGTCACTGTGCCTTTTCCCCTTTTGTTTGCGCCGTACAGCATCAACATTTTTGCGATGCTCGACAGCACGCAGAAAAGAGTTTGGATGAGCCAATAAATCTCAAAGGTAAGATCAATTGGCTTTACCAATGCCTGTTAATAGTGGAAGTAGCAGAAAGTCTATGTAGCCTCTCCAGCCATTGAGTAGAGACGATTATGAAGAATAAACATGGCAGAAAAAGCAGCAAAGGGGAGGAAAATAAAGAAGTATTGTATGTAGGAGCGTGAAGAATCGACAAAATTCAAGGTGAAGTGGTTTTCCTTTGGAAATAACAGATTTGGGTGTGTGTGTGTGCACGTGTGTGTGTGCACCTGTGTGTGTGTGTTGGTCATACATTCTTGTATACTTTGTGCACCTGCACATTATGGTAGAATGCAATAAAAAAAGAATATCACAGAAACTTGGTAATATCAAGAGCACCTATTAGTTAAATGGCTGCAAAGTAGCACGCCAGATCCAGTAAGCATTATGTGAATATCATGTTATTAATATTATTTGAAAAGGCTATCATGAGCATTATTTAAAGAGTTTTTATTCTGTTTTCAGATGACTGTAGAACCTCGTCAGACCACTTCTAAACATACACATGCTGTTGGCCACAGAGACATACCATGTGCAAAATCTATAATAACACTCTTATTTTCAGATCCTCCTTGCAAACGTGGTGTTTTGTGTATAAGTGGCACTTCCTTCATTTTGGACAGTTATAGAAAGGGTGCTAACTTTTCAGCTGAATAAGCTGTGCTGAAAACCCAGCAAATGCATATAGACCATCCTGACACGCTTTCAAGACCAACTCAGAAAAAGATCCTGTGGTCCTTCCCATGCAGCTTGTAAATACACCAGAAATGCAACTTCCTCTTTTTCTTAATTTAAAAAAAGCTGAAATTCCACACTTGTATCCCTAAATACACAATGAGCCTGATTCACAAACATAAACTCACACCTTTGTGTAAGTTTACTATTGTTTTTGCTATTCACAAACTACGAGTTAATAGTAAGTTTACGACTGCAGAGAATTCGCAGCCGGGTAGAAGAACGCCACACATAAAAAAAAATAGGAGAAGTCTCTCTTTTAATGTGAGGAGTTCTTCCTCTTTTTCTAAATTTAAAAAAGCTGTAAGTTTATGACTGCTGAGACTCTGCAGCCAGGATGGAGAACTCTACACCTAAGAAGATGGGACATGTCTATCTTTACTATTTATGTTTTGCTAATACAAAAAAGAGCAACTGAGCACCAAATACCTTGCTAACTTCAGTTCAGTGTGAAATAGCACCTTCCTGACAAAACTCTGGCAGTGAACTGCAGTAAGATCCCTGTAGAGTCAAACTAATTTCCATGACCCACTCAGACTAAATTACACCACTAAAAATATGGAATCACTACTGGTTTGCTGACATGTCTCTGCAAATGACTCAATTGACCGTCAAGCTTTGTCTCCTGATTGTACAGTAAAGGACTTTGTGACAAGGCTCTTTGGTTGAAATAATTCTTCTTCTACTAGAGGGTTCAAATAATCTATATTCCTTATTTTGGATCTTTGACAAAACATCCTAGCTGGATCACAAAACATTTTTGACTGGCCCTGTTTTCTGTCCTTGGTGGACAGCGCTTGGTTCAAACACCTTTTACCACTACATTGTGAAAGCAGGTTCCAGTAGGTTTTAATGTGTGACAAGAATGCTTGTGCATACTTCTAATGTGCCATTTTGTTGTACTGGTGATCTGTTCTGTTAATTTTTATGCTGCTGTGCTTTTGTGCTGCATTAATGCAATGTGATGTTGTGTTGTACAGTGGGCTTTGGTTTGCATTCTTCTTTGGCTGTTGTGTTGTGTCATTATGTTTTAATTGTGTTGTTATATTGCTTTGTTTGTGTTATTGTTATGTTCAGTCAAATACTTTACAGATGTGAAAAAATGCTGCTATATTTCTAACCAAAAGCAGCAAGTGCCTTTAAAGTTACTGTGACAAGCAACTAAATCCCACTGTCTAAGGTGGTAAAATAGCTATGCTCCAGCTCTTCAACAATTTTAAGACACCAGCCAGCCCGAAACTGTGGCAAAGACCTGTTGAAATTTAGTACTCCCAAAGCTCACTCTATGTGATATGACCATCTGTATTCAGAACCCACAAATTGTATTATTAAAGATTCACCCTCCCACCACTCATTAATTGATCAGTTGGTTAGCAGTACCATTCCAAAGCAGTGATGATGAAGCGCAGCTATTGTTTTCTTTTCTTCCACACTTCGTTGAGAAAGAGTGACTTTTACACAATGTCTGGTTCAAAACGCATCTTGAGACCACAATACAAATTTGAACTTGGTTTTCTTTGAAACTGAATCTTGACTCAATTGAGCTTCAAGACAAGAAAAACAATTGCTGCATGTCATTATGACAGCTAGAAACTTGTACTCTAACGCTGCCTATTAGCTGTGTAAGGGGCAGAAATAAATGCTTGGATTACGTCCAGGTAATCTTCGCTACTCAAAGTCATAGTCTTCCTCGTCACCATCCTAACCTGAGCTCTGGCATAGACAGGGTACAGTTTTCACTTATATTAAAAATTAAAGAATGCTCCAAACTAATATGGCCATTCAGGAACACTTTGTGGGAAATGACCCATAAAGGTGGGGCTGAACCTTAGTACTTCCTAATTTGTAAAATATAGAAATAACAAAAAATCAAAAAACAAAAAAATCCCAAAATCAGAGGGGATAAGGAAATTAACTTACTTTCTCTCCCAACTCACCCCCATACTCATGGGGGGAGTCAAGAAAAAACTAGGACTGCAACCAGGAAGACTATGACTCAGAGTACTGAATATTATCAGTAAGTAATCCAGGCATTACCTGTCTTGGCCGCCTTACTCGTCTCAGTCCTAGCAAACATAAGCGTATACTCAATTGAAAAAAAATATACTGTGTAATTAATTAAATGTAAATAGCAATACACACACACACAGATTATGCTACACCTAGTGAGATTTTATTACAAACAGAAGCTATACCTAGAAGTATTACTGAATAGAATTCAACACTGCTGTCCCAAAAGAAGAAGAGGGGGGCCTCCCCCATCTGCAACTTATAATGAGATATATAAACGTATGAGGAGAAGCCCAGGTAAGGCTGCACATATAAACTTAAGGGATGCACCTTTAACCCCTTCGCTGCTAGGCCTTTTCCCCCCCTGTGCTAAGCCTTTTTTTGGCTATTTGGGGTAGTGCGGGCTTAGGCCCCTGTAACTTTTTGACCACATAAGGTATCCACGCCAAATTTGCGTCCTTTTTTTCTAACATAATGGGAATTGTAAAGGTACCCAGGGTTTGTGGATTCCCCTCGAGGGGACCCAGAAATTAGCCAAAATACAGAAAAAATTTGTTTTTTGGGGGAAAAATGCGAAAAAGGGCTACAGATGAAAGCGTCTTGTTTTTCCCTGCAAATGGCATCAAAAAGGGGTTGTGGTGCTGAAATCACCATCTTCCCAGCTTTCAGGGACAAGCAGACTTTTGTCAGAAAACCAACTTTTTTACACAGTTTTGGCATTTTTCTGGGACATAGCCTATTTTTGCTATTTTTTGTGCTTTCAACCTCCTTCCAGTTAATGGTAGAAATGGGTATGAAACCAATAATGGATCCTGAAAAGCCATACATTTCTGAAAAGTAGACAAAATTCTGAATTCAGCAAGGGGTCATTTGTGTAGATCCTTAAAGTTTTCCTTATAGAAACTAACAGTTAAATGAAGGAAAAATTGAAAATTAGTTGAAAAAAACAGCCATTTGTGTCAACGTTTTCACCTGTAACTTCTTCTAATTATGACAGCTATTTAAAAGCAATATACCGTTATATCCGCTGGACCTTTCTGGTTGTGGGGATATATAGGACTTGTAGGTTCACAAAGAACCCGACGAACCCCGAGCCAATAACTGAGCAGCATCTTGCAATGGTTTTTTATTATGTACCGGTTATATAGCAATTATTTTGGGAAAATGTATACATGGAAAAATTGTTATGAAAGACACCTATGTATTTCTGAAATGGGAACAAAATGTAGATTTTAGAAACAGTAGATATTTGCACATTTCCGAAATTGGGAGTACCCATACTAGCATGAGAATTATAGGTCATTTTTCAAAATGACTTATTTTTTACACATTGTCTTTCATTTGGAAGGCAGAAATGCATCGAAAGTCAATAGGTAATAACAGTTGCTCTACAATTCTGTGTTACCCTAAGTCTCCCGATAAAAATGGTACCTCACTTGTGTGGGTAGCCCTTGTGCCCACAACAGGAAATGGCTCAAAATGCAACGTGGACGTACCACATTTTCACAATGAAAAATTACCCTTTTTTTGCAAAGTGCGTAGGTGTAGTTTTTGAACCCTAGCTCTGCCGGCACCTAGGGAAACCTAGCAAACCTATACATATTTGAAAACTAGACACGCAGGGGAATCCAGGATGGGGTGACTTGACTGCCTCCCACCAGGTTCTGTTACCCAGAATCCCTTGCAAACCTAAATAATTGTCAAAAAAACACATTTTCCCCACATTTCTGTGGTGGAAAGTTCTGGAATCTGCGTGGATCCACAAATTTCCGCCCACCCCGCGTTCCCCAAAGTCTTACGAGAAAAATGGTACCTCACTTGTGTGGGTCGGCCTAGTGCCTGCGACAGGAAACGGCGCAAAACGCAACGTGGTCACACCTCAATTTCACAGTGAAAAATGACCCTTTTTTGGCAAAGTGCCTAGCTGTAGTTTTTGAACCCTACCTCTGCCGGCACCTAGGGAAACCTAGCAAACCTATACATTTTTGAAAACTAGACACCCAGGGGAATGCAGGATGGGGTGACTTGACTGCCTCCCACCAGGTTCTGTTACCCAGAATCCCTTGCAAACCTAATAAATTGTCCAAAAAACCACATTTTCCCCACATTTCTGTGGTGGAAAGTTCTGGAATCTGCGTGGATCCACAAATTTCCACCCACCCCGTGTTCCCCAAAGTCTTACGAGAAAAATGGTACCTCACTTGTGTGGGTCGGCCTAGTGCCTGCTACAGGAAACGGCGCAAAACGCAACGTGGTCACACCTTAATTTCGCAGTGAAAAATGACCCTTTTTTGGCAAAGTGCCTAGCTGTAGTTTTTGAACCCTAGCTCTGCCGGCACCTAGGGAAACCTAGCAAACCTATACATTTTTGAAAACTAGACACCCAGGGGAATCCAGGATGGGGTGACTTGACTGCCTCCCACCAGGTTCTGTTACCCAGAATCCCTTGCAAACCTAACAAATTGTCAAAAAAAACACATTTTCCCCACATTTCTGTGGTGGAAAGTTCTGGAATCTGCGTGGATCCACAAATTTCCACCCACCCCGCGTTCCCCAAAGTCTTACGAGAAAAATGGTACCTCACTTGTGTGGGTCGGCCTAGTGCCTGCGACAGGAAACGGCGCAAAACGCAACGTGGTCACACCTCAATTTCGCAGTGAAAAATGACCCTTTTTTGGCAAAGTGCCTAGCTGTAGTTTTTTAACCCTAGCTCTGCCGGCACCTAGGGAAACCTAGCAAACCTATACATTTTTGAAAACTAGACACCCAGGGAATCCAGGATGGGGTGACTGGACTGCCTCCCACCAGGTTCTGTTACCCAGAATCCCTTGCAAACCTAAAAAATTGTCAAAAAAACCACATTTTCCCCACATTTCTGTGGTGGAAAGTTCTGGAATCTGCGTGGATCCACAAATTTCCACCCACCCCGTGTTCCCCAAAGTCTTACGAGAAAAATGGTACCTCACTTGTGTGGGTCGGCCTAGTGCCTGCGACAGGAAACGGCACAAAACGCAACGTGGTCACACCTCAATTTCGCAGTGAAAAATGACCCTTTTTTGGCAAAGTGCCTAGCTGTAGTTTTTGAACCCTAGCTCTGCCGGCACCTAGGGAAACCTAGCAAACCTATACATTTTTGAAAACTAGATACCCAGGGGAATCCAGGATGGGGTGACTTGACTGCCTCCCACCAGGTTCTGTTACCCAGAATCCCTTGCAAACCTAACAAATTGTCAAAAAAAACACATTTTCCCCACATTTCTGTGGTGGAAAGTTTGGAATCTGCGTGGATCCACAAATTTCCACCCACCCCGCGTTCCCCAAAGTCTTACAAGAAAAATGGTACCTCACTTGTGTGGGTCGGCCTAGTGCCTGCGACAGGAAACGGCGCAAAACGCAACGTGGTCACACCTCAATTTCGCAGTGAAAAATGACCCTTTTTTGGCAAAGTGCCTAGCTGTAGTTTTTTAACCCTAGCTCTGCCGGCACCTAGGGAAACCTAGCAAACCTATACATTTTTGAAAACTAGACACCCAGGGGAATCCAGGATGGGGTGACTGGACTGCCTCCCACCAGGTTCTGTTACCCAGAATCCCTTGCAAACCTAAAAAATTGTCAAACAAACCACATTTTCCCCACATTTCTGTGGTGGAAAGTTCTGGAATCTGCGTGGATCCACAAATTTCCACCCACCCCGCGTTCCCCAAAGTCTTCTGAGAAAAATGGTACATCACTTGTGTGGGTCGGCCTAGTGCCCGCGACAGGAAACGGCGCAAAACACAACGTGGTCACACCTCAATTTCGCAGTGAAAAATGACCCTTTTTTGGCAAAGTGCTTAGCTGTAGTTTTTGAACCCTAGCTCTGCCGGCACCTAGGGAAACCTAGCAAACCTATACATTTTTGAAAACTAGACACCCAGGGGAATCCAGGATGGGGTGACTTGACTGCCTCCCACCAGGTTCTGTTACCCAGAATCCCTTGCAAACATAAAAAATTGTCAAAAAAACCACATTTTCCCCACATTTCTGTGGTGGAAAGTTCTGGAATCTGCGTGGATCCACAAATTTCCACCCACCCCGCGTTCCCCAAAGTCTTACGAGAAAAATGGTACCTCACTTGTGTGGGTCGGCCTAGTGCCTGCGACAGGAAACGGCGCAAAACGCAACGTGGTCACACCTCAATTTCGCAGTGAAAAATGACCCTTTTTGGCAAAGTGCCTAGCTGTCGTTTTTTAACCCTAGCTCTGCCGGCACCTAGGAAACCTAGCAAACCTATACATTTTTGAAAACTAGACACCCAGGGGAATCCAGGATGGGGTGACTTGACTGCCTCCCACCAGGTTCTGTTACCCAGAATCCCTTGCAAACATAACAAATTGTCAAAAAAACCACATTTTCCCCACATTTCTGTGGTGGAAAGTTCTGGAATCTGCGTGGATCCACAAATTTCCACCCACCCCGCGTTCCCCAAAGTCTTCTGAGAAAAATGGTACCTCACTTGTGTGGGTCGGCCTAGTGCCCACGACAGGAAACGGCGCAAAACGCAACGTGGTCACACCTCAATTTCGCAGTGAAAAATGACCCTTTTTTTGCAAAGTGCCTAGCTGTAGTTTTTGAACCCTAGCTCTGCCGGCACCTAGGGAAACCTAGCAAACCTATACATTTTTGAAAACTAGACACCCAGGGGAATCCAGGATGGGGTGACTTGACTGCCTCCCACCAGGTTCTGTTACCCAGAATCCCTTGCAAACATAAAAAATTGTCAAAAAAACCACATTTTCCCCACATTTCTGTGGTGGAAAGTTCTGGAATCTGCGTGGATCCACAAATTTCCACCCACCCCGCGTTCCCCAAAGTCTTACGAGAAAAATGGTACCTCACTTGTGTGGGTCGGCCTAGTGCCTGCGACAGGAAACGGCGCAAAACGCAACGTGGTCACACCTCAATTTCGCAGTGAAAAATGACCCTTTTTTGGCAAAGTGCCTAGCTGTAGTTTTTGAACCCTAGCTCTGCCGGCACCTAGGAAACCTACCAAACACACACATTTCTGAAAAGTAGACACCCGGGGGCTTCCAGGGAGGTATGGCTTGCGTGGATCCCCCAACGTTTCCTTACCCAGAATCCCTGCAAACCTCAATTGTAGCTGAAAAAATCACTTTTTTCACACATTTTTGTGTGGGAAAGTGTGGCATCATTGGCCTCACACAAATTTCCTACCACCCAGCGTTCCCCCAGGTCTCCCGATAAAAATGGTGCCTCACTTGTGTGGGAGGCCCAAGTACCCGCGACAGGCAAGGGCCCAAAACGTAGTGAGGCGACATCAAAATTGCCTATCTCAAAACCACCTGGTTTTGCAAGGGAGTCACCTGGGTCTTTGGCCCCGTGCTCGGCGGCCATCTAGGAAAACCTACCAAAACCACACATTTCTGAAAAGTAGACACCCGGGGGCTTCCAGGGAGGTATGGCTTGCGTGGATCCCCCAACGTTTCCTTACCCAGAATCCCCTGCAAACCTCAATTTTAGCTGAAAAAATAACTTTTTCACACATTTTTGTGTGGGAAAGTGTGGCATCATTGGCCTCACACAAATTTCCTACCACCCAGCGTTCCCCCAGGTCTCCCAATAAAAATGGTGCCTCACTTGTGTGGGAGGCCCAAGTACCCGCGACAGGCAAGGGCCCACAACGTAGTGAGGCGACCTCAAAATGGCCTTTCACAAAACGACCTGGTTTTGCAAGGGGGGTCACCTGGGTTTTTGGCTCTGTGCTCGGCGGCCATCTAGGGAAACCTACCAAACCCACACATTTCTGAAAAGTAGACACCCGGGGGCTTCCAGGGAGGTATGGCTTGCGTGGATCCCCCAACGTTTCCTTACCCAGAATCCCCTGCAAACCTCAATTTTAGCTGAAAAAATCACTTTTTTCACACATTTTTGTGTGGGAAAGTGTGGCATCACTGGCCTCAAACAAATTTCCTACCACCCAGCGTTCCCCCAGGTCTCCCGATAAAAATGGTGCCTCACTTGTGTGGGAGGCCCAAGTACCCGCGACAGGCAAGGGCCCAAAACATAGTGAGGCGACATCAAAATTGCCTATTTCAAAACCACCTGGTTTTGCAAGGGGGGTCACCTGGATTTTTGGCCCCGTGCTCGGCGGCCATCTAGGGAAACCTACCAAACCCACACATTTCTGAAAAGTAGACACCCGGGGGCTTCCAGGGAGGTATGGCTTGCGTGGATCCCCCAACGTATCCTTACCCAGAATCCCCTGCAAACCTCAATTTTAGCTGAAAAAATCACTTTTTTCACACATTTTTGTGTGGGAAAGTGTGGCATCACTGGCCTCACACAAATTTTCTACCACCCAGCGTTCCCCCAGGTCTCCCGATAAAAATGGTGCCTCACTTGTGTGGGAGGCCCAAGTACCCGGGACAGGCAAGGGCCCAAAACGTAGTGAGGCGACATCAAAATTGCCTATCTCAAAACCACCTGGTTTTGCAAGGGGGGTCACCTGGGTCTTTGGCCCCGTGCTCGGCGGCCATCTAGGGAAACCTACCAAACCCACACATGTCTGAAAAGTAGACACCCGGGGGCTTCCAGGGAGGTATGGCTTGCGTGGATCCCCCAACGTTTCCTTACCCAGAATCCCCTGCAAACCTCAATTTTAGCTGAAAAAATCACTTTTTTCACACATTTTTGTGTGGGAAAGTGTGGCATCACTGGCCTCACACAAATTTCCTACCACCCAGCGTTCCCCCAGGTCTTCCGATAAAAATGGTGCCTCACTTGTGTGGGAGGCCCAACTACCCGCGACATGCAAGGACACAAAACGTTTTGAGGCAACATCAACATTGCCTATCAAAAAATGTTTTGGGCCCTTGCCTGTCGCAGTGAGTTAGGCCTCCCACAAGTGAGCACCATTTTATCGGGAGACCTGGGACGCTGGTAGTAGGAAATTTGTGTGAGGCCAGTGATGCCACACTTCCACACAAAAATGTGTGAAAAAGTGATTTTTCAGCTAAAATTGAGGTTTGCAGAGATTCTGGGTAAGATCGTTGGGGGATCCACGCAAGCCATACCTCCCTGGAAGCCCCAGTGTCTACTTTTCAGAAATGTGTGGGTTTGGTAGGTTTCCCTAGATGGCCGCTGAGCACGAGCAAAACTCAGGTGACCCCTTGCAAAACCAGGTGGTTTTGAGATAGGCAATTTTGATGTCGCCTCACTACGTTTTGGACCCTTGCCTGTCGTGAGTACTTGGGCCTCCCACACAAGTGAGCACCATTTTATCGGGAGACCTGGAGAACGCTGGGTGGTAGGAAATTTGTGTGAGGCCAGTGATGCCACACTTCCCACACAAAAATGTGTGAAAAAGTGATTTTTCAGCTAAAATTGAGGTTTGCAGGGATTCTGGGTGGAAACGTTGGGGGATCCATGCAAGCCATACCTCCTGGAAGCCCCAGTGTCTACTTTTCAGAATGTGTGGGTTTGGTAGGTTTCCCTAGATGGCCGCCGAGCTAGGCCAAAACCCAGGTGACCCCCTTGCAAAACCAGGTGGTTGTGTGAAAGGCCATTTTGAGGTCGCCTCAATACGTTGTGGGCCCTTGCCTGTCGCGGTACTTGGGCCTCCCACACAAGTGAGGCACCATTTTATCGGGAGACCTGGGGAACGCTGGGTGGTAGGAAATTTGTGTGAGGCCAGTGATGCCACACTTCCCACACAAAAATGTGTGAAAAAGTGATTTTTCAGCTAAAATTGAGGTTTGCAGGGGATTCTGGGTGGAAACGTTGAGGGATCCACGCAAGCCATACCTCCCTGGAAGCCCCGGTGTCTACTTTTCAGAAATGTGTGGGTTTGGTAGGTTTCCCTAGATGGCCGCCGAGCACAAGACCAAAACCCAGGTGACCCCCTTGCAAAACCAGGTCGTTTTGTGAAAGGCCATTTTGAGGTCGCCTCAATACGTTGTGGGCCCTTGCCTGTCGCGAGTACTTGGGCCTCCCACACAAGTGAGGCACCATTTTATTGGGAGACCTGGAGAACGCTGGGTGGTAGGAAATTGTGTGAGGCCAGTGATGCCACACTTTCCCACACAAAATGTGTGAAAAAGATATTTTTCAGCTAAAATTGAGGTTTGCAGAGGATTCTGGGTAAGAAACGTTGGGGATCCACGCAACCATACCTTCCTGGAAGCCCCGAGTGTCTACTTTTCAGAAATGTGTGGGTTTGGTAGGTTTCCCTAGGTGGCCGCTGAGCCCCAGGCCAAAACGTCATGGGACCCCCTTGCAAAACCAGGTCGTTTTGTGATAGGCCATTTTGAGGTCGCCTCAATACGTTGTGGGCCCTTGCCTGTCGCGAGTACTTGGGCCTCCCACACAAGTGAGGCACCATTTTTATCGGGAGACCTGGGGAACGCTGGGTGGTAGGAAATTTGTGTGAGCCCGGTGATGCCACACTTTCCCACACAAAAATGTCTGAAATAAGTGATTTTTTCAGCTAAAATTGAGGTTTGCAGGGGATTCTGGGTAAGGAAACGTTGGGAGATCCATGCAAGCCATACCTTCCTGGAAGCCCCGGGTGTCTACTTTTCAGAAATGTGTGGGTTTGGTAGGTTTCCCTATGTGGCCGCCGAGCCCGGGCCAAAACCCAGGTGACCCCCTTGCAAAACCAGGTCATTTTGAGATAATGTGTTGTTTATTTCTGCAGCGTGAAAATTTTGGCACAATATTGCAAGGAAAATGTGACAGACATTTTGAGGTTTGCAGGACATTGTGGGTACCATAACTTGTTGGGATCCACAAGAGAGATATCACCATGTACTCCCATGGGTGTTTCGTTTACGACAATATCTACAGTTGGTAGGTTATTCTTAGACGGAATGTACACCTTGGCAGACAGACTAAAAAGACAAAGATTACTGCACAGCCATCTATTCCTCAAGCACACACACATACTGGTTGGATTTGGCACGAGGGCAAGTGATGGTTCAGTATATACAATTTTATTAACAAGAGATTTCACAAAAATGAAATGCACTGTCAATAATTGAAAGGACAAAAAACGGAACCAGTGACTCGCAGCTCGTGAGCTGTAAAGCCACGTCAAGGCCCCAACCGCTTTACAGGCCATTCACACACCTTTCATACGTGATACACACAAGACCATTCACACCACCAGGCACGAAACAAACACATTACAACATTCACAAAAAGGGACAAGGTACACCCTGCTTGAGAAAGACCAAAAAAAAATATTACTGCACAGCCATCTAATCCTCAAGCACACACACACATACTGGTTGGATTTGGCACGAGGGTGAGTGATGGTTCAGTATATACAATTGTATTAACAAGTGATTTCACAAAAATGAAATGCACTGTTAATAATTGAAAGGACGAGAAACTGAACCATTGACTCACAGCTCGTGAGCTGTAAAGCCACGACAAGGCACCAACCTCTTTACAGGCCATTCATACACCTTTCATACGTGTGACAAATACAAAACCATTCACACCACCAGCCGCGGGCCCATCACATTACAACACTCACACCAGCAGACAGCGCCATTCAAGGGCCCATCACTGTCACACGCCCACATTCCTAACACAGCAACCACACAAGCTGATGGATTGCGTGGAGTGTCGCTCGGCTAGCAGTGTGTGTAGTGACCAGCAGCAAGTCACTACTCACACACTGCCAGCCGAGCGCCAGTCCACGCACACCGCCAGCCAAGCGCCACTCCACGCACACCGCCAGCCAAGCGCCACTCCACGCACACCGCCAGCCTAGCGCCACTCCACGCACACCGCCAGCCAAGCGCCACTCCACGCACACCGCCAGCCAAGAGCCACTCCACGCACACCGCCAGCCAAGCGCCACTCCACGCACACCGCCAGCCAAGCACCAGCCTACACACACCACCATCACATTTAGGATTTTTTATACAAAAAAGAAAACACAAACAAATTGCAAATAGATACAAATCTACTAACACAAAATCAGAAACTAAATACATTGCACTAATGCCAACCTTGAAACAGAACAACAATTCTTAAACATTACAGACCAGGCAGTTCACTTTACCACTCATGGTTGCTCCCAATAATTCTTTTGCTTGTGGTACGCTCTATAACAAGCAGGCACACACAGCCCAGGGTTAGAAGGACACTCAGGGCAGTACATACGAGTCTCCTTCCGCGTACCTCTTCGCCAACAGACTCTACATCTCCTAGTGGGAAAGTCTTTTGAGGGTGTAGGAGGAATGTGATCAGGAAAGTGGCGATCTTTCAATCGAGCCACATCCTCCACCACTCCAACTCTAGGAACACTTGCCTGTTCCACAACAACAAGGCTGCCTATGACAGACTGCTGAAACTGAACAAAAGTCAACTTTGACGCAGGAGAACACTCCTTGAACACAACAAAAGCATTGAAAGTTGCTAAATTGAAGAGATGGATGGCCAACTTCTTATACCAAATGTAAGACTTACGAATAGCAGTGTAAGGTTCCAACCTCTGATCTACTCTATCAACACCACCCATGTGCTTATTGTAGTCTAAAATGCACACAGGTTTGCGCACTTCAGCAATCTGACCCCAAACAGCCACAGGTGAAGTACTCTCATCATGGATGGTAGTCAGCATGTACACATCCCTCCTGTCCACAAATTTCACAGCTAGCAGTTCCTCACTACGCAAGGCACTGCACTGTCCCCTCTGAAGTTTTTTGCAAACAAGCTCTTTTGGATAACCTTTACGGTTAGAGCGGATTGTGCCACAAGCAAAAGTGTCCACTTTGAACAATTCCTTAAACAATTGCACAGCAGTGTAGAAGTTATCAAGGTACAAATGGTGGCCTCTGTTAAACAGTCCTCTAGCAAGATCCCACACAATTTTCTCTGAAACTCCAAAAGTGGACGGACAACCAGGGGGGTCAATAGTGGAATCCCTATCAGTGTACACACGCAAATTAAAAACATATCCTGTCCTACTCTCAGACAACATATACAGCTTAATTCTATAGCCTGCCCTCTTGCTAGGAATGTACTGCCTAAAAACCAAACGGCCCTTGAACAGGACCAAAGACTCATCAATAGATATTTCTTTCCCTGGAGTATAGATCTCTGAAAATCGATCTACAAAGTGATCAAGAACAGGCCGAATCTTAAAAAGACGGTCACATTCAGGGTGATCTTGTGGCAACGCCAAACCATTATCAACAAAATGCAGCATCCGAAGCAAAAGTAAATACCGATCACGAGTCATAACTGCAGGAAATATGGCCGTTGCCATCAAGGGACTGGTAGACCAATATGAACCCATGGACGGCTTCCTTATCAAACCCATCAAAAAAGTCAAACCCAAAAACTTCTTCATCTCTTCCAGATTTGTGGGACTCCACCGGGTAGCTCTAGAATGGGGCCTAAGTCTGGCACTGTTGTCCCTCAAAAACTGTTCAGCATACAAATTAGTCTGCTCAACAATCTCACCCAAAAATACATCATCCATAAACAACTGAAAATACTGTATAGGCAAATAATGTTCACAATCCACTCTACACCCTGCATAACCACTAAAGGCAGGCAACACCGGCTGCACCATGTTTGGATCAACCCAGAGTCCAGCACTTCCAGTAGGAAGCCTAGCAGCCCCAGGCTGCAATCCAGATGCCTCTTGCACCATCGGCACAGTAGTATCCTCCTCTAAATCAGGCACTTCATCTGCACTGAGAGTACCTTCATCATCCGATGATTCCATGTGGAGAGAAAACTCACTGCCTGAATCTTCCCCTCCCTCCTCTCCCTCAGACGCACTGTCAGTCTCATAATCCTGCTCAGAGGAAGATTCAAGAAGCAAACCAACCACCAGCTGAGCAGTAATTCTACGGCTAGCCATAATGCTTACTAATAAAGGTTACTTGTCAAACAAGTCAACAACAACAAACCCTTTGTAAAAAAAGAAATAAACAAAATGTAGCTTTATCACAAAGACCTATATACTCCAACACTATACCACTCACGTGACAGAAGCAGCTAGACTCACCACCACCTACTCTGCACAGACACAGTAAGGATCAACAATATCCCACTAAAAAAGAACAAGAAAAAAATTACACATAAGACAATGCAAAACATCGCAAAGAATTTCATACTCTGAACACTAACAAATATGCTGCCATTATGACACCACTTACAAAAAAATTCATTCATGCATGACAATAATACTCATTTGGAGTACACACAACAAAAATATTTTTCTTACCAAATAAATGCAATTACGCAAAACTGCAGAACAACCACTGCCGAAACCGCAAACAGGAATCAAAAGCTTTACACTAGAATAAAAAGGAGAAAAAAACATTACAATCACATATGCAAATAATGCACCAGTCCACACACAATCCACCAGCCAAGCTAAGGGGTAGGTGGGCCAAAGAGTATAAATAAAATATTCACCCCCGTAAAAGGGGAGCAACCCTTGCCCTTTTGGCCACTCCCCAACACAAAAATTAAAAAAAAACCTGGTGTCTAGTGGCTCCTGCCCTCCTTGGGGGCAGATGGGCCTAAAAACATACTGCTATTCTGCCACCCAAGGGGTCACTCTCCACAAATAAATGCCTGGTGGACTAGTGGGAAGATAACTTTATCTTCCGCACACGATCTCTCACTACTCAACTCTACTCTCAACTCTATTCACAACTGGATGTTAGCTCACCAACTCATTCTGAATCCCGCCAAAACTGAATTCCTCCTCCTCTCTACCTCTCTCTCACCTCCTCCTGTTCAATCTTGGATGGATCAGCTGAACCTACTCAACAACAAACCCATCATTGTCGACAGCGCTAAATACCTAGGTGTCATTCTTGACAAAAGACTCAACCTAATCTCCCACATCAACTCTATTGCTAAGAACGCACGTTACCAGTTGCGCCTTCTATGGGGGATCCGTCGGTTCTTCCCGGAGAAAGACTTAAAAACCTTAGTACAATCTCTGGTTCTCTCAAGACTGGATTATTGCAATTCTCTTCTGACGGGCCTACCCAAATCCCACCTCTCCCCTCTCAAATCCATCCTCCATTCAGCAGCTCGCTTCATTTCAGGGTCTAAACGAAGCGACCACGTCACTCCTATCCTGTCCTCTCTTCGATGGCTTCCGATCGAGGCAAGATCTATTTACAAAACTGCCTGCATCACACACAAAGCCTTACACACGTCCTCCCCTCGTTACCTGGCGAATAAATTGAAATTGTCCGGTGGCTCGCAATGCGGAAAAGCTTCTGCTTGCGCACCCCCCTCTTCAAAAGGGAAAGATCGATGGCGCAATCCGGTGAGAATCGCTTCCCCCATTGCTCCGTGCCACCTCCTCTACCCGGATCTTCAAAGCTGACCTCAAATCTCTTCTCTTCCAAAGACACTATACTTTCACTCTCAGCCCCCTCTAGTTCGCTCTTCATTGTGTTCTGAGTGCCACTTATTGCAGTATACCTCTATATCATGCCAGTGCACAACACTTGCCCGATTCAAGGCCCCATTCTCCCGATTTATTAAATAAAAAACTGCCCAGGGGGGGCAGAGCACCAAAAACATATGGCCCCCAAAAGGGGAGCGACCCTTGCCCAAAGGGCCGCTCCCCAAAACAGTATTTAGACGTTTTTAACAAAAAAATAAGAAATTCCCTGGTGTCTAGTGGGCATTCCTGCTGCACGATCGCATGATCGTGCAGCAGGAATGCACAAAAGAGGCATCGGGGGAAAGGAAAACCCTTTCCTTTCCCTCGATGCCTCTTTTGTTTCACACGGGGGGGGTGGTGTATGCACTGCCATGGGTAACCCGATTCAAGGCCCCATTCTCCCGATTTATTAAAACAAAACTGCCCCCCCAGGGGGGGCAGAGCACCAAATACATATGGCCCCCAAAAGGGGAGCGACCCTTGCCCAAGGCGCCGCTCCCCAAAACAGTATTTACACGTTTAAAAAAAAAAAAAAGAAATTCCCTGGTGTCTAGTGGGCATTCCTGCTGCACGATCGCATGATCGTGCAGCAGGAATGCACAAAAGAGGCATCGGGGGAAAGGAAAACCCTTTCCTTTCCCTCGATGCCTCTTTTGTTTCACACGGGGGTGGTGTATGCACTGCCATGGGTAACCCGATTCAAGGCCCCATTCTCCCGACGTCATTGAGAGGGGGTGCGGGGGGAGGCAGGGGAAGCCCTTCCCCTGCCTTCCCCGAAAAAAACCCAACGATCGGATCCCCACGGGGGGAGCGCCAGCGCTTCCCCCGTGGGTGGGTCTTATGACGAGCTGGACTCGTCATGAGCACACGACCACTGTGTGCCATGACGAGTCCAGCTCGTCATAAGCATCGAAGGGGTTAAAAGGCACTCATGAGGACATACCCCTCCCCCATCTGCAACTTATAATGAGATATATAAACATATGAAGAGAGACGCAGGTCATGGCTGCACATATATCCTTAAGCGAGGCACCTTTAAAAGCAACCGATAATGAAATATACCCCTCATAGAGTGACCTTGAACATAAGAGGGCAAAGAAATTTAGATTTCAGATAAGATAGTATCTTTAATCCATCTCCCTAAGGTAGCAGTCAAAGGATGCTGCCCAATGGAAGAAGACTTGTAATTTGTTACATTTGGTTTAGCTTTCCGAAAAGATGCTGTCCTGTCCAGAAAGACATACAGTACCCTATAAAGATCTAAGTAATGCCACAGGTTTCCCCGCGCGAAGAAGAAGAGGGGTAATAGACTGGCAGAACTAGATCCTGGGAAATATGAAAAGAAGATGCAACCTTTGTCAAAAAAGAAGGGTCTGGTCCTAAAACCACCTTGTCCTCAAAAACTTGGTAAATTGATCAATGGATAACAGGCAACAATCTCACCCAATCTGCACTCACAGCAAATTGTCACTAGAAAAAATACTTTCAACACAAGGAACTTCTAAGAAATTGACCCCAGACATTCAAATGGATCAACTTGCAGACTATTGAGAACCACAGACAGAGCCCAAGAAGGGATAGGAGAGTGAATTCAGGTCTCTTCACGAAGAGACTTCTAAGAAGATGAGAAGCCAGAGGATCAAAGTCTGAAACATCATCTCCCCTTATAGCCCTAATAACTGCCCACTGATACTGAAGAGTAGAAACAGCAAGACCCAGAAGAAAACCATTCCGCATAAACTCCAAGATCTTTCCACCTGCACAAGATTGAAAACAAAAGTCTTTAGAAATACTCCAGGAATTAGATTAGCATATGGCCTTAATATGCTTTGGCTTTTGGAGTTTTGGATTGAGTGGACTACATCAGCAGAACAGCAAAAGGCTTCTGTCCTCTGCCTTTCATTTTTTACACCCCATGGACATGTGAAGAAGGGATTCCTCTGTTAAGAGAGGAAATCTCAGAGGAAAAGGATGAACAAGGCATATCCAAATAGGATGGACCGCCAACTGATACAGTAAAGGAAACTAAGGTCTGCAATACAAGGTTGTGGAAATCAATAGGAGGTCCACCTTCTCGTCCCTGATCCTGCGAAGGACTCTGCTCAATAGTAGAAATGGAAGGAAGGAATGAATGAATGAATGAATGAAGGAGCTTGTACCACGCATAGCTAATCATAAGAGTGTTTCGGCGCTAAAGTGCTTACAGAATAAGGTAGTGACAATTAGAGGCTGAAAAGGTATGTTTTCATGTGTTTACGGAAAACATTCTCATTTGATGTGTTTTTTAGATGTATGGGTAAAAGGTTCAGGTTCGAAGCCACACGCACAGAATAGGACGAGCCACCTCGCCTGGTTCTCTTAAAACGTGGGACCGTGATCAGTTGAGCTTTCCCTGATCGGAGGGCCCTGCCGGAAAAATAAAGTTGGATACTTCTTTTCAGATAATGGGGTCTGACTCCATGTAGGGCACGGTGGGCAAGCAGTATAGCTTTAAAAGTGATTCTATTGACCGGTAGCCATGAAGCTTTTTTTAAAATGAAGATGTAGAAGTGCACCTGGAAAGATTGTATAAAGGACGTTCTGCTGTGTTCTGCACTACGTGCAGGCATTAAATCAGAAAAGCAGGGAGGCCAAGATATAAAACATTGGCATAGTCCAATCTAGATTGAATGGACGCTTGAAAAACTGTTTTCTGTGCTTCCCAGGGTACAAAAGCGAAACAATTCTTCAGAGTCTTCATGAGCCAAGAACACACCTTTACTACTGAAGAGATTTGGCCCCTAAAGAAGAGGCGGGCATCAAATGCAACTCCAAGGTTTCTTGCAGCGCCTGTAGATGTCAGGGGGGGGCGGGGTAGGGACACCCAAAGGCCAGCATCCAAATCAACCAGGAGACAGATTGGTTCAGAAGAGGAGGATTTCTGTCTTCTCTGGATTGCATTGCAAATGGTTTACTTTCAGCCAGCTGTAAACTATTCTCATACAAGCAGAGAAAGATTCTCTAGCTGAGTCCGAAGCTCTCTCATAGGAGAAGAGAAGCTGGGTATCATCAACGCAGGAAATTATCTTAATACCAAATGACTCCACTAGAAAAGCAAGTGGGGACATTTAAACATTAACCAATGTAGGGCTTAATTTAGATCCCTGGGATACTCCACACATAAGAGTTTTTGCACAGAAGTAATCAAGTTTCATGCAAACCGACTGTTCTCTACCACTCAGAAACGAGCTGAGCCATTTCAAGGCCAATTCTCCAAGTCCGATATCTGCCAGACGTTGAAGCAGTATTTCATGGGAGATGATATCGAATGTTGCTGATAGATTGAATAAAATTCATGATGTGCACAGAACCCAGATTAAGAAGGGGGATAGATTTTAAGATTTTTCAATCTGCAGGGAGGAGAGATATCGGTCTGAAATTGGAGAGAACCGTACTATCAGCCTCATCTTTTTTAGAAGACAAATGGCATTGGCCTTTTTCCATGTATCAGGGACAATGCCCGCCTATAGGGAGGGGCTGAATTGACTAAGATAGATTGGATAATACTTTCTACAATCTTTCTCAGAATATGAGGGGGCAATTTACAGCTCATAAAAAAGCTGTTCTCTGTCATGGGGCATAAATTGTAGGAGCCTCTGTTGGGGGGGAGCCAAAGAGCATAGTTCTACAGGAGCCGCCAAAGTAGAAGATGATAGATTAAGCTTTAGTTTTTACAGGGGCAACGACAACTGCAGTAGTAGAGAGCCATTGGTTCACTGCAAGAGCTTCCTTATTGGTTTCCCCAGACAGAACAGGTCTGGAAAGTTCTAAAGTCCCCTGCAGGTCAGAGATCGGCACATTGCGCCAAGATCTCACTAAAGAGGACACTCTTGAAGGTTTCTTATCTAGACACCTGTGGAAAAGCCAGACAAATGGCATTAGAAAATGGTCCGACTAAGTAACCGCCATCAGCATATCCAGTACAATGGAGGTATTAGACAAAATCAGGTTGATAGTGTGTTCCGCCTTATGAGATAGTCCCGAGGGAGACAATGATAAATTAAGAGTGGTGACTGTCTCAAAAAAAGGACCTTGCCATTCCGTCCTCTACAACATTCACATGAAGATTGAAGTCTCCAAGGACTGTGAAATTAGCAAAATTTACTAGACTGGGCACTATTGCCTGATCAAATGAATTGATAAAAATCCCCTGCGTAGCCCAGGGGACAAACGTTCTTCAGAAGAGCTATCTCCCGGGATACAAACTGATCCAGCCATTCTGTAATAGTCTCTTGACTTCAGATCACAATGGCAGAGGAGATGATTCCCAAGTGGATAAAGGTGGAGAAGGGCTCAAGTGGCCAATGGCATAGCAGCCTCCATTTCCCCCTGAACTGTCAACAACTGTCTCACTGGGACTTCCTTACACAGGATAGTAGGGAACTGAGACGTGCCATCAGTTTTTCCTATCTTGCCTGTGAAAGGAAATCATAGTCCATATCTGCCCTGAACAAAAATAAATAAAAAGAAGATTGTGACCTGGTCTTAAGTAGGACTTCAAACTGTTCAAAAGCAATTCGTCCTTCTCCATAGTCTTACAGGCCAGCTGAACTTCTTCCAGACCGTTAGCAAAAAAAGCACAGATTAATTAGTCACCCAGATAGGGGAAAACTGATTATTTCAGAGAATGCAGATTACCTCCCAGAGGAACCAAAATGTTTGTGAAAATCCTCGAAGTTAAGGCTAGGCCAAATGGATTTTGAGGGAATAATAATGTGCAGATAAGTGCCTAAAAAATCCAAAGACAAGAGAAACATTCCGGGTGACACCAAGGGAATGATGTTCCAAAGGGTGACTATTAGACCTGTCAGCCTTAGGATGGTCTTTCCCAAAACTTTTTGCCTCTTGTCCTTCATTTTGCTGAACTTATTTTTTTGGCCTTAGGACTCTGTGTATTTTATCATTACTAACCAGTGCAAATGTGCTTGTGCTCACTCCCCTAAAACAAGGTTAAATTGACTTCTACCCAATTGTCATATTTTATTTACTTGTAAGTCCCTTGTAGAGTGATATACCATATACCCTGGGCCAGTAAATTAAATGCTATCAGTGGGCCTGCAGCACTTGTTGCCACCCACTTAAGTAGCATTTTAAAACATGTCCCAGGCCTGCCATTGCAGCCTGAATGCAGTGTTAAACAGCCATGTCGATGTGGCATTTAAACGCCCTGCCAAGCCTTAAACTCACCCTTTATTACATGTAAGTCACCCCTAAGGTAGACCCTAAGTAGCCCATAGGGCAGGGTGCGGTGTATGAATGAGAATTACTTTATTTAGACATTTACGTACATTAAAGTGCAGATCAACATATTATTTAAACTTATTTCATTAAAAGGTCATTACAATTCGATCCTAATAAAAAGCATAAAACACTTGGTATAAAATGCATTAAACTCAAGAGCAGCAAGATAAATTCAGCACAAATGGATTAAAATACAGACATCTATAGGAAGGAACAATCTAGAATGCTCCTAACGTACCGGGCAAAGTGCAAGTGACTCTTAGCATAAGAGGGCCACATGGGCACAATCCTGTGGTAAGTATAAGGCTGGGCATGTACTATTAAGGTTTACCTGTCCGATAGTGAAAAACTCCCAAATTCATTTTTCACTACTGTGAGGCCTACCCCTCCCATAGGATAACATTGGGGATTCCTTATTACATTTAATAAGCTGTAACTTCCAATTGGAAGCTGGTTCCTATGTCCTGTTTGGTGTCTATGAAATTGCAATGATAAACCCTCTTTAATGGTAAAGTCGGATTTTCCATTACAATTTTGAAAATGCCACTTATAGAAAAATATTCCTGCCCTTAGCACTTTTGTGCCTGTGGCCTGTCTTGGGTCACATGACTTGGTGTAACTGACTGTAGTGTTTTTTTTTAAATGTAATATTAACTAACTCGTCGTCTGTCAACTTCCCCCCTACCCCGCCCTGCCCCACCGCCCCTCCCCCACCCCACCACCCCACCGCTCTTACCTGTGCCAGCCATCACTGCCTCCAAGTGGTGCCCTTCCAGTCCTGGAGCCCTGGAAGTGGTGCTAAAGGTGCCCAGATGGCCAAAAACCCAAACTGCGGACTTCAACAAATGTTGGCCCAAAAGTGCTCTCAGAACCAGGAGGAGGTCAGGACAAACCTGCTCGCCCATTCACCTGGGGTGCATCGCCGGTCGGATTGACTTTGCTGCTTCTTCACTACATTCTCCGCAGAAGCAGCAAATCTTTTTCAGCGGTCCTTCGCCAAAGGGGTATCGAGCCTCATGGAACTGTCTTTGTCTGCAACACTGCCTCATCCCGCTGGGGATTTTCAACGTCTATTTCAGAGATTAAGTTCAAATTTAGAAATCTTCACCGCGGCTCCAGCTCAAGGCTATCCGATGACGACGCTCCCTCCTTGGACACATCTTGCAGCCTTGTCCCGAGGAACTTTACCTTCTCAGACACTTTTACTCAGAAATCTTTTTAAGACCAAAGGTAAGCGCTAACCGGATCCAATCTACTTCTTGTGTCCGAACCCTTCTCCATCGTGATTGGCCATATTTTTCTACTTTGACCCGGTCTCACATGACTAAATGTCTGCAGTTGGCACTTTGATCTTTTAGGGACTAGTTTTTACTAAAAACTTTACAAATTCATAACTCTGGTTCTACTGATGGGATTTTTGTCATTTTAATGCCAAATAATTCTTTAAAAGTTACTCTAGTTTTCTAAATTGGTTAGAGATTTTTCTTGTGTTGTGATTATACTTTATTACTGTTTGTGTGCTGCATTAATACTGTACGCACTGTCTCTAAGTTAAGCCTGACTGCGTTTCTGTGCCAAACTGCCCAGGATTAAGCACAGGTTAATTTAGTGACTTTTTGTGGCTCACCCTGCAAGGGACTGTGACTGTTGCTTGACCAGGGATCACAACCCAGTCAACAAGCAACAGCTCACAGTTACCATTTTTAACTTGACAGAAGAAATTAAGGAATTCCCCTTCTTTAAATCTAGGACAGGGCAAAACTTCCCTGAAGCTTTTTATACTAGAAAGAGCAGGGAGTAGTATCCACGTTCTTTTCTTCCTCCAGGACTTGCACAGCTGCTCCTTTGTCCAACAAGTCTTCCCTTCTTTAGCTATAAAAGATGGGTTGGGCAACAAGGAGATGTAGTTTTCACAAAAATGTCTAGTGGTGGACTTGTGAAGACAATCCGATAACCTCTTTCTACTATTTGTAGAACCCTAGAGTCCATAATTGTTGTCTGTCAGATGTCAAAAAATGTCAAAAGTCTGCCTCCTACCTTCTCAGCATTGTCAGGATTATGAACCAGCTGGAGGAGCAGAGGGAGAAATGATGGTTTGGCACCAGGATTTGTCAGGAAGTCAAGTGTCTCATCCATGACTCCTGCCTAGAAATGGCTGAACAGCCCCCTAGAAGTAGAGCCTTGAGGATCAAAGGCATGATGAAAACCAAAGCCTCTACCCCTCTGAGGCTGTCAAACTAGGCCTGGCCTAGCAATTTATGATCTTCTACTAACTTCTTTACCAGGTCGTTCAACTGAGGGCCAAACAAATATGTGCTACTAATGGCCAGATGTCTCAACAAGGCCTTCTGGTAATTTTCGGGCCTTCCACGACCTCCATGTGAAGCCTTGCCACAATCAATGATCCCGGAGCTGAGCTACTGCACATAAATCATCAAAGGAGGCCTCTGAAAGGAACGTCTTTTGCTGTTACATCATGGAAAGGTGAAAACATTTAACTTGCTGCATATCAATAGCTAATGACTGAAAGTCTTGTAAAAGGGATTGTACAGCATAGGAAGTGTACTATCGCACACTTAATCAAAATTGGGTATATGTATAGGATCTCTTAAGAGCACCTTCCACTTTCTTTTTTTTTTAAATTATTACTATTTATTTTATTTACTAAATTAGTTGCTTACATTGAGTTACATAACTAACAATCAAAAAATCCTGAAAGTGGGTATTTAAATTGCATTGGTCTCAGGTACAGTTTTCCACTTTTTTTCAAGTAACATTATTCATAAAGAAGGTATACAGTTATTTCATAGGCTTGGAACACTCATAAAAGGCCTGTCTTGATCATCTATAATATATCCATCCCCTTATTGCATCTCTGATTTTCATGCATTGTGGCCTATCATGCCTTTGGTCTGTCATGGTGTCTAAATCTGTCATGTTTTAGTTTTTTTAGCGGGTAGTCCTGTAATAAGAAATAAATAGCTTTGGGCTGCGACGTGGGTTGAAGGGTTTCAGCATATGTCTCAAATTTCACTGACAATACACCATTTTTATTAACAACCATTTGGACAGGGGCGTGGATGCTGGATCACGGCCTAAGCGACATGCTACCTGTCGCTTCGTCAGTAGTAGGGCCAGTGCTGTGAATGTCCTCACTGTATCCTGTAGTTGTCTGGCCATCACTGGGTTCTCAGGCACTGGGTGTGCAGTAGCTCTAGCACCAACAGCCAATACCTCTTAATTGGGAGGACATGACCACACCAGGTGATCAAAGTATGCTAAACTTACAGGCATGTAAGAGACACATTGTAAAACCTTAAAGTGGATGATACTTAGCCTACTGATGTATGGTAATACTCTTATCTCCACAAAACAGTATTTCCAGTCCTCCTCTGGTATCTGCTGCGCAGTGGCGGCTGCTACCTGGAAGCAGCAGTGGGGCAGGTTGGGGGGAAGGTGTGGGGGGGCGAGATGGGTTTAAAAAAAATCACTTAAATCCCAGCTGGCCTGCTGGCCAGCCACTGCCTCTCCTACGTCCTCTTCCTGGGGGAGACATGAAGCAGGAAGCACCAGGGCTCCTACCTGTAGCCAATCACAGCACTGCAATGCAGAGTTGTGATTGGTCTGAGTGCCATGACACAGTGCTCAGCTAGGGGCTGGAGGGTTGGACATGGCCACCACGCAGACTGTAATGCAGCCTGCATGGAGAGCACGGTATCTGCGCATGACTGTTTTGGGCAGCCTGAGAAGGCCGGCTAAGCACTCATGCTCACATAGGGAGTGCAAACCACTCCTCCCCCTGCTCTGTGAGCAGCCCCGCCCCACAAAGAAGCCTCAACAGGAAAAACTAAAATGATAATAACCTTGAGTTATTATCATTTTATTTTTCCTTTTTTTACACTGCAAAAAGCAGTGGGGTGACGCTTCTCCGCCTTAGCGGAGGAGCCGCCACTGCCGTAGCATACAGCACCATTTACCATGTGAGTTAGCATGTGTGACTTGAATATCCTCTTGTACAGAATTATATAATCAGGGTACCACATGCCTAATCAACGTTCATTCTACCAGCATTTGAGAAGGCTCTGCTGGGAATGATGGGTATCCTAACTTACATACTGCCCTCAGTCTATAATATAGAAATCACCCTCCACTTTCTTATTTGTGGCATCAGCATGGAAATCTTTTCTGAAATATCTGTACCTTGTGAAGAAAGGTCCGCCATTGGAGAATCACCTTTAACTTATGAAGCAAATTCTTTCTGAAATCCATCCAAAGGGTTCCTTTATTGACAGGAACCTTGGAACACTGGATTTCTCAATGTCTGACCATTCAGGAGAAAGCACCCCTGTAATGGCCTGATGTACTGAAAGAGATTCAGATGCCTTCCATCGATACTGTGTGAAAAAGTACTTCTACCCATACTGTAGTATCTGGAATACATAAATGTTTTAAAAGGCAATGAACTATTTCGGACAGTTAATTCCCCTGAACATATCATCCCTGTGATCCATCTCTTCCTCAGAAGAATCAGACTCTGGATCAGGATCTTGAGGAGGGGGGTCTAATTTAGGACTTTTTGTCAGGGGCCCTCTCTGTCATGATTACTAGAAATCCCACTCATGCTATGCCCTCTTGAATCTTGAATGTACAGAATAAACATAGTCATGATTATCATGTTTGTTCAATACTGTTAAATGTGGTTTAGAACTGAAATGTAATTGCTGAGGTCTTTTCCTGTTCGTACAACATGAGGAATTGCCAGGCACGAGGATAAGCACATGGCTAACTGTCAAATTAGGCACAAAGCACGTTCTGCGCCCAACAAACTGTCAGATATTAGCATTTCACGTGCTTTCAACTAATGAACACTGTTCACGTGTCACACGCGAGCGGTTAAACCGGCAGATATTTGCATTCACGTGCTGGCAGCAACAAACACAGTTCACGTGTCACACGCGAGCGGTAGAAATGTATTTAAACCGCCCGCGTACAACTTTCTGTGCTTGGTCTCGTCTGATTAAAGCTCTTACCTGTTTCTCCGGCCTCCTGCTGTTTCTGCGATCCTCGGCTGCATTCTCCGGCTTCCCTCCGGACTCCTGCTGCTTCCACGATTCCCGGCTGCATTCTCCGGCTTTCCTCCGGACTCCTGCTGCTCCCACGATTCCCGGCTGCATTCTCCGTCTTCCCTCCGGCTTCCGGTGCGACGCCTCGCCTTCCAGTTCATCTGAAGACCTCCTTCTGCTTCCGGTTCACCGAATCTACAAAACAAAGACAAACAAAGAGAGATAAGTGGCACATTATTACAAGGCCTTGTAATAAATAGTCAGAAAATGATCGGTGAGTCATTCCTGATTTGCTTTTGAACTGTGCAATATTATTTTATTCTTTTAAGCGCCAAGAACTTGTTTAAACTTGAAGAAGCCTTTATTCAAGAAAAGAACTGAACATTGCTGAACGCTTTTGGTGACTGCAATATCATTGCAAAGACATTGGTTTTTGTAGAGACAATATTTATAGCTCATTTAAGTTGCCTACAACATTTTCATGTTTATGAACCTTGCGAACTATGTGGTAAGAGTAAACACCACTTATCAAAGGTAAAGACGCAATACAGAATTTAGAGAAATACTTAGAATTGTGAGATCCTGCATCTTGGCTAAGGTGGCTGTTATTTTTCTTGTTTTCTTGATTTCTTGTTTCACAGGACTAAGAGAATTAACACAACAACCAATAGAAATAATTTCAAGAGATATTGAAGGACAGCTAATTTGTTTAGGTATTGGCATTAATATTTGAACACCAATTTAAAGTTAAACTGAATCAACAATTCCATAAGTAGTAAGACTGCTAATGTATGGCTTATTTTGTTTAGATATTTTCCTGGATGTTGCCAGTCCTAAGACAGCTCTTCCGATCCACTAAACAGTAAGAAGATGCGACCTAGAGCCGTCGAAGGTACCCCAAATACGAGCATCCAGAAGATCTCTCTTCTCTTGTCCTTTTTACTCCCATCCCCCTTTCCCCTTGGGGTCTTTCCAAATTTCAGAGTGCTTAATTATCTCTGCTGTTTGGGGAGCTTCTGGGGAGACTGGGGTTCAGTCATCGTCTAAGAAGAGCAAGGAGAACAGGTGAGTGGCTTGCTTGACAGAAGACCAAGCCACATAAATAGCTCTTCTTGACGACGAGTGAACATGGATTTAACTGAAAATACTTCGGAACTCTCAGATATTATTAGGAATCTTCAGTTAGAGATGCAGCAGTTAAAGCATGAGAATCACCTGCTCAGGGAAGAATTATCAAGAAATAGAACAGGGTTTATGCAATGGAGAGATCCAAAAACTCCAGAAACACGCCCTATTTTGGCCCCGTCTAAGTTTGGCCCAACAACCTTTTCTCCTTCAAATCCTGTTGCACAACAGCCAGATTCAAATGTTCAAGTTACAGTGGTTACCCCTTCCCCTGTCCCTCTAGCCAACCCAGAACGCTTTACGGGAGACAGCTCTCGTTTCGCAGCCTTCATGAGCCAATGTCAGCTACACTTTCTCTGTAAACCCCAAGTTTTTAACACAGACTCTGCCAAAACGGCCTTTATTATTTCTTATTTAGGTGGAATAGCAGCAGATTGGGCTATTCCTCTTGTTGATAATGATGACCCCCTTTTGCAAAATTTTAACACATTCAAGGACGCAATGACACGTTTTTTTGCTCGTCATGTTTTTGTACAATCAAGCGACAATGAACTCCTAAATCTTCGTCAAGGGACAAAAGATTTACTCACTTATATAACAACCTTTAATCGTCTTTTGTCCGAAATGTATTGGCCTGATGAGAAACGTACTTCGTTATTCTACAGGGGCCTTAGAGAAGATTTAAAGGATTCATTAGCCCACATAGTTGACTTACCTGCTGATCATGGGGAGTTTGTTGATTTGGTTGTTAAACTAGATCACCGTATAACTGGAAGAAAAAGTGAGAAACCCAGAACAGACTTTAGGCCTGTTTTATTTAAATCGGAAAGAAAGGATAAAGAGCCAAAAAGTACTGAACCTGAACCTATGCAGATAGGCGGCATCAAAGGACCACTGTCTCCAGAAGAGAAAGAAAGACGGCGTAAGGAAAAATTGTGTTTGTATTGTGGGAAGGCAGGGCATTTTGCCAAGGAATGCACTGTTAAACCCAAGAGAAAGAAAGAAGTGGCTCTGATAGAACAGTCCGAATCGGGAAACTGATTTTCTCGAAGAAAGCTGAGATCGTTTCTTCGAGAAAATCTAAAATTAGGATCTCTAAGGATATCCCAAACATTAATAAAAATATAGCTAGACACATGATGATTTTAATGACAGTTATTGTAACTGTTCAACAAAGACACATTTTATCCATTCTAGTGGAATCAGGCGCTACTGGGAATTTTTTTGACATAAATCTAGCAAAAAGATTAGGCATTTCCCACGTAGCAAAAGATGAACCTGAG
Organism: Calotriton arnoldi; assembly: GCA_963921515.1. NCBI lineage: Eukaryota > Metazoa > Chordata > Amphibia > Caudata > Salamandridae > Calotriton > Calotriton arnoldi. The sequence goes on along the minus strand of CAWUFW010002774.1, from coordinate 128,641 downwards.
CCTGTGACAGCAGTGGATGGTTCGGCCCTATCCTCTGGTCTAATTCGATTTCATACTGTACCTCTGACCATTGTAAGCGAAAATGGTCATACTGAACAAATAGTTTTTGACCTAATAGACACTCCTGACTTTGGAATTATTTTAGGAATACCCTGGCTTGAAAAACATAATCCTAGAATAGATTGGGTACAAAGAACAGTAAGTCTGGATTCCACCTTTTGCAGGACCCATTGTTATCAAGAAGCCAGAGATCCCATTTACCCCTTGCACTGTGCCAATACGCATGTTGATCAGAACACCTTACCTAACGAATATAAGGATTTTGCTGATGTTTTTGATCCAGTACAGGCCACACAACTTCCAACCCACAGGGTGTACGATTGCAGAATAGATCTAATACCTGGAGCTTCCTTGCCTTGCAGTCGTATTTATGCCCTCACTGAGCCTGAAACCCAATATCTAAAAGGTTATCTCGATGAGTTACTTGAGAAAGGCTTTTTTTGACACTCGACTTCTCCTGTTTCTTCCCCATTTTTCTTCGTGGCAAAAAAATCTAGAGATCTAAGAGCGTGCATTGATTATCGCGCGGTTAATAAGGCTACCATCAAAAACCGTTACCCCTTACCACTTATTCCAGTTCTATTAGACCAGGTGAAAGGTTCAACTATCTATACTAAGTTGGACCTTCGGGGTGCGTATCACTTAATACGCGTACGAGAGGGTGACGAATGGAAAACCGCCTTTCGCACCAAATTTGGCTTATATGAATATACTGTAATGCCATTTGGGTTGTGTAATGCCCCGGCGGCATTCCAGTATTTCATAAATGAAGTATTTCACGACCTGCTTGACATCTGCGTTATTGTCTATATAGACGATATACTAGTCTTTTCTAAAAATGAGGAAGAACATGTGTTGCATGTACGAACAGTTTTGCAAAGACTAAGGGAACACTCTTTGTTTGCTAAAATGGAAAAATGTGGATTTCATGCCCGTTCAGTGGAATTCTTATGATACTTTCTGTCACCTAAGGGAATAACGATGGACCCCAAAAGGTTGAAGCAATAACTAATTGGCCAGTTCCAACTTCAGTAAAAGAGGTCCAAAAAGTATTAGGATTTGCTAACTTTTACCGACATTTTATTGCACATTTCTCCAGAATTGTAACCCCAATCACGCAGTTGTTAAAAAAAGGGCAAATATTTTAATGGAATGAAGAAGCTGATAAAGCATTTTTAGAATTAAAAAGGGCCTTTACTACAGCTCCTGTACTTACTCATCCTAATCCTGACCAACCTTTCATTGTTGAAGCAGATGCCTCTCAAACTGCTGTGGGAGGGGTTTTAATGCAGAAAGATCCAAAAACAGGGTATCTTCATCCTTTAGCCTACTTTTCACGTAAGTTATTACCAGCTGAACAAAATTACACCATTGCCAAGCGTCAACTATTAGCCATAAAGGATGTATTCTCAGAATGGAGACATCATTTATTAGGAGCCAAACATACAATAACCATTTATACAGATCACAAGAACTTGCAATTTTTTACCTCTATTAAGGCTTTGACACCAAGACAAATGAGGTGGTTTCACTTCTTTAGTGAATTCGATTTCATAATTACATATCGACCTGGGCAGAAACAATTATTATCGGATACCCTATCTTGATTAAATGAGAATGAGTTACAAGATCAGAAACTACCAGCACAGAATATCATACCAGTAGATAGAATAGTAGCAGTAACGCAGTCCGACACTTTCTTGACAGATGTAAAAACAGAATCTCAAAAAATTAACAAAGACGCATGATTACAGAAAACACACAATTCAATTACTGATAGGTTTTTATTTCATAAAAGGAAATTGTTTATTCCATTAGAAACACAAAGACAACAAATCATAACCTGGCATCATGATTCTAGTCTAACTGGTCATCCCGGTACGCAAAAGACTATAGAATTATGTTCCCGAAATTTTTGGTGGGATAGTATTAGAAAAGATATTCAGGATTATGTCAAAAAATGCCCCATTTGTGCTCGTAATAAATCTCAACATATAGCTCCTGCTGGTTTTTTACAACCATTGCCGATTCCACCATTGCCCTGGCACACTATCAGTGTCGACTTTATCACCGATATGCCCGTCTCTAATAATTTTACGACTATTCTGGTGGTTGTTGATTTATTATCCAAAATGGGTCATTTTATTTCACTAAAAAAATTACCTACTGCAATTGAGTTTTGTGATATTTTTATTCAGCATATTGTTAAACTGCATGGATTACCGAGTATAATTGTCTCCGACAGGGGCCCACAGTTCATTTCTAAATTCTGGAAAACTTTATGCAAACAATTGAGAATTGAAGTAGCATTGTCATCTGCCTTTCATCCACAAACGGACGGTCAAACCGAAAAAGTCAATCAATATGTATAACAATCCTTACGATGTTTCCTAGCTACCTTAACTTCCCAATGGGATAAAGCACTTCCCTTAGTAGAATTTTCATATAATAACAGTATACACTCAGCCTTAGGGTGCTCACCATTTTATTTCAGGACTGGTTACCATCCCCGATGCATTCCAACACAAACATCTTTTCATCAGGAAGTAATGCCAGCTGTGTCTGAAAAAATCAAGGAATTACAGCACATACAAGAAAAAGCTAGGAATTGTTTAGCAAAAAATAAACTCAATTCTAAAAAACAGGCAGATAAGCATCGAACTCCTGAACCACCATATAAAGTTGGAGACCTAGGGGGATATTCTCAAAAACGTGTGATAATTATCGCAAAATTAGCTTAACGCAACTTTGCACATCGCAGTCTATCGCGGGAAAATAACGCTGTGTTAACGTTGAATTCTCAACACGTCGGTACCATGCGATAGTCTCACGCCAACGCGTCAAATGACCGCGATAAAATTACTGTGACGGCCAAAAAACGCAAAACACATACGCGAAAAAAGTTGCGATGTGGCAAACCGCGATAAAAAAATCTGCGATAACCAGCGACAGGCCTGCAATTCCCGCGCGTCATGTGGGAAAATGCACTGTAAAAGCACCGAAAAACACAAACAAAATAATTAAAACTGCATAGCACCATGGAGGAAGCCGGAGCAAGTACAGAGGACGACCAGAACCCCACAAGCCCCAAGGAGGAACAGCATGGGACCTCGGGGTGACGGAAGGGCAAGGAGAAGAAGACGAGGAAGACGAGGTTCAGTCCGCAGGAAAACAGGATCATCATCACGGAGGTGATAGAACACCACCAACAACTGTTCGTCACCTCCAACGTGTCATTGGCAAATAAAAATGCAACATGGCAGTCCATCGTGGACAAGGTGAATGCAGTCGGAGTGAGAAGGAGGACGATAGGAGAGTTCAAGAGGCGCTGGAATGATGCGAAGCGCAAAACCAAGAAGAAACTCGCTGACAACCATCAGGCAGCAATGCAGACTGGAGGTGGCAGTCCAGCGGAACACCAGGAGCTGGATGAGATGGAGGAAATGGTGGCCACAGTCATCAGTGGGGAGACGGTGGCAGGAGTTCGGGGTCCGGACACTGCTCGACATGCTCTGACACAACAGTACCAGGGTGAGTACCGAACAGGGACGGGGGGACGGGGGGAGATGGGCACAATGGCACACATGCACAATTAAGTACAGCACACTGCACACCCACAATGACTCTGGATCATGTCCCTGATCCCCTTGGCACACTTCAGCACACATACAAACAGCAAGTAGGCCCCCGTCCACTATGGGCACTAAGGGGTCCCTCCCCACACAGCACCAATCTCACAACCAACCCATGCACACGTGTTAAAACGAGTAAAGCTGCGTGTCTGTGAGCCACACTGACAATGCAAGTGACACTGCATGACGAACAGCATGGCTGCAGTCCAATCATCATGACATGGTGCACGCCACGACACTGAGGTGGCTGAGTGTGGAACACATCCGGAAAGGAGCAGGTCACACTCTGACTCCTCCACATACACAAACAACCCCTGACCTCAACAACACATCTGCGGATAAACCATGCCCAAGAGTCCAAAATCCGAACTAGAGCCAAAATTAGCCAAGTCTGCAACATCTCAGCACTGTAAAAACATAGAAGTCAAAGGCACACCGCCTCAAAGGGATAAGGGGCAGCAAAATCACAGCTGCAGGGGCGACTCTCCCACAATGCAGCACACACACAGCAATAACAGCACATCATCATTGACGACAATGTGGTACAAAGTGCAACACTCTCACTACAGAACAGAGGACACAACTGGTTCCGCTTGTGCGTAGAAACTGGCCAATCACATCTGGCATAGCAGGAAACTGTGAGATGATAATGTACGTGTACAACCTCACATCCGTGATGTAGTTCAAATGTCCACTGTCCCGCATCAATTTGTCAGCTCCTCCCAAACAGTCACAATGTACATTGTCATGCAGGCTGTATGTAAACTTGGACAATGCGTCAACATACATGTCAACACAATGTTAAAATGCATCTCCCCTTCACATTGCAGAGGGACAATCAACACCTCCTGCAGAGCAGACCAGACAACTCATCAGTGATGATGGAGAGGACCTCCACACCTTCGACACCGACGCCCTACAACAGCTCATGGACAGCTACGGCAACCCACCTCCAGGAGCAGGGCAGCCCGGCTGCATCGAGGAGACCCCACCCCCTGCACAGACCACACAGCAGGAAGCACCCACCACCACGGATGGCTCCCAGCACCTCACCGAAGAACACATCGCATTCCAAGGCCAGGTGTTAGACTGCCAGAAGGAGGTGGCTGAACAGGTGCAGGTGGGGTTCGACCTCATGGCAGCCAAACTAGATGACATACGTGGGTCCACTTACACTCCCTAACGGACACCCACAGTTCGCTCCATGATGTCCAACAATCCATGCCTGACATCGCTGGAGTCATGACTCTGAGAGGAGAACAACTGTCTAGTCAGAGTGGCCTCAGAAATGTCAGCCGAGAGTTGGCACAGATGCTGAGGATAATGGAGAACATGGAGCGGATGCATGCGGAAAGAATGGCTGCCACGGATGCACACCAGCGAAAAGTTGTTGGGATCTTCCATGCCCTGCAGATCCTCATCATCGCATTGCTGCCACTAAAGCAGTTGCTGATGAATGCTGCTGGTACTTCTACACACACATCTACGGCCCCTGATGTGTCAGTGGTACACAGTGCTGAAGACCAAACATCAGCACCCACATGTCAGACAGACGACATAGAGGACGAAGATGCGGGTGATCCCACCTTTGTAGTAAGAAGGAGCCAGTAGCATTCTTCTCCGCCATATGCCCTGTTTCAGCTTGGTTCTGCCCTGTGCATCATGCCCTGTAACAACACCTCCCACTGTCCCCCGAAACAGTCTGCGACACTCACCTTGGACCTCGACATGGACTGCCATATTTTGTTTGCTTACCAATGACACAGCAATCAGACTGCGGACTGTACTCTTCCTCTTCCGATGTACTTGTCAATCCCTAAATGACTCTGGCTGGCCCTCCACTGGGCTACAATGTAATGTGGGGTTTGCATGGCCATGTACTGCTCCAGCTCCGACACTCCACCGAATGTGTATGAATCATTCAAATTCACACAGATGTGTCATGTCCATAATCGATCAAGTATGAAAGTATGGATGAATGTAAGGACATTGATTGCCCAAAAAGGTACACCCTGGGAAATGAAAGCAATGTGCATGTTTGACCGTGACACACATGGGAAGTGGGATGACTGGGAATGTGTGCACTAGCTGTGGCCTCATTGCTCTGAAACAACAATCGCGCAATTCCTCAACTTTGCCCCACGCAATGTTAGAAATAGGGCTGGGTATGAAATGTCAAAGTCGTTGGCAGGCCTAAAGTAGTGTCCCCCATCACATTTGACAACAGAACATCTCTTCGCATACCTACTCACACTCAACTGAGTGGACACAGCCTGTAGTGATGGATCACATTGATCCACATGGCAGGAATATGACACCATACTCACATTGCTGAAGACACGTAAGAGCACAGGTCTATCAGCAACTATCCCAACCACTATGTCTGGCTCACAGAGGTGGAGCTGGCAATAGGGACTCACCCCTAAGTGAAATGCGTCAGTCAGTCCCTCCCTGTGTACGGACAATGCTCATTGAGGCACACGATTTGTCGTTCTAATCAACACTCATCACAGTTGAACACTAGTGAAGTTGCGTGGACTTTATTGCCATGTGCGTGTCAGTACGGGCAAGACAAGGGCCACAACATGCAGACCAATGCATCAGACACTAACAGGCAGCATTCGGTCACGGTACAGTTCCACATGACAGGCGTTGTGCATGCGCCCGGGATGTTCTGCCATTGCGTTGGTGGTTCTCGTAGAACCGGCACTCTTCTGACCTGCGGCAGCTATGTGGATGATATGCCACAGCTTGGAGCAATGAGTCGTATGTGTGTGCAACGTTTGGACGTATGGGTTGTTGTGTACGTAAGTGTCAAGGGCATTCCATGCAAGAGTACCTCGAGCAAGAACTTCTGTGTGTGGGGTGTGGATACGTTGGTCCTTCATTAGCGCTGTGCGTAGTGTGGGAGTCGTCATCATCTGCTATGGTATCTCTCACAGGGGGTGCCTGCCGCATGCAAGACCAAGGTCGGAGGTGTAGATGTCCTTCCGCCTTATGTATTGTGACAGAGGAGCTTTCATCCCTAATTTTAGTCTGACTACTGCTTGCATTCTGGAAATGTGATGTGGCTTTCGCGCTGCAATTGAGGCTAGGCCTTAGGCTTATGGTGCACCAATAGCGATACACACACAACAGTTGGCATGCATGAGCCAAGAGCCCGAGCGGCCTTGCGCTCCTTGTACAATCCCTTCATGCACGGCCGCCCTCCGGGTGCATGCAACATTGCAACATTGTCGATTGCGGGCCGTGTGGCGCAGACACTGCAACAGAGACACACGCATCAGTTGGTTTCCTGTCCAGCCCAGAAATGAACCATGCCCAGAGCCCAGGGATAATTATTCACACCCCTACGCTGGCCTGGCATACGCCGACCCAGCCCACTCGCCGTACATATAAAGGGGGGGACGACGACGCTACATGTCCCAGTTCTTCCCCACTGCCGGAGGTGACATGGCTGCGTACGCCTGGCATATCACGAGACTCAATCAGAAAGGGTCCATGACTTGCGTTGCACAGAGTTGGTGGCACCGGAAACACTGCAGCCGGCACGGGCCTACCGCCACGGGATGGTGACTTTCGGTGCACTGAGGTAGGGGCACCTTAGGTGCTGAGCGGGTGTGCAGCCTGCGATGATGCGCCGTCCTGGCGGTCCGGACTGGTATGGGTTTGTGTGAGCCCTGCTGGACCACAGTGTAGGCCTGAGCCAGCGGGCAGCGCGGGCCTACCGCCACGTGGCGTTGCCTCGCGGTTCACAGGGTTAGTGGCACCTATAGGGCTGAGCGGGTGTGCAGCCTGCGATGTTGCTGTGTGCACTGATATGATCTCTGCCATTGCGAAATCAAGACCCAGAATCACGTGTGTGACCTGGTGGCCCGCGGGGCGGGGCTGCATGATGTGGAGGCTGCCAAGGTCACGGGCCCCGGGCTTGGAGCTTGCACCGGCACGTGGTGGGCCCTCTTGGAGACACGCTGGTAGCGGAAGGTGAGTAGTGAGGCCTGGGTGCGCAGGGGCGTGCAAACACCGCTGGGCGGCGGGAGGGGCTGAGGTGCAGCAGCCTGTGTGCGCAGGGGCGGCCAAGCGATGGTGGCGTGTGCAATGATATGGGACCTGGTGGACTGCAGTGTATACCGGGACGTGGTTGGAGACACACCGGTGGCAGCAGGTGAGCAGTGAGGCCTGTGTCCGCAGTGTTGGCACTCTCTCTCCCTCTCCCTCTCTTCCTTTCACTGTCTCTCTCTCTTCCTCTGTTACTCTCTCTCCTTCTCCCTCTCTCCCCCTTTCTCTCTCTTTCTCTCTCTCCCTCTCTTTCACTCTCTCTCCTTCTCCCTCTCTCCCCCTTTCTCTCTCTTTCTCTCTCTCCCTCTCTTTCACTCTCTCTCTCTCCCTTTCTTTCTCTCTCTCTTTCTCTCTCTCTCTGTCCTTTGATGAGCGCATGACACACCTTCTTATCTTGAATTTTGTGTTGCAGGCTGTGTCTTACAGATTGTCCAGTGAAGACCCGCCATGACTCTTCCGAATAGTTGTTTTGAGTTAAATTTGAATAAAATAATTTGTTTGGAAATTCAAAGATGAATGAATGATTCTCCTTTTTCTGACCACACATGAATGTTAATTGTTGTACTTGTGCGACATCAGGCGAATTGTTTTGTTCATGATTTCGTACGGTTGATGTAAAATATCTTTGTGCGGGGTAGGGGGGGTGGTGGGCTTGGGTGTGGTGGCAGTGGGTGTTGTGGCCCTCTTGGGGCTCCAAGCTGCATGATCAGTGGCTCCATGGCATCTGTTCTTCAGGTGTGGCTCTGGTGTTGTATTCCGCTTTAGGTGTCCGTATATAGGTTTTCCTGAAACATGTCCTTATATAGGCACAATTCGCATTGCCCTTATATAGGCATAAAATCCCTGTCCTTATTTAGGCATTAGCCATGCACTCCAAATACAGGCATGGTCACCGACATCCGTCCACCCCAACGTCACAACGAGTTCTTAGAAACCAAACCCTAAGCCTAGCACAGGATTATTGATTTCTCCAAGAACTCATCTATTATGCATGAACCGATATTCCTTAAGGGTTCATTCCTGACGTCTTCTTCTGCCCGACTTCACGTCAATGCAAACATTCCAAGGCACCTACCAGGTATAAATATACATTCCCTTGCCCAAGCAAGTTAGAGGAGGCCTCGACTTTAGAGGAGCCCGTATCCCGGCCTGACGCACTGAGAAGAGACGCTGTCATCCCTGCTCACAGAGAATCCAGCTTCCAGTGTTCTGACTCCCTTCGCGGGGTGTTAGAGTTCGAGACCCGGAAAGAGATTCCCACCTCTCTCATTCTCAAGGTATGGAGCTGACTAGAACCTAGAGGGACTCTTGGCATATCAGACTCTTAGTATACCATACTATAGAATACTTCACCTACTTCTTACCTTGCCCTACACCTAGGTTAGGTTAGGTACACTGGGGTAGAACTAGCTTAGAGAAGCATCATATGAGTACTCGCATTTTTAGCTTAAGTTATTTATGTATATGAATATATGTGTGATAGCTAAAAGATAATGCTAGCGCAGTATTATTTCTTTCTACTGCTTACGCTGTACATTATATATCTCGCATACTGTCTTGTGATCATAACAGCTCATATCTCTTACACGAGAAACAAGACTGTTCAATAAATCCTTTTTATTGAAACACCGTCTTTTCTTTCTGTGTAACTCTGAAGAAACTAAGCATGCACGATTAGCTGAGTGAAACTGATATCTATTGTTTCCACGATTCTGAGAGTGTTCCGATTCTAAAGGGAAACAAAGTTGTCATGTTTATGCGGTTGCCAGAAACTACTCCCTTCTTGTTTACAAGGAGTTTCTAGTGGCCTCTGAGTTAGCTGGTACAAAGTAATTAAGTAATTAAGTTTAATATACTCGATAGGGACATACTGACCTCAGTCCTATGTCAAACCTATAGGGTATATTATTCCAATGCGCAGAGCCTATTAGGGAAATAGGAACTACAATACATGGCGCCCAACGGTTTGGTAAGGGACTAATTTAACGCTAGATACTGAGTAACTCAGTCGTGCTTTTCTCAGAGACCCCTACTCACATACTCCATAAGACGTCTGGAGTGGGTAGGGTTAAGTATCCGCCAAAGCTAAATAGGACAAAAAACCCTATATATTAGCTGTTTGGTTGTTCAACGTTGAAGGATACAGTGTTCCAAAATATTGTGCACCTTATCTTTTGTTTCCTTGAAACTTGTGCTACATTTTTCAAAAAACAAATGTCCATACACGGGGATAATGGCACCGAGAACGGTGTAGCTGCGGCTGACCCAGTCATAACAGCTTTTAACTTTACAGGTTTAAATGAAACCGAGGAGGGTGTTATAGACATCCCTCCAAACTTAAGGAGAGCCATCACTCTAAAACTTATAAAACACGGCCTACCACCAAGAGGAGGTAGAGCAGTTTTCGTGATAGAGGCACACAAATCCTTTCAGACAGAGGTATTCTATTCATGGATAGTATTCCCAGAATCAAATCCAATAACAAAACTGTTTCACTTCTACAAAGAAGATGAACCACCAGAGGAATATATTCCTTTCGAGGATATTGAAATTCCACTAACTTACCAGGAGCATCATCTCTGGTTTAAAGGCGCCCTAAAACATCACAAAAACATTACCAGGCTCGGTCCACTAGGTAGACCAGGAGCAACATGGCCATTTCTAGCCAGCTACACACCTCATCCTGACATCGATGTAATGTCAGACGAGGAATTACTTACTCAACTTCAAGAGTTAATAAAAATTTACAGACAATTAGTCCAATATGTCATGCGGACTTTCACAGTCCAACCACCAATGACCATTCCAAATCAAACCCCTCAACAGGGGAATACACTAAAAATTACTCCACAGACTTTACACGCAGTCATGGGTAAAATGCCCACAAAACGTGAACAAATTCCATTCGGGATAGCTCAAAAAATTACTCAAATCGAAGCAGTATTTCCGAATTCTAGCCCTTATGAGAAACACAGAATCCTAACAATCTGTTTACCAATGGGGATCACACCACAACTGGAAGATTGCACCACTTGGGGCGCAGTCTTTGCTGCCATCCATACTAAAACTCATGGTGTTCCATCAATTGCAGTAATACCAGATGTCCTGAAACAAATTCAAAATGAATACGGGGCAGAACCTGCTCTGAATTTAGGTATGAAATTACTGAAAAACTTCGACCAGGTCTCAACAATAATATTATCTAATATTAAAGGGGAGGCAGCATCAGTGACGATCCGCCAACGCTTAAGGGAATTTGATGTAACAGAACATCAAAATGAACTACCCAGAATAATAGAACAATCTTATGCAGAATTAGGCAGAGATAGTTTGGGTGGAAAACCATTGAAGCCAAAACTATCTGAAAGTCCTGAGAAGGACTCTATTAAACAAAGTCCTACATCTTCTAAAAAGAAGTGGGAAACTAATAAACAAAATTCAAGAGAGACATGTTCTCAATCCAGAGGAAGGTCTCCTCAAAAGGAGCCCTCTGAAAGGAGGTATAACCTCAGGAATAGGGATAATTTAAGAAAACCTGACAGGTATCAAGATACTGATACACGTTCCTCTCGTACCTTTCAGATATCGTCACAGACATCAGAAAGAAGAGGACGGTCAGAACATAGAGAAGAACGCGTGAAATCCAAAGAAGACAAACACGTTCAGAAAAATAAATCAAAACCTCAATTTACAAAAAGAAGGTAGCAGGTCTGAAGATCAGACATGCCGAGAATACTGAGAACACAGCTCAAGAACGGAGAATGGGCTCAGACAATGCTGGACAGTGCAGCAGAAGTAACAATAGCTCGCCAGAACCTGAAGGAACTTCTGGAGATAGTGGACTTGAATGAGTACATCACAGTAGAAACTGTAGACACCAGGGTTAGTACTCCACAAAAGTTATATGAAATAACACTCCGAATGGAGGGAGACATACCAAGACAAGTGAAAGCACTCTTTTGGGAAAAACTTTCAAGGGGTTATGATATACTTCTAGCAGAAAAAGACTGGCCACCAACTTTTGTCAGGGAGTGCCCACATGGCGAGGACATCATTATGCCAGCCTTCTCCAACCATATTTCAATTCACCAAAAATATACTTATGCCAGGAAATGGGCAGTAGCCCAGGCCCCAGCGTTATACAAAAATCATGTAGGATGGGATGAGGACTCACCTCACCATAAAATACAGCTAAAAAATGAACCTACTGCACAAAGGCAGTACCCAATAAAGCAAGAAGCTAAAAAAAGGTCAGGAGATCTTAGATCAACTTGAATACCAAGGGGTGATTGAAACATGCACCTCCTCAATGAACAATCCTTTGTTTCCTGTATCCAAACCAGACAATACATATCGTCTAGTTTTGGATTACAGACACTTGAACACTTGTTCTAAAACATTTGCATTGCAAAATGCACATAGTACAGCATTAATGAATAACATTGTGCGTAAAAAATATAAAACCACATTGGACATTTCAAATGGTTTCTTTTGTCAAAACATAGCACCTGAAAGCAGGTACTTAACAGCTTTCTCAATAATGGGGACCCAGCGTCAATTTTATAGACTCCCACAAGGGTTCAAGAACAGCCCAGGGTTATTCTCAGCGAGGGTAACAGAGTTACTACAAATTTATGATAATGAGGCATTGTCATATGTCGATGACATCTATCTGACAGACGATGACCTGGATAGGCACTTGAACAGGGTGAGTACCATTATATTGGGCTTCGCCTCTGAGGGCTATAAATTCAACTTCAAAAAATCCAGAATTGCCCATCTCAATGTCCTTTTTCTAGGATATGAGCTTTCAAGTGAAGGCAAGAGCCTGGCAGCTAACTTTTTAGAAAAGTGTGCGCTGCTCCAACCTCCAAAAACGCTGAAAAATTTGCAATCCATCTTGGGTTTCCTAAATTTTGGAAGAACATGCATTCTAAATTACGCAGAAAGGGTTAAACCTCTCTACGAATTAATCAAACCTGATTTTTCAATCAAACATTGGACACAAGAACACACAGAAATCCTGCGTTCACTCCAAGCTAACATGTTAGCAACAAATCACTTACAAACACGCGTAAATCAACACAATTTAGTGATCCGAATAATTTCGGGACAATGCGGATTCACCTATTTAACATTTAATGAGGGTGAAAAAGTACCAATAGCATACAAATCACATTTGTATACACAAGCAGAAATGCGCTTCACTTCAACAGAAAAAATACTGACAGCAGTTCAAACCGCTGTAGCAAAAGAAAGAGCTCTAGCTCAAGGAAAACGCATTATTGTCGTCACCCCAGTACCAGCCTTAGAGGCGGTCACAAAAGCGAGCATTCCAAATGCAAAAGCTTTACATCCTAGATGGATACAATGGGTTAATTCTCTTGCTGCAACAGATGTTGAATATGTTTTTGATCCTGATTTAAAAACACAAGCGTTCCTGCAATATGAACATGAATGTCCTCTGCCCACTGAAATTTTGCCTCTCGATCAGTACGAATTTATAATTTACACTGACGGATCAGCACAACCCGCTACAGGGAGTAAGCAAGCTTACAGTGCAGCGTGCGCAATCGTTAAAGGTCGCATGCAAGATGGTAACTTCAGACCAATGGTCACTAAAACTCAATCTCTAGGAGATTGTACAGCTCAGCAAGCTGAACTACAAGCATTCAAACTGGCACTTGAAAATACAGATCGTGAATTCCCCACACTCATAGTGTGCGATTCTTTTTACTGTGTTCAGTCGTATAATGAATATATACAGAATTGGATTGAAAACGGGTTCAAAGATGCAAAAGGTGGCACAATAAAGCATAAAATGCTTTGGGAACAAGTACTTCAGTTAAAAAACGAACTACCAAAAGCTCACGTGATACACACGCTGAGTCATCAACGTGATGGCGTTCACGTTGCAGGGAATTCATTGGATGATGAAGCCGCAAAGGGGGCTGTTCAGACGGGTTCCGTAGCTGCGATCACTTGTTCGAAAACGAGAATAGACAGTGAGATATTGTTGGCTGTCAATGCTTCAAGCAAAGGCAGTGGTGCAGCGTTACCAAAGAAATTTCCACTCAAGTACTCTTATGTAATTGATGCAAACAACGTTCCTTTTGCTTGAATCCCTGGAGTGGGGGATAGGGTAATTCCAAACAAGGAACGTAGATTAGGACTGATCCTAGCAGCACATGACGGGATAGCCTCTGCCCATGCAGGTGTTTCTGCAACAGTATCTTTACTTAAACAAAGATATTGGTGGCCTGGCATTAGGAAACAGACCAAGAACTATGTTTTGGAATGTGAAATATGCCAACAGATGAAAGTCTCCACAGTGAAACGTCCTGCGCAGACACCCCTGTTGATTTCAGACAAACCATTAGCTTGTGTTTACCTGGACCACTGCGGTCCCTTGCAAAGGGACGGTAACTATAAATATATAATGGTCGCAGTGGATTCGTGCTCAAGGTTCCTATGGATGTGGCCTCAGCGCTCGGCTGACGCTCGAACTGTTATAAAAGATTTGCGAGTCTTTATCGGCACATATGCAATTGGCACACTACATTCTGACCAGGGCCCTGCGTTTAGCTCTCGGGCTTACAAAGAAGCCATGGCCAGTTTGGGCGTAGTATTGCGGTACTCCTCTCCGTTTCATCCTGAGGGAAATTCTGTTGTGGAAAGGAAAAACCGGGACATAAAGCAGTCTATAACAGCAAGAGTATTAGGTTCAGGTGATGGGTGGGTCAAACATCTTTATTGGGTCCAACGCTCATTAAATAATTTGCCAAGAAGTTCTCTAGGGGGGTCACTCCATATGAGGTCCTATTTGGGACAAGAATTTGGGTTCCTGATCTCGAATGTAAAGGCACAGTGGTGGAAAATAAACCCTTTGATATCAAAGATCGTTTGGCTGTTTTACAGGATCTAAATGAACTAAGATCGAAACAAAGCAACGTGTTCCTGAAGCCAACCACCACTGGGGAAACACCGGCAGTCCCAGCAAGGCCTGTCTGGATCCCAAAAGTTGGGGATCTAGTCAGAGAGAAGATTGCGGACAAGAAAGAATTTGGACCTTCTTACAGACAAGCAGTACCTGTCCTAGCCATCCACGGAACAAGAACAGTACTTCTGCCGCCCCTTGCGGGAAAAAAGGAGAAACGATTTGTGTCAATCGACCTCATCAAACCACAGCATGTGGCCAATACTAAATAGTAGGCCTCGTGGACTCCAACCTAGTAGCAGACGCACTCCTCTCGCTACTATCCAAGAGGTTCAGACTGAAAGACTCATAACCATCGAGAATTCAGCAGTAACAGATGACGGACTAAGCAACAACGCTATGGAACTCATCCCTCTTGAAACTCAAGTAACAGTTCGTTGCAGACACACCTGTCTACACCAACGTAACAAGTGATCAACTGGTTCCAGCAATTTCTACAAATCCTGATGCAATTTCAACAATTGACCGAACTGCTTCTGGCTATTTCATTAACTTTGATACGTTTTCTGAGGATCCGAGTGAGCCTGAAACGACGCCAGCATCAAAAACTTTCAAACAGCAAGTACAAGACCTTTTTCATTTCCTGAAAAAGACTTATCTGGTTTCACCATGGATTGAAATATGGATTATTTCTGGAATATTTTTCTTTCTCTTTTGGCTAGCTTTGGTTATGACTCTTAGCATGCTTATAAATGGCAGATACATTCGTATGGACACTGAAAGTAAAAATGTGAACTTACTTTTAAAACCACACAAATCATCCCATCGTGAAGCAAGAGACTTGTCAGCAGTGAACATCACAGCCGTTCCTATACAGGATGGTATAGTTTGGGACAAAACCGATTTCGATATATTCGGCCCGACTGAACTTTTGAAGATTCCACATTTATTCAAAATTTCATTAAGTAATTTTATTACCTCCAGTACCTATTCTGATGATTGGGACTTTGAGACTGTAAATGATATGATGTCTGACCTAGAAAGGTCTGCTGCGTTCTCTAACAATGAATACTTAGAGGGATCATCAGACTATGAACAGCTTTATTGTTACAACCACTATGGTCATCATTTCTTGCATAAATCTGTAACACCTAGAAATGTTTTTAAGTTTAACCAATGGGAACATTGTCCTACACCACCATAGGGTAGTTCAAAAACGTTTGCAAATAAGTTTCCATACTTTTCAGGGTACAATATATCTGATCCAGAAACATTTTACTATAAGAATGTAAACAAAACAGGACAGAAAATTATGTTAACTAATACAAAACAGATTTATTCTGAAGCCTTTATTACCCAACTGTCTAGACAAGGATTTGACTTTTGGAAAGACACAATCGACACAAAATCTGTCTGGGGTTCTAAAGATTGGCAAGTGCAGGGGATAGAAGCTTTGTTTAGAGCATGTATCATCCCACATCAAATAATGTTTTTGAATGACACTGTGCCACAAATGTCTTGCCTTGGTTTAGCCAAGATCAAAGACATAAACACACCTTCTGTACCAACACCTGCAAGTCATAGCACTACACAGGGAGCGGTCACAGTAGACACTATATTACAAAACAACAGAACAGATCCTGATTGGAAAAAATGGTTGCTCTGGCCCACAGACACAAACATCTGTCAAGAAAGATTCCTGAATAAAACACAGGGCTTTACTATCCATAGGCCAGACCCACGATATGTTCAAAGACAACATCCGGGGGTAGTAACAACATACAGTGTAGGAAAATTGTGCCTTGACTGGTTACAAAAATCTACACTCGAGGATGTGAAACAACACTTATCTTTACTTAAAGAAGACGCAGACCTTAGGGAATTCTTGCTAGGACCAAGAAAACCGCGTCAAAAATGTTTCATATATGCCGGCATTTATGCTGCATATAATGAGATATGGAAGGTTTCACAGGCAGAGGCCGCAGAAAGAATACGTGAACTTGATCGTATTAACTTAGAGAAATCTCTCACTGTGGTCGACAATGGGTTAACAACTTTGTCATCCAGAATTTATTCATTGGACAACATTGTATCCTCTGCTAGATTTAGCCATGTTACAACAAGGCCAATCTCAGTTACGTTCTATTATGTTATTAGGCTGGACGCTGCAATCTTTGCGTGCGGGCTATGTGCCATGGCGTTTTATCAACACGTCTTCTCTGTTTTCGGAATACAATCTAACGGATAAACAGATCAAATTGGCACAAAGGGGAGCAAAGTATACAGTGCTGAGCATTGAAAAACTGGAAAAATTACCATTTACAGCAGCAGAAAAACCAGCTACAGAATGGCTCATCCATGGCAAAATAACTCTGCCTGTTACTACTTTTCATTTTCAGTATTGCCTCAAACAAATGCAAGCAGGCAAATATGAAAGGTTGGGTAAGGAATACATTAAGACATCCTGGGATTTACCTTACGAATACAGATGTTGGAGTGGGGATCGTGAAGTGTTTCTAAGCGGTACAAACTGTGAAAAGGCATTAAGCGGTTCTCTCATATGTCAGGACATTTCTTTACATGGGGCTTGTAATGGTTCTGTGGCAAATTTATCCTGTCACCTGCAAGGTACACCAGCTGCTGTGATTAATCCAACATTTGGCCAACTTTCTAATGGGAGTTACCTCATGTTGAATGATCAGAGTTGCTGTGGCATGTTGCCAGGAATCCCATATCTGGTAACGGTCGACTCCAAGGTTACTTGTTGTATGCAAGTATTGTTCCCCCAAACAGAGACAGTCAGGGAGTCGCCACTATGGCCTTCATTGAATGTTTCTTTTATATGTTTTGATACTTTAAGCAGAATGAAAGCCATGCTTTTGCAACAGACCGTGCCTTTGACCTCGGCCAAAGAAACCTATGATCTACAAATTGCAAGGACTTCGGCTGAGATACAGGCTTTAATTCGTACAAACTGCCCTATACATTTCGCAGAAATGATGGGACGTATCTTAAACATGTCTGATACGAGCGGGATTGTACATGTATTTAAGACCATCTGTTCAGGACTGTTAGCACCCTTTCAAGCAGTCCTCGGAATCATCCCAAACTTCACACATTCGGTGTTTGGTGGTGTGCCATTAATTCTAGCACTGGTTACGGGAATCCTGTTCTTATTCCTACTACTACGCTATGGCAAGCCTATCCACCGGCGTCACTCCCAGCGATGTGGAGAAAGCTCTCCTAGAACAGAAGTGCCGTGAGCGCATAGTGCAACTTTTGGGCATACCTCGTCTACGGGAACTTAATACAACATGGTTTCTGTCATTTAGACCAATCTGGCAAGATTGCATCTTACCTGTTCTACGCTGCCTGCTTTGCGGTGAAGAATGCGTGCTAGACACCTGTCTAACACTCCCATCAGTCATGCCAACGGATATCGATACTCTGCTGGACCCGATAACGGCCCATGCTCTGTGTTGTCCCCAAAGGCTACCAATCCTGATGACGGCATTCATTGAGATCTCACAGATGCTTCCTGCTGCTGCTGAGGTACGAGATGGATCAACAGGCACACAGGTAACAACTGACGCGAACATTGCTGCGGCATCCTATGCTGAAGGCGATGCTTCACATCTCTGTGCAGTTAACCTTCTAAATGAGGTATTCCAACTGTCACCGACATCGGTAGACGATCTTTTGTCTACAGAAATAGATGATTTCATGTTTACACCAGACCCATACACTGACTTTGATTCGGCTCACAGTGTACCAGGGACGCAATGAATTTGACCTCCATATTTTCAAAACAGAACAAAACTTGGAACTCTTCCTAAAATTGAACTTTTTCCTTTTCTTTATTTTTTTTTTGTGAAAATACATGGCAATTCAATCTGCTTACAGTAGAACTATTCATATAAAACTGACTTCTTTGAATACTTCCAGGGACACACTGTCACCTTATTTTACTATAATTTCATTTAGTACCAAGTTATGAAATGGCTTTGATGTTTGAAAACTTGTCAACCGTTTCAGTATATTTCTGTTTATTCATTCATGTTGCATTTTTATTTTATGATATATGCCTAGAATGAAAAAAATGCTTTAAAATGTACAGTACCTATTGCATTGCATATTTTAGCAACAGTTTCTTTTAAAAACTTCTTTTAATATGCTTTTAGAAATGTTTTTAGCAACATGTGGTACTCAAGTTTAATGTTTAGCATTTAGTATTATCGTTCATTCGAAAGTGGAGTGGGTGTTGTATTCCGCTTTAGGTGTCCGTATATAGGTTTTCCTGAAACATGTCCTTATATAGGCACAATTCGCATTGCCCTTATATAGGCATAAAATCCCTGTCCTTATTTAGGCATTAGCCATGCACTCCAAACACAGGCATGGTCACCGACATCCGTCCACCCCAACGTCACAACGAGTTCTTAGAAACCAAACCCTAAGCCTAGCACAGGATTATTGATTTCTCCAAGAACTCATCTATTATGCATGAACCGCTATTCCTTAAGGGTTCATTCCTGACGTCTTCCTCTGCCCGACTTCACGTCAATGCAAACATTCCAAGGCACCTACCAGGTATAAATATACCTTCCCTTGCCCAAGCAAGTTTGAGGAGACCTCGACTTTAGAGGAGCCCGTATCCCGGCCTGACGCACTGAGAAGAGACGATGTCATCCCTGCTCACAGAGAATCCAGCTTCCAGTGTTCTGACTCCCTTCGCGGGGTGTTAGAGTTCGACACCCGGAAAGAGATTCCCACCTCTCACATTCTCAAGGTATGGAGCTGACTAGAACCTAGAGGGACTCTTGGCATATCAGACTCTTAGTATACCATACTGTAGAATACTTCACCTACTTCTTACCTTGCCCTACACCTAGGTTAGGTTAGGTACACTGGGGTAGAACTAGCTTAGAGAAGCATCATATGAGTACTCGCATTTTTAGCTTAAGTTATTTATGTATATGAATATATGTGTGATAGCTAAAAGATAATGCTAGCGCAGTATTATTTCTTTCTACTGCTTACGCTGTACATTATATATCTCGCATACTGTCTTGTGATCATAACAGCTCATATCTCTTACACGAGAAACAAGACTGTTCAATAAATCCTTTTATTGAAACGCCCGTCTTTTCTTTCTGTGTAACTCTGAAGAAACTAAGCATGCACGATTAGCTGAGTGAAACTGTTATCTATTGTTTCCACGATTCTGAGAGTGTTCCGATTCTTAAAGGGAAACAAAGTTGTCATGTTTATGCGGTTGCCAGAAACTACTCCCTTCTTGTTTACAAGGAGTTTCTATTGGCCTCTGAGTTAGCTGGCACAAAGTAATTAAGTTTAATATACTCGATAGGGACATACTGACCTCAGTCCTATGTCAAACCTATAGGGTATATTATTCCAATGCGCAGAGCCTATTAGGGAAATAGGAACTACACTACACTGGTCTGGGCTCCCTTTTGTGGTGCAAGTTGTCATCCGACTCAACACCAGGTAAGAGCAGGTGTTAAATCCCTGCTGCTAACGCGCCTTATTGCCTGTTTTGGGATCTTATCGCCGATCTGGCTGGTTGTAGGGAATATTGCGAAGTGTTGTTTTCGCGGCTTTTTGCACGGGAACGCCTACTCTGCATCTCATTAGCGTTAGTTGCCGGTGTCATCCGTGGCAATGTTTTTTGCGGCTGCTATCGCAGGAAAACTGGCGATATCAGCTGTTGGCACCAGCTTGTGAATGGTGCGATATATCTATCGCCACTTTGGCTGCGATAAAGTGCCGCTTACTCGGCGATAAGTCCTTGAGAATATGCCCCCTAGTCTGGTTGTCCACCCAAAATATTCAATTGGATGGACCAAGAAAATTACAACCACGTTTCATAGGCCCATTTCCCATTCAAAAGATTGTGAATCCTGTTTCAGTCCAAATGTTATTACCAACTGATTATAGTATTCATCCAGTTTTCCATGTATCCTTACTAAAACATCATCACCCAGGAACCAGGAAAGATAATTCCCATCCTCCAATTATAATAAATGATCACCTAGAATACGAGGTTAATCGAATCCTTGATGCCAAGAGAATAAATCAAAAACTGCATTATTTAATTGATTGGAAAGACTATGATGCAGCTGAAAGATCTTGGGAACCGGCGTCCAACGTTAATGCTCCTAGATTAGTCAGACTCTTCCACGCCCTTCACCCTAACAAACCACGACCTATAGGACGGCTTTTGAGGGGGAGAACTGTCATGATTACTAGAAATCCCACTCATGCTATGCCCTCTTGAATCTTGAATGTACAGAATAAACATAGTCATGATTATCATGTTTGTTCAATACTGTTAAATGTGGTTTAGAACTGAAATGTAATTGCTCAGGTCTTTTCCTGTTCGTACAACATGAGGAATTGCCAGGCACTAGGATAAGCACATGGCTACCTGTCAAATTAGGCACAAAGCACGTTCTGCGCCCAACAAACTGTCAGATATTAGCATTTCACGTGCTTTCAACTAATGAACACTGTTCACGTGTCACACGCGAGCGGTTAAACCGGCAGATATTTGCATTCACATGCTGGCAGCAACGAACACAGTTCACGTGTCACACGCCGAGCAGTAGAAAGGTATTTAAACCGCCCGCGTACAAAGTTCTGTGCTTGGTCTCGTCTGATTAAAGCTCTTACCTGTTTCTCCGGGCTCCTGCTGTTTCTGCGATCCTCGGCTGCATTCTCCGGCTTCCCTCCGGACTCCTGCTGCTTCCACGATTCCCGGCTGCATTCTCTGGCTTCCCTCCGGACTCCTGCTGCTTCCACGATTCCCGGCTGCATTCTCCGTCTTCCCTCCGGCTTCCGGTGCGACGCCTCCCCTTCCAGTTCATCTGAAGACCTCCTTCTGCTTCCGGTTCACCGAATCTACAAAACAAAGACAAACAAAGAGAGATAAGTGGCACATTATTACAAGGCCTTGTAATAAATAGTCAGAAAACGATCGGTGAGTCATTCCTGATTTGCTTTTGAACTGTGCAATATTATTTTATTCTTCTAAGCGCCAAGAACTTGTTTAAACTTGAAGAAGCCTTTATACAAGAAAAGAACTGAACATTGCTGGACGCTTTTGGTGACTGCAATATCATTGCAAAGACATTGGTTTTTGTAGAGACAATATTTATAGCTCATTTAAGTTGCCTACAACATTTTCATGTTTATGAACCTTGCGAACTATGTGGTAAGAGTAAACACCACTTATCAAAGGTAAAGACGCAATACAGAATTTAGAGAAATACTTAGAATTGTGAGATCCTGCATCATGGCTATGGTGGCTGTTATTTTTCTTGTTTTATTGTTTTCTTGTTTCACATGGCTAAGAGAATTAACACAACAACCAATAGAAATAATTTCAAGAGACATTGAAGGGCAGCTAATTTGTTTAGGTATTGGCATTAATATTTGAACACCAATTTAAAGTTAAACTGAATCAACAATTCCATAAGTAGTAAGACTGCTAATGTATGGCTTATTTTGTTTAGATATTTTCCTGAATGTTGCCAGTCCTAAGACAGCTCTTCCGATCCACTAAACAGTAAGAAGACGCGACCTAGAGCCGTCAAAGGTACCCCAAATACGAGCATCCAGAAGATCTCTCTTCTCTTGTCCTTTTTACTCCCATCCCCCTTTCCCCTTGGGGTCTTTCCAAATTTCAGAGTGCTTAATTATCTCTGCTGTTTGTGGAGCTTTTGGGGAGACTGGGGTTCAGTCATCGTCTAAGAAGAGCAAGGAGAACAGGTGAGTGGCTTTCTTGACACTCTCTGGCCAAAAAAGGAGCCTCAACAAAACAACCTTATGAATCATGGACTGGAGAAGTTTTAAAGTAGGTTGGATAGTTTGTTCATTTGCATTTCTAAATCTATGGGGAGTTTCTTGCCCTGAAGAATCAACCTGCACAAGTCTCCATTTACTCAAACACTTTCCGTGCTTCATTGCATGAAGACAGGTCTGGAAACGTTCCCAATAGCAAGCAGCAAGACTCACTGTTGTACAACAGAGAAACAGTTGAATGAATGAATGAATGAATGAATGAATGAGTAGACACTTATAAAGCGCATGGCTACCAAAGACTTCCCAGCGCTAAAGACAGAGCCTAAACCGCAAAATCGGGAAAATCAGGAGAACATTAGCTACGAAATTAGCTAAAGAACAGTGAGAACTTCTCAGCTCCTATAGCAACCCAATCTCGAAGGAAGAGGCTGAAACAGTGCAGGACCAGTGCCGTTACAGAAACAGGGTTCACTGACAGAATATAGATGTAAAATATATAGAAGAAAAAAATGTCGATGAAAAAATATAGAATGCAAAAATATCGACTCCCTTATCGAATTAAACAGGTAAGTACAAAAATATCGAGAAAAAAAATATCGATGCAAAAAATATAGTTGTACAAAATATCGATTTATATATATATATATAAAATAAAATAATAAATATTAAATATGTTAAATAATAAAATGAATATAAACAAATTAAGTAGATTTAATATAAATTAAAAAAAATATAACAAATAAACATAATTAAAAAATTAAACACATACATAATAATTAATATATGTATTTACTTTAAAACAATTAATAAACTATTAACATTAATTTATTTTATAATTTTAAAATTATATGATAATTTATAAAAATATATTTATATATGTATATACATGTACCAATGCAAAACACACAAGATGATGGACGGAATGTTGCACATTGGCAAACATTCACCCCCAGTCACAGATCTGGGTTTAATCCATCGTTATTTTGCTTCACCACGCCACCCCAGTTCAGACACAGCCATATGCAAATCAGTCTTGACCCTGTGCCTCATGGGAACAGTCCAGACCGAACTGCCAAGCCATGTCTTCCCTGGACCGGAATCAAGCATCCTAGGACCGGTTTCGGGCTTTCAGCCCTCATCAGCCAGGATAGCTTGACTCCAGTGGCGTAGTGAGCACGGGACCCACGTCTGGGCATACCCTTCCCACTTAGGGCGAAATGCAAAACACACAAGATGATGGATGGAATGTTGCACATTGGCAAACATTCACCCCCTGTCACAGATCTGGGTGTAATCCATCGTTATTTTGCTTCACCACGCCACCCCAGTTCAGACACAGCCATATGCAAATCAGTCTTGACCCTGTGCCTCATGGGAACAGTCCAGACCGAACTGCCAAGCCATGTCTTCCCTGGACCGGAATCAAGCATCCTAGGACCGGTTTCGGGCTTTCAGCCCTCATCAGCCAGGATAGCTTGACTCCAGTGGCGTAGTGAGCACGGGACCCACGTCTGGGCATACCCTTCCCACTTAGGGCGAAATGCAAAACACACAAGATGATGGACGGAATGTTGCACATTGGCAAACATTCACCCCCAGTCACAGATCTGGGTTTAATCCATCGTTATTTTGCTTCACCACGCCACCCCAGTTCAGACACAGCCATATGCAAATCAGTCTTGACCCTGTGCCTCATGGGAACAGTCCAGACCGAACTGCCAAGCCATGTCTTCCCTGGACCGGAATCAAGCATCCTAGGACCGGTTTCGGGCTTTCAGCCCTCATCAGCCAGGATAGCTTGACTCCAGTGGCGTAGTGAGCACGGGACCCACGTCTGGGCATACCCTTCCCACTTAGGGCGAAATGCAAAACACACATGTACCAATAACATAAAATCTAATAAAAAAAACATTCTATTATAAATTAAAACATTAAACTATTTAAAAATCTTCAAACTTAAATTTCTCACTCCAGTCAGTTCAACAGTAGGGAAAGTGTTGGATAGCGGAGGGGTAAAAATTGCTATTCCCACTCCAGTGAGTGGAACAGGAGGGAAAGTGTTGGATAGCGGAGGGGTAAAAATTACTATTCCCATTCCAGTGAGTGCAACAGTAGGGAAAGTGTTGGATAGCGGAGGGGTAAAAATGACTATTCCCACTCCAGTGGGTGCAACAGTAGGGAAAGTGTTGGATAGCGGAGGGGTAAAAATTACTATTCCCACTCCAGTGATTGCAACAATAGGGAAAGTGTTGGATAGCGAAGGGGTAAAAATTACTCTTCCCACACCAGTCAATGCAACAGTAGGGAAAGTGTTGGATAGCAGAGGGTTACAAATTACTATTCCCACTCCAGTCAGTGCAACAATAGGGAAAGTGTTGGATAGTGGCGGGATAAAATTTACTATTCCCACTCCAATCAGTGCAACAGTAGGGAAAGTGTTGGATAGTGGAGGGGTAAAAATTACTATTCCCACACCAGTGGGTGCAACAGTAGGGAAAGTGTTGGATAGCGGAGGGGTAAAAATTACTATTCCCAATCCAGTGAATGCAACAATAGGGAAAGTGTTGGATAGCGAAGGGGTGAAAATTACTATTCCCACTCCAATAATTGTAACAATAGGGAAAGTGTTGGATAGTGGAGGGGTAAAAATCACCATTCCCACTCCAGTGAGTGCAACAGTAGGAAAAGTGTTGGATAGCGGAGGGGTAAAAATTACTATTCCCACTCCAGTGAGTGCAACAGTAGGGAAAGTGTTGGATTGCGGAGGGGTAACAATTAATATTCTCACTCCAGCCAGTTCGAAATTTAAAACAAACAAAATCTTAACAAAAATATATTTTTTTAAACTAAATACATTTAAAAATATATAAATATGTTAAAAATGTAAATACAAATATATTTAATATTGTTTTTTAAGTTCAACAGTAGGGAAAGTGTTGGATAGCGGAGGGGTAAAAATTACTATTCCCACTCCAGTGAGTGCAACAGTAGGGAAAATGTTGGATAGCGGAGGGGTAAAAATTGCTATTCCCACTCCAGTGAGTGTAACAGTAGGGAAAGTGTTGGATAGTGGAGGGGTAAAAATTACTATTCCCACTCCAGTGAATGCAACATTAAGGAAAGTGTTGGATAGCGAAGGGGTAAAAATTACTATTCCCACACCAGTCAATGCAACAGTAGGGAAAGTGTTGGATAGCAGAGGGGTAAAAATTACTATTCCCACTCCAGTCAGTGCAACAATAGGGAAAGTGTTGGATAGTGGCGGGATAAAATGTACTATTCCCACTCCAATCAGTGCAACAGTAGGGAAAGTGTTGGATAGTGGAGGGGTAAAAATTACTATTCCCACACCAGTCAGTGCAACAGTAAGGAAATTGTTGGATATCGGAGGGGTAAAAATTACTATTCCCACTCCAGTGCGTGCAACAGTAAGGAAAGTGTTGGATAGCGGAGGGGTAAAAATTACTATTCCCACTCCAGTGAATGCAACAATAGGGAAAGTGTTGGATAGCGAAGGAGTGAAAATTACTATTCCCACTCCAATAATTGTAATAGGGAAAGTGTTGGATAGTGGAGGGGTAACATTTTCTATTCCCACTCCAGTGAGTGCAACAGTAGGGAAAGTGTTGGATTGCGGAGGGGTAACAATTAATATTCTCACTCCAGTCAGTTCAAAATTTAAAACAAACAAAATATTAACAAAAATATATTTTTTAAAACAAAATACATTTACAAATATATAAATATGTTAAAAATTTTAATACAAATATATTTAATATTGTTTTTTAAAAAACATATTATAATGTTAAATACGTATGACAAATACCTACAAATATTATACTAAATAAAATAATTTCCAAACAAATAAATATTTTTAATTCGAAATTATTTAGAAACAAAAACATTTATTATTACACAAATTTACTTTTTTTATTTCCTACCCTATAACACCACACAATTCACAACCCACATCTAAATTTTAAAAAATGTACTTCCTTAATTAACATAATTAATTACCAATTAAAGAAATAATATTAATTAAAAAACAAATTAAAATTCATAAAAATTAATTGACTTCCCACACTTTACCCCTATAACCCCCACAACTAAAATTAAACTGTAAAAAAATTAATTACACAATTAAAACTTATTTTCAATTAAAAAACTGATAGTATTTAACAACTAATTATAAAGTAAGTAAAATTAATTTACTCCCCACACTGTACCCCTATAACAGTAAAACCCACACACAAATAAATATAAACGAATGCCTTAATTAAATAGCAATTAATTAATTAATATTAATGCTCAACTAATTATTAATTAATTAAACATAAATTACTTCCCACCCAATTTCCATATTTAATTTTCAATTAATTAATTAATTAATATTAATTAACAACTAATTATTAATTAGACATAAATTACTTCCCACCCTTTACCCGTATAAACCCCACAACCGGCACCTAAAATTAATTGCACAATTTCCATAATTAATTTTCAATTAATTAATTAATATAAATTAACATCTTATTATCAATTAATCAAAAATTACGTCCCACCCTTTACCCCTATAAAGCCCACAACTTGCACCTAAAACAAATTACACAATTAACATTAATTAACAACTAATTAATAATTAATTACAAATAAATTACTTCCCACCCCTTACCCCTATAAACCCCACAACCTGCACCTAAAACAAATGACACAATTATCATAATTAATTACCAAGTAATTAATTAATTTTAATTAACAACCAATTAATAATTAATTGCAAATAAATTACTTCCCACAATTAACACTATAAAATCTCAAATAAATAAATATTAATAAATAAAAAATCATCATTCATTTATCATAATTAAATTACTTCCCACCCTATTCCCCTATAGACCCACAACCCGCTACGGAACTAAAAAATGCCAAATTTATAACTACTAAAAATTGAACACATATATAAAAAACATAAACAATACTTATACAAAAAAAACTACATGACATACATTTAAAATGTAAACTAAAATACATAACGCTCATTAAAAAATCGATATTTTAAACAACTTTATTTTTGCAAACGAAATTAATGACTTCCATATTTTTGAAAATGATGTTTCTTACCTTAAGGGGCCCATTACGATACCCGGCGTAAATAAATCCGCCAGGCATGGAAGCGGCAAAAATCCGCCCGCACACACCGCCTGAACACCGACCACGCCATTATGAGTACACAAACCGAAAACCGCCATCGGCGGAAAAATCACACAAAATACCGCCCGCCATCGTCCGAGTCGGAGTCAAACCGCCCGCCACGGACGGAAACACGCACGACAACACAAAACCGCCCGCCCACACGGCCGACACACCGCACGTGAAATTACGATCGCACCGCCATGAGCGCGGAAAAACAACAAATATACCGCCCGCCAGCGCAAACAACGCCGATGAGAATCGACACGGCAGAAGCCATGGCGCCCACGTACCTGCACAGAAACCATCCGCACACAAAACCAATAGCACACAACATGGCCAACAAGTCCACACAGCAAGGCACACACAAATACACAAGCACAGTACACATCCCGAAAACACCCCCGGACAAACAAAAAATACAAAGGCCAGAACCCCAGACACAACACACCTGAAAACAACAGACCATGAGGACACACCCACATAGGTGAGTACAAAAGCAGCACTCCCACAGACCACAACCCCTTGCTACATTGCAAACCAGAGAGGAGAGGAGAGGACACAGTGACACAGCAAGGACAGCAGCACACCACAGAAACGCACACATCACAACCACCACCACCACCACCACCAAACACCTGCACCACAAACCCCCTGCACATTACACAACACACACCGCACCAGCACCACAAACACCATGGCACCACAAAGAATGCCCAAGTTCACGCCCATGGAGCTGACGGTCATGGTCGACGAGATCATCAAGGTGCACCCACAAATCTATGGGAACATGGTCCAGCACACACCACTAGCCACCAGAAACAGAATGTGGAACCGGATCGTAGACCAGGTCAATGCAGTCGGGACCCTGCCCAGGAACAGAGTCGAGATAAACAAACGTTGGAATGACGTAAAGAGCCTGGTCAAGAAGAAGGAGGGCAAAAACAGAGAGCTGGCTGCCGTCACTGGCGGAGGGAATCCCGCGCTCTTTAAGACCTTCAAAGCGTGGGAGGAGAAGGTGCGAGTCGTAATACATCCGGAGATCCTCGCCGGATTAGCAGGGGAGTGGAGGCTGGTAAGTACAAACCAATGTATACTAGCACACCGCTATGTACTCACATGCGCAACCACCATGCCACAGCTCCCAGGGACAAACACCCCCATGTCCAGCACACAATACACAACACATCACACGCACATGCAACAGACACTACCACACACAGCCCAAACCGAACAACTGTAAGATGCGTGGGGACATGTGTACACTAAGCCAGCCACGTAACCACCAACAGGTCCCCAAATATGCCAGAAGCGCCACAACGAGCACCCACCACACCCATGTGTCTGCCACAGCTGCACTAACCGACAAGTAACAGGTAAGTGGCAGGAACACAAAGTGCAGTGGGTGGGACGGTGGACAGCCCAAGTACAACACACACCAGGCCCCAGTCCCACAGCACAGCAAGGAGGAGCATCCCCCACACCCCACATCCACGTGTCAGCCACCGCAGTGCACAACGACAGCCGAAAGGCAGACATCACGGTCCACAGCAATCGGTGTCAGTGGGTGTACAGCCACCCCCACGACCCACTACACCCCCCACCCCCACAGACCTGCAACATGGAGCACCCCCCGCTTAGAGCCATGTGGCATCCAGTACAGTGCACGCACGAACAACTTGCAGGTGGGAAACTGGACAGGGCTGGATTACTGGAGGCATGAGGAGCATAACACCACCAACACATGGGACATGTCACGTAGCAGACGAACACGCAGCACCGCCCACCGTCACGAACAAGTGAACAATGTGCACACGGACATGAACAACAGACTCACACCCCACATGACCCATCACATACATAGCAACACCCAAGGAGCCACGTCTGCATGCACAAGCCACACTGAATATAGTCCCACACGGCAGCCACTGTGCAACTCATCACACACAACCGAAACACCATTGAAGTCCTGTCCATGTAGCCCCCACTGCCTGTCAACCCCACACCCCACAACTACGCCTATGTAAGACAAACAACACTAGACGCAACAGAGCGGAACAACAGAAATGCACACGAACACCACTGAACCCATCAAACTCACAGACACACCATGCACATACAACATACCATCCATCCCATCCGTCAGCCCCAGTCACATGAAAGGCATGTCATCCGCACAGCTGCCACACATACAGCAGTCACGCTAAGACACATGCCCATGACCAACCATGTGCCAGAAGTCAATTAAGCGCACGACACACTGTGAGCAACAACACACAACATGGGCCACACCCCCCCGAGCACTGCAGTGATGCACATGGCACAGGGCAGCACGCACACCAAGGAGATGGGACAACTGCAATACGTTGGCTGGCACACAACTATCACTCACTCATAACGATGCGTCCAATGCCATGTCCAGTAACCACAACAGACAGCAAATATGCAGGGCATGTCAGGCATGCACACACCTCAGACCATGCACTGTCATGCTGCCACAACACATGTCACGTTCGGCACCCATGGCTCACAGCATGTACCCCAAAAGCATATCCCCTCCCAAATGCGAATCTGGGGCATGGCCCCCATGTTGCCATATGCGTTCCTAAGCGTTCCATATGAACTCCAAAAGCAAAGTACAAACCAGACCCAGGATGGGCCAGGAGCCCGCATACACCAGAGTCACAATGAGTAGGGGCAAAGCAACACACCCATCGGCATGGCCAATCCGTCCCATGCCACATGTGCACAGCACACAGTCCCATTGCCTAGCACACACAACTACAGATGCCACAGCCACACACTCGCCTCCGGGAAACCCATGTACGAGATTGCACGAACTGCCAATGTCAGACGACTAATACATACTTCGCCAGGTGCAACACAATAACAAATCTCATTTTCTCCACAGGTGACGAACTGCTGGACGCTGGGGATGGAGACAGCAGCCAGCACAGCCAGCCTACAAGCCCCCAACGAGGACACACGGATCTGGAGGATCTGTCCACCTCTTCGGACACGGACCACCAAGCTGGCCCATCTGGCGTGGCAGGGCCCAGCCGCTCCCCAGGACCCCTCCTACCCACCAACCCATCATCCAGGGATGCTGAACAGTCCCAGTCCCCTGCTGCCACTGTCGTTGCGGCCACACCCATGGTCATTGCGGCCAGTACCACTGCCGCAACCGCCACCATCGCCGCACCGACCACCACCGCCTCCACCACCACCACGTCTTCGCTGGCACCAGCCCCAGCGCAGGTGGTGGCCCGGCCGACTGGATCCACCCTGGGAGCCACAGCGAGGACCGTGGTGTGCAATGTGGCTAGTGGGCAGGCCGGTGGCAGCAGGACTGGTAGGAGGAGCAGGGTCAGGGAAACGCCAGCCTCCCCTGGGAGCCATGCCCTGCCTCAAATGGCCAGAGTCCTTGGGGCCTATGAAGAGGCCCAAGGACAATGGGCCAGGTCTGCTACTGACACGCGGGAGGTGCTGGGGGTGCTGAGGTCCATGGACGCCCATATGGGCCAATTCGTGTCCCGTATGGACCAACTCGTGGACCTCATGGGCCAGCTGGTGGTGGCGGTGGGGTCACAGGCAAGGCCAGCAACACCACCTCCGCCACCACCTGCTAGGGCGCAGGGTCGGCCAGCAGTGTCCACTTCCCCTGCGTCCACAGCCAGTGAGCACACCTCACCCACCACCAGCAGGTCGCCACCACACACCCCCTCCCAAACGTGGAAGGGGCCGTCCGAAGAGGAAACAGATCTCCCGGGAGGACTTCGCACGCTCCAGTCGCAAGTGAGGCAGCCAGCCAGCCTTCCGCCAGCCTTCCTTGACCAGCCACTGCATTGACTTGCTCTACGATCCCACTCCACACAGCCAGCTGGATGGCATGTGTGTGTTGGACTATGGACATAGAACCAGTGGGTACACCCTGATCATCACGCAGCCATGACCGACAGCTCATTGTCACTGCACGCACCACTTTTGTCATCACCTTACACACAATCACATGTCACAGTTTGTAATAAATGCACCTTTTTCACTAACTGCTGTTTGTGCCCTGTGTTTTATTTGTACGGAATACAACGGCCACCTTGGGCGGAAGGGCACCTGATGCGTGGCATGGCAATGGAATCCGGAGGGCCTGTAGGGACCTAGGGGTGGGAGACAGAACAGGAGCACATTCAATGAGTGTGTCACACACCCATCACACAGTACATGTCAACAACTACAAGCAATGTACACACATCGCACGGAGCAATAGGGCACAATGCCACAGTCACCAACAGTGGCATACTACCCTGGCCATGGAGCGTTGACACACTGCACGCAGTGAACATACGGCCACCCTGACACAGCACACACACACCTGCACAGATACAGACACATCAGCCGTCGTACATGGACACTCACCGTCAAGTGAAGTAGCGGGTGATGAGCTGCTGGCGCACATTCCCAGCTTCCTCCTCTCCGCTGTCCACCTCACTAGAGCTGTCCTGGTCTGCGGGCTGGGGCCCTGGTTGATCTCCGTCATCCACAATGAGGGGGATCTGCTTCCGAATGGCCAGATTGTGCAGCATGCAGCACGCCACCACTATCTGGCACACCTTCTGTGGGGAGTACGCCAGTGCACCCCCGGTGCGGTCCAGGCACCTGAACCTGGACTTGAGGAGGCCAAAGGTACGCTCGACCACACGTCTGGTCCTCCCATGTGCCTCATTGTATCGATCGTCTGCTGGGGTGCGAGGATTCCTCAATGGACTGAGCAGCCATGCCCCATTCGGATACGCAGAGTCACCTGGGTGTGAGGGACACAGAGAACCGTAGCTATTCCAACTGGACAGGGGACAGCATCGCACAACCAGCACGCTACACCACTCCACATACTCACCGACAACACAGGCACGATCCTGTTGCAGATTGGCCATCAGTCGTGGCAAGATGCTGTTGCGCATTATGTGTGCGTCATGGGCCGAGCCTGGAAACTTTGCACACACGTGGGTGATCACCATGTCCGCAAGGCACACCACTTGCACATTCAGGGAGTGCGTGTGCTTCCTGTTGCGGTACAGGTGCTCAGTGGCCTGTGGTGGAACAAGGCCAACATGAGTGCAGTCAATGGCTCCCACGACGTGTGGGATTCTGCCAAGGGCATAGAATGCACCCTTCACTGCCGCCAATTCACGAGCCCTGGGGAATCTGATGTACATGTTCCGGTACAGCATCATGGCTGCCAGTACATCCCTCAGCACCTTGCTGAACATGGGCTGGGACATCCCTCCTCCACTGCCCACTGTGTGCTGGAATGACCCAGTGGCGAAGAAATGCATGGCGGCCATCACCTTAGCCGTGGGGGTGACAGCAGTCGGATACACCCTGCGGGGACGGAGATGGGGCTCTAACATGGCACACAGTCGATGCAGAGTTGGCCTGTCCAGCCGAAACTTCCTGATTACCTCTGTATCGTCCATGTCCGCCAGCAATTGGTATGGGCGGTCAATGTTCGGTCTCCGCCTGGGGTAAATGGCAGAGGACACATGTCAAAGCAACACGGCACATAGCAATTTCGCATACACATCACTGACATGACTGAGCAAGCACATGAGCCACAGCCCAGCTGTCAAGCTGGGACGGCACGGCCACAATACACTTACACAGGTCTCCCAACAATGGCAATGGCAAGTGAGACATACCACTGCCATGTGCATGCACATGGGGATCTAGGCCCCAATGACTTGCGGGCGTGCTGATGGGGACTGACTGCATATTCGTCAAGCGGCAACGCCACGGCAACATGAGTGTCTGCTGAGCATGGAACTGCTTCCGAGGCTGGATGAGTATGGCACACGACGACGACGATGTGGGCACGGGCTGAGCGGCCAATACAAGTGGGACCTGTGGCACGAGGGGATATGAGACAGTAGTAGGTGTCAGCACTGCACCCTATGTACAGCACTGTACGGATCACAGCTCCCGAAACATTGACTGGTGTCCACATTGACAGCCCCATGCCAAGACGGCTGTGTGCTTGCAGTCACACGTCACAGGTGAGAGGTTACATTGCACGTGCCAGGTGGCAGACGTACATAGTGGGAGCTGGCATGTGTGTGCATGTGTCTCCTGTTCAGGATCCACCAGATGGGCGCTGACTCTGTACTGACCATTGGACACAGCATGTTCCGTGGAAGGCTTGTGTGTGTGGGATGGTGGCACTGG
This sequence comes from Calotriton arnoldi, assembly GCA_963921515.1. Lineage (NCBI taxonomy): Eukaryota > Metazoa > Chordata > Amphibia > Caudata > Salamandridae > Calotriton > Calotriton arnoldi. The sequence continues at coordinate 94,723 of CAWUFW010002774.1, read as the reverse complement.
ATGTGCCTCCGTTGGGTGGGGGCCATGCACAGGGCGGGTACGTCGATGATTGCGCATTGTTGGTCACGGTGGGTGCACCAACTAAGATGTGTTGCCCTGTGTTCAATTCCTATGTCCGCATGATGATGGACTGTGGATGTGGGCAGACTACACATTGGTCGATGTGCTGTCTATATGCATGTGCCTTCACACCAGGCACAGCTGCCCCTGCACATGTGACCCCTGCTGGACTCGCTGCTGGGTCTGTGGAGCTGATGCACGTTCTGCGCGTGGGGCGGACAGCTCTCCTCACTTCCCTCATTGCGCATGTCATGTCTTTGCCGCAGGTGACATGGATCATGGAGGGCCCACATGTACGCGTGGGTAGGCTACACATGATTGTTCACTGGTCGCCACCCCCAGTCAGTGTTTCGAATGGGAAGGTTGTCGTGCTGGTGGTATGTTCGATGTGGCGGATGGGCGGGCCTAGGTGCGGGCTTACATTCCGGACATGGGGGGTAGTTGGATTGGCGACTAGTTGCAGTACACACGGGACACGTCTCTTCCTTTCCACATCTGGGTCATCCCTTGTACTAACTGACAGTGATACAGTCATCTTCGCCCCAGCCCTCATGTCCTCCCCTCGCCCCCCAATATGCATGCTCACCTGCGAGGCTAGCGCTTGCACAGGCAGCCCCAAGCTCGCACCAGAGAGGGCAAGGAGTGTATGTGTGGGTCCAGTTGCACGAGTGGGCTGTCTCAGGGTATGATGTGTGGCGGGACGCCGTCCACCTGCGTGGTGCCCCAAATGGAGACCCGGCCTTCATGGACTATGCATCACAGTCTTCGCCTTCCGGATCCGCCACCTGCGACACCCAGTGGCTGTGGCTGCCCTTGCGGCCAGGCCGCGTCCGTCTGTGGCTGTTGGCCCACACATTCACTCTTTGGCCTCTCTGGGGAGGGCTCGGGGGTGGTGGCGCACGCGCTTGCACTTAGTCGCAATGGCATGTGTCGTGGTTGGTATGATGGGCAATGGATGGGATGGTGCGAGCCACCTCCCGTGACGTCAGTGCTGCTCGTGCTGTGGTGCGTCCCCCTACACTTCCATGTGACTTGTGCCATGCTAGACATTGAGGTACTATTGCCTGCGTGATATGACCAGGAGGAGCGCGAGGAGACCTCTCACACACCATGCTCCACTGCCATCCCGTGCCCTGTATCGCCTGTGCGGATTGACTATGTTGGGGTTACACCTGGTCGACTGGGGCTGTGTGTGCCTTGTCAAGGGGCATGGCGGGCGCACAACAGGATCCAGCTTGTCCACAGAGGGTGGGCTGAGGTGCGCCTGGTACCGCTTTGTACGTGTGCCCGGCTGCTGTGCACACACGTGTTCACTCCCCCCGACAGGTGTCCTCTCACAATGCCCAGGGAAGCGGTGGTGTACTGTTCATGAGCCCTCCCAACACGGCGTGCTCCAACTTGGCATGTGCGCATCTACCCGTCGCACCCACCCACCTGAGCACTGCGTCCATACGACTTCACACGACACATGTGTGTCTTCCACAGTAGTGCTACTCATTTGCGTTGACATCCAATACCAGTGGACTACATGGTCATGTCACGACTGCCGTGTACTTCACATACTCTCATCCTCTCTCATTCGTACTTGTGAAATGAGTCAGCGGAGACAGTTTTGGTTTCAAACATTATATTGAGTCTTCTGTCCTCTGTGATGCAGTATAGTGGACACTACTGGCAGCGGAATACATGTTGAGGATATACTGAGCATGATAACAAATGGGATAGGGTGTGGGGTTACATCTGCTTGGCCAAGGCTGTGCTAATGTACATTTACGTATAGCTGCGGAGCTGCGGACTTTGACACAGACGGTATACATGTAGCCTACCAGACCGCTCGGCATCATGGGCACAGTCCATCTCAGTTCCATGTGACAGGTTTGCTGCGGTTGTTCCTCATGCACGCGTGCATGTGAGATGACATCAGGGCATGTGCTTGCGTGCATGCAGCGGCGTGCCACTTGTTGTTGCACTGTGGTGGTTACTGGACATGTCACAGTCACTGGGGTCGTGTTGTTGTATGCACTTGTCGTCCATGCAAAGGTCCTGGTATGGGATTCCCGGGGCGGGGGTGGGAGGGGTGCAGCACCCACAGACTCCAGGCGACCTATTCATGTCCACTGAGCGGTGTGTGTGTCCATGTGCGCTGGATCCATGTCGTGTCCTGGTTGTTCGTGCAGTTCCGTCCATGTGGGTGCGATGCACAGAGCCCATGCCACTGCCTCCCACGATGCATGCTGTGTTCCTGGATGTGATGGGGAACAGTGTGCATGTCCCGGTCATATCCGATGTCATGGCGATGTCGTTGATGGTGTGGTTACAGTTGCCGGTCGTTTGGTATGGCTGTTGTGGTGGTGACTGGCCAGTCCGTGCGGAAGCTGAGCATGGGTGCGGGGTTGGACTTCATAGGTCACTCGGGGAACCTGCGTTGTGGTCCGACGTATTTACAGGTTGTCAGGTATGCGATGCCGTCCAGCAGGGCTTCCATGTCATTGGTGGTGTACATGTTTGCCAGCCAATGAAGCGGATGGTGGCTGTCAAGGTGTTGTTCGTAGGTTGTCCCTTGGAGGACCATGATGGGGCATGCTGGGTGACATTCGATGTAGCTGTTCTCGATGATCCGTCGTGTGGAGGCACAGTGGTTCCATTTCAGTGCGCGTGCGATGTTGGCCACATACGCCATGCCCCCATAGGCAGAGCAGGCCCTGTCGTGTGCGTCCAGAGGGAGGAGTAGTGGTAGCAGGTCCGCCTTCAGACATGCCGGGTTGGAGAGGCATATCTCGACGGGATGCTGGTAGGGACACCTCCGACAGTAGAAGACGGGCATGACGCAGCTGAACAATGTGATGCGGTAAGTCAGTCGGTAACTTACGTTCAGCAGGGACAGGAGATCGCATCCCAATGTATGTATCGTGTTGGTTTGGTACAGCTTGAGCTGTTCGGCGTAGTTGGGTAGGTGTGTTGCGGTTGCCATTTCGCAGCGGTTCGTAGAGGTGGCGTGCTCCGGCTGTGTGTGCAGTCTGCAATGTGCACGCTCCGGGGTTGCTGTGAGCTCTGTGTAGTCGTGGGGAGACAGGACTTGTGTTCTGTTGGCTTGTTTGGAGGACACGGGCCCTCTTCCCACATGCCTCTCAGACAGTTCAAGGTCGGTGCTGTGTGACTCCTTCCAATTAACTTGCATGTGGCCGACATGGGGGAGTGTTTTCTTCTTTCTTCCCCGTCCGTTGTGTGCTTCTGTGATATGCGCTATCTGCCCTGTGGTCGGTCTCCTCGGCATGCCTGTGTTGGTCTATTCTTGGACAATGGCTGTATTCACCGGCTTCTGTCGTAGGGCTGTGGTTTCGGTGTTGGAATGGAAGGTCATTCAGTGCTGTCTGCTCTCCCTTGTGTGGGCGGCAGGCTGCCTTTCCGCTCTGCGTTGGGCCTTGTGTGTGGATGTAATTCTTGGGCCACCTGTTGTCGGTCCCCGGGCTCTTTGGTGTTCCGTTTCATGTGTCTTGTTCATATGTGCAGGGTGGTATGGGTTTTTCAGTGTGGTACTGGCGTTCCTCTTCCCGAAGGGGCCCTGCTTCTCCTAGTTGGTGTTGCCGCCGCTGTGTGCTACGCCATGTTTGTTACACTGGGGTGTGTCCTGCAGTTGCGTGTCTTCACTGACATGTGTGCGTCGTTTGTGTGGCGTTGGGTGTTGTCCGTGAATTGGGCGTTGGGGACATGTCTGTGGCCGGCCTGTCACGTGTCATGTGCGTTCGGGGTGGGGCTGATGTGTGTGCTGCTTGGTTGTGTCCCTGTGTCTGTGTGCGACGCATGCATGGCGCTGCGGTTGGCCTCTGCGTTGTGCGCATGTGTGGCGGCGTCATCAGCGCTTTGGGGCCGTGACGGGGTGGTTGGTTCCTAGTCCCAGGTGGTGTGTACACATGTGTTCTGCGATGTTAGGATTTGGCCTGTGTGTCATATGTGGATGCGATGGTGGATGTGTAGTGTGCACGCGCTGGTGGGGGTTGTCCGCTTTTTCCGCCCTTGCACTGTGTGCGCTGTTTGCGTGCACTTGTTGTGTGTGTGCCTACCTGCGTCTCCGCGGTACGTTGCGTCCTTGGTGGTGCATCAGCAGAAGCATGGGAAGGGCCTGCAGTGCTGGATTCATGCCCGGGTGCCGCTTCTTCGTTGTCCGTGCTCTGCGTCCGTGTTTCCGCCTCTCTTTCACATGCGGTGTCTCTTTGCCGTGGGAGCCGTTTGTTTGCGGCATCGTAATTTATGTGCCGGGCGGGACGTGTTTCGTCGGACGGTGTGTGTCAGTTGTGCTGCGCCGCTACGTGTGCGGGCGCACTTTGATGGCGGACGGTGTTGCTGGCTTGCCGGCGGTGTTTGGCCTGCTTTTCGCATCATAATTGGGCGGGCGTGTGGACTGCTGCGTGCCGGCGGTAACTGGTGGTTTTTGCATCCGCCAGCACGGCGGTTGTGCTTCCGCCCGCCATCGTAATGGGCCCCTAAATTCGATATTCTTGACCACAATATTCTTGTTGTCGATATTTCTGTGTCACGATATTTCCAACTCGATATTTGTGTAAGTCGACATTTCCAACTCGATGTTCTGTTTGAATAGCCATAAACAGTCACGCCCTACACTGCTAAAACATTATACCCAAAATAAACCAGAGTGAACTGACATAGATCCCCAAATCGCTCAGCGAGGTGGTGCCATAGACATCATAATACTCCCACCTGGAGTGGTATGGGCCATAATTAAAGAGACACTTGAACAGGCTTTTAATAATTTGAATGATGTTCTTCAACAATAATTGAGGCTACTTAAGCCGTGTGAGGAGAGAGACCTGGGGAAAGAACACTTACCTCACGAAAGACAACTATGACAGCCAGCAAGCTAGAAAACAAAATGGAGCAAAACGATTAAAAATAGAAAACGGACTAATGGAAGGGAAAACAAACATAGAAGACAGACTCACAAGTGGAAGGGGCAATGAAAAGAAAGGAAGAACAGTCACTCTGCATTTTGACTGCTCACAGAGGGAAGGAGCATGTGGAATCAACAGAGAACGCCAAGGAGGATGAAGTTGTAGGTATGCAAAGCATTCTGGCGACTTGACCTGCCCCACTGACAAGGTAATCCATGAGACGCTCTGTATGCTATGAACCCAGAAGCAGAGAATCCAAGGGAAAAGCTAAGATTGTAGGAGCCCAAAGGTCAGGTGGCAGAGACGTCAGCGAATTGGCACTCCACTGACAGCTGGGGCGCACGCCACGGTTCGGGGGAGGACTGTGGTTATTCAAGTGGGTGGTAGGAGAGGCACAGAGGGAGTCATGGGCGGTGCAGACATTGAAAGGGTCCTATGACATGGGTAACAGAAGAATCTGGAAAAAGGTGATTGAGGCAGGATATCTTTGAAATGAAAGAGAATTATTTGGTATAAGATCCTACTAATATTGTGATACTAGGGGGTACCTGGGAGCACGAACAACCACATAGAAGGAGGCCTAGAGGCTTAAAAGCCTACCGGGGCAGAGACAAAGAAAGAGACTCTTCTCAGTACAAGGTAGAAGACCCCAGACGAGAGGCAGAGAACAGGGATAGAAAGGCAACACAAGGTTATAGATAAAACACTAATACTTTCTCCTACTCCGTGGGAGCGACCAGTGGGAACAGCTTTCGAGGGACTACCTGGGAAGGTGTGAAGACCTGAAATAAAGCTGAAGAAGAGTGAGGATTAGAATTGGAGAGACGTTTAAAAAAAAAAAAAAAAACTAATGGCCTTGTTAAAATGATAGGAAATAGTACTTTGGTATATATGGGGTCACGAAGTTGGGAGGCGAATAACAAACTACGCCCACAAGCAGGTCTTCATTTTATTATAATAAGAATATTCTGGAAGGCAGTTTGAACAAGCCAGGCCCATATCTTTAACAAACAAACGACACTTACTTTGACAGGGGAAAGCAACGAGTCATACACAACTGGAAAAAGAAGGAAGTGCTGAGGTTAAGCCCTAATTTTATGGGTCACGTCCCAGGAAGTACTCCTGAATGGCCATATTGGATGGGGCTGGAGCATTCTTTATTTTTTAATATGGGTGAAAACTGTACCCTGTCAGTGACAGAGCTCTTGTTTCTTAAGACTGGGGTGAGGAAGACGAGCGAGCCAAGTAATTTGAATCAATAACAAAGAAAAGGCTGACCCGTCAGGTTCTCAACACACAGGTGTCTACCCCAGATGGGTTGATTCTAATGATCTGGACACTGCTGCAGAGGAAGGATTTTATAGTCTCAAGAATCACACATCCTCATACTGTAAAATCAGTGAATAGAATTCGATATTCAATTACGTCAATGGACGGCAGTAGGTCTAACAAAATCAGTCACATCAAATCGCCACCTTCCAAACCAAAGAGCTGATCACGGTAGTGGGAACCCTCCCAGTGTGTGAGTCAATGACATTCGGTCAAAGGAACAGTGGGGCTTACCTGCTTCCATGTTTGTGGTAAACGTCGTAGGAGATCTATTTGATAAATACTACTCGCTGTAACAAGATATAATAGCAGTAATATAAGCAGGTTTCCAGCATCAACATTAATTAAAATAGATGTTGCCCTTGTTGGTCCTGTGCAAATTGACTACACAAATAGTGCCTACTTAGAGCTATTTAAATAAGTTGTGCATCCGTTGCAAAAGCTGCATAATGCAGCTACATGACTGCTACTCCACCTCATATTCAGAGAACAGATAATGGCAGTTCTCCCATTCTTGCATTAAGACAGAAAAAAAGCGATTAGTGATATTGATTGCATTGATTTGATTTGGACCTCTAATAATTATTTTCGGTGCATTTCGTACCATTGTTTCTTTACTCTTCTGTGCCTTTACATAAGGGGCACACAGGCAAATCATACTGGGTCCTGCTGCAATAGGAACAGTCAAGGCTGAACTGCTAGGCACACCCCTCTTCTACTTGCTCTCGGTGGCCTGCCACATAGGCTTTAACTCATGTTGCGTTATGCAACAGCCTTTCCAGCCTTCCATGCTTTGGAAAATCCATCCTTATCAACCTTTCAACTCACCCATCTTTTGCATGTGACACACACCCTGGGAAGTCTCACACCAGTCAACCTGCCAGTCTAGCTTCTTCAGGCACCCTGATGCTTTGTGCTAAGCAGACTGTGGCTGCTTTTCTGAGGCTCTGACACTGAACAAAGTGCTATCTCTAGACTACCAGCTAAAGGCACAGTTTATAGCTGACAGAGTTGATTACAGCACACAAAGGACATGTATAAAAGCAGTGTCACTTTGAAAAAGGTCACCTTAGTGCTTCAACTGAGCACAACGATAAGTAACCAAGCAATTCAATCGTTATCAAAGCTTGGTTGATCTGCTTTAAACACAGGGCTTCAAATATGCTAAAAAGGTAAAATAATGTCATTTTGGGTAAAAATAAAATTGAGTCTTCTGCCTTAAGTGAATGCATGCATGAAAAGGTATCCTGTGGGGGCGTGGCTGAGTGCCGCAACATGGCCGTCGTGCGTTGTTGAGGCTCTGCCGAAAGGGCCCTTAGTCTGGCAGTATCGAGGGCCCCAAGGACGAGAGGGATCATCGCCGGTGGCTGGTTGACCCCCACTGAGGTTCTGGATGAGGGAGGGCTCGGGGGCTGCCCGTTGACTCATCGGCGGTAGTGCCGGAGGCCGTCGAGGCAGTTGGGCTGGATGGAATACTCGCCCGGGAGTGGCCGAGAGCCGCAAAGCATAGACAACGCTCTTTCCTCCCCCATTTGGGGGCACATGGCGGGTTCCTGCGGCGCTGGAGACGACATGGGGAGGAAGAGAGCAGGCCTGGGACCCAGCCAGTGGAGGGGGGTGGCTGATGATGAGAGCACCGGTGAAACTGGCGGTGGAAGGGGGCTTGAGGATGGCTTCTTGGGAGTTGCCCCGGTTCTTCTTGTTTCTCTTGTCTGGGCTTTCCCCCCACACAGACATAGACTAGACCTTGCAGGGGGGCTGGACAATAGCACCTACCCTACTGCGCCCTCTTCTATGCATTGGCTGAGCCCGGGGGATATTCAGACTGAGTTATTGGCTGCCTGGATCCAGGAGGTAGGCTCCGCCCCCTGGGGGACAGTCATGGAGGAGAGGTGGTTGGCTGTACATTTCTCCTGGCGCCGATGGGTCTGGAGTGCGGCACCGGGGGACAGCGGGCCTGTATTGTGTTTCACCCCCCTGCTGCCTAGCTAACACCTTTGCCTCCTGTGGAGGAGAGGCCACATGAAACCACTATAAGCAGAAGAGCATGGTGCAGCAGAAGACAGGAAAGACCCCTCTCCATGGTGCGCCTATTGCTGGAGACCCGATCATGGGAACCACGCGGCTTCCAGCTGCTACAGGGAAACTATCACAATCGGATGCAGACTGCATGGCCGCAACGTTGGACACCATCCTCAACGCCAGCATAGTGACCCAGCTGGACCTTGTAGGTAGGGTCGATTCTGTGACACTAGAGCTGGGACTACTGTGAGAGGACCAGAGGAAGTTTTTGGGCAGGCGGAAAGGTGCAGAATCTGCCATTCCCGATCTACAGCCAGAAAACCAATCTCTCACCAAACAGGTTGGTGACCTTACCTGTAGGGTCAAGCAGTTTGAGGGTAAATTGGAGAACCTGGAAGGTTGTTCCAGGAGCAACAATGTCCAAATCATTGTCTTCCAAGAGGGAGCAGAGGGCAGTGACCCCACTGCCTTCATTAAAGCTTGTTTTTCCACTGCAATTGCATCTGATGGACTATTGCCCCACTTTACATTTGACCACGCACAGAGGTTGCCTGCTGGTTGCCTGGCACCGCTGCCCCCAAGGCCTGTGGTGGTCAGGCTACTGAACTTCAAAAACAGGGACACAGTTCTACAAGCTACCCGGAGGCTGTGCCGAGCCACATTCAATAAGGTATAGATCTTCCTTTATCCGGATTACACTATGGCAGTCCAGCATCGGAGAGCATCTTTTATTGGTGTGAAACGCAATCTGAGAGAAGAGGGGTTTAAGTACTCCCTCTTATTTCCCACAAAACTCATAGAGATGTGCAACAGAAAATCATACTTCTCCACGGAGCCGGGAGATGCCTGGGACTGGGTCACACAGCTGAGACACAGCTCACCTGAAGGTAGCGATGCCACACTACGGAGGCCCACCTCAGAATCGCTCCGGCCTAGACAAAGACAGCCCCAGATGAGATCATGCCGAACAGTTACCAGAGTATCTGGGGCTCCCTCGTCTGCACAGGCACACCGTGAAAGGATTTCGGCCCTCACAGTGGTGACTCATCTTCTGGCCCCTACACCCAGCCTGGACTCGGAGGATGTGTCCTCTGATGGAGATTCTGCAAACTACCGGCTGAGTGCATTGTCCACCCTGCTTCCCCTGTCATGCCACCGGCAGCCGATGACTTGCTCTAACTGGGGGCCACACTGGTGCTTGCCTGATTGCAGCTGCTGCGGCATGCACCCCAGGGCCTCCCCCCCTTGTTCTTTGGGTTGCAGAGGCCCTGGACCTTGAACCTAAATATGGGCCCTCCCTGCCGCCACCCGGATTGAACACGGCAAGTACTGCTCAATGCTCATGTCCACCCCCTTTAGGTACCCTGCGACTATTGGATTACTGTGTAGGAGGCCCATGAGCTAACACCATTACGTTAACTGTTTGGGTAGCCAGATGTTGCTCTGCCACCCTGGGACTGGGAGTTGGGGACTTTTGTTGTTTTGCTTGAACCTCTCATCATACCATTATCGCAGCACGCCTGGAGACTTCCTGCCGGGTAGGGGCATTCCATCTCCCCCCCTGTTCTTGTTTGTTGAGTGGCTAAAATAACGTTTCTTACCTGGAATGTCCGAGGTCTAGGAAAGTTGCAAGAGGCCACTCAGTCCATCAATACCTCAAAAGAAACTCACCTAGCGAGAGGGGAGGGCCTTCGATTCCAAAAATGTTGGAGAGTTTTAAATGCTTCTGCACTGCCTATTTGGGATAAGCTAGGGGAGTGTTAATATGGATACGATGGTCAGTGCCCTTTCAAAGCTCAGTGGTCAAAACAGACCTGGAGGGGGACTATGAGTTTGTGAAGGGGCGGCTGGATGGAATGGAGATGTTTTTGGGAAGTCTCTATTTGCTGAATGTTGCACAAGCAGGTTTTCTGGCATGCACATCCTCACTGCTGACCTGCTGGTCCCATTTGCCTTGGATTCTTGGGAGCGATTTTAAGTACATTCTGGATCCCGCACTGGATAGATCCTATTTTCCTCTTCCCCAGTCTTCTTCTTGTAGTCATACCGCGAAACACTATATATTGGAAAACAGCAACATGGCATCCACAAGGTTGGAGGAGTGGGACGCATTAAAAACTGTAGTCAGTGGGCATTGAATACACGCAGTGATAGGAGTGTGGGGCACACTCAGCCGGACCTCATCCAGGTGGAAAACTCCTTGCAGGATCTTGAGCAGGCCGTGATGGAGGATGAGGCCCCCATGTCGTATTAACAGAAACCAGGAATAGCCATGCTCAACTACTTAACTAATTGAGGTGTCTCAATTACAAGGCTTATTAAGGCAGAGCCCATGCAGATGGGAATAATCTGGGACGTCCATTGGCGTGGCTGCTAAAGGGTTCATCGGACACCGTGCCAGTGACCGCTGTCTGAGTATCCGCCGACACAATCGCCACCACTCAGGAAGCGATACATAGTGCATTCGTCTTGCACTACCAGGCCCTTTACACCTCTGTGTCCCATGTTCGACAGCTCAGTAACCCAGACTACCTCTCCACTATACTTTTTCCAGTGATACCTGTGGCACTGAGAGAGATCCTGAATGGTCCTGTAACAGAGTAGGAAATTAAGAGTGCCAATTCGGGACTCCCCTACCTGTAAAACGCAGTTCTGGATGGCTTGCCACTCAAATTTTACAAGACATAAGAAGCCTTGTTGGCCCCCAAATTGGCTGAATTGTTTCTGCCGCCTTCACGGCAGGTCATTTGCCCTCATCCATAAGGGAGGCTTTTCTGGTGTCTCTCCCAAAGCCATGGTGGACCCCTTAGAGGTTTCCTCCTAAAGGCCACTGTATTGATGGGTAGTGATGATAAGCTCCTTAGTAAGATGCTAGCGTCAAGAGTTCTAGACCACATGCCGATGCTGGTTCACCCTGATCAGATGGGTTCATACTGGGCAAATCCACAACCCTCAATATTCGTTGATTGCATAGAATAGTGGGAAAAGCCCCAACACACTGGCCGTACTCGACTTTTCTGGTTCTAGACCTCAAGAAATCATTTCACACCCTGGATTGAGACTTAGGGGCCGATTCCGATTCGGACCGGAAATCTCTCCGACCGAGCCGGACCCGGAGAGATTTCCGACCGAATCGGACCCGTGCAGCCCGACCGAACGAGTACGATGCGCACGTATGCCATCGGACTCGAGTCGGTCGGACTCCCATTGAAGTCAATGGGAGCCTGTCGTACAACGCGTACGCGGCCTCCCATTGACTCAATGGGTGCGAGGCGGACAAGGGCGCCCCCTACAGCGTGTACACGGCGAAGCGACTCGCGCCGAACACGCACAGGTAGGGGGGACCCATGGGTCCCCCCTGTGTGCGACTCGCGCGGCTACGCGTACAGGGGGGTCCGACACGGACCCCCAAAGTACGGCTCCGACTGCTCCTTCGAGCCAGACGGCGCGAGTCGGTCAAACTGCTCGCGGCGCGCATCGTACTTGCCCGGCCGGGGAACGTCTCCATTGCGCGGTGCGAGGCGTGTCCGAGAGAGTCGGTCGGTGCAGTCGGCTTTCGCGTACGAGTCGGTCGGTGCGGTTGGGTCTCGCGAACGAGTCGGTCGGAGTTTTCGCATCGTACTCGCTCGCCCGGACGCACGTACGAATCGGTCGGGAAACAGGGCTCCGAATCGGATCCGGTTAAGCCAAATCCGATTCGGAGCCCTACCGGCCGAGATCGGAATCGGCCCCTATATGTTTGCGATCTTACAGAAAATTGGCTTCAGGGGCAGGCTTTTATGGTTGGTCAAACTCCTCTACATTGAGCTATCAGCAAGGGGTAAAAATAGACCGCAGTATCTCTATTCCATTTCCAATTGGCAAGGGCACACTTCAGGGTTGTCTCCTGTCCCCTTTGCTTTTTGCCCTGGCGATGGAGCCCCTGACACAGCGCCTTCGTCAGTCTGGCACTGGTTGGGGCATCCCTATGGGCTGTGAGATCCACATCATCTCACTATACGCTGACGATGTCCTAGTATACATAAAAGATGTTCAGGATGGTATAGCAGAGGTCACCCACATCCTGGATGATTTCAAAGTCAACTCAGGCTTGGGGGTCAATTGGGCTAAAACTTGCTTCTTCCCGTTGCACCCGGACTGCCCCCTGAGTAGTATTACGGTTGGCACTCATAAAATAAGGTGGGAGCTGCGCACCTTTCGATACTTGGGCATTAATATTTATCACACGACCCGCGATTTACTTGATGACAACCTTACGAAGGTGATCTCTACCCAGCGGCCACAGATTGCCTTCTGGTGTTCTCTTCCTCTCATAGTGCAGGGCCGGGTGGCTCTCCCCAAAATAGTGATGTTGCAGCTCCTCTTATACTTCTTCACATATTTGCTGCTCTGTTTCCCCGCACCATGTTTCAGATATTAAATGCAATGTTAGGTGGCCTCATATGGAATAAAGGGAGGCATAGAGTGGCCTTGGCTAAATTGCAGCTCCCGACAGAGAGTGGGGGCTGGGAGGGCCAGTGTTCGAACACTATAGCACTATTATCTGGCAGTCCAGCTCAAATGGCCCACTCATTGGCTATCTGGGTGTAACTTGGAGGAAGTGTGCTCGAGTCGAGGACTGGAATGATCAGTTTTGTTATGAGAATTACTTCTTCCTGGCTCAGGTTGCCAGCGGACCCTAACAGCCTCCTGTGAGTGGCATATGAATGCCATCGCCGGACGCTGCGGACTTCGTCAGGTGCATCATTGTATGCACCCAAGATCCCCCTGCACTCTATCTGTGCTTTTTAGGAGACTACTGGATAGGTGGGAGTGACATTAGGGGACTCAGTAGGAGTGACCACTCTAGGTGACTTATTTCAGGATGGGGCGCTCATCCCGTTTGACTTACTGTCAGAACAAACAGGACTCCCACCATCCAGTTCCTGATGCACAGGTGCCTTGTGTCTAATCTGAAGCTCTTATGGGGCATTATTGACACTGAGCCCGCTCCACATCATCTGACATAGGTACTCCATACAATGGGGCTGCTTGATCTCTTGGCTCTCAATAGTGATCTCCCATATGACGCAAGATCCACTGGCACCTCTCAGGCAATTCTGGGAGCATTATATAAGGCGCTGCTGACCCAGAAGGAATGGAACAAAGTGCTGGCCAGCCCGCACCAGTTCTCCCGCAATGCCCTCTTTCAGTACATTAAATACAACATATTACATAGACCCTACCTCACGCCAGCCAAATTGCACAAAATATACCCTGCATCCTCTCCTGATTGCCCTTGCTGTCACGCCCCTATGGCGGGCATGGTGCACAAATGCAATTACAATACAATACAATACATGTTCTGGACATGTCTGAGCGCTCATGTACTAAGGGCAGAAGTCTGCTTGTTCATAACTCGTGTTACTGGCCGTCCGGATTTAGACGGGGACACTAGCTGTATGCTGGGTCTTTATAAGAGTCGAAAGGCGGGTGGTGCTACTAATCACTTCATTGATTTGGCCCTGCTGATGGGTCATCAAATGAAAGCAATGCACTGGAAGGTTCCAATGCTCCCAAGTACAGTGTGTTGGCAGGCTGCAGTAATATAATGGGGTGAGGCGGAGGCTACAGCACCCCAGTGTAAGAAAGTGCAAGGGTTGATGAGGAGGCCCATCGCAGCTGCGTGGAACGCTCTCCTCTCCACTTTTCAGGGGACCCCTGACAGCGATGATAGCTATGCTTAACATGCCATGGCATGCTTCACGTGGGTAGTACTTGTCCCGTGCATGACTGATAAACTTCCCCTTCCATCTCCCCACACCCTTGGACCACTCTCTCCTTACAAAGAGAAAGTAGATTGGTGTGTATGCACAGCACTATTGAGATACTCGTATTGCACTTATACCCCCCTTTTAGAGGCATGCCCCCCCACAATCTTGGATGTACTGAGAGTATCTCTGTATAACCCTTGTGTTCACTATTAGGATGATGAGATCATAGGCTCATGGTTCAAGTTCTGTTGAATTTGTTTTGAATTGTCGCACCCTCACAATCCTTCACTATGTAATGTAAATAGTATTGTCACAATGTGCTGATATAATTGTAGTTACGTTTGCTGTTACGTTGGCATTCGAGCTTGGAGAGATAGTATAAAAAAATATATGGAAAGGTATCCTGCAGTATATATTACCCAGCAAGCTGCTGCAAAAGGTTGAGAGGTACGTTTTTAACCCTGCAAGAGAACTTTGGTTCTCCTCAGCCGGTCAGCTCTGCATACCCAGTGTGAGAAACAGAGACGTTTTAAGACTTGAGTAAAGTGGGCAGTTCCCAATGGCCCCATCTTACAAGAGTCTCACAAGGAAAGTGAACCCTTTTCTGGTTCACTTCTCTATATTTTTGTATCTTAACCTTTACTGCATAATTCAATATTTTCAGGCAACATAGGGCTTGATTTAGAAACAAATGGGTACTAAAATTCAAAGCTGGGTCCCAAAATATTTCTTTCTAGGGGCTCCCAAAATTCTTAAGATGACATTGTTGAGAAAGAGTAGAATGAATATGGGGAAATTCGATGTTTGCATAGTTCAGTGGCAGCTGGCAGGGAACAGGGAGCAGGGGGGCGGGGGGAACATGCCACACAGCCTGGTGTGGAACATGCAAAGTGCGCATGACTGTCTGGCCGACCCAAGACGGTCGGCCAAACCGTCATGCGCGCTTAGAGTGTGCCACCACTCCTCCCCCTGAGACCTCAGTCCCGCCCCACCCTAACCCAGCCCCGCAGTGAAAAATAAAATGATAATAACAAAGTTATTATAATTTTATTTTTCCTGCTCTGAAAGCAGTGGGGCGACGCTCCTACGCCATAGCGAAGGAGCCGCCCCTGGAATAGCTACCATGTGGAATGCTCTTACTTTCAAGATCAGATGCTTAAACTGCTTTCAATTAAAGAAAGCAATGATAAACAGATAATTTAAGTTTTAATTCAGTTTTCCTTGTGCATTGTTTCAGTGCTTTCTGGGTAAGAGCGCACAGCTATTATGTCGGTATTTTAAGAGCACTATACTAGCAAACTGAATTATTCATTGACTAACTCACTCAATTATTCACTGCCCAGGAAATGAATACAGTTGATAGACCACCCCACCTCTAAGAAATAGTCAAACCTGAAGGGAATGGTGAATTAATTGTATTCCTAATTACTGTAATGCACTTCATTTCTTTAATATCTTTCAAGAGATAATATTATAAAAAGACATTTTCTCCGCACCGATTACTAATTAAACAGACAATAATTTCTAGCATACTGTGAAACCTTATACTTAATGTTTACTTGCAAGACTTCGTTATCTTCTGTATTATCTTTGTTTTTTCGTACCGTTTGGAGATTTTAAGCTCTTAAATCATTTACAGCGCAACATATGCACACCAGATTTCTTCTTTTGAATAGTTCCATTTTAGGTGCATAAGTATTCTCGGGCTCCTTTAAAATGTAACAGCAATTGTACGAAGTCAAACCATGCTGTTGGCTTATTTCCAGAACTTTTTATTTGAAATGCCAGTAAAGAATAGTTCAACGCATGCATAATGCTTAGTGCAATTGTACTTGTGCAAATACATTATTAAACTAAAGCCTGGAACTGTTCTATTCTAAAATATGAATGGTGCCTGCTTAAAAAGAAAAATGAATTATAGTACTTAAGGCACATCACATTACAAGAAGCCTTTTACAGCATGAATTGGAAAGGGCAGGATAATTTAGAAAGAAACACAGAAAACATTAATTTATCTTAATTCCCAAGATGCTTAATGAATTTGTTAATGCCTCGTCGTGAAGGGTTCTCTCTCAACATGCTGTGGTGTTCTTAATCTGATGACGATTATTCTGTACCTTAATTATTATTAGAGACCCTCTCTGTATGAAACAATACACGAAGACAGGAAGTAGTAAGACTGTGCAGACAGAGATAATCGCATAACAGAATATTAGAGACAGTGCTTAGGTTTAGAGGGGGTTCAGAAAGCGAGCATTTACTCGTGATACCCAGATAACCCCTGAGATTTTGCATAATGAGAACTGGAGTTAAGGTACTTTCAGGACCGTATAGGTCACCAAACCTCAACTCCCTTCAACGAGATTCTTGGCATTCCCCATCTAGTATGGGCTCTTCAATGCGTGGCTAGAAGTATGTCAGACGCCTGCAATGTGTCTCTAAAATCAACACACACAAAAAAGACACATTCATCGAACAAACATGGCTGAAACGAACATCACTGACACCCTCAACTCAAGACGTTACTGTAGGAGAGTAGGATCTGCTTCACATGGGTACCCCCACTTTTTGCTGATGCTTCACTGTTTTTCGACTTTAGTCTGGCTGGGGCCCTGCTAATCAGAACCCCAGCCTAGCTGCTTCCTCTCTAAAATGGTTTCCATGTGCCTTAGGCACATCTCTGATTGGAATCTGGAGTGCCCTTATAAGTCCCTAGTATATGGTATACTATGTACCCAGGGCATAGGTACCTCAGAGGCCTACCAGGGGCTGCAGCATGTATTGTGCCACCCCTGGAAGGCCATCCAAAATGACACCACAGGTCTGCTACTGCAGCCTGGGTAAGGTGGTGCATGCACCCCTTACTGTGATATAGGCTACCTATATCACTACATACATACACACATATAAACCTATAAGTCACTCCTATGGCAGGCCTTATCAATCCTGGAGGCAGAGTGCGTGGTTCCTATGTGAGAGGGTGCCCCTGCATGAGCAGGGCCCCTCTGCAGCATTCGGAGACCCTTCTCTGATGCTGTTTGTAGTGCAGCCTGATCATATACTCTTAAGCGCATTATAACCTCGCGTTAAATGCTAACTTTGGGATGGCTGCACGGAAACATGTCGTGTTTGGTGTCAAACATCTTGGAATACTACCCCCCCCCCCGCCAGCCTCGGGCGGCGGGGGTCGCATTCCACCCTTCTAGAGGGAGAGACATGTACACACCGGCCTGCCCGGTAACTTCTTTCCAAGCCCTGGCATCACAAAATGGATGCCGCTGCCACAGACACGAGTCTGGCCTCCTGCTGCTGACCGAAACTCCGGCAGGGGAGGCCTGGACTATAGGTTTCCTGTCCCAGGGAGGTGTAACCACCTCCCCAGACAGGATAGTGTGTATTGGGGCTGGGCGGGAGCACTCTCTGGTGCTTTGAAGTCCTGCACTGGGGGCACATTTGGTGTCCCTGTGCATACCCCAGTTCAAACCGGCTCAGGGGCTTCCAGCTCCTGCTCTGGTGCGAAACTGGACAAAGGGAAAGGGGTGTAACCACCCCTCTGCCCTGACCCTCCCATAGGTGGGTCCCCAGAGTATGTCCAACCCCCTAACATGGTATAAGTATGGGACCCCAGTCCTTAGGACTTTAGATTTACCTGGACGAAACTCTGACACAGAATCCTGGACTTTCGACGCTCTACTTCAAGATTAGAGGACTGAAGAATCTCTCTTGGGGTCAAGGAGTGACTCCCCTGCTTGGCAGGCACCAAAGAAGCAATTGTCTGGTCTGCATCGCTGAAGCTCCCGCCGGACGCCGAAGTCTTTGCATCACCAGAGGTAGATTTCCAGACTTCCCCGAGGCTGCCCTGAGTCCCCAGCAAAGCTGAGACCCATAGCTGTTGTGGGTAACGTGGAACCGTGACCCCTGAACACCAATCGCATTTGCAAGTGCATCCTCTTCTGGGTCTCCCACGAACTTGTGCTTTGGGCTCCGAGTAGCCCCAGCCTCCAGCACCGACTGCACCAAAGATCTTTGGTCTCCACTCTACGAGTGTCCTGTGAGCCAGCTCCAAGTGCGTCCACTCGAGGCTCCTTCGCGGTCGCTAGTCCGTTGGCTAGTAGGCCCTCCCGAAGGCCAATCTTCTTCTGCTTGGGCTCGCTGGTTGCTCCAGGCGTGCCCTGACTTACCCTCACTGGGTGAGTCCTACAGACCTTGCTGGTCTGCACCATCATCCTTCTTCCATTTCCATGAGACTTGCCGTTGCCAAGGCTTGTTGGGTCCAATCCGGTCGACGACACCCCTGCAATCGACAAACATCATGGGACAGCTCGAATCCAGCTCCTGGTCATCGTCGACGCCTCCTGGACCTCGTGGCTGAAGAGTCAAGACGACCGTCAACCTACCTGAAGCACTCGACATCGGTGGGCATCTGCTCATCGCCTTCCTGGTCACTGGCTAGTGACCCAGACTCTGTCCCCTCTGCTTTCAGGTTCTTCAGATCTTCGATCCACATTTGGATCCACCTGAACACTTTCGACTTGGCCGCCAGCAGCACTTTGCAGCAGATCGCCATTGAAAACGACGACGAAACCCGACCCCGAAAGACACCTATGCACCCGGCTCCCCTGGGTGAGGTAACTCGAGTACTCCGGTGCTCCCGTGGGTATTGACACCAGAACAGCCTAGTTCTAAAAGGGTTTGCTCCCAGTCCTCCTCTAAGTGTCCCTTTTCTTTAAAATTCCAACCGCGACTTTCCCCATAGAAGTCAACGGCGATTTGCGGCTGTGTTCTCACACTGCACGCGTCCCCCGTGGGTCCCCTGTGTCACTACCTTGGGTGGTTCCTTGTGGTCCAAGCACTTCTACAGGCTCTAGGCCCTGTGTCTAGCTCAGTCGTGGTTCTTATACCACTTTATTGGTATATGGTTTGGTATGCCCCTAGGGCTCAAACGTGTATTTGTGCTATTACTGTAGATAACTAACTTATAACTTATGTACTTCGAACTCTAGCCTCATAAAGAGACTAGAGGGGTGTGTTTAGCAATAAATACATATATTTTGAATATATACCTGGTGTGGTCCTCTTTCATTTGGTCACTCAAGAGATTATAGACTGGTAAAACAAGCTGCTTTACATTCCTTCAAGACTTAGCCTGAAGGCTGCTCTCCATAGCTACCACTAGGATAGCTTTCAATAAAGGTTGTCTTTAACCTATCTCCAATAAGGGGTTGTGTGGACTGGTGCAAGGTGCCCACTATAATTAGTGGACAGCATATGCCAGGCCAACTTCTCACATTGGTGTGCAGCGTGTGGGATTCCAGCTTGCTATTGTTTTACTAGATAATCTCAATTGAATTGATCAACTGAAAACCACTAAGGGTACCTAAGGTACATATAAATCAAGCTTCGTATACAGTAAGTTCTACTGAACTTAGAGTTGTGTGTTAAGGGATAGCACACCCTTTCTACAACTCAAGAGAGTTTAGTAGGCCACACTAGAGTAGATAGTGCATACACCACACCTCACTAGTAATGTCTTCAAAGCCAGGACCCAGTGAGTCCTTGCCAGAAGCCAGTGGGCTTCTTCCCTCCAAGTATGATAAACTCCCATTCTTGGAATTGAGAGCATTATGCAATACTAGGAAGCTGAAGGCAGGCAAAAGTGCCAGCACCCAACACCTCAGAGAGGTGCTACTAGCTGATGATCTCAGCAGGCCCCTAGGGTCTGAAGGGGTAGGCAGAGAGGGTGGGGCAGAAGATGAGGAAGGGGTCAGGGGTGAAGAAACCCAGCCCCCCTCTGAAACTGGCCAGGAAGGTGAAAATGACCTTGACCTGGAGAACCCAATTCCTCCTGTGGAGGAGGAGGAGGATCAGAATGACCTCCCCTTTGTCCCCCAGGAAGAATTGTGAGTGTGCCCAGAAGGTCTAGATCTCCTTCTCAGGAGTCTAACCACTCTGACACCTCAATAGGGACCTCTGTCTCCTCTCATAGGAGAGAATCCTCTCATGACAGGAGAAAGAGACTGATTGAGTATGAGCAAGCCCAGCTTGAACTCAGAAAACAGCAGTTGGCTATAGACAGGGAGTCCCTAGATCTCTACAAAGAGAGAAAAAGATGGGACTAGAGTCCCATGGTGGCAGCAATTTCCCCAGAGATAGGGAAAGGTCTTATGACCATAGAAACCTGAGCAAGATTGTCCCTCCCTACCAGAGTGGGGATGACATCCACAAATGGATAACTGCACTGGAGAGGGCCTGTAAAGTACAGAGGGTCCCTCAGGAGCAGTGGGCAGCAATCTTGTGGCTCTCCTTTGCAGACAAAGGTAGAGATAAGCTCCTCACTGTTAAAGAGGAGGATGCTGATAAATACACAGTCTTAAAGAGTGCTCTGATTGATGGGTTTGGCCTAACCACTGAACAATACAGGTTAAAGTTCAGAGATACCCAAAAGGCACAGACTCAAGACTGGGTGGACTTTGTTGATTGTTCTGCCAAGGCTCTGGAAGGTTGGTTATTGGGCAGTAAAGTATGTGACTTCACAGAATTGTACAATCTTATCATGAGGGAGCAGATCCTTAATAATTGTCAAAATCAGCTGTTGCATCAGCACCTGGTGGACTCTGATCTGACCTCTCCCCTAGAATTGGGAAAGAAGGCAGACAAATGGGTCAGAACCAGGGTGAGGCAGAAGGCACAGAACCAAGGTGGTGACCCTAAGAAGCAAGATTCTAAAAACTCTGATAAGGGTGGGGAGAAGGGTAAAGACCAAAAGTCTTCACAAGGCCCCCAAAAATCTTCTTCAGGTGGGGATTCACAGTCTAACAAGGGAAGAGGCCAAAAGAAACCATGGTGCAAGGTCTGTAAGCAAAAGACCCACTGGACCAGTGATTGCACCAAGTCCAAAGACTCTACTCCAGCCCCCACCAATGCCCCTAAGGCACCTGCTCCCCCTAGTACAGTTACAATTGGTGGTGGGACTACACAAGCCAAGGGTTTAGTAGGGTTGACCCTGGGTAAGGAGATGAGCTCTGACCTAGTCAGAGAACTCACTCAGGCTGTCCTAGTCTGTGATGGAGGCATGGATGTGACCTCCTCTGTGAGTCCCAGTAATCTGGGCAAGTACAGGCAACAGCCCTTAATCAATGGAAAAGAGGCTTTGGCATTTAGGGACACAGGGGCAAGTGTCACCATGGTGACACAAGACCTTGTGAATCCTGGGCAGATTATACTTGGTGAAATGTACCAAGTGACCAATGCTAGCAATGTCAGAACAGACCATACTCTGGCAGTTGTTAACTTCTCCTGGGGAGGGGTAACTGGCCTTAAGAAGGTTGTGGTAAGTGCAGACCTACCAGTTGAATGCTTGCTTGGCAATGATTTAGAAACTTCAGCTTGGGCAGAAGTGGAGCTCAGGACCCATGCAGAAATGCTGGGCATCCCTGCAGATGTGTTTGCTGTGACCAGGTCACAAGCCAAAATGTCTAACACTGAACAGGCCTTGGATTCTGGAATAATGGACCAAGTGCCCTCCAAGAAGAGGAGTAGTAGGGTAAAGGCAGTGCCTTCCCCCTTGGCTCAGAAGGAAGATCAGTCTCTTGAGGGGGATGATCTCAGTCCTGAGGAAGGAACTGTCCCAGAGGAGCTTGAACCTGACCAGGTTGAGTTCTTGGGGACAGGGGGCCCTTCCAGGGCAGATCTGAGCCAGGAGCAGCAGAGCTGCCCCTCTCTTGAACCCCTCAGACAGCAAGCTGCTGCTGAGGCTGCTGGGAAAGCTAGTGGTCCCCATACAGTGTATTGGGATGATGGACTCTTGTACTCAGAGTGTAGAGACCCCAAGCCTGGTGCCACCAGGAGGTTGGTTATACCTCTGAAGTTCAGGGGCTTCCTATTGACCCTAGCCCATGACATTCCCTTAGCAGGTCACCTGGGCCAGAACAAGACTTGGGACAGAATTGTCCCTCACTTTCACTGGCCCCACATGTCTGAAGACACCAAGGAGTTTTGTCGCTCCTGTGTAACCTGCCAGGCCAGTGGCAAGGCAGGTGGCACTACAAAGGCCCCCTGATACCACTACCTGTAGTGGGGGTTCCCTTTGAAAGGGTGGGGATTGACATTGTTGGTCCCATGGATCCCCAAACAGCATCTGGGCACAGGTTTATCCTGGTGGTAGTGGATCATGCCACCAGGTACCCAGAGGCTATTCCCCTTAGGACCACTACAGCACCTGTGGTGGCAAGAGCCCTCCTGGGAATTTTCTCAAGAGTGGGCTTCCCTAAGGAGGTTGTAACAGACAGGGGTGCTAACTTTATGTCTGGATACTTGAAAGCAATGTGGAAGGAGTGTGGAGTGACTTACAAGTTCACCACACCCTATCACCCACAATGCAATGGTTTAGTTGAGAGATTCAACAAAACCTTGAAGGGCATGATTAAAGGGCTCCCAGAAAAGCTTAGGCGAAGATGGGACATACTCTTGCCCTGCCTTTTATTTGCATACAGGGAGGTGCCTCAAAAGGGGTTGGCTACAGCCCTTTTGAACTTTTGTTTGGTCACCCTGTCAGGGGTCCATTGTGCTTGGTGAAGGAAGGATGGGAGTTACCTCTCAAGCCCCCAAAGCAAGACATAGTGGACTATGTACTTGGTCTCCGCTCCCGGATGGCTGAGTACATGAAAAAGGCAACTAAAAACCTTGAGGCTAGCCAGGAACTTCAAAAAGCCTGGCATGACCAAAGAGCTGTACTGACTGTTTACCAGCCAGGACAGAAGGTGTGGGTGTTGGAGCCAGTGGCCCCAGCAGCTCTCCAAGACAAATGGAATGGACCCCATACCATTGTTGAACAGAAGGGTGAGGTTACCTATTTAGTAGACCTAGGAACACCCAGGAGTCCCCACAGGGTTCTCCATGTCAACAGGTTAAAACCATATGTGGACAGGGCAGACATGGGCTTGCTCATGGCTACTGATGAGGGACAGGAGGAAGAGAGTGACCCACTCCTGACCTGCTCTCACAGAACCCTGATGATGGGTCAGTGGATGGTGTAGCCTTGGCAGGCAGCCTCACTGCCCAGCAGCAAACTGATTGCAGACAGGTGCTCAATCAGTTCAGGCACATATTCTCACTGACACCCAGTCAGACCACCTGGTGCACTCATGAGGTGGACACTAGGGACAGTCTGCCTATTAAAAATAAGATTTATAGGCAACCTGACCATGTCAGGGACTGTATCAGGACAGAAGTCCAGAAGATGTTGGATTTGGGAGTTATTGAACCCTCAGATAGCCCTTGGGCTAGTCCAGTGGTCCTTGTGCCAAAACCTCACACCAATGGTGGGAAAAGAGAGATGAGGTTTTGTGTGGACTACAGGGGTCTCAATGCAGTCACTAGGACTGATGCCCATCCAATACCTAGGGCAGATGAGCTAATAGACACTTTGGCCTCAGCCAAGTATCTAAGCACATTTGACCTGACAGCTGGCTACTGGCAGATCAGACTAGCTGATGATGCAAAGCCAAAGACAGCATTCTCAACCCCTAGTGGGCATTATCAATTTGTGGTGATGCCCTTTGGTCTGAAGAATGCACCTGCCACTTTTCAGAGGTTTTTACAGGTCTGGAAGCCTATAGTGCAGCATATCTAGATGATATTGCTGTCTTTAGCTCCACCTGGGAGGATCACCTGGTCCACCTCAGAAATGTTTTGCAGGCCCTGCAGAAAGCAGGCCTGACTATCAAGGCCACCAAGTGCCAGATAGGGCAGAGTCAGGTTGTGTACCTGGGCCACCTTGTGGGTGGAGGCCAGGTTCAACCCTTGCAGAGCAAGATCCAGACTATCATGGACTGGACTGCTCCAACTACCCAGACTCAGGTGAGAGCCTTTTTAGGCCTGACTGGGTACTATAGGAGATTTGTCAAGGGGTATGGATCAATAGTGACACCCCTGAATGACTTAACTTCCAAGAAAATGCCCAAAAAGGTTCAGTGGACAGTTAGCTGTCAAAAGGCATTTGATGACCTAAAGCAGGCAATGTGCACTGCTCCCATTCTACAGAGTCCTGATTACTCCAAGAAGTTCATTGTAAAAACAGATGCATCTGAATTGGGGGTAGGGGCTGTACTGTCACAATTGAATGATGAAGGTCAGGATCAGCCAGTAGCTTTTATTAGCAGAAGGCTGACCCCTAGAGAGAAACGTTGGTCAGCCATTGAGAGGGAGGCCTTTGCTGTGGTCTGGGCTCTGAAGAAGTTGAGGCCATACTTGTTTGGTACTCACTTCCTTGTTCAAACAGACCATAAGCCCCTCTTATGGCTAAAACAAATGAAGGGTGAAAACCCCAAACTGCTTAGGTGGTCCATTTCCCTACAGGGGATGGACTTCACAGTGGAACATAGACCTGGGAGTAACCATGCCAATGCAGATGGACTCTCTAGGTACTTCCACTTAGAACATGAACACTTAACTGGGCAAGGTTAGTTTAATGTCCCTACGTTTGGGGGGTTGTGTAGGAGAGTAGGATCTGCTTCACATGGGTACCCCCACTTTTTGCTGATGCTTCACTGTTTTTCGACTTTAGTCTGGCTGGGGCCCTGCTAATCAGAAGCCCAGCCTAGCTGCTTCCTCTCTAAAATGGTTTCCATGTGCCTTAGGCACATCTCTGATTGGAATCTGGAGTGCCCTTATAAGTCCCTAGTATATGGTATACTATGTACCCAGGGCATAGGTACCTCAGAGGCCTACCAGGGGCTGCAGCATGTATTGTGCCACCCCTGGAAGGCCATCCAAAATGACACCACAGGTCTGCTACTGCAGCCTGGGTAAGGTGGTGCATGCACCCCTTACTGTGATATTGGCTACCTATATCACTACATACATACACACATATAAACCTATAAGTCACTCCTATGGCAGGCCTTATCAATCCTGGAGGCAGAGTGCGTGGTTCCTATGTGAGAGGGTGCCCCTGCATGAGCAGGGCCCCTCTGCAGCGTTCGGAGACCCTTCTCTGATGCTGTTTGTAGTGCAGCCTGACCATATACTCTTAAGCGCATTATAACCTCGCGTTAAATGCTAACTTTGGGATGGCTGCACGGAAACATGTCGTGTTTGGTGTCAAACATCTTGGAATACTACCCCCCCCACCAGTTCTGGCGGCGGGGGTAGCATTCCACCCATCTAGAGGGAGAGACATGTACACACCGGCCTGCCCGGTAACTTCTTTCAAAGCCCTGGCATCACAAAATGGATGCCGCTGCCACAGACACGAGTCTGGCCTCCTGCTGCTGACCGAAACTCCGGCAGGGAGGCCTGGACAATGGGTTTCCTGTCCCAGGGAGGTGTAACCACCTCCCCAGACAGGATAGTGTGTATTGGGGCTGGGCGGGAGCACTCTCTGGTGCTTTGAAGTCCTGCACTGGGGGCACATTTGGTGTCCCTGTGCATACCCCAGTTCAAATCGGCTCAGGGGCTTCCAGCCCCTGCTCTGGCGCGAAACTGGACAAAGGGAAAGGGGTGTAACCACCCCTCTGCCCTGACCCTCCCATAGGTGGGTCCCCAGAGTATGTCCAACCCCCTAACTTGGTATAAGTATGGGACCCCAGTCCTTAGGACTTTAGATTTACCTGGACGAAACTCTGACACAGAATCCTGGACCTTCGACGCTCTACTTCAAGATTAGAGGACTGAAGAATCTCCCTTGGGGTCAAGGAGTGACTCCCCTGCTTGGCAGGCACCAAAGAAGCAATTGTCCGGTCTGCATCGCTGAAGCTCCCACCGGACGCCGAAGTCTTTGCATCACCAGAGGTAGATTTCCAGACTTCCCCGAGGCTGCCCTGAGTCCCCAGCAAAGCTGAGGCCTGTAGCTGTCGTGGGTAATGTGGAACCGTGACCCCTGGACACTGATCGCATTTGCAAGTGCATCCTCTTCTGGGTCTCCCACGAAGTTGTGCTTTGGGCTCCGAGTAGCCCCAGCCTCCAGCACCGACTGCACCGAAGATCACTGGCCTCCACTCTACGAGTGTCCTGTGAGCCAGCTCCAAGTGCGTCCACTCGAGGCTCCTTCGCGGTCACTAGTCCGTTGGCTAGTAGGCCCTCCCGAAGGCCAATCTTCTTCTGCTTGGGCTCCCTGGTTGCTCCAGGCGTGCCCTGACTTACCCTTGCAGGGTGAGTCCCACAGACCTTGCTGGTCTGCACCATCGTCCTTCTTCCATTTCCATGAGACTTGCCGTTGCCAAGGTTTGTTGGGTCCAATCCGGTCGTCGACACCCCTGCAATCGACAGACGTCATGGGACAGCTCGAATCCAGCTCCTGGTCGTCGTCGACACCTCCTGGACCTCGTAGCTGAAGAGTCAAGATGACCATCAACCTACCTGAAGCACTCAACATCGGTGGGCATCTGCTCATCGCCTTCCTGGTCACTGGCTAGTGACCCAGACTCTGTCCCCTCTGCTTTCAGGTTCTTCAGATCTTCGATCCACCTTTGGATCCACCTGAACACTTTCGACTTGGCCGCCAGCAGCACTTTGCAGCAGATCACCATTGAAAACGACGACGAAACCCGACCCCGAAAGACACCTATGCACCCGGCTCCCCTGGGTGAGGTAACTCGAGTACTCCGGTGCTCCCGTGGGTATTGAAACTAGAACAGCCTAGTTCTAAAAGGGTTTGCTCCCAGTCCTCCTCTAAGTGTCCCTTTTCTTTAAAATTCCAACCGCGACTTTCCCCATAGAAGTCAACGGCGATTCGCGGCTGTGTTCTCACACTGCACGCGTCCCCCGTGGGTCCCCTGTGTCACTACCTTGGGTGGTTCCTTGTGGTCCAAGCACTTCTACAGGCTCTAGGCCCTGTGTCTAGCTCAGTCGTGGTTCTTATACCACTTTATTGGTATATGGTTTGGTACGCCCCTAGGGCTCAAACGTGTATTTGTGCTATTACTGTAGATAACTAACTTATAACTTATGTACTTCGAACTCTAGCCTCATAAAGAGACTAGAGGGGTGTGTTTAGCAATAAATACATATATTTTGAATATATACCTGGTGTGGTCCTCTTTCATTTGGTCACTCAAGAGATTATAGACTGGTAAAACAAGCTGCTTTACATTCCTTCAAGACTTAGCCTGAAGGCTGCTCTCCATAGCTACCACTAGGATAGCTTTCAATAAAGGTTGTCTTTAACCTATCTCCAATAAGGGGTTGTTTGGACTGGTGCAAGGTGCCCACTATAATTAGTGGACAGCATAAGCCAGGCCAACTTCTCACAGTTACAGCATACAATCCTTCAGCCACCAGTACAAGAGTGGAAGCGACTTTGAAATCGTCCTCAAATTCTCGAGTTGTCAAGAACAAAGTATCTGCATGAAGACACTTATAAACAGGTCCCTCAGGCACTATACTAAATATCACACTACACATGAACAACAGCAATATGCCACAATCACATTCATCTATGTTAAACAAACACTATTTTTTCAAGTCAGTGGGAACTTAACACACGTTATGGAAGAAATGTCTGCATTATGAGTGAAGATTGAACCTTGCACTAGTGAAACTCCCCAGTCTGCCCTATCCCCCAACCGCATCACAGTATGTGTGTATTGCACTTTCCTAAATCCGTCCATGTTTGCATTACTGGTGCATGGGATTTCCCCACTAGGTTCTGAATGCTGTATGCCATGCTGGAGGTGTTTTTGTAGAGCAGACGTTTTGGATATATAGTACGAATACTTGTAAAAATGGTACATAACATGCAAATACTTTGCATCACCTGTATTCTGCTTGAGTGGTCCTTGGCTAATATTGGGATCTCACTGTCAGCACTCGTCTATTGATTATGGAACGACATGGGAAGAGAGGGAGAAGATTGACCGAAGCTACTGCACTTCTGCAGACTGTCAAGGGATTGAATGTCTACAAGCTAAATTGTTGAGAACTCGTTTTGCTCGGATCAAAGAGCAGGAGAGGTTGGATGTTATGAACAGTTTGGCACCATGATTTCCACAAAAAGAATACAGGTTGAGTAGTGTTGCATATGGTGATGTCCCTGCTTGCACACTCTTGGGACTGGTGCGCAAGTGTGGCCTAGGCTCTGGCTGTGGTACTGCCTTGATTTACCAGTTTTGGTGATGCTGTGCAGTCAGACTGCAGTAGTGCTATGGAGGGGAATTGTGCATATTGTACAAATGGGCATGCAAAAGTGCCTCTGTATAGTTGGAAATGGTGATTCACAAAAGTCTTCTCGACTGGCCTCTGTTAGCCTGCGACTATCACAGGTTAACAGTGTAACCTGGGAACCCTTTGTGAATTGCAAAATGCTGAAAATGTGTACTGCCCCCCCATGCCATGGGCTTCTGCCATCTCACGCCTCCCCTCCCCCCTTCACATGTGCTGGCATGAGCTCCATTCCCCCCCCCCCATACCCTGGGGGGCACACTAGATAGATGGCGCGAGACACTCCCCACTCCCTGCTTACCACCCTCTCTCCTTACCTCTTCCGCTCACCCCACTCCGATGTCCAAAGAGCCTTCCCTACCCTTGTTGTCTAATGTCTATGCTCTCTTCCCCTGGGGATATCGATCCGCTAACAACTGTGGCGCAGCTAGATCTATGGCCGCCCATGGTGGCAACTTCATTTGCCGCCCGCGGCCGTGTGTAACAGAGGGTGGGTGCTGTGATTTCCTCGGCGGCCGCCCCGCGACAGACGCAGGTAAGAGCGGGGGAGGCCGCCACTCCCAAAACTCATGCTGCCTGGGGCTGACCCCACCCCTTTGCTACGCCACTGGCTAACAATTGACGAAGGAAGATGTATAATGTATGGTTGTTATCAGTACTACTAGCACTGTGCAATCTCGCTCCTACCCCGCCTCAGCACCCCCTTCCCCCCAACCATTGCAAATGTATACTCTGTTCTGTACTGTACATGTGCTGCACATTTTTATTATCAATAAAGAATTACAACACAATTTTTTTTAATTATCAATAAAGAATTACAACACAAAAACAGAAAATGTCCACTGAGATGAGGTCAGAAACATGCAGATGCAGAATTCCAACTTTCTTTGTGAATCGCACACATATTGTTCAACTTGTCTTAGAATGTCTTGTCAATTAGAACGCAGCCATCTCTGGTCCCAAGTGTAGCTTCAAAATTTTAAGATAGAGGCATCTGGAGATAACTCCCTCCCTCAGACCTCTGCTTAGCATTCACTCTCTCCCGCTACTGATACAGCAATAATGATTTCCTAGTGCATACGTCTGTTTCGGTGGCACGTGATTACTCACTTTTCACTTTGAAAGGTTAGTAACCCATAAATAACCCATTAAGACATAAAGCCCTGGGGGGAGGGGGGGGGGGTGCTTGTTAGTGAGGGGCTAATTACCATATCACTAATTAGTGCCTCCTTTTGTCAACAGACCCAAAACAGAACGATTTATGATATTCTCGAAGGATGTTGGCTGGTGCTCCTCACATCCGAGCGCGGCGGCCCGGCAGCCCCGCAGCCCCGCAGCCCCAGGACGCATCTCGCGCGCTGGCCCTTCAACCTGTGGACGGCCAGTCACAGATGTGTGCGGGGGACAGCGGCTCAGCAGGGGCGCGAAATGCAGATTAGCTGTCGTGAAAACAAGAAAAGGAAACAAACCCGAACACTTCTTTTAAAGAAACCAGTCAGAATGCGCTCTGGGGAGCGATCATCACTAATTACTTGATCTTACACCTGCTGCATCCTAATGCTATTGTACTAGGGAAATGAATTAAAATGGAAGCATCCTCTCCAGTATGTGACAGGAATCAAAACATCACCTTTGTAAACATACTCTGACCCAGTAAACGTGAAAGGCTCAAACATGAATGTTTAGAAGATATGTAAATTATTTTAGAAGGCATGTAAATTAAGGTCGAGAGCCTTGCAACTAAGTTAGTGGTTTATATATTTTAATATTTCATGGCTCATGTAATATGGTGTATTTGCCTTTTTGCACAGTGTCTGTATAATATTGTGTGCTTTTTATTTGTTTTTTAACAAATCTTTTTTATTGGATATACATCATATGCAGTATACAGCACAATAACCGCGGAGAATAAACGGTAAAGACAACAAAGCATACATTCTCAGTTCCTTAAACCCTTGGTACATTGAATATTCCGGATCCTATACCTCTAATCTCCCACCTGCAATAGTCTTTTCCCCATCTGACAGCAGGCCCCCCCTCCGCCCACCCTTCCCCCTCAACTTACAGGCCCCTATATACCTCCCAGTGGTGCCACACTTTCTCCCATTTCTTGGGGCATCCCCTGCCCTCATACACTACTTTTTCTGCAGCACAACACCAATTCAGGTCGACCTTCCATTGATCCACCTTCGGTGGAAGAGCAGCCCCCCACCCTCTGGCAATATTCCTTTTGGCCACCATTGCTGCCACCATGAGCCAGAGTTTCTGATATTTCGGCCATGTTTGTTCCCCCGTTACACATAGTATATGCCACCTGGCATCTATAGGAATGTCTTGCCTAAGACTTCTGACATCACCCGTACTACCTTACCCCAGTAGTGATGTATAACGGAGCATTCCCAAAGAATGTGAAAAAAGGTACCTTTTTGACCACAACCCCTTATGCAATTATCTGTATGGGTACGTCCAAGTTTATGCATGAGCGTACTTGTGAAGTAGGACCTGTGGAGGTTTCTTAGTTGTACTAGTCTGAACCTCGCTCTGACCGCCACTTCTCTCGGACTTTGTATGGCCTCTATCCAATCACCGTCCTCTAGTAGTCCAATGTCGGTTTCCCAGGCCTCCCGCAATGCCCCTAA
The DNA here is from genome assembly GCA_963921515.1 of Calotriton arnoldi. NCBI lineage: Eukaryota > Metazoa > Chordata > Amphibia > Caudata > Salamandridae > Calotriton > Calotriton arnoldi. The sequence goes on along the minus strand of CAWUFW010002774.1, from coordinate 63,856 downwards.
GGGATCAGGTGAGTTATTAACGATCTTCTTATATGTAAGGGACAATGCATTTTCCGGGATTGGGTCGAGTAAGAGTCTGTCTTCCAATGGGCTATATTCCGGAATGCGGTCCCCCTCCCTGATATGTTTACGGAGCGTGTGCCCTAATTGCATATATTTATACCTTTCCGCTTCTGCTAGTTGGAATTCTTGCTGTAAGTCTTCTAACGAAATTAGCCTGCACCCTCCATACATCACCAAGGTGGGCAATATCCAGCAATCTCCATTTACCGAAGCCCTGTAATTTGCTGACCTCCACTAGCATGTCACTATGCCATAGTGGGGTGCGTTCTGTCAATTTACTATCCCACCCAAGGAACTTATTAGCCCCATTCCATGCCTCTAGCACCATCTGCGTATGCAGGGTCATAGACCTCCTTGCCTGTTTACGATACAGCGCAGCTGGATAGCCTCTAGTGCCCATCACAAGATGATCAACTTGGTATGCCGGGTCATTCCTGTCCCCAAAGATCCAGTCATTGATAGTCATCAGCTGTGATGCCCAATAATACTGCCTGAGGTCTGGCACGGCCAGTCCACCCTCATATACTCCTCGCTGGAGTTTGACCAATGCTATTCTCGCACCACCTCCGTCCCACAGTAATTTCCGCAATTCACTGTCTAATCCTCGGAAAAATCTGTCAGGTATCTTGTACGGGGTGTTCTGGAGGACATATACCATACGCGGCAGTGACATCATCTTAAACAAAACTGCTCTCCCCTTCAGGGAGATCGGTAGCGTCCTCCAGTGCACCACGTCTCGTTTCAGGCACTCCAATTGGGGCAGCAAATTACTCTCTATGAATTCTGTTGCAGTATTGGCGATGGTAATGCCCAAGTATTTGAAACTATCTTTCACTTGAAGTTGTATCCCCTCGGGGAGAGCGGGGGTGGGCCACCCGAGAGCATAAATATAAGGGACTTATCCCAGTTAATTTGGTAACCGGAATACCCACCAAATAATTGAAAAATTTGTAGGAGTCTGCTAATTGTAAAACGAGGCCTAGTGGCGTATAACAGAACGTCATCCGCATACAAAGAAATGTTCTCTTCCCTCCAGAGCCAACGCAAACAACACGGGGGATAGTGGGCACCCCTCTCTCGTCCCCCTGTGCAGGGTGAAGGACCGAGAGACGGAACCATTGACCAGCACCCGAGCCAGAGGATCTGTATAGAGTAGTCTAATCCAGGATTGAAACCGGGGGCCAAACCCGAATCTGTCCAAGACAGTGAATAGATAGTGCCATTCGATGCTGTTGAACGCCATACGTGCGTCCAATGACAGTAGTGCTGCTTCCTCATCCGGTTGGGATTTGGTCAGATGCATCACGCCATATAGGCGGCGTAGGTTTAGTCTGGTGCTCCGGCGTGGCATAAATCCGGATTGATCAGGATGTATCAGTGACGTGATCACTCCAGAGAGGCGGTTCACCAATACTTTAGCGAGAATCTTAACTTCCATATTCAGTAAGGATATGGGTCGGTATGAGCTACAGCGGTCCGGTGGTTTGCCCGCCTTGGGTATAACCACAATGGTGGCTGTCCGTTGATTCAATGGCAGGTGGCCCATTTCTCTAGCCTCCTCAAACATAGTCAGGATGTACGGCGCCAGAACGCTCGTCATGGTCCTGAAGAGTTCCGCTGGTAGGCCATTTGGCCCAGGGGCCTTCCCCGCCTGCAAATTTTGGATCGCCCCTTCGATCTCCTCGACCTTTATATCTTTTTCCATGTCCTCGGGGGACAGAGTGGGTGGCCGGACGTCAACCCGCAGCTCTCGACATTCTGCTTCCGTTCTGGCAGGGTTGGAGGCATATATCTCCTCATAGTACTCCGCAAATGTTTCCACTATCCCCTCCCCAGTAATGTGTATTGTCCCCTGCGGGTCACATATTCCAGCCACCCAATTACGTTCTCTGTCCCTCTTTTCCAACCAGGCAATAATTTTGTTGGCCTTATCCCCTAGGTCATATACTCGCCGCTGCGTTGCCAAGGCGGCAGCCCGCGCGGAGTTGTCTGCAAGACTCTTCATCTCTTGTTTTTTAAGTTCAAGTTGGTGCGTAAGTGGTGGGTCCGCCTCCTCCTCAGCCAGAATCCTAGCCTCTATAGCAGCGACCTCAGTTTCCAACGTATCCCATTGGATCTTTTTTTCCTTTTTGGAGCCCCCCAGGTGGGCTTGGATATGCCCACGTATTACCGGCTTGAAAGCCTCCCATAGGGTGCATGCCGAGTCAACCGACCCCCTCATTTTCCTGGAAGTACAATTTCGCCCTCTCTCTAGTTTGGTCAGCCAAGTCCTTATTCGTGAAAACCCAGGTGTTTATTCTGGTTGGCAAGACATTAGTTCTTGTCGGGCCCTGGAGGATCACCTCCACTGGTGAATGGTCCGAGATTCCTCGCGACTTGATGTGGGCATTACAAAACCACCCCTCTCAACCCTGAAGGGTTAGGATATGATCCAGGCGCGAGTAACTGCCATGCATGGCTGAATAGAAGGTATACTGTCGCTCTCGGGGGTTATGAAGGCGCCAGACATCCGTTAGGCCCATGGCCTCTACAAAGGTGCGAAGCGATTCCCCCCCTCCCCCTTGCAGCCTCGGTTACCCTATCTTCCTCTGGATCCATAGTGCAGTTCATGTCCCCTCCTAGTATTAGGATACCTGGTGGTAAGTCCACTAGCAGGGCCCCTAATGCTGACAATGCCTCCGCATGAAGGGCTGGCGGTATGTAGCTCGAGACTATATTTAACGTCTGCCCCTCCCATGTTCCAGTAAGTGCCACGTACCTTCCCAAGGGGTCGTACCAAATCTTCCTCACAACCAGTGGGAGGCTAGTCTTGACCATTATCCCCACCCCCCTCGAGCCTGTTGTATAACCTGAGTGTGCAGCAAGCTTATAGCCGTATCTATCTAGTGCTTTGTACCTATTGCCTTTAAGGTGCGTTTCTTGGATCAGCGCCAGATCTGGGGCATGTCTATGTAGAGATTGCAAAATGACAGTGCGCTTAATATGATTGCCCAAACCATTAACATTCCAAGACAGGGCTCTCAGATTATTGGCCCTCCTATGCTCCCCCTGGCGCGGCACCATCATACTTTGATCCTCCATTCAAAATGGTATCACCATCACTGTACCTTTAGGTATCACCCATTTCGTCTCAGCTGCTAAGCACTGCATAAATCCTGCATACCAACATTTCGCTAACAGAAAACATACATTTCGAAGTAAACTATAACCCTTCATACCGTGACCCCTCCTTACTCCCTCCCTGCTACCCTGCTGGTGGGTGAAACAACCACCCACCTCCCCAACTCGCAGAGTGCCTGTCGCCCTTAACTGAATAACAACTCAGGGGTTGGCAGGCGCCGAGCAGACTAGAGCGATTTCCCCGACTTCCTGCACATCCCACAGTTCCCTCAGTTCTGTTCCAGTCCTGCTGGGATTCTTCATCCGGCCCTCGGCCAATTACATGTCCCAGTGGGCACAGTCCTATATACACAATCTCACCTTCCACTTAATGCCAAGTGCCCATCCGCATATTTCCATGTGCCAATGTTACTTCGTCACTTTACCTGCTGGAGCCGGTTCCCCATTCTGGATATACCTTAGTCCGAAACCTATGACCCGTTCTCAGTTGGTCCCCCTTGCTTGTCCGTCGCTGGTCCCCGTCGTCTCTCACTCTGGGAGTTACGGCCCACCGTGCGCCAACCCTCCAGCCACTCACAGGTTTCCTCTGCGGTGCTGAAGTACCACGTTTTCCCTTCGGCAACCACCCTCAACTTTGCTGGGATTAGCATAGAGTATTTGATGTCTTTGCTGCGTAGTTCTCTTTTGGCTCCCTCGAATGTTCTTCGCTATCGCAGGACTTGAAGTGTGAAATCCGGGAAGAAGTGTATCGCCGCATTTTCATGGTGTAGATCTCCATTAGCCCTCGCTGCCTGCAAGATCGCATCTCCATCCCGATAATTGAGGAGCCTTGCTATGCTTGTTCTAGGAGGGGCACCAGGTTTTGGTTTGGGGATGGGCGCCCTGTGTGCACGTTCTATAGTGAAGTATGTACAGAGACGTGGGGGCTTCAGGTGGTTGAGGATTAAATCTTCCAGAAACAGATCAACACTCGGTCCTTCCATGCCTTCCGGGACTCCCACCACCCGGATATTATTTCTTCGTGCCCGCCCTTCCTGGTCTTCCAGTCTAGCCGCCATCACCTCTTGTTGTTTTGTAAGAGATCGAACTTGCTCCGCAAGACTTTTCGTGCTGGTCTGCAGACACGCCACCTCTGTCTCTGTAGCAGCCACTTTGCCGGCCATTTTGTGAAAATCGGCCCTTAGGAGGTTCACGTCTACCGTTACTGCGTCCAATTTGGGTTCTATCGTGCCTTTGAGATCAGTGATCACCGCCATTATCGCGCTCAGGGAGGGTTCCGCTGTATCCTCCGGTCGCTGCTCTGGGGTCGGGGTCGGAGCCGTTGACTTCGGGACGGCGTATTTATACATTTTGTTCGACTGTGCCCCGGATTGCCCCTTCGGCTTCATCAGGGGGCCAGTGTCGCTGGTAATTCCTTCACTAGTGAACCTCTCGATTTGGGGCTCTCTAGGTGACTCACACCACCTTCCTGGTCCGTTCACTTTAGGGATCAATGTTACAAGAGGATTCTGGCTCCCCCGGTGGGATAGGCTGCTCCTGGAGTCGTGTGGTGGCCTAGTCACCCTGAGGGGTTCAGATCCGTCCCACCACCGCTGCCGTACCTACTCCCTAAGGGTGCATAGTCGCAGTCCCGCTTCTGCTATGGGGCTCCCGGGCCCAAAGCACCTTGATCGCCCACTCTCATATCAGCGGCCACAGTTCATGCAGGCACCTCTCCCCCTGGTGTTTCATATTGGTCACTAGTAGTCTTCCCACTTGGGTAGCTATGTACTGAAGTTCACCTCAATATAAAAAGAATTTCTCTTGTATAAGAAATTAAGGACATCAAGTTACGTTACAAACAACCATACATAAACCTAAAGTCCACTCAGACTTCCATTAGCATCAACAAATCAGGACCCAAAGAACAATTATAAGCACATGTACAAAAACAATTCCCAGTATCACAAGGTTTCTTTTATTTAAAATCACAAATCAAGTAAAAATAAACTTAATAAAAATAAATATAAAGATTGAATAATACACCAGCATAAAAATTATATATCAACAAATTCATACATTAGACACCAATCATTTAAAATACACGAGAGACGAAAAACAAGTGAAACATTAAAAGCAGTTCACCTCAGCCTCAGTCAAATAGGGGGTTTGTTTAGTTAAGTTTTCTTGTTGCCCCTAGGCTCCCGGACCGGCAATTACCTCCTGGGGGGGTTACCTCTCTTTGTTGATTGCTCACCCCAACCTCGGCCGCTCAGTTCCACGTTCTCTCTGGTTGCCAGTTCCAACAGAGGTGGCGTTTCGCCTCAGCGCTTAAATAGCCGCCTCAGGGCCCCCGGCGTCCACTGTGGTGACCAGACTCTATTCTCGGGGCCCGACGAGGTTGTTGCTGCTGCCTGTTCCACAGAAATGGCCGCTCACACAGCCCTGAATGAAGGTGCCACGGAGGCCCCCGCAGCGCCCGTAGCCCTTCATAGTGTGGTTGGTCTGCGCATCGCTACTGCAGGTAGCATTAACTGGGTCCAAGGAGGTGGGAAGAGAATCCGCTGGCTCACCTCATTTGGCGTCGCTGTGCCCCACTCTATCACGGGGTCGACCGACCGTTACTCCGACGGAGTTCCTGGCTTGCCCTCAATCACTAATCCAGGGTCTGCTTCTCTCCCGCTCCGGCCCCTCTTTCCTGAGCCCCAGGCCCGGGCTGACCGAACACAGGTCCCGTGCAGGTCCCAAACTGACATGGAGCGTCTCTCCACCGCAGGGGCTGCACATGGCCCTATCGCACCCGGTCTCTGCTCTCCGCCAAGATAGCGCATCAGCAGGCGTCGCACAGGCCGCTCTCACCCTGATGAATACGGCAGCTAGACGGCGGCGTTTTTGTGACTCCGCACTGCTCTGGACTGGTCCTGGGGGATCTGCAGCACAGCGCCGGTATCAGGACATCGGCAGGATCGGATGGTTGTACGGATATTTAGGGAAAGCACGGAGTCGGTTATCGGAGCTCCGTTAGGGTGCCGCCATCTTGCTCAGCTCCCAAGCCACGCCCCCCCTATTGTGTGCTTTTATGGCTATTTTATAGCAGAATAAAGATCAATTGAATTGAATTGAATTGAATTGAAAGTTAGTGTTGTTATGTCTTGTGGCTCATGGCCTCCTGGCAGGTCTGGCTATGTTACCACGCCTGGCTGCCATGATGACTCTTGCGCACGTTACTATTGGATGTTGTTCTATCGCCCTCTGTTATTGCCAAGTTGTTCTACAATAGTCTGCATTTTCTGTTTCACCTTTTCTCCTATTCCCTTTGTGGGCTCAGTCTGAACAACAGTTACAAGGTCGAATAACAAATCCCTGGTTACTACTGATTTGGCCCGTCCCTCGCACCTAGACATAACACTTGTACAGCTGCCATTGAGAAATTAGTGTGCTTTTAATAATGCGCTCGCTTGCTCTAAGATAGCACTTGGAGACGACCTTTCCAGAGAGAAGAGCTGTGATTGTTTGCTGATGTAGTTTTGCATCAAGAGACTGAGGTATGGGGGTTCGCTAGTCAAAGCCCAAAGGTCTTCTATTATTATAATAAACTGGCTTCTAGCACGGGGAGGGTGGTAATGTTAGTTAGACATATATCCACTGCTTTTTGAGATGCTTTCCCCGTTCGTATTCTATGGAGTAGTAACTATGCTGATTATATTATTCTTATGTATTATGCTATTAGTACTGACACGTGTACTGTATCTAAGGGCACGTAAGTTGAAATAAATATTTTGAACTATACAGTGTCTCTTCTTACGCATGTTGTGGACAGGTACGAGAGTGACGAAAGAGTGTTCTTTAGCCTCTGCGAGGCCTGAGAGAGAGATACCGTGTTCTGGGTTGTCTAATCATTGGTACATTAGTGCTAATGGGACGCTAAGGCTAGTTGGGTTGGGGTTTTGGGTGCTAAGGTTTATGGTTGGCTCACCACTATATTCCGAGGTCCTATTATCCTGTGCATAGCTCTGTATGTGCAGAAACCTTATGACAGTTACTTTTAAAGGAATATCTATCAATCAAATTTTGTCAGCTCCAGAGTGGAAGGTAAGGTCCAATTTCTGGTAAACCTATAGCTATGGTTGAGTAAGTTAGTCCAGCAGTGTTTTGTGCTCTTATAATGTTGTTCCTATTGACTGATTTGCAAGAATCTTTACAGCGAAAATAGATTTGTAGGCCTGAGGTCTACCTTTATAAAATTCTGTGCACATGATCAATTGAGGAAAGTTCTAGGAGAGTCACAGAAATAGCTTTTCCAGTTCAATAGATTTCTTCCTCGGAAGGGAAACACGCATATTAATCACAGCTTGCATGGAGACAAGGCCACTGCACTAGACATGCTGTTACTGGTTTTGTGTGAAAACTGTCCAGCGTTTTAAATAAATCCTCCTACAACTAATGCAACAACAAGTATAAATATATTGCAACTGGGACTGGAGGCTAAAAATTAGACTCTGGGCTGACCATCGGTTTCGGTTTTAATAGAAAGAACAATTTTTGGACATAGTGTTCGTGAACCAAACAACTGTGGTCGACTAGAGCAATATGTGTAGTTATGCAAATGTTATTATTCCCTTATGGGCATATCGCATGATCGAAGGCCATGCCCTGTGCTCAGTACATGGAGGGCATTGCAGCAGAGAAGACCATCACTAGAGGACACCACAGACTAGTCACTAATATTGCAAACTCTGATAGTTCCTCAGATATACTTTGTTCTTCTGTTCAAACTATTATTGTGACTGTTTTTTTTTTTAAAAGGTAACAGCAGTGAGCCACAACATTATTGATCTATTTCTCTGATTGACTCTGTAGTCAAAGTAGTTGGCATGGTCACCAAGATAGATTATTGTCCTGGGCCTTGAATAATGAGGTCATTGCAGATGTCCAATATGGTTTCAGGGATGGCTTCGGCAATATAGAACAGTGCCCTAATTTATATTTGCTTATTGCTAAGCATACTATAGACTCAAAAGGTTCATTACACCTAGGGGCTGATTTCGATGTGGTCGGAAACGGCTCTGGCCATCGGTCAGATCCATTCCAACCGCATCGAAATGTCCCGTTCGGATTCCTTTTAGTCCGACCCATTATGATGTGTTCGGTCGGAAAGGAATCTGAACGGGCTTTTCGAATGGCTTCCAACGGGCTCGGAGAGCCCGTCTGCCATTCGGAAAGGGGCCAGTAATACCAAGGGTGGCTCTTTCCGCCCGAGGGATTATGATGGCGGATTCCTACAGCCTTTCTGTGCCAGCCTTTCCAACACAGAAAGGCTGTCGGAATCCGACTGTGGGGGCCCCAGCAGGGCCCCCATGGGTGCGAGGACTCTGGATGGCGGCCATGGGGGCACCTATGGTGCCCCTCTGTTGATCCCTGCACCCCGTGGCAGGCACCTTGAGGTGCCTGCCACGGGTTGCAGGGATGAACTGCACCTCAGCTCTTTACAATGAGAGCATGCATTCCGGTCGGAATGCATGCTCCCATTGTAAAGAATAGGATTGCGACCGAACAGTGTTCGGTCGCATCCTCATTGCTGGTATGAGAACCACTGGCAGGAGGTCGGTCGGTCCCAATTCTAGATCAATGTCGGACGGACTCAGGTCCGTCCGACATGGAAATCAGCCCCCTAGTCTTCATTGACCAAAGCTCTGCATTTGTTCGAGCCATCAGATGACCCATTCTGGCCTCTCAGGGGTTACATCCTGTTTCATTGAGTGTTTTAATTCATCTCCACACCAGTTTAAATGCTAAAGTTAAGTATGCCCCCAATGGTGAAAGCACTGATTGATTTAACGTAGCAAGAGGGGTTCGACAAAAAAGCGTTCTTGCCCCAGTATTATTTATTTTATATATTACAATTTTGAACTCTTATCTAGTGATCTATGGCCTGGATATGCCCAAGTGGACACTTATCGGTAACTCCCTTGCTTTATGCTGTATGTTGCAGTTTTAATGACACATACTGTTAATGGCTTAAAGAAACTTATAGAAGCCTTCATCTTTTTTATATTATGCTCTGTGGCCCTAAGTCAATGAAAACACGAACTATGACTGTCGAAAACAGGAGTATCGAAAAAGTCAATTGTTTTACCTATTTTGGTGTAAATGTTGCCTCTTCTGGATGCTGGTCTAAATTATTATCCTTTAAAAAGAAACCTTTTACATTCTCCTAGGGTGCTATTTCTAACTTTGCATTCAGACTAGGCTCCAATACTATAAATCATATGCTCAAGAGCTATAAAAAGCACATTTCTATCCATTGTGTGTTATAGGGCTGGAATCTGGGGATATGCTAGCATTGACAATTTTCAAACGGGGGAAAGTATTTTCTTTCGACACCTCTTGGGTCGTCTTCCCTTTTAATGCCATGAGGAATTAGGCATATATTATCTAGAAGCTGTTAACGAAACCACACCTTTATTGTTGTAGCTTGCAGTTTGGGCTAACCCTGCCATTAACAAGAATGAATTGTATAACCATCGGTGCTCACAGAGGGAGTTTGTGGCGCTTATAAAGCCCTCTGTTAGGGTTTATTTTCTTTTACAGAATCCTCTCCCCATATGGAACCATATCTACTAACTCCTCGTAACCCCTGGGATCGGTACTTTATTACTCGCTTTCGGATAGGTTATTTTTCACCTACTGCTTTCTTTTCCTAAGGGCTGGCCTAATTCTAAAAATGTGTGTTGTTGCCCTTGTGACAAGTCGTTGTTGTAATCCTTAATGCATTTTAGTCTGTTGTGAATTTTATGAATCAATAAGGCATAATTTATTTTAATTAATTTACTCTAATGCAATGGTTTTCAAATATGTAAGACTGCTTTATTGTTTTTAGGTCTCGCCTACGCAGCGCGCATGCGCTGCATAGGAAAAAAGACCTTTTGCGATCGATTCGGCTTTTCAGCCAAAAACGTGCACGCGTTCCATTGCCTTCAATGGCAACGCGTGCACCTTTGGCGATTCACTTGCGGGAGCAAGCAGCTGGCGCCATAAGGTAGCAATTATCGCTCCTAGCGCCGCTCGCTCCCGCAAGTGAATCGCGCAGGCTCCCTCCTCTCCCCCCTCCCCCTGCTGCCGTGCGAGGCGCGTGCGCTTGTTACACTACTTTTCAACAAGCATTTGGGAGCAATTCATTTTGTAGCATGCACAGTATAAAATAAAAACCACTTCTTTATACTTCCAAGTTTGCCCCTCCAATTACAGGCAGCTGATATACAGCAACTCGGTTGGCTTTGCTGTTAACAAGTCCTGCTGGTGAAAAGCTGTGAATTACAAAAGCATTATTCAGCCAGCACAGGCTACATGGATGAAGCCAGCTGTAAGAGAACGACTGAGTTTGTTGGTTTCCCAGGAGCCTGTGTGTTGTAATTGCAGTGTCATTTGTTTGCATTATTAGACTAAGAGGGAAAGTCATGAGTGATTGTTATCGCTCATTTAAGAAATGTTTAATTTGAATTCATTTTAGCCTCATGATGTGCCCTTTTTGCGCTGAAAGGAGGCGGTGAAGCTTGGTGGCAGAACTTGGATAAATAAATAAAAGCATATTTGTACCCATCGCATGACTAAAGTAATTAAGTAGGTTTCTGACTTTAAAATAGGTTTCTGACGCTTAATGCCCTCAGCACAAAGAAGACCTAACAGTTAGGCAGTGTAATCTACTGTAATCTCCTGTACAAACTTGCTTTATCACAGGCAGGTTTCGTCACCAGAACTCGCCTGTAATAAGAAAATGATGTGAAAATTCACTAGTGAGAAAGTGCCTTGACTGGCTACATCAATGACTGAAAGCGGCATGATGATGAGCAGGAGGCCTAGTGCTGTGTCAGTGCACGACTGTACTTACAGAGCCCCCAGTGTCTTTTCACATGTGTATGTAGCGAGTGAATATGGGATGGAAACCTGTACCAGCACAGAGGCTGCTGCTTGTGTACTGAGTCCCTGATTTAAGAGTTTAGGGGACGGGTGGTCCATCACAAACATGACGAATATCCGTCAAGTTTGTGATGGAGTACCATTTCACAAAACTCAAAATCAGGCCACAAGTCCTCGGGGCATAAATATGTGGAGCTTGGTGGTGCAAAGGATAATGGCCAAAGAGATTTTGGTTTTGATGGTGTGGGTGGAAGCTTGAGCACCGATCCGGGCACCGGTAGAGGAAGTCCCTTAGAAGTGGCAGACGAGGGCTGAAAGATGAGCATGCCTATAGGGATTTGGGGGAGGGAAGTATGTCACCAGTGGTTTGGAACGGATGAAATATAAGACCACAAATTTGAATGCGAGAGGGAACCTTGCATCAGGATTTTTGGCTGGGGTGATGGAGAAGAGGGTTCCTGATTCTAAGGTGCTTGGGTACATAATTTGATGCCATGGCTTTGTGGTGTGGGGTAAGAGAGAATGACATGTTGAATTTTTGAAGGGAAGGAAACCAAACCACTCCAGATTTAAAGGGGGCAGCATAATGTTACAAGGGGACAACTGGGATTTGTAGAATGTTACAAGGGGACAACTGGGATTTGGCGTGGTAAGGGAACTTAAAACCATAATTTGGGGGGGGTAGAAATCGAAAAAGGGCTTTGCACCACTGATGTACGGCTGGAGCCACGTAAGGGGGGCACAATATGACACCAGGGATTTTGAGAAATGCAGTTTGATACCAGGTTTGGTTACAGAGAAGCCACTCGAGATTTGAGGTGGGATATGACATCTGTGACAGACATATAGAGAAGTGTGTATATAAAAGTAAAAACATTATCCACACTGTATTTAATGAGATTATTGCAAGTCACTTTTGTGTTCGATGAAGAACTCTATGGGGATTTGCAGTTTTTGGTACTTCATTCCATAATTTTTGTCTTCAGTGGCTTTTTAGCAGTGGCTTAAAAACAGCACTTCTCAAAAGTGATCACCATAATCATGGACTACAGTATTTGACATCAGAGGGAAACATTAAATTAAACAATTTACATAAATTCATCTTTGTTCTAGGCAGTGCAGCAGGCTTTCATCTTCATCCAAAAATTCAATTTTAAGTTCTTCCATTTTTTAACATTTTTATGCATAATTTCCCGTGCCACTTTCTCAGTGTAACTTATTGCTAGACTTACATTGTGCAAGATCGGTTCCCCTTAAGAACTCTCCTTCTCATCTTTCCTTGAATGTTATGATCTGCACCACCAGCGATGGGGGTGGATGGGTGAAGTGCACTGTGCTCCCACACACCACAGCCCTCCTTCTCTCACCTGCCCTCTATTCTCTGCTCAGGTACGCAGTGCAGGTACCACTAAGCTTGGTGTTTGTCAAGATGAAGTTCCATAGTATGGCATGATAACTTCGGAGGGGAAGGGATATATACTCTCTAAAACAGCTTCTAGGACCAGTAAATATAGGTGGTGACCCTGTATAAGTATTTTAAGTTATTTTGGAATTATATGTTCCTAAGAGATTTTCAAGATACCTCTTCGAAACATACCTTTCCAAAAGGGAGGCCTGGCATATATAATATGCATTGGTCAGTGTGACTTCGGATATATGGAAAAATCGGAGTTTCTTGCATTACTGATAACCGCGGAGAGATTGACGCATCACTGTCTTGCATTTGTTTTTTTGCTCTCCTTAGTAAGTATATTTAACGGTGAACTGATATTTGAACTGTTTATTCTATGATATCCGCCACACCTTTCTGATGCGGTAGATCGGGTCGAAGATTTGCACCCCAGTTGCATGAAATTACCTAGCACTTAGGCTTCTCTGAACTTTTGCGGCTGGGTATAGCGAGACATCCAAAACCGAATGCTTTGAAGTGGGCAAAAAGGCACATGCATTCCGTAGGGTAAATCTCCTCAGTGACTTAAAGGGATCCTCCAGTATGGACATGCTTGTCCAGCTTTAACGTTTCCGATCGAGACAATAGAATGGATGAACATTTTGAAAAGCCACTGCTCGAAATTGGTCTCGTATAACCAGAATAGGATTTGTTGCATCAGATGAGGATTACTGGTCATCTGTGTGTTACTTATAAATGTGGCGCTTGGTAGTATGTGATCCTTTGTTGGAGGCAGGCACAAGAGCCTTGTGAAGGAAAATGTTGCCTCCCAAAAATGTATTGGCCATCCAGGAATGACCGGAAGGTCAAATAAACCATGGCTAATGGCTCCTGCCATCGACTACCATCAGCACCCTTTCCCTGTCTCCTAAAAAGGGCCAATAATGATGTCTGCCATTTGGATCCATTGTGTGCCTTGCTTTGAAGAGGAAGTATGGGTGGTTACCTTCGCAGCTGTAGCATCGAGGGCCCCTCACAACCGCGGGCCTTGCCATGTCCTGTCCTGCTTCCTCGCCATTGTGCCAGACAGGAAGTGTTAGCCATTATTGCATCCAGAAGGCGGTTATTTGGGCCAGGAGGAAGCCTTAATCACAGGGAGAGAGGGGTGCACGTAGCATTGCTGTATATGCATTCTCTGCAGCCTGATTGGTTGCTGAGTTGTGGCGCTTTCTGCTCTGTGCTATAGTCTGGCAGTCATTTAGTAAGCGCAGTGTATTTATTACCTTATTGTTGTTGCTTCTAATAAAACCGATAATAATGATGACCAAGTGTCACTCCCTTTATTAGTAATGTTAATAAATGACTCAATACCTCCTTCTTTAATAAAAGGTGCCACTGATAAATACCGCAATGGTGGTTCGGTGCTTTTAATTGAACCATTTATTTTATTGTAACATTAAGAAATATGACCCCCATCCACTTATGTGGACCAACTTCCTATCATTCTGACCACTTCCCTTTACCAAGCATATTAATCTCTATAATATTTTAATAATAGTGTTAACTATATCCATAATATTTCTCTCTGTTGTTGGAAGACCCTTCCTTTAACTCATCAAATAACTGTACAAGAAGTGATGCTTTGAATTTTTTTAATATTCATTTTGTAGAGCGCACATGCAGCCAAGCCAGACCTTAAGAATACTCTGGGCGGGGACTTGTAGGTGGGGATGAACAGTGAAGGGCATGGAGATATTAGCAGGATGAATGACGGCTCAATCGAAAATGAATACCAGATTTTAGGCTGTGATTGGTGGTGAGCGGGGCAGAGTTTATCTACGAAGGAACATTCTTAATGCTAGCAGGTTAGATTCTGAAATTATCTCAGATTTTGCAAACGTGATGCAGGCCCAGTTGTACCCATCCATTCTTTCCCATGTGAGAGGCAATCAATGACAGCACACCAGTTTCCCCCATCCCTAGTATCTTGACATGGATCTGGGGGCCATCTCTGGTGACAGCTAATGTTTTGGTTGCTGACCATGACCCTCGCTTCCTGGTGCATGGGTAGCACCACTAGTGTAAGCCATGTCCCATGAGCTAATTGTGAGCTCTGAAATTGTAGAAACAATGAAGAGATTCACAGTATTTAAAAATGATTGTTGTTTTTCTTTCAATATTGTTTCAATACTTTGTGAACTTGAAAAATGTGGCCATTTAACAAAGGACTCGCACCTCTAATCTGCAAGGCCATCGATTGCCACTCTTCACTGGCTCCCAATTGCGGAAAGAGTCCAGTTTAAAGCTTTGTGTATTGCACATAAGGCAATGTCAGCTAAGGGTCCGCCCATTATTCGGTCTATTATCTCTCCTTATTGCCCCAATAGATCTCTGCGCTCAGGCAATAAGTACCTGGCGTCAGTTCCCATGATAAAAAGGTCTCGGCGTGGTGTCCGTCTGTTCTCCTATAATGTCGCGAAGCTGTGGAATCCGCTCACCACTCACATTCGTTTGGAGGCCAACTACCTGACCTTCCGAAAACTTATAAAAACATTCCTGTTTCCTTGAAATCCGTCTTGAAGTTTCTATGAATGGAACGCCTCAAGCGCTGGGATGCCTTAGGGTAGCCATGCGCTCTAGAAATGCATAGTCATTCATTCATTCTTTTGGTGTTTATAAAGAAGCCTGATGCTCATATAGGACTTCAATGCTCATGGTAGCCTAATCGAAAAGTGCACACACACAGCTCCTTTTCCATTACTGAGATTTTACTTAGCAGGTGGATAAATTGCCTACAGTTCAGTGCTTAATTTGAGCCAGTGGTTGCCAGTGATGCCACTGGCACTCATTTTTGTGGACTGGCACTTATTTTTCTGCCTCATACATTTACGTAGTGGAAGATAGTGAAAATACACAAAGGGGAAATACGAGGGAAGACAAAGATAGAACAAACATTGGCATAGCCAATAGGTCTCGCCTTTGGGACCTTATAAGTATTTAGTTATGCAGCACAATATCCTTACTGCAACAACATCAACTGTTGCATGGCTAAACACTTATAAGGTCCCAAAGGCGAGACCTATTGGCTATGCCAATGCTTGTTACAATTGTGACCAAAGATTCATGTACGCTCAGATGTTAGTTATTTTAAATCTGCTGTTAGACTACGGGATTCTTTCTTGCCCTAAACCCTTCAGTTTAAAATTTTCCTTTTTTAATGATGATACTTTATATATTTTTCATGAATTGTATGATGCAAACTTTCATTGTTTTTCTAAGCCGAATAAAGAATTTCTTGAATTGACTTGACTACTGCAGACACTGGTGTTGGAGATAGGAGATAAAGGGTATAGCTGTAGGTCAGTTACCTCAGGCACTAAGGGCAAGGGTCTTGGACACAGTGTATTGCCAAAGGCCATGCTCTTTGCCAAGTATCTGGAGGGCATTGCCAAAGGGCATCCAAGTTACAGGCACTGAGGCCATGGGTCATAGGCTTTCTCACAGGTCCTTTTCCCAGTGCCTCTGCATGTACCTCAGACATGGATTGGTGATACCGGGGTTGCGCCCTCCAACTTAATGGAAACAAAACCATGAAGAGGGTTGCTAGTGGGTACTGTCATGGCTATGCATGGAAAATGTGAGAAAACATCAAAAGCAGCATGCTGCCAACATTGGTGGCAGTCTGAGGAGCTGTAGGCACTTCACTAGGACCAGGAATCAGCAGCAAAAAGTCTTAGAAGCAGGAGGATGTGGCAGGTTGGCAGAAAAGTTGTGGGAACTCAGTAGCAGCAGACAATCCATATCCGGAAAGAAAATGTAATCCACTGGAATACAGAAAAATGACTCCATGAACCAGCTAATCGCAGGCAGGTAGCTACAATTTGTATTAAATGAGATCAGCCTGACAGCTTGCAGCAGAATCACAATGGCACAATGATGAATGCGGCAGGAGAATATTAATGTTTATTTAACACTTATAGAACACACTCCAAAATATAACTGTTTCTAGGCACAAATAAGTTGATTCTGAATACACACACAGCAACCATTGAATTGGGTGATTTTGGCATTAGCATGGTAAATGGGCAGGTCACATGAAGGTTACACAGTTCAGTGCCATATTACGTAGGTACATAGTTACAGGAGTTATATCATTTAAGTATATAGTTACATAGGTTACACATTTCAGATCATGTTGTGCCATGACTCGGCAGTCAATAGTGCAGTAACATTGTCCAGTAGGCATTTGTGAGGTCTAGAATATGTCATATAAGCAAAGCATAAATAGATACGGATATTATGCAATATACAGGTGAGACATATTGACATCAAATATGTGTGGGAGTACTGAGGGGCAGAAGAGAATGCCTTGATCCTGAGTTTAGAACAGGGGGCACTGAGACTCGATTTGAGCTCCATCAGTGATTGAGAGTGATAGAACTTCCTGGAGGTTATTCCAGAGTCAGGATTACCACTTAGAAGTGTTGGCTACTCCTAAATAGTTATGATACTATTTAGTTATAAGGTTACAAGAAGGATAACTATGCTGCATTTATTAGGCTCTGGCTGCTTTCTCCAGGAGCAAAATGAACTTTCTATTAAAATGCATTGGAAAGGATGATTATTTGTGAAGATCACAATCATGAGAGAACATACACGACAGATGATAATGTATTTCAGCACCATATCAGGTGTTAATTAGCAGTTCTACACCTGTTTTCGGAATTGTGTTGTATTCCAAAGTGATCTCACCAGCTCAAAAATGTGAACTCCTACAGCGATTTGATGTACAGTCTACTGCACTAACCACAATAGACGCTGGTTCAGAAGCTGGAATGAGGGGTTTTCATTTCTGTGTGACATTTTGTTGAGTATTAGCTTCTGTCAGTATCGGGGGGGGGGGTGTTAGGGTCTGGTATTAAGCTTTTCATATTTGTGGATGCATGTGTATCAGTGGTATAGCATAGGAATGCATTGAATGGTTCAACAAACAAGTATTTGTCCTGCAATGTGGTGGATTATGGTGAGGAGGTTTGTAGTGAGGGGAGAGAACAATATAGTTCCTCCATGGGGAAGTCCTTACATGAGAGAGTAATGACTTTGACGGGCGTGGGTTGGACCTCATGTGGTTTTCAGTTGTATATGATAGTGAAAGGGATGTTGTGGTGCTCAGACCAGTCCAACGGTATGGGTTTATCAGGTGAGAGAGGGTAGGTTTTGTGTGCTTTCTTCTAATAGCCTAATTCTGAGAGTTGCAATCGAGCTAGGCACGAAAGTCTCCTGGTGATATACAGTTGTTTTCTGCACCCGATTCCAATGTTTGGACTGTGCAATGGGGAAATAGGAAATGATCTGCAAGTCTATGCAATTGTTTATTCGCAATATCCCGCTGTATTTCCTTCAGATGTGACCTGGAGGAAATTGAGAATGAGATAACCCAGGATCTACCAGGATTTGTGCAAAACCTGCGAATTATAAAACTTCCTCAGCCGAAACATCAATCTCACATCTGAAATCAATATTATTTTGAGGCGATGTGTTTCATAATCCAAAATTCCCAATTATACATCTCAATTCTAGACTTCACCAGCCATCCACTATCCGGTGTAAAATTCAAAACACAATGTAACAGGAGATGTAAATATATATGTCGTCTTTGAAACTGCAATTTTTTTTTAAGTCTCAGTGTCTGTCAATAGTTTACTGTCCAATACTGCCTTATGGGTGCTGTTTCTAAATAGTGGAGCTGAACAACATAGAGAGAGCAATAGAAGTTAATTGGAGATTTATTTATGCAAAATGTAGATCTGTACTGTGATCGTGGGCATCCTCCATTCCTTTACTTCCTTTGTTGTCTTTCAGTATACTCATTCTGTAACCAGTTTCAACTCTGTGTACAATGGAAAGGCTGTCCAATTAGCTTGAATGAAAGGATATAATTCAAGCTTTTCCTTCATATTCCCACATATCTTCAGCACAAAATGCAATGTAGCAGTTTCTGCCTGGATGATTCCGCCTTTGTTGTCCAATATGACAGAAGGAATGGAGAGCAGCAGAACACTGCATTCATAATTTAAGAGCTGGGAAGCTGGAGAGTATAATAAACAGTTGTTCTGGTCCAGGAGCAGCTGGACTGAAACCCTAGTCACTGCCCTGGAATCCTACAGCAGAAATTCGCTCATTCCATAATTTTGCATAAACTCCCAATGCTCTGCAGCTATCCTGTAATTTAATTGAGTCAGAATGACATGAACACAGTCCATTGTTTGGCTGAGGAAGTGCATTGTTCATTGGAAGCAAATGATGAATAAATAATAGACACAACTGACAAACTATTTGCAAAACGGGGGCCAGGATATAATTATTTAGACACGGATAAAAAGTCATGTCAGATTCGATCAAAATAAAAAAGACACCGACTGGAAAAAAGTAAGCGAGAATCTGTGTCAGTTCACTTTCCACTATGTGACCAGCTTGTGCAGCACATAGAGGTTATGCCTTCCATCTTCCTCAGCGCAGTCAGCTGTTTACAGGCCGTCCATACAGCTGACTCTGCAGGAAAGTTGCAGAGACTGAAAGTTTTTGAGGTGTGAAGTAGAACGCTAAAGTAGAACTACTCTTCCAGGCAAGATGCAATTTTGCAGTTGTCCATCAGCTGTGCTTCCTGCAGAATTCCCTGTATCTGATACAAAGAAGACAAAATACAGTGCAATTAACAAACAGGAAGGGCCCCATTATTGTTTCATGTCCACTTCAAAAGTATGTATGATTTGAGGCGCTGCTGTCCCCATTGTCTCTAAAACCGAAGTATGTTGATATTGAGAAGTGATCTGCAGTCATTTTGTCTATTCTTAATTCAATATTTGCAACCTGCTTTACTCCAGCTTCCTGACTGCACCAATTGCTCTACTGACAGAAGCAGGAGGTAACCTGGAAATAGTAAAACAACAGCTTAAGACACAATTTCAGAAAATGGTACATTTAAAAAGCCATGCTTGTCATTGGGCTCAGAATGCCAGGACAATTAAGAAGAACAGCATGAGGCTGAAAGTCAACTGTTGAAGAAAGGCAATTGACAATTAAATGTAAAGCTAATCGAATGTTATGACACCGTCCAGAGTATACATGTTATTAAATAGAATGTGACAATAGCCATAAGAGCATTTCTTGCCAATATTAATATTTCCCCGATATCAGCAATGTCAACATTGGTGCATTTACCACAGGCGAGACCAAGCCAAGCATTTCTTTTGAGTGCACACTCAACCCCATTTCATTGGTAACAAACACAACACTCAGAAATTATGGTTCTAAACCAAAAGAGGCTGGCAATTTAACCCCGGGAGGCTCATGAAAACCAGCATCCGGTGCCAACAAAACGCAATGAATCAAGTGTTCATCAGAGCCATAGCTTAATTACAGAAGCAAAAGAGCTCAACAAACACTAACGAAGACCCAGCCTTGACAAGCTCCAAGCAACGAACATGTTGACATTGAATCAAGGAACAAAGATTCTGGAGAGATTGTCACGACTAGAGGAAATTTGAGAATCCATAGCCTCTACCAAAAGAACCCAAGATGATCTAATGAAGACTTCGAACAACAATCATCTGCTGACGGACTGAGCTACATCTAAGCTCAGTCAGGATACTTTTTCTCCATGGTCAGACCTCCTTCCCAACAAGAAACGTCCCACCCTATAAAAGAAGACCTGACCAACAACACCCTCTCTGCTCCTGGACACACTCAAAAGCTATGTCCTAACTGCTGCAAAACAAGCACCACATGCATAGTCTCAGGGAAACTTGGGCCGTAGGCAACTCTGTCTTGATAGTCATGGAAATAATCCCATTGAGGCAAGAAATCCTTCACAGCAAAAACAAAACCAGAAGAAGAGGAGTTGGTGTGACAGTAGTGTACCAGATGACTTGATAGGCACTTGTAGCAATCTTATATGAGTTACTGCATCCAAGGACTGTGTTATATGGTGCAAGATTCCCCTTACCACATAGCAAAATATTTAGACATTTTATAACAGTAGCAACATAAAACATTTGTGAGATCCAACTGAACCCTTTCCAACCATTTTAGCACCCTTTCTCGCTGTTTCTCATTTTACCCCTCTGTCTACACTCTTATAAGGTTTCAAATGTACAGACTTGAGTCAGGCTATGAAGGTAAGTGAAATAATCTGGTTCCCATGGCAAATAAGGTGGAAGAAGCTAATCTGTCTGCAGAAGGCTGCCGTGGTGATGGCTTTTCCAAAGGCTTAGAGTTCTTCATCATCGGAGATCCCTAATTATGACAGCTACAACGAATGCCATTACCATGCATGCCTTTTTCAAGCAACCACTACCACACAGCTGCCTTTACACACACGTCTTTACAACTCATTGCTATACCATGCATGGCAATTATATGTATATGTAAAGTAAAAAAAAATCCATATATATGTATGTGTATGTATAAATACATACATAAATAAATATATATATATATATATACACACACACACACACACACACACACCAGCTCCGATTCCCAAGTAGAAACCAGACACCGACACCAAGGCTTGATTTGATTTCTTCACGTTTATTTACTTGCTGTTACGCATTTCGGCTTCTCTGCCTTGCTCACACCTATATATAAATCTTCATGAAATTTTCCCCCAAAAAGTGCACTCCTTATTCTAGTTGTGGATGGAATGTTTTGGGCTGATCCGTCAAGCGGGGGCCGAGAAAAAGGGGGGGGGGCAAAAAAAGTGCATTTCCCATGTTAATTCCCATGAAGATTTTAGACACAACCACAGCCCGAACTGCTGGATAGAATTTTCACCAAATTTGTCAGAAAGCTACCTTTTGGTCCAGAAAGCGTGATTTTTTGTTATTTGGTGTAAAACCATTCAGTAGTTCTGGAGATTTTAAAGGAAAACCAAATTTGTATATCGAAGGACATGGACCCTCTGCGAATCTTACCGACCTCGTGAAGGGATCTGACTGGCTGCCAACACTTCAACCAGGAAATGTCGGCAGCCATTTTGGCACTCAGCCTCAGCCAAAGCCAAAAGAAAAATTTAAAAATAAAGAAAAGGGGGCAAGGTAGGAATACCCTCACCCCCCAGCTGGGATCTCCCAGGGACCCCGTCAGTACCAAAAATTATTTATAAAAAGAAAATGGTGCAGCGAAATCGCAAACATTTGCGCATTTGTGGCAAACTTTTTAAAAAAGAAGCACGTTCTCCGGCGCTTCTTTAAAATTCAGCCCTTGGGTGGGCTAGGTCCAGGAGGCATATTTAAATATAAATAATAGGGGGGCGCATGCAGCCCCCTTCCCCAAGGCCAGTTTGAGCCCCTGGAACCACTGCCTCCCCGGGCCAGGCTGACTCAAGTTTTAATTGGAGGGGGGCCGCGTGGCCCCTCCTCCTAAGCTCCTAAGAGCCCTGTGGACCACCACCTCCCCCAGGCTTTATTACAAATACTCAAGTCCTGGCTCTTCAACTGAACCTCCACACCCAGACGGATCAGCAGTCCCCCCAGCACCTTGAGACCCTCACGGGTGAGTAGCCATGCTTTACAGTCTCCTGATTGATTGATTGATTGGAGGGGGGCCGCGCGGACTCCCTCTATTCTTGTGGAGGGCCCGGGGGACCACCACCTCCCCAGTGCCACTCCCGGGCCATATTTGGCCCTGGGGACCACCACCTCCCCGGGGCATACACAATTGCATGAAGGGAGGGGGTGCCTAGCCTCTCTCCTGGGCAGCTTTTGGTGTCCGGGGACCACCACCTCCCAGGGCAGGCTCCTGCTGTCTCCCGAGGTGCCAACCCTCAGGAGACAGCAGTTTGCTTTTGCTTGGTGGGAGTTTTGACAGCTTCCGCCAAGCGAGAGCAAACAGTAGCTCCGCACCCAGCGGGTGGGAGCAGAAAAGCTGCTCCCGCTCCCTGGGAGCGGAGCTTTCATCTGTTTACCTGCATGCTGTCAAGTAGGCAGGGAAACATATGAAAGGATTGCTCCCGCACACAGGGAGCTGCATATTTAGCAGCTCCCTGCATTCGTGGGCAATGCCGGCTCCCACTGGAGGCGCGCGGGCATTGCGGATCCCTAGCAACCTCTTTGTAGTCTTGTTGTGCTCTCTATAGGTAGATTCATGTTATCACAGATTTCTGGATGAAGACACACAAGGAGCAATCACATTGCCGAAATGCACACAAGGTGTTATATGTACATGAATGCTGCTTAGTTTAGTATTCTAATAAGAAGGGTGCTATGTGATTGGTTAAAGGTTCCTTTTAAGAATCATTGTATGTTATGCCTTATGTCGTTGTGTACATTCTAGAATTATCAGTTTTTCTGTTGAGTTTTTGTAGTTGCCTTGTTTCGGTGAGGTTGTCGGTTTTTACTAGGAATTAAACTTTAGCTTAATTTTATGTTTTGGGCTCAATGCTTGTTTATTCCTCTGGATGAATCTTGCTGTAATTTCTTACGACAATTTGAACCCACCGACCATCATTTAATAGGAGTTTGTGGGTCAGTGCGTAGCCAGACAGAGGACTTCGCCCGGGCAGAACATACAGCCTGCAAGAGACCAGCAAAGCTACAAACAACATAGTGCTTGTATATTTATTGTTGGTGGTGCTGTTATATTCTGTTTGTGTGTTTCTGTTGCCCCGTTTTCTTTCAAATCAATTTACCGTTGGTCTCAAGCCGCCTGCTCTTGTCAGCCCATTTCCTTTTGGTCCATTATGCAGCTCTAGTGTGAAATACGCACTACACATTTACCCAACTAGTAGGTAATTACTAATTAACCAGTAAAAACTGCTCCAGTTGGGTAGATTTTTTGTGTGAAACTGTGGACTCTTGCTGGATAAATGGGCAGGTGAGGTTCTGTTCTGGCCCTCATGCTCATTTCACAGAAATTAAACCTCAATGGGAAGCACTTACAAATATAAGCATAGCAAGTGTCCCTGTTGAAGCTCCATTTCTGTAATGGACAAATAATCCTAACTTCCTGGGCTTGGCGAAGGCAAAACAAATTACGCAGTGACAAACGATCTGAAATCCTTGGTAAAGGTGAATGCATTGTTGATCTATCGGAGTCAATCTGTAGTGACTGTAATGAATGGGTTTTTTCTTGGCTGCTCCTGGTGAGAGCAGAGTCCCTGGTTCTCCCTTTGCATTACTAGGAGTATGCAAATGTGTAAATCACTTGGAAGCTTCACCCATTTGGCCCGCCTACCTTAGTAGTATGCAAAGGGCTTCTCGCCTGTTGCCAGGATGATGGACATCTTAGCAAGAGGTCTCCCAGCACGTTTCCTACCGATTTTGGTGACGAGTCCTTTGATGCGTAGGAATATGAGGACATCTCCACCAAACAAGGAAGCACTTGCTTCATATAGTAAAGAGGAAGTACCCTTGTTAGGTGGAGATTTACCTCTTTGTAGTCTCGTCATTTTCTCTATAGAAGAATTCCTGTTATCACAGATTTCTGGATGAAGACGCATAAAAAACAATCACATTGCCAAAATGCACACAAGGTCACTGGAGACATTTCCTTGTTGTCCATTACGCAGCTGTAGGTAGAATATGCACTAGACATTTACCCAACGAGGAAGCACTTACTAATTAACCAGTAGAGAGTGCTCCAGTTGGGTAGAAATTTTACCAAGTTGTGGACTCTTGTTAGATGAAGGGGCAGGTGAGATTCCGTTCTGGTGCAGTCACTCTCAGAGCTACTGATACACCCATACAGACACTCAGACACCCACTCATGCACCCATTCTGCCACACACATCCAATCACAGTCCCAAACAGCCACTCACGCACTCACTCACCAACCCATACAGCCACTCACACACCCATTAAACCACTAACACACCCACTCACTGACCCATACAGCCACTCACACACCACTCACCGACCTAGACAGCCACTCACACACCCACTCTCAAAGATTACAGGTTACAGTTAGGAAATACAATTAAAAAAACCTTAGACATTCACTACAAAATACACATGTTACAGGGTTCGTTATAGTTAGGAAATAACATTTAAAAAAGCATAGAAATTCACTAAAATAACCAAAGGTTACAGGGACGTTATAGTTTGGAAATAGAACAAAGAAAACTTTAGAAATTCACTTAAAAACCAAACAATACCTAGCAAGAGGCCTCTCGGACCATTCCCTGCTGTGGGTGACAATAGGGCGGAAACCCCACTCTGCCACCAATACTTGGAGACTGAACACCTGGGAACTTAGAGACATGAACACGATGCACAAGATTCGTACTGAATCCGAACTATACTTCTCAGATAATAAAGAGTCGGTCGACTCCGCTCTTACCATATGGGAAGCGTATAAGGCAGTTATGCGGGGCAGGGTTCAAAATATCATTGCCTATAAAAAGAAGAAGGCAAACCGTGAGATAGAAATGTTCAAACTATGACTGCTGAAAGCAAAAGCCAAGCACACCCTCCAACCCCACCCGTCACTTAAACGTAAGATAGACACTCTGCAATCTGAATATGTTGAATTGGCCACTGACGCAGTATGCCAACACATACTTGCCACACAGCATCGACCTAATGAATTCGGGGACAAAGCCAAGAAACTTGTAGCCTGGTTAAGTCGGCGTGAAATAGAGGCCCGGTGGATATCCCAAATACAGTGTGCGGAGGGCCCCCTTTATTCCACAGATGCTGAACTACTGAGGGAATTTACAAGATATTACACTGATATGTATGACAAACTCCCCTTGGCGAATCCCACCCAGATCGGTAACTACCTTGCAGAGATTGAATTCCTGACTTTGTCCAGTGACGCCCGCGTCTCACTCGACATGGAAATCACCCAAGTGGAGGTGCAAAATGGCATCCTTTGCTTAAATTCAGGTAAGATCTCCCCACCCCAATGGGCTCCCAGCAGAATTTTTTAAAAAGCAAACAGCACTCCTGGCCCCCACATGCTCCATCTCTTTTACAAGGCACGGGAAGATGGTATCCTCCCGCCAGACCTCCGTAGGGCCACCATTATAGTAATCCATAAACCGGGGAAACCTTCCACCTCCTGCATCTCATATCGCCCCATCTCCTTAATAGATGCTGAAACTAAGGTCCTGGCTACCATCCTAGCCACTCGATTCCTGAGAGTAATCGCTTCCTTGGTGCATAATGATCAGTCCGGCTTCATTCCGAAACGCTCCACCAGAGGAAATCTGTGCAGGCCTCACAATTGGATTTCACAGGCCCAACATAGGCCTGACCCCCACCTCTTTCTTTAACTTGATGCCGAGAAGGCCTTTGATGTGATCCACTGGCCTTTTATGATGCTAACCTTGCAGAAGCTAGGATTCGGACCCCAGTTTCGAGAATGGACAAATCGATGAAATACTAAACCGATGGCCGCAGACAGGGTGAATAACATGTTGTCTCCAGACTTTCCCATTAAGAGGGGAACCCAACAGGACTGCCCACTCTCCCCGCTCCTATTTGCCCTAACACTAGAGACTATTTCTTGCCTGATTCAGATCCACCCCGACATTACTGATTTTCAGGTGGAGGGCTCCCCTATCCCGGAAGAGAAAATCTCCTTAGATGGAGATGGCATTCTGCTCTATCTTACTCAGCCCCCAACCGCAATCCCGGCCGTCTTTCAGGTGTTTGAACACTATCGCTCCCACTCTAGCTATACGATAAGCTGGGAAACATCCTTGCTTTTTCCCATAGGCGGCTCCTGTGAACCGAATGACCTCTCATGACAACTAAACATTGCTAGGGATGTATTCAGTTATTTAGGGATCTATGACACGTCGGACCCGGAGAAATGTTTCAGCATTAAAAGAATACTAAGCGACTTCCAATCGGATGTAGCCCGCTGAAAGCAGCTCACCCTAACACTCTTGGGAAGAGCTGTGATGTTTTAGATGATCACTCCCCCAAAACTCATATACGCCTTTCAAAACACATATTATAGACTCCCGGAGGAGATGTTCACCCACATCGAGAATGAACTGAGGAAACTCTTGTGGAATGACGGACATTCGAGAATTGCACTCCATAGATTGCAATGCAGTCCATATATCGGAGGCATAGGCCTCCCCGATCCCCAGGCCTGCTACTGGGCATCCCACTTAATTGCCATTAATAACTAGGGGTATGGAGATAAGAACCATCCCACTTATGCCCTCAAACAGACCCAGTTCCAGACACACTCATATCATCATTTTCTCTATGACGGGACAGGGAAATTCAACCTCCTACCAGCTACCCAAATAACATTAGAAGCCTGAGACAGGGCAAATTCCTATATTGGATGGAAACACAAAATCACACGTGAAACACTCACTATGGCTTGGTAAAACCCTAAAAGAAATTTCCGAACTCCAGCACTTTGCTTCATGGGATTGCATATGAATCTCTAAAGTGGGTGATCTCATGGAGGGTAGCTCCCTCATGCCCTTTACCTCCTTCCAGCGTGATTTTCAGTTTCACGACCCCCAGCAATACAAATACTTACAATTAGCACACACATGGAAGGCCGAGAACATCCCCCAGTACCTTCCAGAATATGCCCTCTTAGAAGGTAGACTCCTATTAGATGAGCTATCTGAAAAGGCGCTATCATACACCTTTAAAACTATCAATAACAACATGCCTGATGCCTTCCGGAAATTGAGACTAACATAGGAAGCAGAAGTGGGTTCACTTGAAGATACTGACTGGGAGGCAGCACTAATGTTCCCGCTGGAAGTGGCGATCATGATATATTACGATAGGGCCCGGCTTTATAAGGATGGGCAGAGCACCCTTTCCCGATTGCCTACGCTGTGGGAGGGATCGGGAAGATTACAGCCACACCCTATGGCTATGCCCCTGCATACAGTGATACTGGGGACGAATACGGACAGAACTGAGTGCAATCTTAGAGTCCCAAATTCCTGATGACCCCAAATATATCCTACTAGGCATACCTAGCAATGTTGATCTACCACGTATGAAATTACTGTTGTGCAATCTGGGACTGGTGGTTGCTAAATGAGATCTGGCTAGAAGATGGAGGTCTCCTGAGACGCCGGATCTCGCAGAATGGAGCAGGGGCATGGATTTATTTATGGCCGCAGAAAGAGTGACATACAAATGTTGGGGCTGCCCGTGTAAATTCCACAAAATATGGGGGAGTTGGATAGATTATTATGGACTCGCCGGTGATGAGGCCACTGCCATTAATCCTTCTCAGTAGAGATATAAGGGCATATTCACAAGGACTTATCGCCGAGTTATCGCCACCTTAACGCATCAAAAGTGGAGATAGATTTAACGCCCCATTCAAAAGCGTGTGCAATCTGCAGACATCGCCAGTATTCCTGCGATAACTGCCGCAAATTTTACCCCCACGGGTGACACCACCAACTAACCCTAATGAGATGCAGAGTAGGCGTTCCCATGCAAAAACACACGAAAACACCACTATACCACTTTCACAACGAACTGCCAGATCTGCGATGCGAACCAAAAACAGGCGATAAGCCGTGGTAGCAGCAGGGATTTAACACCTGCCTTCTGCTGGTGTTAAGCAGGACGACTACCTGCAGTACGAAAGGGAGCCCAGCCCAGAGCCACATCGGAAGACCCACAGATGCCATTGAGACAATGATCATGCAGCTCGGAGACCCAAGAGGGCCACAACACCCACCGCCACCACTCCCAGGCCCCCCCCCGGACAAACACATACCGTGCACGACACAAGAGCCACAAAAAGCGCATGATGTCACACAATGACAAAAGAAACACACATGTGTGGTCAGAAGAACGAGAAACAGTCACTCATCATTGAAGTAACAACCAAAAACTTTATTGAAATATAACACAAAACACCAATGCGGAAGACTCTGTCGGGTCCGTCCGGGACAATCTTGATGTCACAGCCTGGAAAATAAAGCATAAAATCAGAACGTGTGTCATGCGCACATCAAAGGAGCGAGACACAGAGAAACAGACAATGAAAGAAAGGCAGAGAGAGAAAGAGAGAGAGAAAGAAAGAAAGGGAGGGAGAGAGAGAGAGAAGGAAAGGAAGGGAGAGAGAGAGAGAGAGAAGGAAAGGAAGGGAGAGAGAGAGAGAGAGAAGGAAAGGAATGGAGAGAGAGAGAGAGAGAGAGAGAGAGAAGGAAAGGAAGGGAGAGAGAGAGAGAGAGAGAAGGAAATGAAGGGAGAGAGAGAGAGGGAGGGAGACTGCCGCCCCCGCGCACCCAGGCACCACTGCTCACCTGCTGCCACTGGTGTGTCTCCAACCACGTGCCGGTATACACTGCAAGCCACCAGGTCTGCAATCTGTAATCGAGGCCAGAGTCAATCATGGCAGAGTCCATCTCACTGCACACGGCACCAACGCCTGTCCGTCCCTGCGCACACATGCAGCCGCACCCTACCCCCTCCCGCCGGCCAGCGCTGGTTGTCCGCCCTTGCGCACTCAGGCCCCACTGCTCATCTGCCGCCAACGGTGTGTCCACCAGTGGGCACACCACGTGCCCGTGCAAGCTCCAGGCCCGGTCCCGCCACCATGACATGCTCCACATCATGCGGACCCGCACCGCGGCCCAGCAGGTCCCACACATGACGCTGAGTCCTGAGGCATCAATGGCAGAGACCAGATCAGCGCACACGTCATCATCGCAGGCTGCACACCCGCTCAGCAATTTCGGTGCCACTAACCCTGTGCAACCCCAGTCAGCGCCACGTGGTGGTAGGCCCGTGACGGCCGCAAGGCTTCGGGTGCCACTAACCCTGTGCAACCCCAGTCAGCGCCACGTGGTGGTAGGCCTGTGACGGCCGCAAGGCTTCGGGTGCCACTAACCCTGTTCAACCCCAGTCAGCGCCACGTGGTGGTTGGCCCGTGACGGCCGCATGGCTTCGGGTGCCACTAACCCTGTGCGCAACAACTCATGGGCCCTTTATGATTGAGAATCGTGGAACGTCCGTCATCCAGTCACCTCCGGCAGTGGGAAATGTGACGTTGTAGGCCCCTTATATTGGCGGGGTCACATGGCCTGTGACGCCTGTGCCGGATGGGTGTGGTGTGTGTGCAAACCTGCCCTCAGGGAGTGGCCATGACATGCTGACAACGAGATCAGTGGCCTGCAGACCACTAGCGTGTAAACCTGTGACATGTAGCTATGTGGCCCCCCCTCGGAGTGTCAGCGGAGTGCTCTGGCCTGGCATACGTCGGACCAGCGCAGGGCTTGCAACAATGACTCTGGGCTCTGGGCGTGGTTCAGTTCATGTCCGGACAAGGAAGTGACTAATGCGTGTGTCCCTGTTGTAGTGTCTACGGCACCCGGAACACAATCGGCAATGTAGCACACTGTGACTGGAATCCCACTAGATGAGCATCATTGACGTTCGGAGGAATCACTGACCCTACATTCATCCACACATTCATACTTGAATGATGAAAGACATGACACAGCAGTGCGTTTCTGAATGTTTAATGCACATCCAGTGGAGTTTTGCAGCTGGAGCAGTACAGGGCCATGCCAACCCCACTTCACAATATGGGCCAGTGGAGGGCCAGCCAGAGTCCATCGGGGAATGACAAGTACAGCGGAAGAGGAAGAGTACAGTCCGCAGTCTGGTCGCCGTGTCATTGGTCACCAAACAGGATATGGCAGTCCATGTCGCGGTCCAAGGTGAGTGCAGCAGAGTGTATCGGAGGTCAGTGGAAGGTCATGGGGCCATGTGCGGCACCAAGCAGCAACAGGCCAGGTGGCGGAAATGAATGCTAGTGCCTCCTTCTGATCTCAATCCCATCCACGTCCTCGTCCTCGGATGTGTGCTCTGCCTCACCTGTGGGTGGTGCAGTTCCGGCTGCAGCACTGTGTGACACTGACACATCAGGGGCCGGAGGTGGATTGTCGGCCGCACTGTGTGGCAGTGACACATCAGGTGCCGGAGTGGAAATGCCTGCCGCACTGTGAGGCACTGACACACCAGGGGGCGGAGATGTGGATGGTGTAGGAGCAGCAGCATTCATCTGCGCCACGCCTTGTGGCAGCAATGCCATGATGAGGATATGCAGGGCATGGTAGATCCCAGCTACATTTTGCTGATGTGCAGCGGTGGCTGCCATCCTTTCCGCCTCCATCCGCACCATGTCCTCCATGAGCCTCCGCATGTGTGCCAGCTCACGGCTGAGATCGCTGGAGCCACTCGGAGCGGACAGGTGTTCTTGTCTCTGAGTCATGACTCCAGCGATGTCAGCCAGGGCTCGTTGGAGACCATGGAACAGCCTGTGGGTGTCCATTAGGGACTGGAGGTGGTCCCTGATGGGACTTAGACACCCATGGATGGCGTCGAGTTTTGTAGCCATGAGGTCGAAACCCACCCACACCTGCTCAGCCATCTCCCTCTGGCCCTCCAACACACGGCATTGGAAGGCCATGTGTTGTTCATGGGAGTCCTGGGAGACAGCCGGGGTTGTGGGTGCCTCCTGCTGGGTGGTTTGTGGAGTGGGTGGGGTCTCCTCGATGCAGCTGGTCTGCCCTGATCCTGGAGGTGAGTTGCGGATGAGTTCAATGATGTCTTGGAGGGCTTGGGTGTCGATGCTGGGGGTGTCCTCCTCGTCATCAGTGAAGAGTGGCTGGGACTGCTCTGCAGGAGGTGTTGACGATGCCTCTGCAATGTGAAGGGGAGATGCTGCATTACAGTATGTCCACATGTATGTGGCCGCATGGTACATGTTCACATTCAGACAGCATGGCAATGTACATTGTGACAGTCTGTAGATCAGGGCCACGATCCAGAGTCATTGTGGGTGTGCACTGTGCTCTGCTTGATTGTGCATGTGTGCCATTGTGGCCATCTCCCCCCGTCCCCCCAGTACCTGGTGGTTACTCACCCTGTTGCTGTTGTGTTGTGTCATGTCGAGCAGTGTCCGCTCCCCCGACTCCTGCCACGGTCTCCACACTGATGACTGTCGACACCAGCTCCTCCATGTCATCCAGCTCCAGCTGTGGCGCTGGGCTCCCACCTCCAGTCTGCATTGCTGCCTTCTGGTTGCCTGCGAGTTTCTCCTTGGTTTTGCGCTTGATGTCAATCCATCGCCTCTTGACCTCGTCCATTGACCTCTTGTGCTCTCCGACGGCATTCACCTTGTCCATGATGGACCGCCATATTCCAATTTTGGTGCCCAATGACACGTTGGAGGTGATGAACAGTTCTTGATGGTGTTCCATCACCTCCGTGACCAGGATCCTATTCTCCTGCGGACCGAAC
This sequence comes from Calotriton arnoldi, assembly GCA_963921515.1. NCBI lineage: Eukaryota > Metazoa > Chordata > Amphibia > Caudata > Salamandridae > Calotriton > Calotriton arnoldi. Next base: position 32,125 of record CAWUFW010002774.1, on the reverse strand, counting down.
CGCCTCTTCCTCTTCTTCTTGTCCTTGCCCTTCCCTGTCCCTGAGGTCCCAGGCTGGTCGTCCGGGGTGCTTGTGGGGTTCCGCTCGTCCTCTGCGCCTGCTTCGGATGCCTCCATGGTGCTTCGGTGTTGGTTATTTTGTGTTTGTGTGTTTTTTCTACTTTTGTAGTGATTTTTCCGCCTGCCGTGTGTGTATTGCAGGCCTGGCGCTGCTTATCGCTGATTTCCTCATTGCGGTTTGGCCCATCGCATGTTTTTTTGCATTGGGGTTTGGGTTTTTATCACCGTCGCGGTTGTTGTATCGCGGACATTGTCTGCGTTTTCGGGAGACTATCGCATGGTACCGCCGTGTTGTGAATTCCACGTTAACACGGGGTTATTTTCCCGCGATAGACTGCGATGTGTGAAGTTGCGTTAACATTTTTTGGAGATGTTTAGCGCACGTTCTTGTGACTATACCCCATAGTGCCATGCCAATCTACTAATTTTGCTTTGTTGAAAATGTGTATACCAATGTCATTTGTCCTATCGGGACTACCTACTATGCTTGAACAATTACTGTGTTGTTGTCTCACAGCCATGCTTGTAAGTTTTGAAGAACAAAATAAAAATATTTGAAAAAAAAAGAGAGTGCATAAAAGGCAAAGATCCAGGATTGATTCCAGCAGGCAACAGAAACATCACCAAAGCACTCAACAAAAGAAAAAAATGGATGCAAGAACTTGTGTGGCATGATGTATGCCATATTAAAAAGTGTTAAAAATCATGCCTAAGATTGATCTTACATAGAACTTAACGTGTATGGTATTAGATAATATTGAGTCTAAACTGTACTCATCCTGTTATATTAAACCAAGTCAATTTTCTCTTTGGAATTTTAACTATCTAATTTATGTTAATATTGGCAATGTTCATTTGTAGGTATTTTTGTTGTACATTACTTGCAGGTAAAACATACTATAATATAACACATATATATAGAAAAATATTGTCTTGATGTTGTTTGGCTCTTGACTTCTGTTTGATATTTAAAATTTTATAAACATTCTATAATTTACCCACGGTCCGTAGGCAAATTGTCTTCTTAACCAGTGCTAGATGTGAAATTCACAGGCCCTCAAAGCATTCTGAGAACAAGACATGCTTTACACCATTGTGCAATGTTTCAGTGGTCCCCACCACTGACATGATTAATATACTGGAAAAGCATTCATCACAGAAACACATAAGCCATTCTGGATTAGCATGGATGATCTCTGATGTCCATACTAGTGAGAGTTGCAGAGTTTTGCTTCACAGCATGTCATGATGATCCCCATGTGATACATTTCTCTTGTGGACTGTGAGCCCTCAGTTTTTTGTGATCACCCAGGTAATGTGTTGTGAATTGGCGCATACTGAGTAGCTCTGTGCATGTGTTGTGAATCAGTGCATACTGAGTAGCTCTTGTGCCCTTGCATATCTACTCAGGCCTTCATTATAAGGTCTGGGTTAAACTTCGATTTCTGTGCAAACGCGTGTTAGCACAGGGATCGGGCATTGCGATTTCTGTGATAACTATCACACTCTCGCACTTTTCCCCTGATAGATTCCGATACGTCTAACCATATACTAGGGACCTATAGGCAAATTAAATAAACCAATCAAGTGTATACCATTTTTACCATGTTGAAAGGAGGAGCGCAAGCATTTTACCACTAGTTAACAGAGGTAAAGTGCCCAGATTGCTATAGACAGCAAAACATAGGGTTCAGCAAAAAGGCAAAAATAATCCAGGGTGACCCTGCAGAAAGAGCAAATTTCCAACAGGCCTACTAGCTTGAGGGTGGATCGTGGAATGGGTTACCCAGTGTCTAATGTGGATTTATCACCATCTCTCCGTCTCAGGTTAGCTTTGACTTGCTTAAGTTCATCAGCTCATTGTGATCCTATAGGGCTCCTATTTTTTTGCAATTAGCTTTGAGGGTAAAGATTGGGTTGCCAATAATGAGAGTGAGAGGCATGGGGTGAGAGGTGAGAAGACAAGCCCCTAGATCCGGAGCCTCTGCCCCAGGCTTCCTGTGTAGCTCTGTTGACTGGGAAGGAGTGAATACACCAGGTGTGATGTTTTTTACATAGCTATGTTATTTTAAATATGATCACCCCTACAATTGTTTGATGGATAAAACACCAATGTTCTCAAGGATTTTTTTTATAGCACTCGCTACCTTACCTGAGCCTGTTTCTAAGCAATCCTAATGTTTACAAATAAGAGATAGAGGCATAATGAGATTGTGAGGCCTGAGATTCTACGTCATTCCAATATTCAAGTTACTTCCTTTGCACACCTAACTCACCAAAGGTAGTGACAGCAAGCAAAGAAGGCTTGCCCCAGGGTGCACTTGAGGGATAGTGACTCAGAAACAGCATGACACAGTATTGTCAAATCTATGACTCTTCTAGAGACTAGGGTCTTAATTTAAAGGGCAGTATGGAATTAAATCTTAAAAATACCTCCACGACTCACTATGCACACTATGTACATGCTATGCTCCCCTCTACTTACACACCCCGCCCCCTGTCCTGCTGGCATCAATGCAGCCCCTGGTCCAGTGGTGGCTGGCGCGGATCGGGGGAGAAAAAAGTTTTTTTACACTTACCTCTTCACGCCCGCTATCTCTCCGCCATTGTCTCTCTTCATCTTCTCTTCCGAGTCCCGGAAGCAGGAAGCACACCGGCTCCCCCTAAGCCAATCACAACGGTGCTGTCACCAGCATGACAGCAGCGTCGTGATTGGCCTGAGCGCTGTGCATGTTCTCCACCCAGGCTGTGCATTACAGGCAGGTGGAGAACATACTGAGGGGCAGATTTACGAGCCCCCTGCGCCACCAGTACGTCACTTTTCCTGACGTACTGGTGGCGCAGGGGGCTGCTCCATATTTACAAGGAGAGGAAAAGCCACCCTGCGTGACTTTTCCTCTTCTTGTAAATACGGCCCCTTCACACGCAGCACTTTGCGGTGAAGGGGCGTTCCATGGGTGTTGCTGTGGGTGTTCCCACGCAACACCCATGGAACAAGACATATCTCCAGAATTACGAGTAACTCTGGAGATGCGTCTGAAAGCTACGCCACCCTAGAGGTGGCGTAGCGAGGCGCACCGAGGAGAAATGTTTTCATTTCTCCTCGTTTTTTTCCTCTTTCAATGCGTGCTGCCTTCTACAGCACGCATTGAAAGAGGAAAATGCCTGTAGTGATTGCTTTTGTGTAGGAAGGTGCCCCTTCCTGCACAAAAACAATCTCCCCATGACGCAGGCATCCTTGCACCATGGTGCAAGGGTGCCTGCGCCGGCGCATGGCTGCAGTTTGTGCGCCAGCGCAGGGGGAAGGACAGAGATGCGACATATTGTTGTAAATATGTCGCATCCCTGTGCTTCAAAACTAATGCAGCGCAGCGCAGCAAAATGACTTGCTGCGCTGTGCTGCGTTAGTTCAACGTAAATCTGCCCCTAAGTGCGCATGAGTGTTTGGCCGGCCCAAGACGGTCGGCCAAACCGTCATGTGAACTTAAGAGAGTGCCCACCACTCCTTCCCCTGCTGACTGTGACCACAGCCAAGCCCTGCCCGCCCCAAAACTGGCTTCAGCACAGAGAAATAAAATGTTACTAACATTGTGCTATGATCATTTAATTTTTATTTTTTTCACTGCTGAAAAGCAGTGTGGCGCTGCCTGTCTCGCATCACGGATCATACTTTTTGGCCCCTGGTAAAATGCATACGAGTATCCATATATAAAAGCCACACATATATGAGTATGCAAAAAAGCGTGCTTGGTTTAATCAGTAAATGGCTAGTAAACCCAAAACAAAGCTATCTTTGGCTAATTTTCATTCCACTTTGAATTAACAATTTGCCAGCTCGCTAATGCCATCATGTCGTAGCCTTCGAAATGGTTGCCTTGGCATGAAATACATCGCACAGATTCCCACACTGTCACCATGGATGCAGAACTTACTGCCACGCTAGTTTGAAGTGAGTTTTTAAAGTTGACGTTTGGCTACATTTGAACCGTTATACATTGATCTAGTCTCTGCTTTCCTTAGAAACTATAAATCGGGGGCAAGTCAGACACTACAATGTGTGTATTTAAAAACATTTTTGGGCAGCAAGAACCTTTCCTATTACTATCTTTCATAATTCACTTCGTTTTTTGTGACCCAAGTCAAAACCCGTCATCTTTTTCTACTGTTTTACAGCATGCATACTGTATACAATTTTTCTGACAGAGGGTTTGAAGGGGTAACGGAGTTAACTATTGGGACAGGTCAGGAAATTCGCTTATAATGTAAACCTCTTGCTGTTTAGATAGACAGATTAATCGACAGGGAGACTGTCAGACGCATGCGTCAGGCTCACTGACTGACCGAGGGACAGACATATATATTTAATAAGTCCATGTGTACATTTATGAGTCTGTAGTTTGACTGATCCAGTCTTCCATTGAAATTACGGTTTCCGTTGCTCTTCAGAGCGCAATTTAAATACGATTAGCATTTTAGTACTGTTTTTTTAAACAGATACCCCTGGGGAGCGATTTTGCAGATGACACTTTGAAAAGGTATGTTTTAAAAAAGATGAGAGGTAGGCTTCCGTATTATGTCGCTTCGCAGACATATGGTCTGCTATCCCACCAGTTATGAAGTGATTATTGGAGTGGCACAAACAGATTTTTTCAACAAAGTGGAGGTGTGATTTTCTCAGGTTCTGTGAGAACACACGCACATATTCCACAACTCAAGCTGCTTCCCGGTAGTTTGATGTCCGCAGGGTTTGTGAGCCCATCCTAAGTGTGAGAGTCACAGTAGCTTGTTTGGTGCTACCTGACTGTTGAAGTTGGGAGGGAGAAAAAGTGATGGAGAAAAGAAAAGCAAAGTTTGTCGAAGGTTTATTTAATGCTCTTAAAACATGAATTCCGTTTGATGTGTTAGTAACGTCCCATTTGTCATTACTATTGGAAGCCAAATCAAGTGTCAAAACTCTATCAGCGCTGATTCACATAATCTTCAACCATTTGAAACTCTAGGCAATGGACATGTAGAGGGGACATTTTGTTTACGTACACTGTGGATCAAGTGCAGGCAAAGGCTCGCAAGAAGCTATGGGCCTCATTTATGAGGGTCTACCCGTACTATTGCACCACTGGAATGTCTCTTTTTTGACGTTCCGTTGGCGCAATGTGCCACTGGCATATTTATAAGGCCACGTACAGCCACGTTACGTGGCTTTTCATGGCCTTATTTATAAATGTGTGCTCCTTTTATGCAGAAAACTGTGTGAAAGGGGCATTTCATGGGTGTTGATGGGGGCGTTCCCAGCAACATCCATGGCTTTTTGACACTGCCCCAGATTTACGAGAAATCGTAAGCCTGAGGCAGCGCCAAAAACTTATGCCTCCCCAGGGGAGGCGTAAGGGAGGAGCAACAAGGAGAAATCTTTATTTCTCTTCGGTTTTCCTCTTTCTATGTGTGCTGCAGAATCACACATAGAAAGAGGATAAAGCCTCTTGTGATTGTTTTTGTGCAGGAAGGTTTCCCTTCCTGCACAAAAATAATCATCCCGCACCGCAGGCACCCTTGCACCATGGTGCAAAGGTGCCTGCATTGGCGCACAGCAGCCCATTATGCGCCGGCGCAGGGGAACGGGACAGGAATGCGCCGTATCTAATAGATACGGCACATTTCTGCCCTTTTCTTTTGTCGTAGGGCAGCACAGCAGGAAGGCCTGCTGCGCTGCCCTATGGCAAAAAAAACCCATAAAAGAGGGCCTGTATTTGCACATGGGCAGCCTCTCTGTCGTTCCTGGGTGGGTCCTATAATTATTTAACATGGCTTCTTGTAACCAGTGCACAGTCTGTGCTGCTCTTAATTTGAACCTGGATTGGCCAGTTGGGAATTTATCCAGGATTCCTCCAACCAGTGCATGCATTGGTTGGTCCTTTGTCACTCTGTATCTGGTATCCTAGTTGATTTTTGCCCCAGCATCAAACTACTCTAGGGTATGCACAGATGCCTAGGCCTGTCCCTGGACATGAGTGAAGTCGTAGACCTGCCCTGTGACCTGAAGGAGCACACCAAGCATGCCCTCATTTTACAGACAGTGGACCGCTGTCCTTGTCATAGGTCTAGTACATGGAGTGCTGGTAGCAGCATGCCATGAATTGTGAACCCATAGCTGTGACCAGATCTTTTTATCTGGGTCACTCAAGTGAAGGTCTACTGGCCCTCTCATGGAAAGTTCTGCTTCTATGCGATAACCTAGATCCTAGCGCTAACATTCCAAGTGTATAATGTGCATGTCTATGTATGAGGCATGTGCGGGACATGTGTGGTATGTATGAGTGAACCAGAGCAATGGACTCCTGTGAGATCTATTTTGGATATCCAAGTGCTGGCCTTGTGCACAAAATGGAGGTGAGGTTGTTTTCCTAGAAAGTGGGCCTGTATTTCTGACATTCCTAAAGCTGGAGGGAGGAGACCTAGACACCGATGTGGGGAAAGAGGAGACAAGGCTCCTTTAGAAACTCAATTAGGCCTTTTGATGAGAGGGGCTGCTGATTAGTCTTCCTGCAGCATTTCCATTAGGTAGCTGGTGGAAGTGAAGGGTTGGACTGCAGTTCATGTAGTTCAAGGTGAAAGGTGAAAGGGACCCCTTAGATAAGACCAGCTTTTTGTCTTTCCTAAGTGTGGCAGATGACAGCCAGCTGCTGTGGGTGCTCTAAACTGGAATCTACCCTGCTGTGAGAATCATCACTCTACATAAAGGCTGTGTCTGGAGACCAGCTTGGAGAGGACACTTGGAAAAAGAACCACCCCAAACGGTTTCTTCCAGACAGTGGGTCAGATGCGGCTCCTGGAGGAGGAGCGTTATTATAACTTTTTTTTCATGGCGCTGAGTCTTGGGGGCGGGGCCCTCTTGACAACAGCAGCAGGGAGGAGGAGGCAGAGGAGTGGAGGGCACTTCTGCAAGTGCGCATGCAGGTTTGGCCAGCTGTCTTAGGACTGCCAAACCGACATGTGCACTGAGATCTCTCCAACCTGAGCAGCGTTGCATGGTGGAGAATAGCAGGCACAGGCTCCCAGTCCCCTTGGGAGCACAAAACCAGCCAGATCAGGCCAAACCCGGCCCTTCTCTTATTCTGGGTAATAGTAGCACCAGCATGAGAGCAGCATCTGGATTGGTTGTAGGGGAGTCTAGGAGCCTCAGCCTGTGTGTAGTCAAGCCAGAGGAGCAGAAGAGCAGCAAATGGCAGGTAAGTTCTTTTCTTTTTTGTTGTTGTTATTGTCCCCCGCCCTGCCCCATCACATTTCCCAGATACTAGCCACTACTGTAGTGGGTCCACATCTCTCGTCTGCTTTGACTGTATACTGAGGGACTCTCTGACCCACTTGTTGTTCAAATTTCAAATTTTCTGTGGCCAAGGAAAGGAGTGCTGTGCACAGTACTTAGAGGACTGCTGTGAAACCAGAGCTGGTGTATGCCTGACAGTCAGCTTCCCAAAGATGAGAGAACATCACCTAAGTGCACCCTGTGCTGCAAGAGCTGATTATCCTGAAGTGCCTAAAAGCCAGCCTGCCTGCTTAGGAGTCTGACAACCCGGCTGGAGGTGTAACTGCCCAGGTGGAGCAAGGTGCAGCGTGACCCGAGTGTGGTGGGTCTGCAAAAGCAGATGACTGCGAAGAGTGATCTCTGCTCCCTGGTGTCAACAGTCCCAGACTCTCAGGTGCAATTCCTGGCAGGAATCGTGAGTTGGAGCGTGACCTGATCCACAGTTTCCCAATCTGTGAAGTCATGACGTGACCTGAGCTGCTGAGCTCAATCTCTGAAATTGTAGCGTGATCTGAACTACTGCTTCTGAATTGTAAAACCACAGCCTGGTCCAAAAACCACTGCCCCTGCACCAGTTACAGCATGACACAGAGCTGCTGCATTTCTTGAGACCTCAACATGCTGAAGTCTTGGTCCACAATCCAGCCACCAAGACCTGTGCGGGCCTCACCATCTGCTCAAGCCAAGCCATGCATGTTAGCACTGACCTGACCCTGAACAGCCCACACTCGGCTGCACAGAGCACCCACTACAGCAGACTGCACAGGGCACCCACCACAGCAACTGTGAGAAGATGCAGGACTCAATCCAGTACGCACACGAGCAGCAATTCCCGACCTCAGTCAAATCACTCAGACGCAACCGCTGAGGAGGCCAAGAGGAACTGCAGGCTTTCTGTCAGCCCAGAAGAGGGTGAGCAAGTGAGCATTGGAGGAGGATAGTGGCAGCCCAAAACACACCAGTGCGTTCACGAACTGAAAGAGACTCCTTGAGTAAGAACAAGTAAACCGTGTTAAAAAGACTGCGTCCTAAAACAAGAGTACGGGGGTAATCTGCACCTGAGCCCAATCACACTAGAACCAGATCCGGACCCAGGGAGGGAACCACCTGGACCATAGGTGGAGACCCGGCTCAACACAAGGAAGAAATGCCGATCTACTCTAGTGAGAGGATACTAAACTGCACAGTGTACATTTTCTTATGTGTAGTATTAAGTTCTAGTGGGCATTAAAGTACCTTTCTTCCTTAAAGTTAAGCACTGACTGGGTTAGATAATCATTTATTATATTAATGTGTGTTTGCTGAGTGCTGAGCTTGAGTACCCCCACACTACCTCCCTGACAAGCCTGTTGCTCCACTGAAATGTAAGTGCTGAAAGAGCGGTACTATGTCTAGAGCCAATGTAGGACAGACCTCAGAACATCAGATGCAAATTACTTCAACCTCCACAGTTGAGGCCCAATAGGCCCTGCTTGTCCTGTGGCTCCTGAAGTGAAATCTGACGTTTGTTTTCCTTCTACTTGCTTCTGCCATTACTAATCACACGACGTACACAAATACTGGTTCACCATCTCGCCTTCCTACAGGCATCTCATCAGGCTCTCATAAATGTTCCTTTCTTCCACACCCAAATTATGGAGTACTATAGCCTGTTTCCTCACTGTTGGAAACCTTTCTCCCTCAATAGCCAGAATATATTAATCAAATAGCTTCTTTCAATATTTCCAGGTCAACCAGGGGGTTATCTTTTTGTGAAAGAAACTGTGGAGGTTGTGTCATACTAACTGCTATCATATTCCCTTAAAAACACAGTTAAAATGACATTATGGCTATAGTGCAAATCTTAAGAATCAATTACATTTCCTAGTTATTGTAAGCTACATGAACCATGGCTCACCCCTGCCAAGCTCTGCTCATGACCTCACACATGACATCACTCATGACGACCTCAAATATAACATCACTGATGACACCTCAATGACATCATAGATGTGTTCACTGATGAGATCTCATATGACATCATCATTGACAAACGATTGCGTGTGACTAAAAGCTTCACCTTAAGCCCAATGTCCACTGTGCACAGCTGCACTGTTTGTTATATTTCCTAGCAATTTTGGTGGTTAATGAGAACAAAAATAGGAAAGGAGCACAGAACCAAAACTCAATGAGAATTCTTACCCTCCACAAACATCTGACTCAATAAGATACAACATATTTACCAAAAGCGAACCCAAGATAATAAAATAATAGGGTTTTGGCATAGAGAGAGAGAAACACCAGTGTCCACAATATGTTCAGGGCACACTGTCCCTGTTTGTACCACAGCTCATCTTTAATGAGGTGCATCAGGCACAAATAGGAACAGTACACCCTATTACATTCAAAGCACTGCTGTTAGGGCAGCCGCAAACTCACTGCAGCCCTGTAGGCAGGGCATTATTGAAAGGCAGAGTGATTGTTTGAAGCAGCTGCTCAATCTTTCACAGTGCAGGCGGTACCTGTCCAGCACTTCAAAGGGGGAGGGGGGCAGAAATACCCTTGCAGGCAGGAGCAATGAGTGATTTCACCTGCCTGCAGAGAACTGTCTATGGGGTCCACAGGACCCTCTATTCCCCGTTTATGAGGGCACCCTCAGGGGGTGCTCTGACTGTACAACCCCTCCTTGTGGCGCACAGTCAGTGCGCCTCCTGGCGACCTCTGCGGCTATGCCCATAATACCACAGAGGCTAAGGGGCCGATTCCGATCTCGGCCGGTAGGGCACCGAATCGGATTCGGCTCAACCGGATCCGATTCGGAGCCCTCTTTCCCGACCGATTCGTACGTGCGTCCGGCCGAGCGAGTACGATGCGAGCGCATACGAAATCGCCGACCGACTTGTTCGCGGGTCCGAAGCGCTCCGACCGACTCGCACGGACACGACTCGCACTGCGCATTGGAGACGTTCCCCGGCCGGGCAAGTACGATGCGCGCCGCGAGCAGTCCGACCGACTCGCGCCGTCCGGCTTGAAAGAGCAGTCGGAGCCAGACTTTGGGGGTCCGTGTCGGACCCCCCTGTACGCCTAGCCGCGCGAGTCGCACACCTGTGCATGTACGCCGCGAGTCGCTTCGAGGCGTACCCGCTGTAGGGGGCACCCTTGTTCGCCTCGCACCCATTGAGTCAATGGGAGCCCGCGTACGCGTTATACGTCCGGCTCCCATTGACTTCAATGGGAGTCCGACCGACTCGAGTCCGATTGCATGCGTGCGCATCGTACTCGTTCGGTCGGACTGCCAGAGTCCGATTCGGTCGGAAATCTCTCCGGGTCCGGCTCGGTCGGAGAGATTTCCGGCCTGAATCAGAATCGGCCCCTAAGTGTTTCTCTCATTTGAATGGTGCCATGCCCCATACAAATGAGGGAAAGCCCCCTTAAGATAGCACCAGTACTATGTGCTCAAGCATGTGCGCCTCCTTCAGTAACACTACAGTGCCCCGAATGCACAGAAAACAGATGCACACACCCATTGCGCCCTGGGGCACTGTATGTAATACAGCACGGATGCACATATTGTTTGCATTGGCACAGCTGCCTCTCTCGGACAGCCAAGGGCTTCAGACCAGTCAGTCTTGGGTCTTCTTGCTAACAAACTGAAGGAAATGTTTGCACATAGATTGCTAAATATTGCTGTTTGCTTCTTCAGTCCTGCTCTTCACATCTCATAATGTGTCTTTCACTCCATCTTCAATACAGCTGGGGCTAAAAACAACTAGCTGCCTGGTGTGTTGCCAATGTGGATTTCCCTGTTTGTTTCTGAAGGGAGTATAGGCAACATGTATGTCTTTGCAGAGATGTACCAACACACATTATCTCTTTATATTTGGCAGCTACGACCATTCACAAATGAGAAATACGAATGATGATAAAAAATCAAACATTTAGAGCCTGATTATAAGTGAGCCGTTATTTTGCGACCCCTGTTTAAACCCCTGTTTGGTAGGGGCCAGAATTACGAGTAGAGTGTTATTTAATGCATCGATAATTATCGGTTGCGTTAAATACCTCAATCTTTGTTAAATTTCGAGGATCACTGACAGAATATCGACGACAGGAATATCGAGGTACACAAATATTGTGTACAGAATATCGATGTCAAGAATATCGATAGCCTATCTCTACAAAGGTAAGTACAAAAATATCGAAACCAAAATATCGTTGTTTAAAATATCGTTGTTCAAAATATCGTTTTTTTTAAATGTCTTAAAAATAATATAAAATAAATTAAATAATAAATATAATTAATAAAAACATAGTTAGAATTATTATTATTTTTTACAAATTATAAATAATAAATGTAATATAAAAACAAATAAACATACATATATAAAAAATTATTATATATATATTTACTTAATAATATTGATAACAAATTATTTTATTAAATTATAAAATGTTAGAAACATAATAAAAATTATAAATACATATATATCTATACATATACCTGTAACATAAATATAAAAATAAAATATATATATATAATAAATTAAAATATTAAAATAATTATTTATTTTTAAAACAACATTTTACACTACATTAACTAAAACAGTAGGGAAAATGTTGGATAGCGTAGAGGATAAAATTACTATTCCCACTCCAGGGAATGCAAAAGTAGGGAAAGTGTTGGATAGCAGAGGGGATAAAATTACTATTCCCACTCCAGCGAGTGCAACAGTAGGGAAAGTGTTGGATAGCGGAGGGGATAGAATTACTATTCCCACTCCAGCAAATGCAACAGTAGGAAAGTGTTGGATAGCGGAGGGGAATAATTTACTATTCCCACTCCAGCAAATGCAACAGTAGGGAAAGTGTTGGATAGCGGAGGGGAATCATTTACTATTCCCACTCCAGGGAGTGCAACAGTAGGTAAAGTGTTGGATAGCGGAGGGGAATAATTTACTATTCCCACTCCAGCAAGTGCAACAGTAGGGAAAGTGTTGGATAGCGGAGGGGAAAAATGTACTATTCCCACTCCACGGAGTGCAACAGTAGGGAAAGTGTTGGATAGCGGAGGGGATAAAATTACTATTCCCACTCCACGGAGTGCAACAGTAGGGAAAGTGTTGGATAGCGGAGGGGATAAAATTACTATTCCCACTCCACAGAGTGCAACAGTAGGGAAAGTGTTGGATAGCAGAGGGGATAAAATTACTATTCCCACTCCAGCAAATGCAACAGTAGGGAAAGTGTTGGATAGCGGAGGGGAATAATTTACTATTCCCACTCCAGGGAGTGCAACAGTAGGTAAAGTGTTGGATAGCGGAGGGGAATAATTTACTATTCCCACTCCAGCAAGTGCAACAGTAGGGAAAGTGTTGGATAGCGGAGGGGAAAAATGTACTATTCCCACTCCACGGAGTGCAACAGTAGGGAAAGTGTTGGATAGCGGTGGGGAATAATTTAATATTCCCATTCCAGCAAGTGCAACAGTAGGGAAAGTGTTGGATAGCGGAGGGGATAAAATTACTATTCCCACTCCAGGGAGTGCAAGAGTAGGGAAAGTGTTGGATAGCGGAGGGGATAAAATTACTATTCCCACTCCAGAGAGTGCAACAGTAGGGAAAGTGTTGGATAGCGGAGGGGAATAATTTACTATTCCCACTCCAACAAGTGCAACAGTAGGGAAAGTGTTAAATAGCGGAGGGGAATAATTTACTATTCCCACTCCAGCAAGTGCAACAGTAGGGAAAGTGTTGGATAGCGGAGGGGAATAATTTACTATTCCCACTCCACGGAGTGCAACAGTAGGGAAAGTGTTGGATAGCATAGGGGATAAAATTACTATTCCCACTCCAACAAGTGCAACAGTAGAGAATGTGTTGGATAGCGGAGGGGATAAAATTACTATTCCCACTCCAGCAAGTGCAACAGTACAAAAGTGTTGGATAGCGGAGGGGAATAATTTACTATTCCCACTCCAGCAAGTGCAAGAGTGGGGAAAGTGTTGGATAGCGGAGGGGATAAATTTACTATTCCCGCTCCAGGGAGTGCAACAGTAGGGAAAGTGTTGGATAGCGGAGGGGAATAATTTACTATTCTCACTCCAGCAAGTGCAACAGTAGGGAAAGTGTTGGATAGCGGAGGGGAATAATTTACTATTCCCACTCCACGGAGTGCAACAGTAGGGAAAGTGTTGGATAGCGTAGGGGATAAAATTACTATTCCCACTCCAACGAGTACAACAGTAGGGAAAGTGTTGAATAGCGGAGGGGATAAAATGACTATTCCCACTCCAACAATTGCAACAGTAGGGAAAGTGTTGGATAGCAGAGTGGAATAATTTACTATTCCCACTCCAGCAAAATAATAAACATTAATTAATAAATACTTAAATAACAAAAAATAATTTACCTCCCACCAAATCCCCCTATAAATGACACCACCAATATTGTAAAACATGACACAATTAATATAATTGCTTAACAATTAATTAATTAACTAATAACAATGAACAATCAAATTAAAAACAATTAGTAATAAATTAATTCACACTATTAAGACTATAAAATAGCAATAACTAAATATTATATAAAAAATATTTAAAAATATATTACATTTTAATTACTTCCCACACTACTCCCCTATAAATCCACAACCAACTCCCAAAAAAATGACACAATTTACATATTTACCAATTAATTATTAATAATAATAACCAATTAATAATTAATTAATAATACATTATTTAACACAATTAATAATATAAAATATTAAATACGCAAATATTAATTAATACAAATTATTAATTAATTATTTATAATTAAATTACTTCCCACCCTACTCCCCTATAAACCCACAACCTGCTCCTAAAAAAATAACACAATTAACATATTTACCTATTCATTATTAATAATTAATATCCAATTAATAACTAATTAATAAATTATTTAACACAATTAACAAAATAAAACTGTAAATACATAAATATTAATTAATAAAATTATTAATTGATTAATTATAATTAAATTACTTCCCACCCTACTCCCCTATAAACCCACAATCCGCTCCTAAAAAAATGACACAATTAACATATTTACCAAGTAATAATTAATAATTAATAACCAATTAATAACTAATTAATAACAAATTAATTAACACAATTAACAATATAAATTATTAAATGCAAAAATATTAATTAATTAAAATTATTAAATAATTAATTATAATTAAATTACTTCCCACCCTATTCCCCTATAAACCCACAACCCGCTACGGAACTAAAACGCAATATTTAATTTTTTTTATATTAATAACTTCTAAAAATTATTAATAAATATATCATAATTAAATTACTTCCCACCCTATTCCCCTATAAACCCACAACCCGCTACAGAACTAAAATACGCAAAAATTAATTATCATAAAATTAATTATTTCTAAAAATTTCAAATATACATTACAAAAATAAGCTATACTTATACAAAATATTTAAATCACATACTTTTAACACATATACTAAAATACAGAACACTAAAATAAATTTCGATATTATTAACAACGATATTTTTACTAACGATATTACTAACTTCGATATTAAGTAAAACGATATTTCTTACCTGCATGTCGATATTCTGGTCGACGATATTCTTGCAGGTCGATATTATGCCACATCGATATTTAAACATCGATATTCTGGTATATCGATATTTAAACATCGATATTATGTCTGCTTACCAAATTTCGACACGTCAAACCTGCCAAATATTAACAGAGGAAAACCACTTTAGCAGGGGAAAAGCTTACGGTATTTACCTTATCATGCGGATTTTGGTGTGTTGTTTATCATGCCCAATGAATAACATACCCCGTGATATTGTTATTTTTCAGTTGCGGTAAATAGCACCTATACTCGTAATCAGGCCGTTAGTGTTTATGATGTCTATTTTACTTGATTGAGTTTTTCTGCCTTCAAATAAATAAATGCTTTTTGGCAACAGAGCCAACTAAACTTTTTAATTGTTTAGCTCTACTTTGCTATTATATGTTTTCCTTAGCTTTTACATATTTACCTTCCTCAACAGACACTGGGCCTGATTATGAGCTAAGGTGTTATTTATCACCCCTGATAAGTAACTATACCAAGGGGTACATTATTTATTGGCTGCGATAAATAACACCTATTTCCGAGTTCATGGGGAATAACATGCGGATCTTGGTGTTTAACGCACCAAAATCCACATGATACAGTAAATACCGTATTTGGCTGGTTTGAACTGCCGACATTTAACAAAGGTTGAGTTATTTAATGTATCCGATAAATATTGGATGGGTTAAATACCTTCAAACTCGTAAGTCCGATCCATGGGTAAACAGGAGTTTATGCATGGATTGGAATATTACAAGGAACTCATAATCAGACCCACTGAGTCCCCAATAAAAATTGGCACATGAGGAATTCTTGGTACTCACTATTCAGGCAATGTGGTTGTGAGAAAGTGCCCTCTTTCTGCATGGTATGCCCCCACTTTTTGCTGAATTGCTGATGTTCTTTGACTGAGTGTGCCCTGTGCTCCTGCTAATCAGGTACCCAGGACCTATGTTCCTTCCCTAAAATTGCATTGAAGCCTAAACCCAATTGGCATCCCTGGCCAAAGGTAGGTCCCTGGTAAATGGTACCACAGGAACGTAGGGCCCTGTGAGGAGGGAAGGCCCCCAAGGGCTGCAGCACTTATTGTGCCACCCTTAGAGGCCCTGCACCTTTTCACTCACACACTGCCTTTGCAGGCTGTGTGTCTTGGTGCAGAACAAAGTGAAGAGTCGACATGGCACACATCCCTGTGTGCCCTGCCTACAAACCACTGCCCTGGCATAGGTCAGTCACCCCTCTAGCTGGGTGCACTATACCAGTGGTGAGGGTACAGGTGCTTGAGCCCTGTACCCCTACAGTGTCTAAGTCCATTCTTAGACATTGTAAGTGCAGTGCTGCCATTAAGAGTATATGATGCTGGGAGTTTGTCATTACGAACTCCACAGCACCATAATGGCTACACTGAAAACTGAGAAGTCTGGTATCAAACTTCTCAGCACATTAAACCCACACTGATGCCAGTGTGGGATTTAATGTAAAATGCACCACAGAGGGCATCTTAGAGATGCCCCCTGAAACTCGACCAACTTCTAGTGTCCCGACTGAGTGGCTGCTTAGGCTGCCACCAACAGACATGTTTCTGGACCCCTGGGTCGAGAGCCTGCTGCTCTCAGGGGCCTGAAACAATGCACATCCTGGGACGAGGTGCCAAGCCTCCTCCCCCAGGATGGGCAGGGTTCACGAAGGGGAAGCTTCAAAGGCATGCTGCCTTTGTGAGCCCCCCAGACCATTTGCTGCTTTCAGCAACTGGTCCCCACTGGTTCTACCCCCCACTTTGGGCGGGAGAACCGGCGGGAAAAACAAGTGAGGGAAAGAGGTGTGCCCACCTCTGCCAACTCCACCCCTCAGGTGGGGGAGGCGAGGTGAATCACAACTCCGAGTACTCGCCATCTTGAGGATGAGGGGACCCAACCAACCAGAGACAGGCTCCTGCCCCCCCCCACCAGAGGGTGGCATGATAGGGGGTGTACCCACCCCAGGGAAGGGACCCATTGGTCCCTGCCCTTTACCTACCTGTAACGCCCCTAAATCTAGTATTTAGGGGGCACCCTGAACCTTGCTTCCTCAGATCCAGCCAAGAAACAAGAAGAAAAGAAGAAGAAGGACCGAACAGCCGTGCAGCCAGCTAACAAGAGGAAGACGCTCACTGACTTGGCCCCAGCCCTACCGGCCTGTCTCTCCTCGAACCTGCTCCTGCGAAATCCCGGTGTGTCCTGCAGCCAGCAACCTCAAAAACCCCGGAGGACCTGCCTGCCTTCACTTCCAAAGACTTCTTCTCCCATGAACACTGGATTTGTTCAAACTGCAACCTCTGGCAGAAGCCGGAGACCGCGAACCTGCCCCACTCTGCACCCGTCGTCCACGGCCCGAGCTCGAGTGGGCAAACACCACGAGGAGGTCACCCCGGTGATCTTGACCCGAGATCCGGCGACCCCTGACCTGCCTCAAGACTCCAGCCGACGCCTGCAGTCGAAATCCAGAAGGCCCCCCTAACCGCGACCCGGAGCTGGTAAGCCGTTCCGACTCCAAAAGGCACCCCTGCACCCGGCGCCCCACGGCCCTGTATGCCTAAACCAACAGTGCCTAACCAACCCCTAACTTCCCAACTTACCTCTCGAAGTGGTGGTCGCACCCGGAAGTCCTTCGTCTCCCTGCCTGCAGTGCTTTTGCTAACCGGAGGTTCTCCGTTGGAAACAACAGGGCTTCCGACGACGAAACAGCCCCCTGCACCCGGCCGCCCTAGTGCCGCTGAGGGTGCATCTTTTGTGCTAAGCTGTTTCCCCATTTGCCCTGAGCTAAAGTCTAGGAGCTTTGCTCCCACAACCCAGTGGCCTGCTTGCCAGCAGCCACCAACCGGAGACCCCCTATCCTCCATAGGATAACATTGGGCCTCAACACTCTGCACCCGGCCGCCCTAGTGCCGCTGAGGGTGCAACAAGAGTGCATCACTGACCCTGGGGGACCCCTGAGTCTAACCCCAGAACCTTAACTCCCACAGTCGATAACTTACCTTTGAACCGATAACCTGTTTTTCCTCCATAGGATAACATTGACAATTTTTCTTCCAAAAAGTTTCTAAGTGTGGAGTTTTGAAATCTAAAAATATTCTGTAAAAATCGCACGAATAACCAAAACGTATTTACTTACCTGTTTGCAGGAAATGTCCCAGTGCTGAATCTAGGTATCCAGCACTAAGTTAGAAAAGTAACATAAAAAGTAATTTACCTGTAATTTACTGAAAAAGCCTATTCATTTCAATGTACTGTATTTGCTAAGTATTGCAACCTACTGCATCCCCTGTAAATCAAACAAAGTACAATTCCTATTGCATGTTCAAGCTGTTCTACAATCAGCAACTTAATACTGTAAAGTATTTAATGCTTACCTGTGCCAGGCTTGCTTGGTTCTAAAAATAAAACAACAGTATATTTTTTATACAAAAACAATTGGTCTAGAGTTCAGTCCTTGAGTGTGTGAATTCATTTGCTGACTGAGTGGGTACATCAAATACTTAACACTGTCCTCTGATACTGCCTTATTGCTCGACCACTCTACCACAAATAGAGAGTAAGGTTCTATCTAACTTTAACCTCTGCCTACCTCTGGGGTCACCTGGACTCTATACACACTTTACCTCATTTTGGTGTAGTATATATAGAGCCAGTTTCCTACAGTGGTGCACAGGTATTGTCTGTCACTACCTGAAATGCTTGTTTGAGAAGCTTGGTAATTTTTATTAGCAGGTCACCAATTCAAACATCAGAAGTGGTATTACAATGGTGAGGAAGCGAAACTATTTCACAAGCATGACACATACATCCTTGTCGTATTCAGTGAGCCGTAAAGTCAGCAATCTTGAATGAAGCTCTCTGGTACCTTCTTGTATTTCCAGCTCAAAAACATAGACAATCGTTTTCAAAATAAATAAATACTTTCAAAGACCTGGATTTTGATTATTTTTTATCAGACAACCACATATCTGTTCGTTTAAGTAGTATGTAGACAAAATAAATGCGTTTTAGCATTCTCGCCTGGTGGTCTCATGCAACAAGGCCTGGTTTTTCACGTGTTCATAATTTTGAATGGTGCCATTTAGAAAGCAGTCTATTAAATTCCAATATGATGCATGTTTGACAACAATAATGAAGTGTGCAACTGTGGAGCAATCTGACTCCAGGCATCTGGTCCCCAAAGAAGTGACCTTGCGCAAGTGAGAATGGCAGATGGTATTTTACAAGACATTATGGAAAGGTCACTGAATGAAAGTCCCTCGCTCGGATTTGTCAGAAGCGTGTGCCGTGGTCAGCTGCGGCCTCCTCACTGGAGATAATAATATAAGGAAGGAAGTGGTCACCTTTTCAAAACGGCTTTGTTGTTCGTGAGTCATCCCATCCCCACTGCTTTAGGGACCACATCCGAACGATTGTTTGAAAATATGTTCTTTCAGGAAACAAATGATTTTTCTCTTTTGCAACTGAAAAAAAAACAGAACAGCACCAGTTTGTTGAAATTACAAACATACGAATATTGATGTAGCGATATGAAGGCAGCTAATAAAAAGCACAATGCAAAGAAAATGTCGTATTGCTTTTCTTGTTAGCAGTCGACTGATTTTATAAATCTAAGAATTAACATTTTGTGATGTATGACCATGCATTCAGTATTGAGTGCCCTTCACTCACAGCTACACTCCCTCTTTGTGGTAGCCAGGGGCCTGGCAGTAGCAGATCTAAAGTCAAAGACCATCTTTAACTCCCCACAAATTGACATTTATTTAGCTTTCTTATATGAAGTTTGGCACGTCCTTGCTATGAAAACTGGTGCCTGAATCCACCCAGGGTTAGGTTTAGAGCCTGAGCCAATACAGCGAAAAACCTCAGTATAAAAAAATACTCTCTTATACACAATCTGATAAAAGTACTTTCTTATGGTCATCCAAGTTTTCCACAGAGCATCTGAAAATACTGTATTTGAATAAGTTCTTCTGTGCAGCATTAAAGTTAATGTTAACATTAATAGTTAAATTATTAATATATATATGTCGGCGCATAAATCCATATAAAATTCTAACTCACTAGGATCGGGATCGGTGTAGTCCAGACAGACAAAGATTCTCTTTCCAATGCTTCATATAAGAATTCATAGGCAAATAAAAACAAAAAAATGCCCTGAGAACATTTAGCAGCAAAGCATATAAGTCATAACTATAAAGAAGTCAGTACAGTTCTAAATAAATTCCGGCATAGACTCGCCTTCTAAGATGGGAAATAGGGGGTCTCTCTTGCTAACACAAGCCACACTCTTATATAGGGCTTTAGACAAGGAAGTTCATACATTTCGTGGGAGTACATGATTCTAGGGGTTTGGATCAATAGGAAACATTCTAGAAGAAACATTTTACTTCAGAATACATTCGAAGATTTTCTCAACATAGTTGAACATTGAGATTCAACCATTCTCACAGTTGCAGCTGTACAGTTAAGCTGATACATTGCTAACATAGCCTGGGACAGTAATAACTGTCCTGGATTCAACACAACGGGGACATTTCTCAGAGAACACTTTCAGCTCATTCAAGTGAAAACTAGATGAGTTTTATTTAGAACCGGAATCAACAACAGTCATCACGTGAAATATTGTGACATCGAGGCAAGATGGAGGACAGTGTAACACAAGATAATGTTAGCACAAGCTCAAATCGTGATGCTCTTTTTATTGACAGAAAATCAACACACACATATGTATAGATATTCACTGAAAAAACCAAAGGTTACTGAGACGTTATAGTTAGGCTCAGATTTCACTCGTACAAAACCAGTGAAATTCAGCAGTTATAGTTACCTGAGCTAACTATAACTTACGCCCCCGCAATGCACTGTTTATGACCTCACATATTGCATCACTCAGGGCTTTAAGTGGGATAAAAAAACTGGGGGTGTCTCTCATAGGGGTGTGGCCACTGTAATTAAGGGTGTGGCTTAAAACACTTAAGCTAAAAATCTGTGTTTAGCATAGTGTGTTGCCCCAATGGTATTTTGCTGCTTCTGTCCTTTCATCCAAATGTAAAATGCAACGCTTCTAGCAAGCAAGAGCCTTTTTTGTGCTCTCACTTGTTAGAAGTGGAGCACAGTTTGCTATGCCTTGGCGGGGTTGGTAAAGCTCCCGCCAAGCCATAGCAAACCGCTATGACCCGGAGGTGGGCACCCCAGGACATAGCAGGAGCTGGCCTTGGTCAGTCCCCTGTGCCATTATTGGCTCCAGGAGGGAGGTTGCATGGCCCCCCTCCTTTCTTGATTTTGCCCCGGGGAGGTGGTGATCCCCGGGGCTGTGGAAGGGTCCGCGTAGGCCCCCACATTATTTGTAATTAAAGCACCAAGAAGGTGGCGGACCCTGGGACTGCGAGGGATCCACACGGCCCCCGCAATACTTTTCAGATTAAGCTCCAGGGATGTGGTGGTCCCCAGGGCAGCGGGGGTGGCTGCTTCCAAGATGGTAACAGAGTAACCCCTTTCGATCAAGCGATATTTCATCTCTTCCTTAACTTTATCATACTCTTGTAGGGTACTACACGCTCTTTTTGCTGTCAAAAATTCCCCAAAGGGGATACTCCTTATAAGGGGAGCTGGGTGGGAGCTACCTGCATGTAAAATAGTATTCCCAGCAGTAGGCTTTCTAAATACTGTACTTTCCAATTCCCCCTTCCACACACACTTTAATGTCCAAAACCTCTATTGACCGTTTGCTCCTATGTCCAACAAAGTTCAGATTCAGGTCATTATTATTTAATTCACTGATGAATTGATCCACTTCCGCCTCCGTGCCCTGCCTCAGCACAAAGACGTCATCAATAAATCTAGACCATATTAGGATCTTTTCTGACCAGTATTCTAATGTTGGGCCACCGAGCACCTGCTCCTCCCACCAGCCAAGATGTAAATTAGCATAACTGGGAGCAAAGCAGGTGCCCATTGCCGTTCCTTGCTCTTGTTGGAACATTTCCTTTCCAAACAAGAAAATATTTCTGGTTAGGCACCATTCCATCATTTCGAGTATCATACGATTATGGTTTACAAATCTCATGGGTTTCATCCTCAGGAAGTGTTCTGTGGCTCTCAATCCATCTTTGTGTCTAATGCTTGTGTACAAAGTAGATATATCTAATGTCACAAGTACCATATCTTCCTCCCACTTGATATCATATATTTTCCTTAAAAAATCAGTAGAATCCCTCAAATATAATGGAAGTGTCTTTACCAGTGGATTCAAGAAAAAGTCAATATATTTTGATACGTTTTCAAAGAGACTTTGTTGGACAGATATAGTTGGTCTCCCTGGTGGATTATTTAAACTTTTATGAACCTTTGGGATCATATAAAAAACAGGGATAACCGGATGTTTTTGCTTTAAAAACTGACATTCATCCCATGTCAAAAGTTCATGTTCATTTCAGTTATGCAGTCTCTCAGTGAATTTTTCTTGTACTCCCTCATACTCCATCATTGTTATACGTTTGTAGCATTCTGTGTTGTTCAATTGGAGCAGCACTTCAGTTTCATACAACTCCTTTCCCCAAAGTACTACATTTCCTCCCTTGTTAGAGGGCTTTATGATTGTGTCTGAGTCCTTCTTTATTTTATTTATTGTACGAAATATTTTGTACTCATGTGCATTTCTTTGATTTTTCTGTTTCTCTCCTTCCAGGTACAGTTGTCTTAAGTCCTTTGTGACATTGTCCGAAAAAATATCCAAATTGTCTCTAGTCAATTGCGGGACAAATCTGGAGCGTGGAGGGAAGGAGGTGTAATCTCCTTCCTGTAATGTAAGGTTTGACGGTTCCGAAGAATCACCAGTGAACATTGGGGGATCATTCCCCTCCTCATTTAGCAGTTCCCACATGTCTTCCAGAATGGGTAGGTCTGATACCACTAGGTTTGTTGGAGTTTGAGGCGGTTGATCATTCATTTCAATGCTTTGGTTACTACTTGTGGTTCTCAATTTTTGTACTTTGGTCAATTTGAGTTTCCTTACAAATCGATATAAGTCCATTCTACTATTTGCATAATTAAAATCTGACTGATGGCAGTACGACAAACCTAATTCCAGGGTCTCTGTGTCTTCATCTGTTAGTTCTATAGAGCTAAGGTTAATGATGGTATTGTTCTTTCTACTCCCTTGTTCTATTTCTTTGTGTTGGATCGCATTGATCTCCCTCGCCTCCTCTCCTCTATTTCCTCTTCCTCTTGGTCTTCCTCTCCCTCTCGTGGGTTGATACTCTGTTCTCTGGTCCAACTGTAAAAAACACAGTTTGTCCGCAACTGTGAGCTTCATTGCCCCTGTTATTTTTCTGACATTTTCATCTTGTTCCACTTCTGACCCTGTGTCTGAGCTTATCTCATTTTGCGAACTTTCTTCCCTGTCTGCACTGCCACTTTGTACTTTTTGTCGTTTAGTTGTGTCAAACCTTCTGGCAAAGGTGCAAATGTGCCCATTTTCATAGTCCAGTCTGTCTCTTAAAAAGTTTGTTGCTTTCCTAGCTTTAATTCTTTTTCATATTTTTCCAGTCGATTTTTCATGTCACCTTTCAATTTCCCCATATTGTATTAGTAATTTTATCATATTCGCTGAGCTTTATGCTGGGAAAAATGCATTTGCAGAGTGGTGGGGAAAGGGGGTGTGGCCTCTGTTGGTTCTTTCTGCACCTCTCTTGACTCTGTCTGTACCCCTGTTCCTCTTTCAGCACCCCTTTTGCCTGTTTCTGTAACTCTCTTGCCTCTTTCTGCACTTTTATTACCTTTTTCTGCACCTCTGTTGCTTCCTTCTGCACTTCTCTTGCCTCGTTCTGCACCCCTCTTGCCTCTTTCTGCGCCCCTCATGCCTCTTTCCGCACCTCTTTTGCTTGTTTCTGCACTTCTTTTGCCTCTTTCTGTATCACTCTTGCCTCCTTCTGCACCTCTGTTGTTTCTTCACTGCTCTTGCTTCTTTCTGCACCTCTCTTGCAAATCTCTGCACCCCTCTTGCCTCTTTCTGCACCCCTCTTGCCTCCTTCTGCACCTCTGTTGGTTCTTTCTGCACTGCTCTTGCTTCTTTCTGCACCTCTTTTGCCTGTTTCTGCAACTCTCTTGCCTCTTTCTGCACTTCTCTTGCCTCCTTCTGCACCTCTGTTGCTTCTTTCTGCACTTCTCTTGCCTCTTTCTGCACCCCTCTTGCCTCTTTCTGCACCCCTCTTGCCTCTTTCTGCACCTCTGTTGCTTTTTGCTGCACTTCTCTTGCTTCTTTCTGTACTTCTGTTGCTTCTTTCTGCACCCCTCTTGCCTCTTTCTGCACCCTTCTTCCCTCTTTCTGCACCTCTCTTGCCTGTTTCTGCAACTCTCTTGCCTCTTTCTGCAGTTCTCTTGCCTCCTTCTGCACCTCTGTTGCTTCTTTCTGCACTTCTCTTGCCTCTTTCTGCACCCCTCTTGTGTGTTTCTGCACCTCTGTTGGTTCTTCCTGCACTGCTCTTGCTTCTTTCTGCACCTCTCTTGCAAATTTTGGCACCCCTCTTGCCTCCTTCTGCACCTCTGTTGGTTCTTTCTGCACTGCTCTTGCTTCTTTCGGCACCCCTCTTGCCTCTTTCTGCATCCCTCTTCCCTCTTTCTGTACCTCTCTTGCCTATTTCTGCACCTCTGTTGCTTCTTTCTGCACTTCTCTTGCCTCTTTCTGTACCCCTCTTGCCTCTTTCTGCACCTCTGGTGCTTCTTTCTGCACTTCTCTTGCTTCTTTCTGCACTTCTGTGGCTACATTCTGTACCTCTCTTGTTTCTTTCTGCACTCCTCTTGCCTCTTTATGCACCTCTCTTGCCTCTTTATGCACCTCTCTTGCCTCTTTCTGCACTTATCTTGCCTCCTTCTGCACCTCTGTTGTTTCTTTCTGCACT
This sequence comes from Calotriton arnoldi, assembly GCA_963921515.1. Classification (NCBI taxonomy): domain Eukaryota; kingdom Metazoa; phylum Chordata; class Amphibia; order Caudata; family Salamandridae; genus Calotriton; species Calotriton arnoldi. The sequence goes on along the minus strand of CAWUFW010002774.1, from coordinate 7,226 downwards.
TCTCTTGCCTTTTTCTGCACCCCTCTTGCCTCTTTCTGCACCTCTGTTGTTTCTTTCTACACTTCTCTTGCTTCTTTCTGCACCTCTCTTGCCTGTTTCTACAACTCTCTTGCCTCTTTCTGCAGTTCTCTTGTCTCCTTCTGCACCCCTGTTGTTTCTTTCTGCACCTCTCTTGCAAATTTCTGCACCCCTTTTGCCTCTTTCTGCACCCCTCTTGCCTCCTTCTGCACCTCTGTTGCTTCTGTCTGTACTTCTCTTGCCTCTTGCCTCTTTCTGTACCTCTGTTGCTTCTTTCTGCACTTCTCTTGCTTCTTTCTGCACCTCTCTTGCTTCTTTCTGCACTCCTCTTGCCTCTTTCTACACCTCTCTTGCCTCTTTCTGCACTTCTCTTGCTTCTTTCTGCACCTCTCTTGCAAATTTCTACACCCCTCTTGCCTCTTTCTGCACCCCTCTTCCCTCTTTCTGTACCTCTCTTGCCTCTGTCTGCACCCCTGTTCCCTCTTTCCGCACCTCTTTTGCCTGTTTCTGCAACTCTCTTGCTTCTTTCTGAACTTCTCTCGCCTCTTTCTGTACACAAATGGGAAGTGCAAGCTGTCAAGTTTAAATGTCTGCGTGGTAGAGGTGTGGCGCAGCGGCCAGGGTGCCTGACCACGGGGTTCACAGTTCGATCCCCGGTGCCGGCGGCAGGTTAGCCCAGCACCATGTGACTCCGGGCAATAGCTCGCTTAATCTTCCCGACGGCCCCCAGCACCGGGACACCTCTCCGGAGGTAGCTGTGCGCTTTACAAATGCTGGTGTTTCATTTCATTTCATTTCTCGTGACTGAGGTATATGTCTATTTGTATATGTATTCTTACATGTGTTATGCATCTGAATATGGTAGCTTAAAAAGCGGGTAACTTCTCCTATAGGTGGTCAAATCGTCTCAGTTCTGCTCTATCATTCGGTTGCACAGGCAGACATGTCTTATGTATATATGTGTTATAGAGCCCCTCAAATATACTATTGAATACTCATGTGCCCTGAATTGTGAGCAGAAAGAAATGCATACACCTTTTTTTACACAAATTTACAGAGTATGCTGTTTGAAACACAGGTATTCAAGTTTTTGTATGTATATTTTCATTTAACATGTCACTAGGTAAAAGCATAGACATGCATGCATACCTTCACAAACTTAGTCAGACTTACAACAGTGATATGCTAAGGATTGCTGTTTTATATTTGGTAGGCCTAACATTCTGAGCAGTCGATTAATAGTGAACCTTCAAGAGAAAAGTGAGGTTTAAGACATCTTTGGAATTTCTAAGGTTTTTTAAATGCTAATTTCTAACTATAACGTCCCTGAGACCTATGTTTTTTTCAGTGAATTTCTAAGGTTTTTTAAATGCTAATTTTTAACTATAACGTCCCTGAAACCTATGGTTTTTTCAGTGAATGTCTAAGGTTTTTTAAATGCTAATTTCTAACTATAACGTCCCTGAAACCTATGTTTTTTAATGAATTTCTAAGGTTTTTTAAATGCTAATTTCTAACTATAATGTCCCTGAAACCTATGGTTTTTTCAGTGAATTTCTAAGGTTTTTTAAATGCTAATTTCTAATTATAACCTAGTAGTCGCGCTTGCAGAGTGGTGCATAAAGGGGCCTTGGCCTCCGACCAGCGCTCAGGAATTCCGCTGCGTAGGACTTACAGGAGGTACCAGGAGGGCTACTTGGCCACCAAAGTCCGTCAGGAGTAAAGTGGACTTCATCCCCCAACCAGTACTGTGCCAGGATGCACGTTTGCAGAGTGGTGGAGAAAGGTGAGCATGGCCTCCGAAGACCTCTTAGCAATCCCACTGTGTGGGACTTACTGGAGGTAACAGGAGGGGTAGTAAGTCCCACACAGCAGGATTGCTAAGTTCTCATATCAGGCCACGCCCCCTTACCCCACCACTCTGCAAACACACTTCCTGGCGCACTCTTGGATGGGGATTAAAGTCCCCTTCGCTTCTGGCACTCCTCAAGGGCCAACTAGCCTACCTGATACCTCCAGTATGCCCCAGATAGTGGGATTGCTGACAGGTGGACACAGGCCATGCCCCCTTTCTCCACCACTCTGCAAACGCGCCTCCTGGTGCACTGTTTGATGGAGATGAAGTCCCCTTCGCTGCTGGGGCTTCTTAAGGGCCAACTAGCCTACCTGTTACCTCCAGTAAGCCCCAGATAGTGGGATTGCTGACAGGTGAACACAGGCCATGCCCCCTTTCTCCACCACTCTGCAAATGCACCTCCTGGCGCGTTCTGGGTTGGGAGATTAAGTCCCCTTGAATCCTGAGGGTCCCGGGGGGCCAACTAGCCCACCAGGTACCTCCAGTAAGCCCCACACAGCTGGAATGCTGAGAGTGGTTCGAGGCCATGCCCCCTTTTTACACCACTCTGCAAACGCGCCTCCTGGTGCACTGCTGCTCGGGGATGAAGTCCACTTTAGTCCTGAGATTCTCATATGGACCAGAACCTCAGCCTACATTTTCCTTGTTACCTCGATCTTAGTTTATTTTTTGTGATACCACGGTACTCCAGTCGCACCATAGCTCAAGCACCACCAGCTGTATCTAGAGACTACGTAAGCTTCACTTGTTGCGTGGTCTTGAGGTACCACGGTTCCTGCGAGAGTCCCGTGGTACTACACAGGGGGGCTGTGCTGAGTCCCACAGGAGTACTACAGGACCGGTGGCACAAATGTTTATTTTTTAATTCTGAGGCCCACCCCATTGTACTTTATCTTTTTTTATCAACTCAGGACACGGGAACCGAGTCCTGAAATGGCAGCCACAACATTTCTGGTGATGTTTCGGCCAGTCAATCACATCATGCCCTAAAGTAACTAAAAAATGACCCCACATATTACATCACTCATGACATGTTCTATGACTTCATTGTTAACATCACTGCTAGATTTGAAATGACATAATTGATGACAAGACTGTGCATTGCGGGGCGCAAGTTATAGTTACTTTAGGGCACAAGTTATAGTTACTTGAGATAACTATAATTGGTGAATTTCAGTGGTTTTGTTGATATAAAATGATATGTTTTAACTGACATTTTCACCTTACTATAACATCCTTTTAACCTTTGGATTTTTCAATGAATTTCTAAGGTTTGTTTAAATGCAAACTAACATATTATTACAATTCTTAACTATAACGTCAATTTAACCTTGGTTTTTTCAGTGAATTTAGAATTTTTTTAACATAAATTAAAATGTCCATCGCCGTGACTAGCTTGGGGTTGGGCTCAGGGCCTGGCTGCAGGCAGTTAGGCTTACTGACTTTGTCAAAGGGTCATAACACCAAAATATAATAAAAAGGTGTGGAAAACTAGCTGAAATGGTTGTTAGCATCAGCTGAAGCCATTTTGTTTTTGGCAGCCATTTTAGTTAGCCATGTGCTCGCCATGTGCTTTCTCCCTCTTCACTGTTGCCTGCTCTTGTATTTCACTTGAGTCAGGAACTATAATTAACTCCTTCAGTACTAAGCCTGAGCACTGCACATGCTCAGAAAGGTCTAGCTGGTAGAATGCACCTGCTCTTAGAGTAACTGTCAGGCTATTTTAACTAATATTAGCAATATTGTAAACCCTCCCACTCTGTTGACTAAGCACTTCTTATGTATCCTTATATGTAACTAGCTATTCATGTGTATACTTGTACCGCCTCTTTTTGAGTCTACATGCTAGCTCAGCGGTAAACTGGGCATAAAAGGCCCAGGATCTTTGTATTCCTTAGACTGTCTCATACAGTGGCCTGCGGGTACTGTATTGACACAGTTTCCCTCATGTGAGGTTAATAAAGTTGTTATTTTGATATTCCAGCTTCCGTGCCAATCTCTTCTTTGTTGGTTTAAGGACCAGGTGCATCAGTGAACCCCTAGAAAGGTTTTTTCTTCTACAAATTGGCGCCCGACGTGGACCTCATCGGAGAAGCGCCTATCCAAGGGAGTGGTCTTGACGGAAGACAGGAATCTACTGAGGAGGTACCCTGCATGAGGAAGACCCTTTGTCTTTGCAGACCAACGTATTTTCCGGTTTTCCCGATCTGACCCTCCAGGTGTTGGCCGCTCCCGACTGAGATCTTCTTTGGTGTGAGTATTTTAAAATGACCGTTAGGTCACTCAGAACTTGGCAGGTGGAGGTTGGAGACTTTGGTTTGGTAAGGTTGCTGTAGCAACACTTTTGTTTGGATTAGCTTGGCCAAGATTTTGGTTTGTTTGTTTGTTTGCTGCAGCAAATGAAGGCAGGTAATGAGGAGATTTTTCTCTAACTTTGAAAACTTGAACGTCACAAATTGTGTTAAGTGTCACTTGGAGTATAATATTATATATGCTATAATATTTTTGGCATGCCTGCTCCTAGCACACTTCGTAGAAAGTGTTGCTGTCTTGGAGGTACCAATATGGATTTAGGAAGTACTCAGCTGACTCCCCTAAGAGGGGATACCTAAATGGGTTTAGGTATATTAAAAAATGGTATTTCTTCCATGATGACTAGTACACTATGGAACAAATATATATATATATATAGAAGGATCCTGATCTGCCAGCCCAACTGGTAATTTGGTGTATTATTGGAAAAGGCCTGAGGCGTGAGCCTGTCTTTTTGAACATGGCAGTCTTTTGGCTGTCTATTTGTCTTGGTGTAATCTCTGTACCTTTTTTTTTAGAGTCCTTTCATTTGTAAATATGACTGTTTGGTTTAAGTACAGTCTGTGAGCTGTCTCTTGCTTTTGTCCTAAGAGTTCATTTGTGGGTTAATTGTTTTTTTTGAGTGTCCATGTGGTTGTGGATTGACACCGGTGGTGCTGCTTGAAAATACTTGTTTCAGTAAGTACTGACTATGTTTTTTGTGTGAGAATGGCTTGCCTTAGCAAGCAGTGTTGTGTGCTCTGAGTGTGTGGGCCCCCTTCTTGAAAATGTCTGGAATGAGCTCAATTTGTTTTTTTTTGTCGTCATTCTGTTATGCAAATGTCATTGACAGAATTACATTTTAAAATTCAAGGAATGAATTATGTAACATATGCTAAATAGCTGCACGCTACCATTAGAAGTAAAACAGTAACCAAGTATAGATGTGTGAATATTGCCACAAGAGAAATTAGAATTAACACTCAATAGGAAAAAAATAGGCCTCATAGAAAGAAGAAAAAAACGAATTTGTGTGCTTTCAAACTAGGACTTAATACCAAATGTTACAGCATTATCCTTAAGGTATTAATATTAAAAGGCATTCACATCATCTGAGTAAATTGGTTGCTGCTGAAATAAAAGCGCCTCTTTTTTACATTACAAAACGATAGAATTGTGCCGGCTTGGAATGCCTGTGTTTTAAATAGACTGCACCGTGCTCAAATTTCCAGCACTAGAAAAAGAGCTTTTTAAAAAAAACAGCTGTTCAAAGCTGTCTGTACCGAAGGAAGCTGTCTGTCAAAACAGACGGAGATCAAACTTTTTCAGGACATTAGAATACAGCAAAGGGTTTTTCTCCTGAAAAAGGCGTGGAAATTGAGGCTTGCTGGCCGTAAAAACACAGCTGAGTAAACAACACATGGCTATGCTCGGCCACAAGACTACTGATTTTAAAAGTTACAAATACAGCAATTATTTTGGATAAAATAGAAAGGATTAAAAGCAGGGATTTTCTTTCTATGCATTTAAAGGCAAAAGGAAAAGAATGAGGCTTGCTTTTCATATGTGGAAACATCAAAAGGGTTAGTGATCATTATTTAAAAAAAATTGATTATATGAAGAAAAATTTTTTTTATTGAAAATAATTGCACTAAAGTCGTTTTTGCATTTTTCAATGTCTAATAATCCTACTGTGACAAATATATAAGCTCCTAGCATCAAAGTTGAGTTTGAGCAGCACTTTACCACAATGTGGGGAGTGAAATGTGAAATTTCACTTTACCCAGGCATATAAAAACTTATTTTATAAGGGTGTACCTTATACATTTCTGACCTCCCACCTCTGGGATATCTAGGGGAGACCCTGGGGTCCCTAATATGCTAAAACATTGTAGGTTATTCATTTTTAAGTGCCCCTACCACCAAAGTCGATTTTGGGCACAATTTATTTTTAAAAGCATTCCTGGCACCCAGGGCTGTTTTCAAACTGATCTCAGGTTTCAGCAGTGCACACATGCGACTGCAGAACAAGTAGCTGGCCTCTAAACTGCTAGAAAGCACATCACACACTGCATACGAATAAAAATTAGTTTAAAATAAGACAGCAACAAGTGCATCTTACCTTTAAAATTATTAGCTCACAGGCACGGAACAGGACTGCTTTTCAGCTGTGCTTCTCCAGAGTTCCTTTGAATTGGAAAGACCGCGTGGAATAGCCTTACTGACAGGGGACAGCAGGTTTAAGGGTCAAGAGGCCAAGGGGGTCATTACGATGGCGGGCGGAAGCACAACCGCCGTGCTGGCGGATGCAAAAACCACCAGTTACCGCCGGCACGCAGCAGTCCACACGCCCGCCCTATTACGATGCGAAAAGTCGGCCAAACACCGCCGGCAAGCCAGCGACACCGTCCGCCATCAAAGTGCGTCCGTACACGTAGCGGCGCAGCACAATTGACACACACCGTCCGACGAAATCACGTCCCGCCCGGCGTACAAATTACGATGCCGCAAACAAACGGCTCCCACGGCTAAGAGACACCGTACGACAAACCGAAGCGGTAACACGGACGCCGAGCACGGACACCGAAGAAGCGGCTCCCCGAGCATGAATCCAGCACTGCAGGCCCTCCCCATGCTCTTGCTGATGCACCACCAAGGACGCAACGTACCGCGGAGACGCAGGTAGGCACACACACAACAAGTGCACGCAAACAGCGCACACAGTGCAAGGGCGGAAAAAGCAGACAACCCCCCACCCCCGCGTGTACACTACACATCCACCATTGCATCCACATATGACACACAGGCCAAATCGTAACATCTCGTAACACATGTGTACACACCACCTGGGACTAGGAACCAACGACCCCGTCACGGCCCCAAAGCGGCGATGACGCCGCCACACATGCGCACAACGCAGAGGCCAACCGCAGCGCCATGCATGCGTCGCACACAGACACAGGGACACAACCAAGCAGCACACACATCAGCCCCACCCCGAACGCACATGACACGTGACAGGCCTGCCACAGACATGTTCCCAACGCCCAATTCACGGACA